>CAXKWD010000003.1:165282195-166482195 GCA_964059195.1 Ectobius pallidus
AAAAGAGAGAGATTTTCTTATGGACATTCTACAAAGTTTTCCACAATCACCTATATTTTTTTCAAATACATCTGGACTATTTAATATTCTTTGTTGTAACTTATATTTATGTGAGAAGATTGATAAAATAGGAGAGAGATTAGAACAGCATCAGAATCACATTAGGCAGAATTCACGGAGAAAGAAAGTGTACATGTTTGCTTAAATGCAAATTTTCTGCGAAAGCATCATGAATGGAGGAACATAATTTCTAATACCCTTTATGAAAGTAAGCAATTTTCAATACTGTCATGTTGTGAGATTAAGGTAATCTGTTCCCTCCTCCTACTGAGTTTACAGGCGAAGAATACAAGCTCTTTCAGAAGCTGTGTAAGTGGAAACTGTATATATATATATATATATATATATATATATATATATTGGTCATTGCAATTCTTCTGTTTAGTTTAACCTATAGAATGAGACATTGTAAATAGCATGATTATTTTGTCCTCAGTAGCAGTACCATTCACTTAACCAAAACAAAAACAAATCAACATTCAATATTTTAAGGACTTAAGTACTAATAAGGTATTAAATGGAGAAAGCATTCTAATACCCTACAGAGAATAACCCTACAGAGCATATGGGAGATCTTCACTGCACACCTGAAGGAAAGAATGGTTGCGGCAATATGATTCATGCAAGACCGAAGTCAATGTGAAATCAATTCAAAGTCCAGGTGCTCCCAGTGCTAATTTACTGATGGATACCATCTAGTAAGAAAACAATGGGCAGCCATAGAAGTTTACTCCTTCAAGACTTAAGTTAGTGTACTTCATGTTGAGAGAAACCTTTCTATCGGAATACTTCAGTTGTTCTACTGTTCTCGTGCACAATTAGAAGCTGCTATGTGGAATGAAGCAAAATATAAACTACACCACATGATAACAAAAATTCCTCTTGGTTATTTAGTCAATTGGTATCACAATCTCAATGAGGACTGCATGTGAGTCTTGTGTGTGAATGATATCGTCATACTCGTTAGTGGAATATAGCAACGATTGCTAAGTCCATATTTATTGTCCATTGGGTATACTTTCTTCCTTTATTACCGGTATATCATAAGCATTTCCAGTGTTGATATTTTAACACATTATGCTAAAACTCATGGTAATCCTGGGTCATTCCACCTCAATTCATCCTGGGCATGTAACCCTCCGGTCTCAGATTTTGATGAAAATTTGTAGTGTGGTTCCCATATGCGTGAGAAGCAAAGAACTGAATTTTTAGCTTCCTGTCTGTTATAGATTCGTAGATACACTTCTTTGAAAATATCATGTTTTAGGAAGAATAAAGTCAGGACAGGAGTAGGTTATGTGTGCAGACTGTTACATTTTTGCTTGTACCATGCCTGTGAATGTTAGCAGAACCATAACACATGATCATTCCAATGCTAAAATGACCGCTAAGTTCAAATCTGGTGTCAAAATTTGTCTAACACTTACAGAAATGTTGTGGGCATGTAAACTTAAAAATTGAAACTATAAAAAGGCAGTCTTGTCTCCACATAAAAACCATGATATCTCAAAAAGTGAACTAGACCCAGCTGAATGCTTTGCACTATTAGAAAGACCAGGAAATTTCCATCCAGAACAAAGAAAAAAAAAACTTGTAGGATTCTGTTAGGTGAATTTTTTTCTGCACATATGTAAAAATACAATATTTGAGTATGGATTACATACATATGTTGAACAGATTTTCCAGATAATTATGAAGCCAAAGTAATTCAGTGTTATAATCAGTTCTTACCATTAAGTGCACACAAATCCATTACCACAATTACAAAGAATATAAAAGCCTCCACAGATCAAGATATCACTAAGTAAATTTTTCCAACTTCGACCTAAGTGGTGTGTGTATGCTGGTTCAGTAGGCACCCATGCTGTCTGAGTTTGTACTCCATCAGAATGTTGACTTGTTGTTAAATGCTGCACGTCATATACTGATACAGCTAGCATCCTCATGGATACTTTAGTGTGCAGCAGATATAGTAGGAGTTGCATGTTAGGAAAGTGTGATGTTTGTCCGCAGGACCGGGAAGAACTAAAGAAGGTCATTTGCAAAAATCTTGCATACCTACTACGGGGATGATGATGATGATGTAGAGTTTTTTCAGTGGGTATCCACTGACGGAGCACAACTTGTTAGGGACAGCTTACTATTACAGGAATTCCTTGATCTCATTGTGAAGAAGGTTGAAGTTTTAATCCCTCATTCATTCATCAACAAATCCCAGTCACAATGCCTGAAGGGTAGAAAAGAATCCCTTGGCTGCAGTGAAGCACGAGTGCTCATGGATTTTCCCAAGAACTACTATTTTGTCATACAAGATGAAATACAAAGTTACCACTGGAGTTGTGCATCCTGCACTCTACATCCAGTTGTTTTTTATGAAAAAAGTAACAATGAATTACATGAACATTCAATGTGCTTCATATCTGATGACTTGCATCATGATGTCCCATTTGTACACAAAGTTCAACAGCTAACAGTGGAGATGGTTAACTGTCACCAAGGCTAGCCTGCAACGGCCATACAAAGAACAAATACTGAAGCCAAAGCAGATATTTGATTTCTGCAGCCAGCAGTTCTCAAAAATTAAATTTCATTTTATATCTGCAGCAAACTGCAGAGTGAAAGATTCAAAGCAGCAAGTAGGGTTGCAGGAACATACCTCTATCTCGTAACATCTTGGGAGCGAAACGTCTGAGCACAGATGACCATTTGTCTTTAGTCTTCCAGTTATCAGATGCAGAACTTACAGTACATGAAACTGTAAAACTAAACAGTTTTGTTTGTTGTGTAACTTATACGACAGAAAATGGTACATTGGTTTAGTTAATGAAGTAGATGCAGATGAAGGAGATGCATCCTAATGGTCCATCTACATCATATCATTGGCCAAAAAAAGAAGGTAAGTGCTGGGTTCCATTCAGTCACATCTACTACATGTACCCATTCCAGATACTGCAACAGATAGACAGTACCACATTTCTGATAAATGTACTGCTGAAATTCAGGAAAAATGGAACAAATATATTGCAAAGACTTCTATGTAAACACATTCCTTCCCTGCCCTCAGTTGGAACATCAATGTAGCACCACCATCACCTAAATGTGATGAGTAGGCCTACTACTTCATGAAGACCAAGTAACTATTATAGAGTAACAGATCATTATAAATCAGTGCAACAGTCTGTTAGCTCCAATTTAAATTGTCCTTATAAATGTAATAGTCATGTTATTATATCTGTTAACTGTGAATATTTACTTATCACCACTCATGGATATCTTTTATAATCAATACTTGATGTGTAGCTCATCTATAGGCCTATCTGAAATGACATCTGTGGTTTATTTTTGTATTTGGATTGGCAGTACACTTAAAAATTTGTGTATCGAGCTGTTAAGAAATTAATGTAAGTTAATGTAATGTAACAGGTCTGCTGCAAAAAAATTGTTTAACTTATTATTATTATTATTATTATTGAAGCTCCACTTACTGCAACCTGATTTTGCACTACAGCATGTTAGGGCTATAGTTAAATACAAATAAAAGCATATTTCCTATTATAAGCAAGTACATTGAATGAACACTAAGCGTCGACAACATTGAGCCATAAACTACAAACTGGGGGGGGGGGGGGGGAATATATTACTAGAAACCAAAAAGAAAAAGAAAACCTGGTGCTGTAATCTATGAACTGCAACCATCTTACAATAACTTAGGCTATAAATATGTTGAATGTACTTTTGAAACTCGTGAGAGCAACATTTGTTGTTAAATATACAATGTAATGGCTTTTCATAGCTTTTGGTAGCCTACAGGAATCTAGATGGAAGACAAATGCCATTCGTGCTGTTTCATACTTAGGACACTCAAAAAGTAGGTGGTAAATTGTTTCCTTTCCTTCTCCACATCTGCACTGGCAATCACTATCATTAACTTTGAATCTGTCCAAGTAAATTTTAAATTTACCATGTCCTGACATAAACTGTGTAAGAATATACTTGAGTTTAACATATTTGCAATTTAATCTATCAATAACTAAAGGGAATTATAACTGCTTAGTTAGTAATCATTTTGTGCTTGTTTTCCATTGATTGTCCCAACATGACGTCATGTAACTACTTAATTCCCATTTGCAGTAGAGTACGATTACTTCTGCAAAGTCTCTGGCCTATAAGACTAACCCAGCCAGCGAGCTTCTAGTTACCAGTTTGCGCAGACTCGCATCCACATAATCAGAGAGCTACTGTTGAGCACAGAGTGAAGATCATGCAGCACGTTGCCAGTTGTAGAAAATACTATAATAGTTGAGTGGAAGGATAATGCCACAGAGAGACAGAGATAGACAACACGTGGAGTGGGATAGAAGAGCTGAGCCAATCAGGGTGCAGCTACCTCCCCTAGGCAGGTGCTCTAGGAACAGTGACACTCGCTCCTAAGGTATATACATAAAAACCCAGAGACTTTGTGGAAGTAATCGTACTCTAGCAGATTGGCGTTTTGTTGAATGTTGGTTCAATGGGCAAAGAACAAGCTAACTTGGCAAGCTGGTCTGCCCTCTCGTTTCCCATTGTGCCTACCAGTGGCGGACGCAGGGGGGGGTGGTAGGGGGGTTACATCCCCCCCCCCCCGAAATTTGAAAAAATGTACTCTAAGTGGCCAGTTTTATAAACTAATTGTATATGTAAGTTGATTAATTTTTTTTAGTATTCTTTTTACCTATTCAAATCCCCCCCCCCCCGAAAAAAATTTCTGCGTCCGCCACTGGTGCCTACGTATGCTCGAACCCAACTTAAACACAAATGTTTCGGGAAGGTAGGGATCTTACATCTAATATCGATGGTAGTGGCATTATTTGAATATTTGTTCCTTATGCAGTTCAAAGCTGCTTGAGAATCACTTGAGATCAGTGCACTGATGTTTTTGTCTATACACCATTCTACTGACTTCAGGATTGTGAGCATTTCAGCCTGAAAAACACTGCAAAACTTATGAAGTTTATATTGTGAGGTGTGAATTTCAAGATTATTTGAAAACACTATAAAGGCACTACTGACTTCTGCTTTGTTGTTCTCATTTTTTATTTGAGAACCATCTGTGTAAATTGAGTGATCATGCTGTTCTTTTCTAACTTTACACAGTCGTTATAGTCTGCAGGGTGCCCACTAGTTGTCCAATGTGCTGGTCTGTCAATTTCGAGGACAAGCGTTCCAGTCTTTCTTGATGTTGGTAATTGCAGCTCTAAATTTCCCTGATAAGTGAAGTGGTTCAATTCCAGCTATTACTAGAACAGCATCAGTGGATGCCGTTCGGTATGCATGGCTGATACGCAATATAAAACGTCTTTGTATTTATGCAAGCTTTCTTTGTGCCCATTTCTTGTCGAACACGTCTTCAAGAGCTGTAAAGCAGTACAATAAAATGGGTTCCACTTCACCTCGATATATTAAACTCAATATTTCCGAGTTTAACCCCCAAGTGGGGCGTGTTGCAGAGGAAAGGCTTCTGTCTAATTGGATTATCTTGGTTTCTAGGTTTTTAATATGAGCCCTGAATGTTAATTTGGTGTTAAGAGTAACTCCAAGATATGATAATTCTTTTACGATTTTTAAATTATGTTCATTCATTTTGATTATGCGGTAAATGAATTTTGTTTTCTTGGTAACAAGTAATGCTTTCTTTTTAGAGGAATTGAACTGTAGCTTATTGTTTAAGCCCCACATAAAGAGAAGGCCTAGTGCTTGATTAGTGATTTTTGTGAGGGAGGGAATTGTGTGACTTTCAACAAGAAGTAGAGCGTCATCGGCATATGTGATGAGATTGCAGTGGTCAGGAAATCTCTGTTGCAGTATGTCATCATACATAATAATCGAAAAACCGGGACTGCAAGTTGATCCTTGTGGACAACCTCGGTTAATGTTGCGAGTCACTGTGATGTCATTAATTGTTAGTACCACCTTCCTACTCTTAAACTAGTCTTGTACAAGTTCATAGAAATTTCTTGGACAATTCTTTGTTTTCAGTTGATATAAGATCTTCAACCACCATGCAGCGTTGAAAGCTCCGGACACATCTAAGGAGATAATAATACCAAATTTTTTCAAGGAATAAATTCTTTTCATCCAAGTAACTACAGCATGAACTGCGTGTTCTGTAGGTTTGGAAGGTAAAAAGCCGAACTGATTGTTATGTAAGCTGTTATTTATCGCATGATGGTACATGATTCTATCGATAATGAGTTTTTCTAATATTTTGCCAATAACAGGTTTAAGACTGATTGGACGGAGACTATTTGCAATGTGGTTTTTCGATTTCCCATGTTTGGGTATGATTATTACTTTGGCAACTTTCCAGCAATCCGGGAAGATTGCATAATCAAGACATTTATTAAAAAGGTGTACTAAGAGATCTGGATTTGCACTATGAACATGTTGGACAATGTTTGCGGAGATACCATCATTTCCGGTAGCTTTGCCATAATTTTGTCTTAATATAAGACGCTCGACTTCTTTGTAACTAAAATGCTTGTCGTCAGCACTGGCTGTTGCGTGACGTGTATCTTCTCGCATCATACCTTGTACACTATTGTCTTCGCTATCTTCTGGAAAGAATGCTTCAGCTAATGCACTTGCCGTTTCCAGAGGTGTTGTAGTAAAACCTGTTTTGGTTTCAATTGTTGTTAAAGTAGAATTATAATTTTCTGGCCTCCTACATATCTTATAAATTTTTTCCCACAGATTATTATGTGTTTCCGAAGAGCAAAACTCTTTCCAACTCTTGGTCTTATCTAACTGAATAGCATTTCTATATACACCTTTAATTAGACTGTAAGACGACTCATATATTTCCTTGAGAGTAGAACACTTACATCTTTTATAAAGTATCCGAGCTGCTAAAGTCGTTTTCGTTCGACTGTAAGCTTGGGTGACCACCAATAGTTTTTTGCCTTGCTTTGAGATAACCTCTGCAGATGAGATTCGCACAGAGCGATAGCTTCTTTTGTGAAGTCAGAAGTGAACTTATTTATATCGTCTTTTGAAGTGAGATCGGAGAGTTTATCGCTAAAGTTCTTAAATTTGTATCTTGCTGCTTTGTCAAAGTGGGACCACTTTACGTTTTTTGTTTGATACCTTCGTGTCGAATGTATATTTGGGCTCAGCATGAGTGATTTTCTTAATTCACTGACTTCTTTGATAATTAGCTTATGATCAGAGAGAGTTTCACAGTCACCATCCATTCTTTTACAAAAGGGTATAGATTGTCATTACATACACTTATGTCTATGAAACTTTTACTGTTTTCACAAGCGTATGTTGGTACAATGCCATCATTGAGGATATTAAGTTTTTGGGAGCAGCAATTAGTACCTCTTCTGTTGTTTATGTTACCACCCCATGCTTTGTGTTTTGCATTTACATCGCCAACTATCAGTAAAGGTCTTCCCCTTTGTTTAACTTACCGTGTAAAAATGTTATAATTGTGGTAAAGGATTTCTGTGCACTTAATGGTAAGAACTGATTTTAACACTGAATTACTTTGGCTTGTAAGACTGTAGCTTCATAATTATCTGGAAAATCTGTTCAACATATGTATGTAATCCATACTCAAATATTGTACTTTTACATATATGCAGAAAAAAAAATTCACCTAACAGAATCCCACAAGTTTTTTTCTTTGTTCTGGATGGAAATTTCCTTCTCATTCCAAGTTTACTTTTTGAGATATCATGGTTTTTATGAGGAGACATGACTGCCTTTTTATAGTTTATTTTAAGTTTACATGCCCATAACAACATTTCTGTAAGTGTTAGACAAATTCTGACACCAGATTTGAACTTAGCAGTCATTTTTGCATTGGAATGATCATCATGTGTTACGGTTCTGCTAACATTCACAGGCATGGTACAAGCAAAAATGTAACAGTCTGCACACATAACCTACTCCTGTCCCGACTATTCTTCCTGAAACATGATATTTCAAAAGAAGTGTAGCCTATCTCTGAATCTATAATAGACAGGAAGCTAAAAATTCAGATCCCCCGGGGGTCCCCCCCCCCGGAAAATTAAAAAAATTAAGATCCACAATAACGAGTTTTAAGCTTCCCACGCTTTATACTCGTATTAAGTAATTTATAAGCAGACTTTAAAAAATTGTACAATTTTCCTTTTTTTAATCAATGGGGGGGGGGGTTTCCAACCCCCAAACCCTCCCCTCTTTACGCCTCTGTGCATATGGGAACCACACTACAAATTTTCTTCAAAATCTGAGACCGGAGGGTTACATTCACTTTTTTTCTGGATGAATTGAGGTGGAACGATCCTCCTGGTTCTCCTGACTGAGTCAATGGAGAATATTTTGCTTTTTGCACTCTTGCCGAGAAACTCCAGTGGGAAGGTGTAAAAAGTTGTTCCTACCAGGATGCATAATTACTATTTAATTGTAGTAATGTCTTTTTCATATATCTGTGTTTTAACGTGTTTTTATGTGTATATGTGTGTTTTAGTTGTAGTTTAGTTTTAGTTGTAATAATCTTTTTTTAACGAAGCCGATAGCAAACATGTGTTTGACTAATATGGTGGATTGGAAATAAATAAATAAAAATAAATAATGTAAAGTTGCACAAAGTTAATAATTTGTTTTATTTTAATGGATATAATGTACTTCCTGTTATTGGAACTGAGTAGGCCTATTATATCATGGTTTTACGTATTATGTAGGCCCTACACATTTTTTGCACAATCCACCATTGGAAAATATAGCCATAATGAATAGAATGAGAAAGTGTGATGTCTCCACCGCTAATACAATGGTGGGTATAGGGAGAGCGGCGGTCCACCGAAACACTGGCAGCACCTTCGTTTGCGTTTCAACTTCTCAATGCTGCATCATGATAGTTTGGCATCTTATGATTAAACTCGCAATCTTTAATTAACCCTTGGTCCTATTTCTGTGAAATTTGTGCAGAAATAATCTGCACAACACAGTCCTTCTGGTGGTTAAAACAGAGACTTAAAAAATGCGGACATTTCATTATATAAACATCACCAATTACACAAAATTCATGGAGAGTGAAACGGAATTTGACTATGCGACAATTTTTTTCATTTTTGTGTCCCGTAAAAACTTCAAGCGAGAAAGTTTTAGTGAAATATTTCAACTTTATTTTAAATTCAGTACCACCTTTATATCTTGAATGGTTTACGAGTAATTGAGTGGTAATTATTCCGAGCGCTACAGCTGAATGAATGATGTGGGACGATCGTGAAATGTTGAGGGTGAAGCAAATTTGACTATGCGAAATTTATTATTTTATTTTTGTGTCCAGAAAGAGATCAAGCGTGTAAGGTTTAGTGAAATATTTGGATCTTATTATAAATCGAGTACCACTTATATATCTAGAATGTTTAACGAGTAATAGTAATTACTCTAAAGCTAAAGCTATCAGAATGGTATTAAGGTATTAGCAAGTATCTTTTCC
This sequence comes from Ectobius pallidus, assembly GCA_964059195.1. Lineage (NCBI taxonomy): Eukaryota > Metazoa > Arthropoda > Insecta > Blattodea > Ectobiidae > Ectobius > Ectobius pallidus. Next base: position 165,291,725 of record CAXKWD010000003.1, read on the forward strand.
ATAAAATACTAGCAATAACGTAACAATTTTTACATAATTTATTCGTGGACTCAATAATAAAACTATATTAACTGACTACTTGTACCCATACTGCAAGATTGACCCGCTGGGGAAAAGGAGTGAATGAAGCTTTTTTCTAACTTACTAAATCTGCACTACTTTTATTTATGCATTTATTGGATTATTTATCATATTTTCTGTTCACTTATGTTAGTAATTTTTATGTATAATTATCATAGCAAATGTCTTATTAGTTTAATATATTGTTCCTTTTTTTAATAATATAATTTAACAACATAAGACATACATCAGTTACAGCGAACGGCGAATGGTCGAGGGTTTGAGCAAATAGCGGGCTGTAGTTAAGGCAAGAGGATTTAATTTTTTAATGAAAAAATCAGGGAAAATGCTTTGAAATATTGTGTGATATATGTAGAATGCATTGCAAAACAATTGTTGCGTATGTGCGTCTTTATCGGATGTTGAGACGCCAATTTTAAAGATCACGCGCCCTATTTTTGTAGTGCTGCTTATGAAATTTTCCGTGCCCTGCAATTCACAAACCATCCCTTAGTTTATATTATCTCTGTTCACATAATTTGTACACAGATCTACACTTTTGACCGTGTTTCATCTACATAGCTTACCCCATACAGCCAGGAGAAAATTAATATTAATATAAATAATATTAATTACTATATTAATTACTATACTATATTAATAATACAATATTAATACTATATTAATACAAATTAATACTCAGTAATATTCTTATACAATGTAATATTAATATTAATTTATAAAATATCCCTTAGCTGTTTTCTACCCTAATTATACGTTGTTATTTCTATACAAATGTACATTCTTTAACAAATTCTCATCAAATTATACTAACATACCCTCTACCCTATTTTCTAGGCAACAAAATATTAGATCAACATCCCTTAGCTGTTTCAAACCTATATTATATAATTGTTCATTGCTTGTGAACATATTCGATTTTTGGAAAGATGTGGAACGAAATGTTACGGTCAAGCTTCTTGCAATCTGAGAAATTATTGTTACACACGGCCATGTTTATTTATGGGGATGAGATCTTCCAAGACGTGTAAAGCAGCCCGAAAATTGTCAAAAGTATCTAAGAATTCAATTTAGATAAGGTGAGTCATTTTGAAATAGATTAATGTATTATTTTGTTTAAGAATGTTTGCAATTTTTCCTATACCGCCCGTAGTAATCTTGCTCCCGTGAATCTCAAGCAGAGTAACTGCTACCTAGCGGCGGAACCAGTGAACTACCTCAGTCATCACACTTTCTCCTCTATTCATTATGCCATAGCTTAGAATTCACTCTATTGTTTCCAATTTTACATTAATAAACTTCATTCCGATAATGGGTATATCTAAATGAAGTATGAAGTAGAAACCGCCTACAAACCATTATCAAAACTAGACGAGGAATTAGTAACTGAAAACGAAATCTATAAATCATACAGTGCTAGTATATTGTGAAACCAAATTATATGATTTCATACAATACATATATTATGATAAATGGTTTGATAAAAGGTTAGAAGAATAAAAAGGCTAAATGAATATCTCTCCAAAAATGCTAATTCTTTTTTTAGGTATAAAGCATTTTCATTTTATTGCTTCTTGTAGATCCAAGTTAAGTTACTTCTTTTTCTAGTGTAACACACTTTGCTCAAATAGTTTTTTTTCATGTAATATAGATTCAGTTATCTACTGTATATGTATATAATTAATGTATTCTTACTACTTATAGAACTGTCAGTGTATTAATTTGTTCCTTTTTTTTCTGTCTTTGGTTGAGTGTAAGAGAAGGCTAAGGTCTTAACTCTGCCACATTAAATAAAGATTTATTATTGTTATTATATATATTTATATATATACAGTCACACTTATCTAAAAGTATATGCAAAATTGATTGTATTATTTACTAATAAGTGTGCACCAGTCAGATTATTTAAAAGAAATATAACACTGTTCCTCAATGCAATAATTATACTGTATACATTAGAAGCTAACATTTTGTCAGTCTTATTTTAGTAGCCCGTATTATTGAACTTATTTAGTTACACTTGAGATTGAAATACACACTCAATAAAGTAATATAATAATATTTGGTCATCATTGTCTATATATTGTCTGATAATATGTAAGAGCGGTTGGCTTCACTATTATAATATTATGTTCTTATAAATTATGTTGTTTGTAATCTGCTGCAGTATTATTATCTTGCCTTCTTTTAGTTTCTTGTTTTCAGTGACTTTTTCCTGTCACCAGAACTGTTTACAGCTGGGAGATACCTAAATGGTGCAATCAGCTGGAGCATTGTGAAGTCACTTAGTCACTTAAGCTGAAAACAAGAAACTAAAAGAAAGTAATTTAGCAGACAACTGTTAATACTACAGCAGATTACAAACTACATATTTTATGACATAATATTATAATAGTGAAGCCAGCCGTTCTTACATATTATCATACAATACATAGACAGTGATGATCAAATATTATTACATTGCTTTATAGAGTGTGTGTTTCAATCGCAAGTGTAACTAAATAAATTCATTAATACGGTCTACTAAAATAAGACTGACAACAAGGTTATATAATTTTAGCTTCTTATGTACGAGTATATAGTATAATTATTGAATTGAGGAATAGTGCTACATTTCTTTTAAACCATCTGACTGGTGCACACTTATTGGTAAATAATACAGTCAATTTTGTATTTACTTTTAGATTAATTTGACTGTGTATATGTACTTTTTATTCTTTTAACCATTTATAGTACTGACATTCTGAATGGCACATAATATGAAATCCCCATTTGTTTTGTATAAATATTTTAGGGAATATAAATAAATATAATAGGCCCCATAATTTGGTTTCACGATATACTAGCACTGTCTGATACATATAGATCTCGTTTCCAGTTACTAATTCCTCATCTAGTTTTTTATAGTTGTTTGTAGGCGGTTTCTACTTCATTTTTTATTTCCAATTTTAACTTACCTTATTGTGGGAGCACATAGGAACAATTTAGGTTAAAAATAAATAAGGAATCTAGCCTCTGGAAACTAGTGTTGGAAGACCATTTACGACTTGTACAAAAAAGGGAAAACAAAGGTTTGAGCACAATGGACATATAGTAGGCACTGGAATACAGGGATCCACGAATCTTATCTGAAATGCAATTTATAACATGTCATAAAACAATACAACTTTATTAACACACGATGCAATAAGAAAATAAGTGAAATATAGGCCTACTTTAAAACAACTTAAACAGTCAATATATAGAATTGGCGGGAAATTAATAACACGAGGATGTAAATGTAGGTAATTTACATCAGAAATTAAATTATATATTGAAACACATGAAATCATTGATATAGTCGGTTGATTTATGTTAAATAACCGAAATATCAAGATTAAGCGTAATTTGCACTAGGATAGGTTACTTCACTGTGAACAATGGATTGCACAATGGCATGCAAGCCTATCAGAACGTAACACACGGATGTGTTAGTTGAAATGATTGTAACACTGTGGTAATTGCTGATGAGCGAATTACGAATGTAAAAAAAACTTGATAATTGTAGTTTTGTACAAAATTCGGGTTTAAGAGTACTGATACAATTGTTGCACCATGTCTAGAAACGCGCGAATATGGATCGTAGCTGCACACGTCGGGACTCTATGCAGGCTAGCGAAGAACTGAACTGAAGCGATGCCAAGGGACATGCACGAGGCATGAAAGCTGCACCTGTCGCTATTGCATCATATAATGAAATTGGTTAGAATTGCTGAGTCAGGCGCGGGAGAATAAGTGCGGTCATTTGAACAGAAAACACCACTATGCATGTTGCTTGCACGAACACTTATTAAGTAGTTTTCATCTTGCCCTCATCTTAGTACACAGGTGCGAGATTTTTACACCTGTTCTCAGACCTTACTAAGTTCTTAAAGACCCAAATTAACACCCAGGGTGCCATATCTGAAACCTCCCTTTTCCAATTTTTTTTTATCTGAACAAATTAAGATAATGTATTTTATTAGGAATGAATGTATGTATGTATGAATGTTGAATGCTATTGCTACAGCTTATAGGCCTAATGTTGACAATCACATTAAGGATATTGTACTAGTGACGACCTAAGAGGTAGTGCTGGCATGCCACGGCCCTATAAAGACAAAATAAGAACAGAAGAGTTCATATTATTTGAACCACAACTATAGAGAAACAAAACAATGCATAGAAATATTTCCTAAAGTTGCCATCAGGTTGATTAGAGCACTGCTGTAACATTCAGAAAAAGATTGTGGCAGTCCCATAATAATATAATGGGCTGCATGTCCAATTTTGAATCGCAAATTCTAACAGAATACTTAAATTTTAACAGAAAGCTGCACCTGGCACTGGCCAGAGCCACACTCAGGAGGAAGAAGAAGGCACAAAAGATATGCATTTCCATTATCACGGCTCCACGTGAAGGACTGTGTTTCCTTAAGCTGGCCAGACACTATTCAAATTGTCGAGACAACCAGTTGGATGCAAGGCTATACACTACCCAATTTATCAGTACAGTCTTGAATGTGCGTTAACAGCTATTGTTGTATTCCAAACGAACCCCATTTTATGTTTTATTTTCAAAATCTCAATTTGAAAGATACAAATATGAAGATAACTTTACTAAGGAAGGTTTTATGAGGAATTGAAGGCCTGTTCCAGAATTCCGCCCTAAGACATTAGTTACAGAACTCGGCAGCTGATTGGTTGGCCGCGAGCAAATCAAAATGCTTCGAATTGACGGAGAACGCAGATTATATTATAATAGATGTTTAATTACTCTTTATTTCCGATTTGGTCCAAATTCAATGGGCTTCTTCCAATAGACGTCATAAATCTGTATACCAAGTTTCATGAAAATCCGATAAAGCGGTTTGAGTTATAGCGCTTTTCTTATTTCCATTAAAATAGGCACTAATTTGGGCATTACTCCGGTATCGGTCAACCGATTTGGTCCAATATCAATAGGGTTCTTCCCTTGAACGTTATAAATGCGTATACCATGTTTCATAGAAATCCGATAAAGCGTATTTGAGTTTTGCGCGTACAGACACACACACACAGACGGACAGACATTTCCACGTCCCCCACACAATCTCAAAAAGTACCATACTGGCACTTAATAATGCATAGTTTGTCCCCATTTATACTATGTCCTGTTTCTAGGTACATGTTCACATAATTTTGATGTATAGGGATCTTTGTTTTGTACTTTTTTAATGTGTTCTTCTATTCTTTTGTTAACGGGGCTCGAGGTTTGTCCTGTATAACTTCTTTCACATGAGCATGGTAATTTGTAAACAACTTTTTTGTTTCTGTTCAAGATTTTCCGGTTTGATTCTTACAACCTTATTTCTGATAGTATTATTAAGTGCCACTGTGGTACTTTATGAGATTGTATGGGGACGAGAAAATGCCTGTCCGTCCGTCCGTGTGTCTGTACGCGCGATAACTCAAATACGCATTATCGGATTTTAATGAAACTTGGTATACGCGTTTATAATGTCCATGGGAAGAACCCTATTGTTATTGGGCCAAATCGGTTAACCGGTACCGGAGTAAAACCCAATTTAGTGTCTATTTTAAAGGCGCCATAACTGAAATACGCTTTATCGGATTTTCATGAAACTTGGAATACTTATTTATAATGTCCATGGGAAGACGTCTGTTAATATTGGACCAAATCGGTTGGCCGGTACCGGAATAATGCCCAATTTAGTGCCTTTTTATGGTATTATATAACAAAAGGAGCGTTAACTCAAATACGTTTTATCGGATTTTCATGAAACTTGGTATACTCATAACGTCCATGGCAAGAAGCCTATTTATTTTTGACCAAATCTGCTGACCGGTACCAGAGCAGCAGCTAATTAAAGGTCACATGTTTTTTTAAATCATGTGTATACTACAATGCCGCATTTTTTTATCATTGAAGGCTTTGATGCAATACAGTCAGATGCTTGTTTACTTCGTTGAACTAGTTGAAATTGAGTACTACATGAATACTGTTATATACAGAAGGTACGTTACTGTGAAATAATTAGCGGAGTTACTTTCCACTGAATTTTGTGAAATGTTGACATAGGCCTATTTTAAGAATTTCAAGTTGCAATACATTTCAGATTTGACAAATAACACTATTCTTTCACATATGCTTATCAAACTAGACAGTCGAACTGACTGAGTTGGCCAAATGGTAACGTCTTGAATGCATATTTTGGAGGTCCCTGGATCAAATCCCGGAGCCGGCCGATTTGATATGGATTTATTTATTTTATTTTTATGTGAGTGCGCGATTCTCAAGATATCACAAATCTGTAGTTCTGCTGACGCTGGTCGATTTTAATCTGATTAAAAAAAAACTTATTTTCTGGGTATCATAATTGCAATAAATTATAATTGATTCAACAAAAACATCCTGATACTTTGTTATATCAGTTTACCTGATTTGATTTGATTTGAAAACAGTTCTGATGTTGTAGGCTATTTATTATGAATACATCGTAACTTTTCAGACAAATTTCTGATGTATGGAATGCTGGTTTGAGCCTATCTATTGTATTCTATTCAAGTGACTGGGAAATCCTATTTATGGCTCTAATAATAGTTTATTTGGATAATCACTCTTGGTTAGACAGGTTTTTAGAAACCAAAGTTCCTCCTTGAAGGATTTGTCGTCACTGCAGATCTTTTTCGTTCGTTTTATGAGGCCTATTGCTACCCCTAACTTGATATGTTCAGGTTGCAGCGACTTGAAATCTTTAATTGTTATGGTGCTACTCTTATATATCTGTAATAAGTTATTTGTACCTTCTTAAAAGTTAGATACATATATTATTTCTGTTTTGCTTAATCAACACACGTTGTTTATATAGCTGGGCTACCATTTAATTTTAGAGGCTGAATAGATCATAGGAGCAAGAAATGACCAAGCGCGAACAAATGCACTAAACAAAACATCTGTTCTCATTTGTCATTAATCAATACATCACCCTTGGAATAATTCTATAAGTAGTAGACTATAATTATACAGACACTAAACAAAACAACCCTATACAAGACCTATGTACCAACTCTCCTCATTAATAAACAAACACAATCTTCTGTTTCTGGTATTGCACGTACAGCGTACGAGAGTCCCTGAACTTGGTATGAAGGAATGACGAGTTGAGAAAAGTATAGGGGCTTATTTCAAGTTATGTCAAATCACTTAACCTCTCAAGCTTTGGAAATTTACACAATATAATCTTGAATAAGAATTGAATAATAAATTTAACTGTTACAGAATGTATAACTAATTACACCTTCTAGCTTCAGAATGTTAGGTAATATAATTTTCTATCAGATTTCCTAACAAGTCTGAAGTTAACAATACGTCACGTCACTTAGGCCTTCAAACTTCCTAATTTCGAACAATATATAATTTTTCCAATGTGAATTCAATAATACATGTACCGGCTATAGAACGTATACCTAATTAAAGTCTCCAAGCTTCAGAATATTAGGTAATATAATTATCCATGAAATTCAATAACCACTTCGAAGTTAACGATATATCAAATCAGTTAGGCTTTCAAACTTCAGAAATTTGAACAATATAATTTCCCAATGAAAATTTAATAATAAATGTAATATTAATATTAGGAGAAATACTACAAACGAAAATCTAATATTATACTAGAAGAGATACAGAAATATTTTAAGAAAAGCTATACGAGCCACGAAAGTTAATTATTACAAAAGTAAATTTGAAATACATAAAAATAACGCTAGAAAATTCTGGTCCACTGTCAATGAAGCTACTGATACTAATTCAAATAATAAAATTCCAATCATAGAAATCATATATGAAAAAGGACAAAATATTAAGCGAAGTGACCAAATTGCAAATGAATTTAACTCCTTTTTTTTTTTCGAAAATAGGAAAAAGAAATACTGCAAATATTAAGTTAGTACCAAACAGTATCCCTGAATATAAAAAAAATGTATACCACAACCTGCTCAGCGTTCGTCAATGTTTCTTCTCCCTGTAACCCAAGATGAAATAAATAAAACGATAATCTCACTAAAAAATAGCGTTGTCCCTGGTACAAACGGAATAACAAACAACACCTTGAAAACAATTTCTGAATACATATCGAAGCCCCTCGAACATATTTTTAATCTTTGTTTATCACAAGGAACCTTCCCAGATGATCTTAAAAAAGCTCTGGTAGTACCTATATACAAATCCGGAGAAAAGCATAGTTTAAATAACTATAGACCTATATCCTTACTCCCTAGCCTATCTAAATTGTTAGAAAAATGTATAAAAATAGACTAGTGAACTTCTTAAATAAAAATAATATATTAAATTCAAATCAATTTGGTTTTCGAAATAACTTGAGCACAGATGATGCCATAATTAATGTTACAGGAAAAGTTATCGAAGAATTAGATGCGGGAAATAAAAGTAGGTATATTTTTTATTTGCAAAAGGCTTTTGACACTGTAAACCACAAGATACTTATAGAAAAACTAGAGCAAATTGGAGTAAGAGGCACTGCACTAAATTTATTTCGGTCTTATTTACATAATAGAACGCAAACGACCAAAATTAAGGATCAGATTAGTGATGTCAGAGAAGTGGATACTGGTGGCACTAAAGTACAATTACATGTATTTTATTATATTCAAATTCGCAAAGTCTTTCGTTTTTATTTTTTACATATGTATGATAATGTAAAAAAGTCATTTTCTTTTCTTTTGTTTTTACAACATTATGTTTAAGCAAGGGTACAACTCTTCTATCTTGAAACCAACTCTTGATTCTTCGTTCTTGATTAGAGACATCCACTTTTTAAATGAACAACCCAAATCACTGCGTGAAAAGCGAATTTGCTCTTATTATGGCTCCATCTCATTAATTGAAACTTTCACAGATGATAACAATTATCGGGCAGCTGGGTCTAAAAGAGAGATGTCCATGTAATGTAGAATGGCATCCCTAGATAAATATACCCAGCATGCCCTCAACTAAGAAAAAGCCCTAAGCATAGGGTGCATTAATGACACTACCACTGGATTACTTTATAATACTTTATCAGATCAGCTACCTTATATCACCATTCAGAGGCGACGATGGAGTCCAAGTGCCTTATGAAGGTAGCTGATAACCGAGGTCGACCGCAGATCACATGAGTTGATGGCAAAATGAAGTCGGGGTGATCGCCCATGAGCACAGCCCAAGCACTACCAGAGGGCGTGGGCACATCACACCCACACAGCGGCATCCAACGGGCCGACAATATTAGTCACCAACAACACAGGTCCATAAAGTATCCCCTTAGCTGACGGTGATGCTCGCATCCCCAGCTCCGCCGCTAAAATATTAAGTAAACATATATATATATATATATCAACATCTTTTAATGTTAATACTGATCAGTATTCTATATCATGGAATTAGTATTCTCATTATTGTTGAAGAGTCTTTTTCTTCTCTCAGGTACAAAATTGTTAGTTCACTTCGGTTTTTGTTTGTTTTGAGAGATCAAAATGCAGTGGTAACAAAGGCGGACGTGGGACAGAAAATCCAAACGATTTAAGTCGTCAAAATATTCTATATTTATATAAAATTTTCGACTTGTCTTAAAGAAAATTAGCATTAGCATGTCACCACAAAGTACAAAGTTAAACTGAAAATATTTTTTCCTGGATCTGAATTTTACTTGGTCCAGAGCCAATACCTAATATAATAAAAGCATATTATTTTCATGCAATGAAATCGGGAACGACAATTGATCATAATATCAAACACCGCTCCTATAATAAGAGCAAAACTGAGACAATACACTCATTCATTCACCTTAAACGGTTTTAGCTGCGTAACATGGCAGCGTCTTTCAGAACCATCCTTAAGATCCTCTAACAAAAATGAAATTCCATTGTGAAGGACCCCCTTGATTTTGTACGGTGCGAGGAAACGAGGAAAATTTTTACACATCACGATATCATTTATGCGTAAGTTACATGAAACCCTACCTTGGTTATATTTAACTGTCATCTGTCAGAACCAGATTGTTAGCTGCTGCCTACCAATAACGTGAATTTGTTCCGGAGTCGGGGAGGAGGTCAGTAATGTGCCAGAGGTGGCTGATTGGATGATTAGGCTTAAAGGTAAATAGCAGCGAGAATGGAGTAATCCCATGACTGTTGTGTGTCGCAGTGTTGAAAGCAAATTGCAACCATGGGAGATATACGTCCCAAAGCGGTGTGATCTGCATGATGGTAGGCAATTAGGGCATTCCTTAAGTTTCGCATCACCCGTTCAGCATGGGAGGGATTTGGGTAATATGGTGTGGTTTTTTTTTTGGCCCACCACCGCCCACGGAGATACCTCGATCATAGGCCATACTCCGCTCCCAACAACTGTTCGGCGCATATGTTCTATTGCTCATTTCGTTCTGAATTTTGCCTACCACTGGGGAAAGTGTGTTTGAGCTGGCTTTTTGATTCAGCACTATAGAACTGTGTTCTTTGTCTGCGTTGTCCTATCGTGGCTACGCGGGGGTACTGTCCGATCTGGCATTCACCTTACAAGTGAGGGAAACCCCGCAAAATCTCACTCAGATCGGTTGCTGTAAGAAATCTTACAGCGTCTCGGGAGCCTGAGCTACTCTCGACTTTCGTCTCATAGTTGGTGTGTCTCAAAATCGAGTTGTCTAGACATTGTCTGCGTCATCTAACTTTCTAATTCCTATTACCTGTCTCGCGAATTCACTTAAAGACTTCATGAGCCCTTTTGGTCGTCCAAAACTGAAGGTCTGGCGGCCATCGTTCACCCTCTTGGGTGGTTACGTTTCTAAGGTCTCGTCTTATTTCCCTATATCTCGGGCACGTGTATATAGCGTGGTACATTGTATCTAGTTCGCTGTCTTCACAATAACAGAGGCAGTCCTCTGCTAGCTTGAATCTATATAGGTTCGCAGTGAAGTATCCGTGACCTGTGTAAAATTGTGCTGTCGCGTAACCTACATGTATGTGTTTTTGTTTTAATCTAGTTTTGATACTGGGGAAGTAGCCTTTGGTGATTCTACCCTTTACTGATCTACTCCACCTTGTTTCCCATTGGGTTATCGTGTGTTCTCTGAGCTGGGAGTTAAGCTCCTGCTTGTTCAGTGTGTTATATGTTTCTGGTGTTATGCCTGTTTCTCCTATTCTAGTGAGTATTTGTTTTATAATTTTGTATGATGTTACATTTTCCTCCAGCACTAAGTCTTTAGGGATTTCTCCTGCTATGACTTGTAGTGCCTCATTTGAGGCTGTGGAGTACGCTCGAGTTACTCTAAGTAAGGCTTTTCTTTGGGCAGAAATTAGCTTATGTTTACATCTGACGAGTAAGTACGGAGCCCACCCGTGCGCCGCGTATGTTATTACTGATTAAAATACTGCCGATATAGACGCTTGTAGTTTGTGTACTTATATCCCCATGTTTGGCCAGATAGTGCTCCTAACGCGTTAAATAGGTGAACTGCTGAGTTGCATACCTTATTCTCTATTCTGTTTCCAGCCTGGAGTTCTAATTCTAAATATCTAAGTCCTCGTACGTTTCGTAAGTTTGTCCCTAAGAGTCTAATTGTCGGGGGTCTTCTCGGATGAAGTTTACCCTTTAGTAGGAGAGTTCTTGTCTTCTCCTTTGAGATCTTTAACTTGGCCATTTCGCACCAATTGGTGAATGTTAACATGGTTTCTGTTTCTTTTCTTTCTAGTGGGGGTCGGCTGTCGGCCTCTATTAAGAAGACTATGTCATCCGCAAACACTACTGGTGTTGCTTGAAGAGCCCGTGCAATTTCTCTAATGATTTGCGCAAACACTAGGTTCCAGATTTTTGGTTCTAGTACCGAACCCTTTGGACAGCCTTTGGTAACTCGTTTTGTCTTTATTTCCTGGTTGTTTCGCATTAGTACTTGTCTATCCTGGAAATAATCCTTTATGAGTTCGTATAGATCGTGTGGGCAGTTTATGTCCCTTAAGCGCTTTAGGACCAGGGGCCACCATACGTTATCGAAGGCACCCTCTATGTCCACGAATATGCCTAATACGTACTTTGCGTTCGAATTTCTGACGATGTCTTGTAACTTAGATATCGCGTCTTCCGTGGACCGTTCTGGTCGGAACCCAAATTGGGCATCGGAGCACGATTCTTCTAATAGTCTATCCATTATGGAGAGGACAAGCCTCTCGAATATCTTTCCTAGGACGGGAAGCAAGCAGATCGGTCTGTATAATTCTGTCTTTAGATTTCAGTATTGGGGAGAGTATCGCTTTTTTCCATGCCTTCGGGAACATGCGTTTCCGAAGGCATGCGTTATATATTTCTAAGAGGCGAGCATGAAGTGCTGCACCTCCGTTGACTATGAGTTCTGGGTTTATGTCGTCTATACCGAGTGTAGTTTTCTGTTTCGTCTGACTAAGGGCTACTTGAATGTCTACTGCGTCAAATTGTTCAGTTATTACTCCGTTAGGGTATTCTAGTTCTATTTCTGCGCGGATTTGTCTGTGCTCTTGTGTCTCGAGGTCCTTGTCGTCATCTGGGGTTAGTGTTTCGAGCATTGTGTCTGCTATAGTGTCCCATGTTTGGGCTTGACTCCCGTCCTGCTTTTTTAGGCTACTTATTGTCGTCTTTGTTTTCAGTTTGTCTGCTTGTATACGATATGCAAGTCCCCAGTTATTTATCATGCTTTGCTCTGATACAAAGTCATGCCAGCTTTCCCTTTATACGGATCGTACGGTCTGTGTGTATAGCCTCCTATGTTGTCGGTATCGTTCGTATAGTCGTGGTTTGTTTTCGGCATCAGCCCGTTGAAACGCTCTTCTCCGGGCATATGTCTCTCTTTTTAATTCCGTTAGCTGGGGGGGGGGGAGTCCACCATTTTACAGTGGACCTTTGGGGGATGGTTTTCCTAATTACCCTGTTCGCGGCTTGCTTTATCGCTTTACTAGTGACCCTGATGTCGGTTGCTATGTTCGTCTTTGTGATAAGTGGCCTTTGGGGGGCGAGTAGCTCACCGAGCTTCGTTTTATAGTCTTCCCAGTCTGCGTTTTTGAAACAGTATTGTCGGCGCTTGTCTTGTTCTATTCGTGTTGGTATCGGTAAGTTTGTGTGAAGGACTCGGTGAGTACTCGATGTCACATCCAGTATTTGCCATGACCTGACTCTTGGGACCAGCCCCGGGGTGGTTGCTGTTATATCTACGTAGGAAACTCGCGTTTGGTCCCTTGTATCCAATTGGTACGTGGGTCCTTGGGCTGTCTCATTTAGGATGTGCCAGCCCGTGGTGGTTATAAAGTTTTCCGTTGTGTGATCTGTTTATGTTGCTGCTGGATTTGGCCCCCGAAGAAGAGATCTGGCGTTTACATCAGCTGCTAGCATTGTTTGAACTGGTAGTGTTTCTGTAATTCTCTGGATGGTCGCTATGTATGTATCTGGTGGTTCACTAAACTGGAAGTATGCTGACACTAGGTGAATTTTGTCTGGTCCATTTAGGATGGTTACGCAGACGACATGTGTGGTGTATAGGTGACTTTGTTTTATGACCTGTATGTCCGGATTGACTATGACTATTGCTGCTAAAGGTTCTTCGACCTGTTTTGCCCCAGTGATGATTCTGTCGTGTATTCCAAATCCTGTCACCCTTCCCCGATTTGTGTATGGTTCTTGTATTAAGAGTACGTCTATTTCAGTTGTTGTGTTTGTTTTCTAAGTTCATCAGCAACCACCCGTGACCGGTCCGCGTTAATCTGCCACAGCTTTATATTATGGGCGTTATGTCCCATAATCTATCCTATTCCTTAATCGCTGTTCCGCGTACATCTCTGACGGACAGTCGTGATCATTTATTCCGTGAGTGGCTTCTAGTTTCGCTCTCGCGCAGTTTGCGCACTTCGGCGGCCTATTCCTATTCCCACAATCTTTGTACGTATGTCCCTGACCGGCGCAATGCGAGCAGGTATCCTGTTCCTGAGTAGGCCTACAGTACTTGGCAGAGTGCCCAAGGCCTTGGCACTTGTAGCACCTCGTGACAGAGAGATAATCTCTGACCCTGCATGTGTTGTAACCTATGTATAAGCGCTCTTTACTTAGGAGCTTCTTACGTAATGTGGAGCTCGTTTCGCACACCCAATGGTCGCTGTCCTCTAGTTTTTTCCTAACTTAAATTTGAGCTCTAGATTGTCCCAATCCGGGTCGTCCCCGTCTGAATTTTGTCTCTTTAGGGCATTCTTGATATTGTCCTCTTTGACACCACGGGGCACGCCTAGTATGATGACTCGAGGTTTCATTTTTGTTGCTCTCTGTACCCTAAAGCCTCGTTGTTTGAGGACTTCTGAGGACGTCTTGGCTTCTGCCTCAGTTGGGGTCTCTAGTATGATTTCCCGTTTTTTGGTCTTACGAAGAGCGACCACATTCCATCTTTCCACTGAAGGATCTACATTGTTTAGGGAGGTCCTAACCTTATCGGCGGTATAATTCTCTTTTGCCGGTCTGTCGATTATGAGTGTGTGCTTAGTTTTGGGTTCTGGTTGCTGTCTTGGAAACGGATGGGGTGGCAGTGAAGCTGCCGCTCTGGCGTATGTTGTACTTGCATGAGTTACTGTGGGCTTTGGTTCTGATTTAATTGTTCTGATCTCTGTTTGGAGGGGTATGTTTTCCGCCTGCAACTCGTTGTAGTGGATCATAATTTTCCCTAGGCTCCGATAGAGTTCCGCTCTTTTGCCCCTTGACCCTATATCCTCTGCTATGAGCCATGCCATATCTAGCATTAGGTCGATCATGGTTCTCTCATCGCTAGGGTCCGGCTCCATCATCTCCCCGGGTGGGAGTTTTTCCTGCCACGCGGCGTTTCCACTATTGTTTCTACTTCCGCTTCTACTTCTGTGTCCTCCCCGCTGGAGGAACTACTACTAATCTGTTGTGGAGGCTTCTTTTTGTCTTGTGGGGCTCTTGTTTCTTTCTCCTCACCACTGGAGGAGCTACTACCTGAGCGGGGCCTACTTCTAAGATTTCTTTTCTGCTTTGGTGCGTCGATTTTCACCAGTTCGACAACTGGGGTCTTTTCAGACGATGCTCCGTCTGAAGGGTTTCCTGAGTGGGTTCCGACGCCGCTTGATTTTAAGGGGGGGGGGGCGTTGACAGACATGATTGAAATAAGAAGGGTGTCAGTTGAGCGGCGTTCCGACACGCTACAATCTGAGGGATCACTCCGCGAGAGTGCGTGAATACTAAGGGGATCCTGGCCTAAATGTCGCTAATCGACAAGAGGTAGCCTTCTGGCGCCGGCTTACGTGATGACACTAGCTTCAGCCCTAGCAAACCGGAAGGGGCTATCTGCCACAAGGGCAACGTTCCCCTCTAGCCGGCGGGCCTACACACTAGCCACGGGTTACGTGCAAGTCCCAGGAAAGCTACCGCGCCACTGCTGTGTCCAGGGCTCTCGCATGTTGCTCCGTACCGGTTTTATGCAAGAGAAACAAGCTCTGACGTCATTCCTCAATCAGTTGGAAATGCCTGTTCTACCCTAGACGCTTCCATCGTAAATCAGAATAATGTTACGTAGAAAAATATGCTCTAAGCCTTCTGGAACATACAGAAAGACAATAAGAGAGAATTTGTTTTATTAAGCAATATGTAAATATAGAGAAATTAATAAATTTCCTGTGTTAAGTGATCTAGATTTTCGCTACTCCATCTGTAGAGCGAAGTAGGAAACTATCGATATCGAACAATGATTGATCGATAGCAAAGAGCATCTTTGGCCTTAATTTATAGCGTAAAAGAGCTTCTAAATGCAAATATGAATCAGAATTAATTTGCATATAGTATTTTAGTGCTTTTAGTGAATTTATAATGGCTAATAGAAGTTACATTTGCATTTAATTTGATTTTTAAATCCTTTATCGACAATCGATACCTGGTCGATGTCGGTAAAGAAGCTTTCTCTGTTGCGAGTTAGTTTTAACATTACATTTAATGCTAATAGCCAATATTAAAGAGAATAAATGTTTGAGAAACCTTCTTTGTTTAGTATAAGAACGTATATAATAGCTCTTTTTATTATTTAAAGTGTAAATAAAGAAATATGGGCGTGCCAAGAATTCTGGTTCCTATGACTGACATTAGGGCCATCTAGCGGCTAATATTAAGAATTTATTGCTTTACATTTGCTATGAAATTGTAATAAATAAGCTCTAAGCTCTGTGAGCTTACAATATATATATATATATATATATATTGTTATTAAACAAACGAGTCATATTTGTTTGCTTCAAAATGACATAAAGTTTTTTTAATGAAAATTGCACTTGTTTTTCTGTGAGCTCTTTTTTCTTATATTTTATACCTTTGAAATGGACAAAATCTATTTTAAAACTTGAGCTAGAAAGTTCACTTATATATCAAATGAAATCTCATGAGTGGATAAATGTTGTGACTATTATTAACTATGAGCTTCTTATTACTTTTAAAAATACAACTATGATGCAGGTTTTATGTAATGCTTTTTCAATTTTGAAAAAATCATTCTTTTTAGTAATACGCATAGCATACTTCACCACAATCGATGCTTTAAGAGGGAGAAATCAGTGAAAGATTCAAGACTGTACCTTTTTTGGCAGTACTACTTATGATATTTTGAAAATAAGGATATTTTTCTATTTTAAAAATTAGGGAAACAAAAAGTAAACACCAGGTTTCAGATATAACATTATGTTGGTTTTATACCACAGGCTTCCTGGTAAAAATCTAATAAAAAATGGGTTACAAAATTTGGATTTTGCCCTCAAACATGAAACATACCCTAAGTAGCTTACACGTCTCACAATAAAATAGATTTCATGCGATAAATTATGAAATTGGGATCATTATTTTGATATTTCTTGTATTTATTTTTGGTCTAATAAAATAGTAATATCTAAAAAAATCCATGAGATGCATGTAAAGGAACAAGGAGTTATCTGGATAATAAGACCCTGATGAAACTTTGTGGGGAAGTTTAAGGAAACAGTTTCCATACTATCCCAAATTACATTTCGTGCTTTATTTCCAGGTTCTAGGTAAAATAGTTCCTCTAGAGCGCAGTTCTTATTGGCATGGACAACATGATATTTCCTTTTTCATGAAGGCAGTCGACATTCAACCTTGCTATCAATTACTGTAAATTAAAACCAGGCAGATGTTCGGAGCAAAGACACATCAACTCGGTGAACAAATAGACTCATTATCATTCAATTCACGCTATTTAACTTTTAAAATGCTGAACTGTTATAGTCGGATGGCATGTTTTGCTACAATAACAATTCAACACTAATTTAATATAAATATATCCTCCCGCTTTGGAAAAATGGACATTTAGCTAAGAAATTTAATTCGCTCTTAAGGAAGTTGCTTACGGTTTACAGTAACATAAGGAATGGTTAACTATATAAGCTGATTTCACAGAATACCACTTACAATTAATTAAAATTTATTAATGATAATTATTATAACTGACATAAGTTTTAGCTACAGAGCGGCCGTAAAAGTTTTAAAACTGAAATAATCCTTCGGGGAATACAATATTAATACTTGCATAAGTGATGTGTGTTTAAAATTAAATATACTTGCATTAAAGTTTAAATATAAACACGAGGTTTCCACATATGTAGAGCTATGATCACAGAGATGAAACACTTGTCCTTTATAGAAATCTACATGCTTTCATCGATTTAAAGGAAATTTTGGACACTTATCTTCTTGAACCAGGTATACATAATAGGCACCATTAAAATTCAAACAACCTTCTCTACCCTTATTTTCAACCTCCATGAATAATATTTTATCACAGGTAATCCCATAAGAGTTTACGAATTTATCTGATGAAACGCGTAAACTCGAGTTGGATTTGTTAAAACTATTCCATGAATAAAAGGTAACGGGTTATAGAAATAATAATTACTTTTATTCTTTGTTATATAAAACAAAACTAACAGCTGCGAGATCATGACATACTATGAATCAACCATCTACGAATTGATTCGAGTTACCATATTGTGACCAATGCTATCTATGCAAATGGTGAATATAAGACGTAGTTAACCTAATTTAGGTAAGTTAACAGCAGAACAGAATAAAAGCACACGAACTGGCTTGCATTGAATCGAAATTGTGTTTTTAATCAATGTACATTAATATTATTGCAGTTTTCAAACAAGATATGTTGTATAAAATAATGTGTTTTCATTCTGGTCAATGGTAGCATGTGACATATTAATCGCCGCACGTTGATGCCTTACGCGTCCAGTAACGAGCTGACGTTTATCAGATAAAATCACATCCTTGCGATCTGAGAAAGGATATTATAAGACAAACGATCGTAATTGGCCTATATCCGAGTTATTGTTAAACGGTCAATATCAAACACACGGCGTATGAGTGGAATAGTCTATACAAATCTACATTCTTTGAACAATGTCCACAAAATCTTTCACCCGTACCCCGGAGAACCTGGCGAAAGAACGAGACAATAATATTTGAAGAAAAAACTAGAAACTACCCCTTATTAAATATTCATTTTCCATGGTGGCTCAGCAACGAAACCGCTCTTTTGGAGGGTGATGTGGTTACTTTGGAGCGAACCTGGCTGAGGACTTCACTTGCTGCTGTGAAGACAGTGAGGAAGAGACGGTTTGCAATGTACTGTAACGTTGTGTTTCCGTTACGTATAAGTGCTATGGACCACGAGGGAACTATTCATAAACAAGGGAAACCATAGAAACTATCGATACTGTGTCAGTTTTGTTTCAATTGCAGGAAGAGGAAAGTGCGCATGCGCGCGCAGGAAATTGAAAAAGAAGACCGTTAATGTCTTGAGAGGAGAGGAGAATGAGAGTCAACAGTAAGAACCAGACAGTCAGCGCCGAGACCCGCCCGGGGACTCAGTTGGGAGTAGTCCTCGGGAAGCTTGCTCCAGAGCTATCGGGCGCGTCGCAGGTTGCGGATAGTGAGCTCCATCGCAGTGGCCTGGATGGAGTTAGGGGAAATAAGGTCAGTGGAAGACCGAATACCTCTTCGCGGACAATTGGAGCGTTCCAAACTGGGGAGCGTGGCGATGGAACGTGTGGAAGCGTCCATAGGTCGGGCTGGGTAAAACCGCTCCGGCTAGGCCAATGTGGCCCGTCTCCGGAAAAAATCCAGTCAACAGCTTTCCTGTGATCGCTTGCGATCTTATGCAGGGGCCGGGCGGAAGACGGAAGGGCGGTGAAGATGGGGTCCATGGCTGGAGGGCGCGGGCGAAGTGAACGGACGGCCGAGAGCAGGCAGTAACCTCAAAGTGTATGGGGGGAATTCCCGCTGAGGATGTTGAGACAGGCCGCATTGCGGTAGCGATCCTGAATCCTCTGTACGGAATAGAACCACCGTGGGGTCCTGACTTGGCTATCCGAATCCCGCTTTAGCGTCCAAAGGCCATCCCCTGTTGGATCTTGCCCGAAAGGCTTCAACCCGTCCCGTCTCACCCCATCCTTCATCCTTTCCACTTCCGTGCCATGTTGGCGGGCACAACAGCAACTGGGCAACCGCTTGCTGAAAACAGCGACACTCCGACTGGGGAGTACGGCGATGGAACGTGTGGAAGCGTCCATAGGTCGGGCTGGGTAAAACCGCTCCGGTTAGGTCCAGGTGGCCCGTCTCCAATCCAGAACGGTGTTCGGGGGGTCCGTACTCTTGACGGCCACGGCAGTCGGAGGAAAGTCCCCCAGTGAGCGAGTAGCCGGGTCGGGCTGTGTTAGACGAGGGGGGGGGGCCACGGCCCTCTCTTTGACCGCTTTGATCCGGCTGCTTTTCCGAACACGGAATCCCTAGGTCGACGAGGACTGGTTGAGCCTGGTTAGGGGAATCCCGTCATCGGGGTGCTTGCGGGGGGTGTTGCACACCAAGGTCCACAAGTCTTGAGTCGAGCTCTGGCGCTTGGCGAGGCCACAAAGGCCCCCTTGGGGGTAGCTCGTGAGCTTAGAGGCATGCTAAGAGCAGTATCCGCCAGTGGACCGTGCCTCACCCTCCGCAGATGCCCCGGTTACGCCCCTCTCTGGGTGAGATCATCGTCGTCGGTCTTTAACCCATCCCTGGAGGCACTGTGTGCACTGCTGCTCGGGCACGGGACGTGTGGATGCGTCGAGCCCGTGTGAAGGTGCACACCATTAAGGCGCGTTTGGGGTGGTGCACATCGTGAGTGTAGTTCCCACGATACACATGCCCGCCCCTACTCGTAACGAGGCTACCTCCTGGGCGATCTTCTCCACCTAGCCTCCTGGTGGAGTTGCATGACCCTACTGCCTCCCCATCCTTATTTCCCATCTGTCACCATAGTCCTAGCCCCGTCCCCCACCCTGTCTGATACTCGCTTGCGAGGTGATAGAGTGATTAGGTATTTAACTGCTCGTCACCCCAGTGGGGATTATTGCCGAACCTTGAAGAGACTGTGTGAGCGAAGGACTGCGAGGACATGGGGACAATGGCTGGAGGATGCGGGCGAAGTGACCGGACGGCCGAGAGCAGGCAGTAACCTCAAAGTGCATGGGGCGAATTCCTGCAGAGGATGTTGAGACAGGCCGCATTGCGGTAGCGATCCTAAATCCTCTGTACGGAATAGAACCACCGTGGGGTCCTGACTTGGCTATCCGAATCCCGCTTTAGCGTCCAATGGCCATCCCATGCTGATTCACAAAACACTTTAGAGATAACCTCACCGGGGAAGATATTACCCCCACTTTTTCGCTTAAGCCTGACAAAATTTTTTTAAAATTCCTAGTAGTCTGACTCTCACACGCTCTCTTTAATCGCGTGAACTTTTCATAAAGCCCTACTTACGCCTTTATACCACCTTACACACAAACAAGTTCAAACTTACACGTTAGATTTCAGTCGCCCCCATAGAACCGAGTAAATCAGTCACGCGTACCGAGCCCCCTCCCCTCTCTCCCCCGCCGTTGGCCTCCATCGGTGGTGGAAAGTGGGGACCCTCAAACAACTCAAGCTCAAACTGTGCTAAGTCTGCACCACGTAGTAGTCGCACCGTGCCGGTCTCCCCTTTCTTACCCGTGCCTCGGGGGGTCGTGGAATTTCGGAGAGCTGCTTGACCACGGCCTGCTTCAGAGGCAACTCGTTGCATCGGGGTTTCAGTTTTTGACAGGAATGTGGACGGCAGACTGGTCGGTCACTGAGCACGGACCAGTTTGTCGACATAGCGCCACATACTAATTTTAGTTCTTCCCATTTTTATTTTTATTTTATTCTCTTACTGTCGTCTTTAATTATACCGTAAGGCGAGATCGGTATCAGGGTCTCTATGAACGGTGATGATGCGGCGCTGCAAAGAGCTTCTTAGGATACGTTAGGCAACCCCCCCCCCCATCGTCTAAAAGCCGGTGGACGAAACTTATTTTTCGCCACTAATACCCCAGTAATAAAATTATTGGGCAACGGCCCTCCCCCTTTACTTTCTTCTATTCTCTCAAATCCATATATCTTCCCCCTTTAAACCGATAATGGGAATAACGATGAGGGGAATTTGAGACTTCCCCTCCTACAAGGCGGGTAATATAGCGCCATGCGGGTAAGTGAATGCTGCACCTGGCGAGTATGTTGACGCTCGTCATAGGGCCAGCATGGCGTGTTCCCTACCCTCTGTAGTGGGTTTCCAATGCACCGACGGGATTGTGAACCTAGGTCCATAGTTTAGGACGCCGGGGGAAGTAGTTTCGCGCCAGCCGTGGTGCAAGGAGTTCGCCTAAACACGGGTCACCAAATTTCACGGTAGTTCCCCTGGGACTTGCACGTAACCCGTGGCTAATGTGTAGACCCGCCGGCTAGAGGGGAACGTTGCCCTTGTGGCAGATAGCACCTTCCGGTTTGCTCGGGTTGAAGCTAGTGCTATCACGTAAGCCGGCGCCAGGAGGCTACCGCTTGTCGACTAGCGACATTTAGGCCAGGACCCCCTTAGCATTCATGCACTCGCGCGGAGTGATCCCCAGGTTGTAGCGTGTCGGAGCGCCGCTCAACTAACAATCTTCATTTTTCAGGTATGGTAGTCAACGCGAAAGAAGAAACTAGCGGCGTCTGAACCCGCTCTCAAAAACAAAAAAGCCTAGCAGAAGGGTCAAATTCTGCAAACTCAGTAACCCCAATAGTAGAGCTAACTCGGTTAGCTGAAAGTCAGCCAAGGAGACAAAGGGAAAACGTAATTAGCGAATCAGACTTGGAACCGGAGGAACCAGTAAGAACCCCGACAGGAGTTAGAAACCTCCCGAAAGGCCGGGAGTTCACGCCGGAAGAAAATGATAATCGCGACATGAACCAAATTGTGTTAGACATGTCAGGACGTTGACATTAGCATTAGCATTGACGTTAGCAACACAAAACGCAGGAGTCTGCTGTACAGGTCGCTAGGAAAGATAATGCAGCACTACCAAGCCCTTCTGGCTGATAGGAACTGGCTGCAAGTCGAAAACCTCCTCCTAAAGGAAGCGCAAAGGAAAGCTAATGCACAGCCCACACCTAGCTATGCTAGAGCTGCGGCACTTCAGGCACCAGCGCCGTTCCCTAGGCAACCCCCACAAAGGAGACAAACGAAACATACAGTTATACTAGACAGACCTGAAGACCCTCCAGATGCAAAACTCACAGTAATGCAAGCACTAGATAAAGATGTTCGCCCCGCCGACGAAGGCTGGCAAGTAGTAGGACTTAGGGCAACTAGAAGCAACCAGGTCATACTAGAAACGGCCACTGCCGAGCAGGCCAAGAAAATAATATCCTCGGAAGCGCTGAGGAAGAAGGGCTTTAGAGCCCAGCCCACCTCAAAATTCAAACCTAGGGTAATCATCAGGAACGTCCCGCGCGGAAGAGATAAAGATATCCTAGAAACAATAGTCCGCCAGAACGCTGGAGAAGATGTAGCCGAATGGCAGAAAGAAATTCAGCCAAAATTCAAATTAGGGAGACAATCTAGCAACTTCGAGCATTGGGTCTGCGAAGTCAGCCCAACATTCAGGACAAAACTGCTTGAAAGAGACAGGCTGTATGTCGGGTATAATTCTTGCCGCGTAAACGACTATGTGCACGTCCCAAGATGCTATAAATGCCAGGGCTACGGCCATACGTCGAAAACCTGCCGGCAAACGGAGGATACCTGCTCCCACTGCGGTGAGGTAGGTCACCGAATAGCGAACTGTAGAAACAAAAACTATCGACCCAAGTGCGTAAACTGCGCCCGATACAAACAAGATTCTGCCCATGAGGCATCTAGCTTCGATTGCCCCTTAAAGGCAATCGCAGAACAAAGACTCAGGGATAGGATCGACTATGGGTCTTAACGCCCCAAACATCAAGCAATGGCAGCTCAACGCGGACCGGTCTCGGTTGGTCGCTGACGAAATTAGAGAACAGGCTTATTTGAAAAATGTAGATATTATACTCCTCCAAGAACCATACACTCGTGACGGCACAATAAGAGGGTTCGGAGTTAGAGATACAGTAATTACGGGAGCACCAATTGGTGAAGATCCGTTAGCAGCAATAATAGTAATAAATCCAGATATTGAAGTAATCAAACAAACACATCTCAGTTCCACCCATGTAGTCTGCATAACAGCACAGTATACGTATTAATACAGTAAAGAAACTCAGCCCGTTTTTCTGCCAGACGGACATGCGCGCGCAGATTACCTAGCGATCCTACCGGTCATTGAGTAATACTACAATCACTACTGCGGGAAGAATGGAAATAAATAGGAGTCTTGAATTTTTATAGCAATGCGTGTTTCGAAAGGATGTTATTGTTCTGCTATAAATTGCAGTAACAATAAAGGAAGAAATCCTGAATTGCATTTCTTCACTTTCCCAAAAGATCCAGAAAGGTAAGAAGAAAAATACGTAATATTTATTGTATGCCTGCTGGCTTACTCTTGACACATGTTCTGGTGTGGTTATGTTTACATTTACTTTAATGTAATATTTTTATCTTTAATTATGTTGTAATTTCTAACAATAGTTACTAATGAAATGAAAATGTCAGCAGTCTATATCACGGTTAAAGATAACAATATTTAGGATGTCGTATTGTGATCGCTTAAGATAACACAATATTTGCTGCGGTGCAGCTTATTTCCTATGTGCATTGTAATGTATATGTTAGGGCCGGTTATGTATACAAACATGTGTGCCGTGTTGGCAGTCAAGAATGGCTATGTGAGCTCTAATGCACATGGCCATTTTGCAGCATGTAGCCGATTTTTTTTCTTTGCTTGCACAAACCTGACAATCAAAGATCCACATGCCCGGTTGTAAGGATCAATGCTAAGGAATATCAGTGCACATAACTCAATTTCGTAAAAAAGTGCACATAGCCGATTTTACAGGCGGTACGATATTTATTTTCTCAAATACGATGTAGGCGTAAAGATGACGAAAACATAATCTTACATCATAAATTCTCGGATACATGTGCCATTAAGGTGTTTACGACAGTAAACTAACATGACATCATTATCCAAACCTAGGCAAGCAATAGGCTTACCTAAAATAGGCTACTGTTAAGAAGCGTATCTAGTCCAAGGTTTTTCCCACCTTTAAAATCAACGTTTAAGTTATAAATTATATTAAAGAGTGACCTTTGAATATAGGTTTGTCACACTGCTCGTCCTCAACTTCATTGTTGAGATTGTATTTTGTTTCTGTATCTTACGGCTTCGATCTACCTTCAATTGTTGTAATGATTTCAAGTGTAAAAAATGGGTCATCAATAGTCGGCGAGAAGACCTACTAACAAAAACTGTAAAATATTTAAATGTAAATTGCCGCCTATGTTTGGAATACTTCGAAAACAGCCAGTTTATGAATTCCAATAAGAACTCTCTAATTAAAACTGCTGTAGGCCTACCGACTATATACTAAAAGCAGTTTTGGAGTATTAGAAATTGAGAAATATTGATAGAAACCTATATTTTTATTTGAATTTTGTATTGTATTTTATGTAATATTGTATTATTTTTGTAAAATGATGACATTTCTATTCTAATGTAATATTAGACTACTTTTAAAAATAAAAATGAGTTATAATTGGTTTTCCAAGAATCATCTTGAAGTTATTAAAACTTGTAATAAGAATAGCCCTAGGAACTGCAGTGCAAGTTAACTATCCGTCACAGGTAAGTGGCATTTAAAAATTGTGCCTGATCTTAACTAAAATATAATACATGCTTCATTGTTTCTTAAATTTAAAATTCAGTTTTGAAAGAAAATTTTTTTCTCTTATTATAACATATTTTGTTATGTGTTTATGCATTTTCCCAAGTTATTTTATATGGTGAGAATGCAGTTTTACTCAACCGCCGCATGGAGCGCTAGTGTCGCCCAGCTAACAAGTTGTCATATGACTTTTAACACACAGTTTCCTTACTGTATTAATACTTATACTGTGATAACAGTCTCAACTAGAACAGAAAAAATAAATTTAGTATCAGCTTATTTCCAGTGGAGCCGTCCCGCTGAAGAGTACACACGTTCCCTTAGAAATATAGCAGCAAGCCTACAAGGGCATATTTTAGTAGCAGCTGATGTAAATGCCAAATCCCTACTTTGGGGGCCCAATCCAGCTAATAACGCAGACGACGAGGAAGTAGAAAATTTAATCACAGACATGGGCTGGCATATTCACAATGAGCCAAACCAAGGTCCCACATATCGTTTAGACTCACGCGAACAGATCCGCACATCATACATTGATATTACAGCGACCACACCGGGACTGGTACCGCGAGTTATGTCATGGCAACTCTTGGACTTGACTTCGAGCACTCACCGGGTCGTGCAAATACTAATGGGAACTGACCGACAAGTAAACGAGAACGTAACTAGACGATACAACTTCAAAACCGCAGACTGGACTGAGTACTGCGCACGGCTCAATGAGACGCTCGCACAAATCGAGCCACTTGTTACACGACGCGACGTAGCACTTAAAATACGAGACGTGAATAATGCGATAATTAAGGCGGCCAATAAGGCCATCGGCAAAACGCTTCCCCAAAGACAGACAGTACGATGGTGGACTCCTGAACTTACCAGGCTCAAAA
This sequence comes from Ectobius pallidus, assembly GCA_964059195.1. Taxonomy (NCBI): domain Eukaryota; kingdom Metazoa; phylum Arthropoda; class Insecta; order Blattodea; family Ectobiidae; genus Ectobius; species Ectobius pallidus. Next base: position 165,317,966 of record CAXKWD010000003.1, read on the forward strand.
GAGACGTGTACGCTAGGCGGCGCGCCTTCCAGAGGGCCCACGACCCCGAAAGACAAAGACTCTACGCAACCTACCGACAATATCTTAGAACATACACACAAGCTGTCCGTGCAGCAAAAAGAGAAAGCTGGCACGACTTTGTATCAGAACAAAGCGTGACCAACAATTGGGGGGTAGCCTACCGCATTCAAGCAGACAAACTAAGACAACCAACTGTAACAAGTAGCCTCACAAAAAGGGACGGGAGCCAGGCCGAAACATGGGACGAAATCGCGGAAACTTTACTTGAAACACTAGTACCAGATGACGACCAAAACGAAGAAACAGACGAACAAACAAAAAGTCGACAAGAGATAGCACGCGAATACATTACCCCAGAGAACACTCAACCATTTGACGCCATAGACTTGCAAATAGCCCTCGACAAAACACAAGGTAAAAAATCGCCTGGAATAGACGGAATTAACCCGGAACTGGTAACTAAGGGAGGAGCAGCACTTCATGCGCACCTCCTAGACATATATAATGCATGTCTCAGACTGAAAATGTTCCCGAACGCATGGAAGAAGGGATCTTTATTCCCACTACTCAAATCAAAAGACAAAGACGCTACCAATCCGAAATCATACAGACCAATCTGCTTGCTCCCAGTCTTAGGAAAAGTGCTGAAGAGACTTCTTCTCTCTAGGTTACTAAATAAGTTAGAGGCGTCGAACTCCGAAGTCCAATTTGGATTCCGACCTGATAGGTCCACGGAGGACGCTACATCTAAACTTCAAGACATCGTACGAAACTCAGATTCAAAATACGTTCTTGGAATATTTATAGATATAGAAGGCGCTTTTGACAACGTATGGTGGCCCTTAGTCCTCAAACGCGTAAGAGAAATAGAATGTCCCTCAGACATCTATGAAGTAATCAGAAACTATTTCCAACACAGAGAAATAATAATCAAAAACAGCCTACACACTAAATCAAAATTCGTAACCAAAGGATGCTCACAGGGCTCCGTGTTAGGACCAAAACTTTGGAATTTAATTTTCGATGAAGCAATAGAGACCATTGCGGAAAACAACGAAGCCAAACCCATAGCGTTTGCGGATGATCTAGTATTTTTAATAGAGGCCGAGGGCCGACCGACGTTAGATGAAAAGGGACTACAACCATGTTGCAATTCACCAATTGGTGCAAGAAGGCCAAACTGAAACTCTCGACGGAGAAAACTAAAATTTTAGTACTAAAAGGGAAGCTTCATCCCAGACGACCGCCGACAATTCGTTCGCAAGGCACAATTATACAAGCTGTACGACAAATTAGATATCTAGGAGTCGAACTCCAGGAAGGAAATAGAATGGAAGCACAAGTCAATAAGATCTGTGCCACCTCAACTAGACTTTTTTACGCATTAGGACAATTATCTGGCCAAACATGGGGCTACAAGTACACGAATTACAAAAGATTGTACAATGCCGTATTCGTAGCACTAATAACATATGCGGCCCATAGTTGGGCACCATATCTGCTAGTCCGACACAAAAACAAGCTGCTCTCCGCTCAACGGAAAGCCTTACTAAAAGTAGCGAGAGCATATTCGACAATTTCAAGCGACGCACTCGCCGTGATCGCGGGAGAAATCCCAATAGATATTTTATTAGAGGAAAAGGCCACTTCCTACAAGTTAAGAAAACAATATTCTACGAGGATCGGAGAAGTTGACATAACAGAGGAAATTTACGAACCTAGAAATAAGGCGGAGCTTAACTCTCAACTAAGGCAACACACGCTTGCAGTGTGGGAAAGACGATGGAAAGATACGCCACGAGGACTAATAACGAAAGACTACTTTCCAAGCGTCAGAGTTAGACTCAAACAGAAACATATCAAGACAGATTATGCAACAACACAATTTTATTCCGGCCATGGGTACTTCACAGCAAACCTCCATAGGTTCAATTTAGCAGAGGATTTCCTCTGCTACTGTGAGGACAGCGAACAAGACACGATGTATCACGCGTTGTACACATGCCCGCAATACAGGGAAGTACGCCGAGAACTCATTCACACAGCTACACAAGCAGGAGAAAGATGGCCACCAGAACTATCGTTCTGGACAACAACACAAGCAAATGAAGCATTTAAGGAATTTGCAGCACATGTAATAGGTATACGTAAACAACAAGAACTCGACGATGTCTAGACGCATAATATTGAGACAACACAATTAGAGAGACATACACCCTAGGAGATTGCTCAGGCTCCTGGGGTTAACCGAGCACCAAAATAAAGACAATTGTCTAAAGTGCACGGGTTGCTATGGGCTTCACTCATAGCAGCCGATCCGAGTGAGGTTTTACGGGGTTTTCCTCACTCTTAAGGTGAATGCCCGATCGGAGACACTACCCCCGACAGACAGATAGGACTACACAAACAAGGAAACACAGTTCTATAGCGCTGAAACAAACAGCCAGCTCTAACAACCATTTCCCCAAGTTCAGTAACTACCAGAAGGAAAAGAGCAATAGAACGCATCGCCGAACAGTTGTTGGGAGCGGAGTATGGCCTATGGTCGTGGATCTCCGTGGGTGGTGGAGGACAAAAAAAAAAAAAATCAGCGCCGAGAGTCAGAATTGGAAGGCTGAAGTAGAAGGTTGTGGAGTTGGTTGACGAGGCCTGGAGTGAGCGGCAGTCGTAACGACGTAGTGGCCTGACGTTCCCTGTCAGACATCCGAAGATGACCATCTAAACTGGGAACCAACGACCGATGGCTATGTGGAGATAGCTGTTGGATGGGAATGAGCCTGAACGTTAGTTGGCTTATGTCGTGGCCGCCGGCAGCGAACATCCGCTGGGAGAAGAGGAAATGGGCCGAGTCTAAGTGATGCTTAGATGTGGAATGGGATCCAACAGGAAATGGACATCTGACAGAAGAAGGAATGACAAGAAGAATGAAGAACAACACTAATCTACTTCTTGTTGAGTATAAAAACTATTAATATCAGACACTTCTTTTGTTTTTGGAAACGGAAAAAGATAATTAATAACTCTAGTTCTGTAGATTCTAACTTATGTTTGATTAATAGATTACTAAAGGAACAAAGAAGGATTTGATTGTAGAAATAATGGTAAAACAGGACTAGTAGGAATGTTAGGAGATTTAACAGCAATACAGTAATCCAAAGTTTCCACTTCCTGTCGGAAAAGTTAAGGTAGAAGTAGTTTGAGAAGAAAGAGGGGAATAGTAAATAGAAATCTCTATACTTTGGGCGTTCATAAGTGGTTGAATCACGAACGATCACGTAGCTAGGTTCAGCTGGAGAAGCTTATGGATGCTTTTACATTTTCAAGACAGGTCGCGAGAAGAGTAAGGAAGAAATTATAAGGGGCATGAGATTAATCCTTATTTGGGCTTCTCCCACTTGGTTTTCGTTCAGGTGACAGATGACTATCTACATGTTGGATGGCATGCTGGCCTGTAATGTTTAGTTGCTTTATTAATAAAGAGATTTACTAGAGGGATTTGGAATAGAGTAAAACAAAAGTGTAACTAGAGAGGGACAGGAATGAGAGAAAAGAAGTTTGGTTGGTAGTGACTCACCGTAGAAATAAATTGTAAACATAAAATGTATCATCCAAGTTTTGGGTTAGGGTAAAAGAGAAAAGAATTTCACACAGAATTGGAGGAATAGAGAGAAGTTACTGAAAACGGGTGTAGAAGAGTTTCAAATTAGAATTCAAGGGAATTTTGAAACATAAAATGTGTACACCGTACTGAAAGTAGGTAACAGGGAAATTTAATGGAAGTATAAAGAAGTGGTGAAATTAAGGTGAATAGGAGTTTGAATAAATTGGATTATAAATAAAAGTAAGTTGGGTTGAATAGACCAAAGATTGAAAGAGAGTTAAAATAAAGGGTTAAGTGGTAATGTAAAATCGCCGAGGGCGAGTACAAGAAAGAAAAGAAAAAGTGGCCTGATAATTCTGTTATAGTTGTTACAAATTAATTATATAAAAAATATATAAAGAATTTTTAATTAGTGTAATTCAAGGTCAGATCTGTAAAACAACTACTAAATAACCTGACTATTGTTGAATAAAATATTATTGTTATTTGTTGAAAAAAAAAATAGTTAAAATGACTTTATTATTCACGTGGTGAAATAAATATATTAACCCCCTTTAAATATTAAGAACCCCTCCCTATCTCCACTGTCTAAAAGCTAAGCTGAGAGGCATATATAACCTTGTATATATATAAAATATATTGTGACTGGACTTAAAAAAAATATATATATAATCAAGAGAGAAGTTAATTGTGGTAGTTAGTTAATTGGTGAATTAGATAATAAATTGGTAGATGGCGCCTAAATAAATGGTTCTACCAACAAAAGATAATTTTTATAAGAGTGAAATTACAGTGAAAAAGTTTGAGAACACCCTGTAGGACGTTTTGAATTTGCATTAGCATTGGAATGTTAGTATACGCGTGTCTTACCTTGGAATGTTAAAACAGGTGCACTTACGTAACTGGGTCACTGTCAAGATAGTTCATCGGACGTCCGAGCTAGATTACGTAAAGATATATTATTGAGAAAAGATTTATAAAATGAACTTTAATTGTAAAGTAAAGTAAAGAAAAGTCCGTTACAGTACTCTATACTTGTGCCAGACACAGAGAGACGAGGAAGTTCTTGAAGGATGCAACTGAAATGGCTGGAGAACAATGGGCCCCTGAACTCACTTTCTGGACTCATAGAGATCTTTACAAAGCATTCACGAAGTATACCCAGTGAGTAATTTCAGAAAGAAAACAGCAAGATGGAGATCAACAATGAAGGTTCCATTGGAAACATATAGCCAAATAACTAGTGCCAGTAAATGTTCGAAATCCTGAAATTATAATAACTTAGGTGAAGGATCATGTTAATTATGGAATCAAATAACATTGATATTCAAGCAGCATCACGGAAAATTTATATTAATGAAAATCTTACTCCTAGAAATAGAGCGCTCTTCAAGAAGGCCAGAGATCTGCTACGGCAGAAATTCAAATATATATGGACTAGGGACTGTCGTATATTGATTAGAGAGTCAGACGCTTCCCCTATATTCAATATCAGCAGCGACTCTGATATTTTGAAATATAAATGAATGAAAGTAATAATTTGATTAATGTATTAGTAGTTAAGGATACAAGTATTTTAACTTCATGTTATAAATATTAATTTTCAACACATTTAAATTTTCAGAATGAATATCGATTCATCTTTTAATGTTTGTGAATATAAATATGATTATTTAGCGCAAATTGTGCATAATGGTCATCTGTTACGTAACAATGACCTTAAATTACTATGTCTCAATGTCCGTAGCATGAGAAATAAATTAGACTCTATAGAGGCTTTGGTTTCTAATATCCAATATGATGTTTTAATTCTTACAGAAACATGGATTACATTAAATGAGTCAAATTTTTTTCAATTAACAGGCTTTTCGGCCTTCTATTCTCATCGGACAACAAAAATAGGTGATGTAGCTATTTTTGTTGATAGCCGCTGGAAATCTAAATTTCTTAATAAAATAGATACTGATAATCATAATATATTATCTGTTCAGATTGAAGTAATAGAAATAGATTCACCATTATTGAATTATATAACTCTAGGATAAGTAATACTGATGCATTTCTTGATGATTTTGGCAAATTTATACAGGATTACAGAAATGATGCATTATTTATTGCTGGGGATACTAATATTAACACTCTTGATAATTCCATGCAATATGAAAATTACAAACAATTTTGTGACTCTTTCAGTATTCATTTAGCTAATAAATTGTATGCTATTAGAGAAGCAGAAAAAACTTCAACTTTACTTGATCACATTTTTGTTAATAAATGTGAATATCGTTATGACATATTTAATGTAAAATCTGATATTAGTGATCGTAATATATTAATGTTAAATATTCATATTCCTTCATTAAAATCAAAGCAAAAATTGTTGGATAGTCCAAAAGAAATCAACAGGCATATTGATTTTTTAAAAATGAATGAGTACTTTTTTAAAAATAACTTTGAATGTAAAGGTGATATTGATCAATGTTTTGATGAACTAATGGAATTTATTAATGTTGGAATTAGTTAATCATCTTGCATCACTAAGTTTAAACCGTCATCACAATTTAAACCTACTTATGAGAAAACAATTCCTTGGATAACAAATGACCTTTTATTGTTAATCCAAAGAAAAGACACATGCACATGTTAAAAGACATTAAATAAGTCCCTTGTAATATTTCACAATATATCATCTATTTATAATTTAACAATAAGTAGAGACAAGGTGACATGCACACAAATTTATTTTACTGTAGTTTATATTGACATTTCATCTTCGAGATATTCTTTAATTGACAGGGTGGGTATATGGTTATTTAACGATGGGGATATATTATATAGGCCTATAGAACTATGATGAAGAGAGAACTTTTATCTCCGAAAAGTCATATTTCGATTACCGGCACAGTTATGAATATTCAGAAAAAAATAAAGCTTGGTATTGTGAAATTCAGTAACAGATTAGGCCTAAATATATTTAAAGTAACTCTGTGAATTGTGGTTGTGTGTTTTACTGGTGAATTTGGTGTGCATGTTTTGTCTTGTGTTTAATTCAATAATAGAACAGACTGAAATAAGTCTATCTAATATATTTCCGATAGTTTGACTAATCATTTAGTCTTATTTTATTTAATAGTTTGTATACAGAAATCATAGCAGGCTCATCATAAACATTGTATCTCTGAAATTCATGTTGTTAGGCCTAAGTGGTTAAGTGCCTTTACCTGAATTATTAGTAGGTCAAAAATACTAAGTAATTTATTGCTTTAGATTTCCAATATTTATATTAGTTGTCATTTATTGCGTTTAATAGAGTCAATAACCACATGGTGTAGCTATATAACTGTCCAGAATAATTTTCTCGTTCTGGAAATCATGGTTGCACGGTCACTTATTTATTTTCTGACTCAGTATTTATACTCGCACGTGTAAAGTTGCTCATTTGAAAGTTACATTTTTGGTTCTTCTGAAATAGGTTAGTGCTTACTACGGGGATCATTATGATGTCAGAGTGTGTGGTTAATATATGAAATTGGAATATTACAAATTTTCCCTACCGTTACGTTGTTATAACCCGTTAAACTTAGGAGTATGCTATTGTATATAACAAGCCTCCCTTCTGGTCCTAGTAGGGGGCGTGGTCGTTGGCTTCATCTGCTTCCCATACAACACCGCAAGCACGGCGTCTCCGTGTTGAAAACGTATTATTTCCCTTTGATTTTATTCTGTTTAAGTTGGTCATCCTAGCGTCCCCGTACCAGACTCTTCAGTTCGAATTTTAGATAAGTTAGAACCTTATTCTTGGAGAACAAAATCTGGCTTTTTCGGGTTACTCTAAGAATTTTTCCGTTTTCCGGAATTCATTCCAACAAAACTTCAACTTTCCTAACTTCCCAATCAACCTTCATCATTCACCTACCATGATTCAAAACGAAAGTCATAAAATAAATGTCACTACTGAAGCAATGTAAACCAGCAAGGTGTCCGTGCTATGCCCGCGTTTTATTTAAATAATTTATTTAACAGAAAGATGTTTTTCCCATTCAGGCATGCATTCATGAAACCCTTCTGCCCACCTATGTAAAAAAAAAATCTCTGCGTGTTGTAATATTATAAACAAATGAATCAAGTAGAGCGAGTTAACAAAATGGAAGTGATCGACAAACTCATGTGTTACATAGCAAAAATATCGGTTTCAGCGATGCTATATTTTAACCAACATCAATTAATTTTATAATTGAATATCGTCCTCAAGGAAACACTAGCTCAAATGTTATATTAGATGATAGGCGGTAGTGTAGTCTATTATGTAGGTTTATTCACTTACCCTCACATGGGATTTACAAGTCAATGTGCTTACAACATGGGCAATATACAGATCACTTATATTTCAGACTGCATGTAGGGACTCCGAAGAACCACACCAACGAACAGCATAAGGATATAAGCTATAGATAACAGAATAGAACAGCGGGGTAGTAGTAGTAGTAAGTATTCTGCCTTCCGGCAGGTTTTCAAACTTGGTACGCGAATTTTGTTTTCCAAAACTGTCTATCCTCTGCTTCCTCCTTCAGCATCCAATATTTCCGCTTTTCCCTTAAATCGTCCAACAGCTGAATTCTTCTTCTTCCAAGTCTAGTTGTGCTTATGTTGCATCACATTGCAAAGCACAGCACAACAATGTTCTGCGTTTCACAGCAAACATTTGCAACTGTTGCAAGAAATCTTTCGTCACGTTACATAATGGCCTGCACCCGGCCTTACAAACATAGGTGTCGCTATGGGGTGTGTCGAGTGCGCCCAGGCTACCTTCCGAAACTCATAAATATGTAAGATTTTTGGCACCTTTAGTAAATTAACCCTTGTTTGTAACATATTTTCGTACTGCACTAATGATGACATGGATGAATATTCACCCATCATTGAATTAACGTAATTAGATACCAGGCATAATCCTAATGTAGGGGACCCGTACATGCATGGGCACGTTTGCAAGGACAATGTGCTAAGTGTGTGTTCCTTTTTTTTTTTTTTTTTTTTAGCGAAACAGGATAACCAACTGTTCACTTTGTACATTACTTTTCAGCAGAAGAGGGCCATGAAATATTTTACAGATAGTCTAAATAATATATAACACCACATACATAGTTAAGCAGCTATAGCGGAGCGCAAATGCATATGTAGATTAATGTAGCGTAAACTGAGTCAATAGTTAGTCCAGTAGAGCATACTGGATTCTCGCCTTCCGGAAATGTGCCATTTACTGCTGCGAGATTTGTCAACCTGTTTACCCAGAATTCTAGCTGCTCTGGCGGTGTGACGTAACTATTCTAACATCCAATCACGAGTTACTTCATCAAGAGAAGGTGACACGACGATTTTAAAACAAATGAGAAATCGGTTGCTGGACCGAAGATATTGCCTATGGCTCAGGTAATCCGGGGGTGGATGGCGGAGAGAAAAAAAAAAAAGGTTCCAAGGCATGAAATATGGCAGAAATCTCGCTACTTTTTGCTAGATCGTGGTATAAAAGAAAGTGTATCATTTAGGGCGGGCGGGTTGGAATTAATTATTCGCCAAGACAACATCTCCTCTCCTCAGAATTATCTACTCGTCAAATACGAAACGGGACAGACAGACAAAGCACGTAGGCTGCTCAAGCGTGACGTAAGTAGAGGTGTACATATTCTGATTTTAGCTTGCCTGCCCCTTTGAAATTCTGCAACCAGTCACAGCTTTTAACTTGCTTGACTTGAAAGCAAGCCAGATTACAACGATGATAAGAAATACTGTCGCTATGAGTCATAAGCTCGTCATAACTTGGTGGGTTGCTCAGGACCTAAGGAAACTGCAAGGCCTGGCGGAAAGAACATGAAACTGGGTATAGCAGTGCACTGGTAAGTCGTGCAGTTACGTAGTTGAGGAACTTCAGATGTATTTAGAGAATTTTACCCTGAAGGAAGCCGAGGAGAAACTAAAATGTGGACAGTTTGAATTAATTATCAATGAACAAAAGTACTAGTCCGGCATGGGAAAAATTTTCAAACATTTTCGAGAAAACATCATAAAATCATTAATAACAATAACAAAAATCCCTTTAGGCAAGCCTACAAGCTGAGGTAGATTTCGAAGTGCTTTTGTTTTAATTTACTGTTGCTGCGTAGCACTCTTCTTCTTTAGCCTTGGCATGACAAACCCGCAATAATAACTGCAAAAAAAGAGGAAAGAGAACTTTTTAAAACATTCAAATCTCGCCTTATATGATAACTATCAAGAAACTAGTTATTGATTTGTAGAGTACTCATCAAGAGCTTTTCAACGATACCCCACAAGACGTAGTTTCGAAAATTTCGAATTTCCATCCCCACACCCCCACCCCCACTCGTACTCCCAAAACCCCCGAATCGTTGGTGTCACTGTGAACTCCATAAGGAGTACTCTAATTTATTCAATCAAAGTTTCCCTCTATACTTCATAGGGGCCGAGATATAAATGTTTTAAAATTTCAACCCCCTCCCCCGACCACCCCCTTAGGCCAATTTTGCTCATTAACGAACTTGTCTGAACTATTGGGCCTAGAAATAACATAATAAAATTTGATTCAAATATCTTGAAAATTACGGCCGCTAGCGTGTAAAGATATATATGCATATATATAAATATATATATATATATATATATATATATATATATATATATATATATATATATATACATATACATATACTGTATATAAATATAAATATCACAATTTTTTTAACAGGCGGTGGTTTCGTACTTAGGGAGGCATGAAACGTAACGATATGAACGAATTTTTTGAAAGTCATTAGGTAGATTTTTCTTCGAAATCTACCTAATAATAAAAATAATAATTGTGTTAAGGGAATGCACCACTGAAATTACTAAAATCGAAAGTTTTCAAGCAATATAGCTCATCATTTTACCATACACTTGTCTCGTGCATTTATTTTATGGTTTAAAATTTCATCCTAATATCTTGAAAAGTTTTTGAGTTATTAATTTTCATAGTATAAAAGTAGAGCGATTTTCAAAATACTCCACACGATGAAAATTTTCAAAAATGAATTTTTTTACAAATGCACTTTATTTTTCTAACTATGAAGAAAAAATTTATCATATGATTTTTTTCCTAAGGTTTATGGTTCCTGAGATAAAAAAAAGTGTAAGTTATGTATATATTTATATTTCAAAATTTCAAAAATATATTTATTTTGAAAATTCATAACTAATAAAATATTCATAATTTCAAAAATTCATATGACAGATTTTTATAACTACACCTTAAGAACATGTGCTGAAAATTTAAGAGAAATTGCATAAAGACTTCATCGTGTGGAGTGTTTTAAATTATGAAAAATGCTGAAAAAAAAAGTTAGAAAAACGATCTTTAAGGCAGGCAGGTAGCAGTCAGGAACGTGCCCAAGGCCATTTAAAAAGTCACCTGACGCCCTTTATACACACAGAATGTCATAAACGAAAATAGAATCTGAAACTAGAATATTTGTAGAATTTTATCAGTACAAAAATGAAAAATGACTTTTTTTCACAATTTTTAACAAATCTCAGTGGTGCATTCTCTTAAGACGCTAAAACGATTTTTAATACTTTATCCACCTTTTATTTATCTGCATGGTGAATTTCTTCTACCAGCATGTAGAAAAGCAAGAAAGTATTACCTACACTCAGCAACTACAGTTGTTTAGCTGATAGGAATGTCGCAAGCTTATTCTGACTTGCCTAGGCTGGGTTTGACCTGACCCATCAGGCTTAAAGAAACCTGCCTGCTTCCTAGCTATGACGCTGGCAACTTGCTTGCCTGGCGTTCAAGCGGGTTTGGGCAAGCTAAAATCGAGATTTGTACACCTCTGGACGTAAGCAACCAGACAAAGGTAGTCGCAAGATATGAGAAAGAGAAAAGATGTCAGCACAGAACAGCGCGGAGATATAAATTTAGAATTGCATAGCTAATGAAAACTGTTACCAAAACATATATAAGATAATTTCAATATATGGCATGAAACAATTCCTTATGAAATGAAGAAAATACATTTACATACTTAATTTCAATGTTACCAAATAAGGAATATTCATATAAAATAATTCCAATTCCCTTCTGTTTCTATGTATTCCACGGAACTAAATTTACGGTTGCTTATGTCTGGCAATGTTCAATCTGCACTAATTCGTGTAGTAGCACTCAATCTAACTTGGCTATTCAGAAATTACAGAATTTATATTTTGATCCCAGATGCAATAGAAGGCAACACTAACGGTAATATACACATATTTATACAGAAAAATAAAATATATTTGCCTAAAATAACTAAACAAATTAAACAGGGGAGTGATCTTTAAATATAACGGTGCACCGAAGATACAATTTTAACGGAGTATGATGAGAATATTTATTTGATAGGTGGCATTCTTCACTCTTGACAATAAACCATATACACCCTATTACTCTTGGAATTTTCCAAGGTCCGTCACAAAGCCATTGTCCGGCTAACTTCAGTCGAAGTCGGGGTAGATTCATTAGAGGAATAAATTTCATTACCCATTTTAACTTATTAAAACTAATGAAAAATAGTCAAAACTTTCAAAAACAAATTTAACACATTTTTATTTTATAACATATACATTAATTCATCCATATTTAGAACATCTCGCTTTAGCTGAGCTATGTTGGTTTGAGATCCAGGAAAACTTGTAACAAAAAAAACAGCCAGTCGGTAAGTACTTATTATATTCCACCCTGGGTGGAACTTTATCTTCTCCTACTAACTTTATGACCCAATTATGGTCCCATTATTTTTACAATGAAATACCTATTAACATATAGATAGTCGTGTGTGGGTGATGAACACTTTCTCATCATCCCCTAACCTTGTAGGCCTACGGCTACAGGCGCCGGACACGCACTAAAACTCAGAGCCCAATGCTCCACCTAGGCCTAACTGCCTAACCTTAATATACAGAGCCTTTTGCTCCCAACTTCTAATTACACAGAGCCTTTTGCTCCCAACTTCTAATTACATAGAGCCTTTTGCTCCCCACTTCTAATTGCACAGAGCTTTTAGCTCCCCACTACAAAATAAAGAACCTCTCTCAATTTTAAATACAGTATTTCATTTTTAATAACACACCCAGCTTTACTTTATGAATGCTTTCTATAGAAGGCTAACTGTTCTATAACATAACTTTATATCCAGGGAAGTATCTACTTCTCTATATAACCTGTTCATTCCTTTTTGTCCTATCGGTACAAGCATTACTTCAAGTTTTGCTAAGACACCACCTTGATTTTTATTCTGAATTATCTGCCACGGTGAAAACATAACTTTAAGTACTTATCTATTTTGAAATGTTGTCTATCAGAAGATCAGTCCATACACGTCTCGGAGTATTGACCTCGAATGTAGGCAGCGTGGTCGTGGTCGTCCTGTGTCTTTCCAATCCATCGAAGTCAGCTGTACATCTCGGTACCAGACATAGTCTTTTTCTACATCTGAGTAGAATCCCAATGGCAGCAATTCGGCCTACAAGGCCAGCAGTCTGTGGTTCGCAGGCTCGTAGTACATCGCTTGGATTCTTCCCAATATTAATTGTAGGACAACAACCACGAAACCCAGAAATATATTCCTGGCCTAAACGACAGAGTCTCTCCCGTCGTCTCTTCTCTACAGATCACCTCCTCGGCCCGTCTTCTCCAACTCATTTCTTCCGTCTCTCTTCACCTACTCCCTCTGGTTCATTCTGTCCGGTGAGGTGCAGTATGTAATTTTAGGTTTATAATCAAAACAGTAAAAATATGAAATCCCATTCGTATAACAGAGTTTTAGGCGTTATTTTTTGCAATTTTCCGTATTAGTTAGGAAAATTTCTCAAACAAATTAAATTAACATTTTCAGTCTGTTAGCTAAATTATTCCTTGTAGAAATTTGTATATATAAGGCAGTTTACAATACAATATTAGGCACAGCCTTGCGTGAAAGTCTAGTTACGCCTATGCTTGATAATATCCATAAGATTTGGCTGGGCTTTCAAGACTCACTCGAGCTCTTTTGCATAATTTCTATTTCTTCAGAGTCTTTTATTAAATCAGCTGGCGAGTACTCTTGAACATGTAGTTTGGGAAAGCCCTAACACTGCTCAAATGAGAGAGCCCTTTCAGAGTCTACTTCAAGGTAGGCAAATAGGGGACATAATAAGAGATTTTACTCGTGGTTGTTGTTGGATGAAGTAACAAATAGAGGTTCCCAGAAAGAAAAAGAAGATTATATAAATAGCAGACATGGACAAAGACAATAAGACATTAGCACAGAAGGACATAATTATTATATAAGAAAATCTACTAATAAAGGACAACACATACCCGGATCTGACTTGGTGGTGCCATAGATAATCCCTCTCATGAATCACTTTTAGGTAGATTTCGAAGAAAAATCTACCTATTGCAATGGATACCATGTCATGATTTTCGAAAAATTCTTTCATATCTTTACGTTTCATGCTCCCCTAAGTACGAAACCACCGCCCGTTAAAAAAAAAAATTGTGATATTTATATATATATTTATATATATATATATATATATATATATATATATATATATATCTTTACACGATAGCGGCCGTAATTTTGAAGATATTTGAACCAAATTTTATTATGTTATTTCTAGGCCCAATGGTTCGGACAAGTTCGTTAATGGGCAAAATTGGCCCAAGGGGGTGGTCGGGGAGGGGGTTGAAATTTTAAAACATTTATATCTCGGCCCCTATGAAGTATAGAGGGAAACTTTGTTTGAATAAATTAGATTACTCCCTATGGAGTTCACAGTGACACCAAAAATTTGGGGGTTTTTGGGGGTACGAGTGGGGGTGGGGGTGAGGGGATGGAAATTCGAAATTTTTGAAACTACGTCTTGTGGGGTATCGTTGAAAAGCTCTTGATGAGTACTCTACAAATCAATAACTAGTTTCTTGATAGCTCTCATATGACACGCGATTTTTATGTTTGAAAATAATAACACTTAAAAGAATTATTATATCATAATTTTGTCTTGTTTAGCGGCTTTGCTAATTTTATTCATTGCTGATCTTGCGCACGGCCTCCCAGAATATTATATCCTATTCTTGTTGTCAAAACAAATGATTGTAGGCTCTTCCTCTATACCGAATTCAGTTCTTATTACTGCGGGTTTGCCATGCCAAGGCTAAAAAAGAAGAGTGCTGCGCAGCGATAATAAATTAAACCAAAAGCCCTTTGAAATCTACCTCAGCCTGTAGGCCTGCCTAAAGGGATTTTTTTAACCAGAAAAAGGCATGGAGAGCCTCCCCGAATGAGTATCAGCCCAATGCCGGGGCCACCTCCGAGTCAGCATGAACACTTAGGACGAGACACACCATTCATACACACATTCATTCTGAACAAAACGAGGATGATATGAAAATGATAATGACGGCCAGATGATATCCGGGGACCACAAGGCCCTAATGTTACCCGATATTTATACCCATCATGGAGTACACTAAATTTCCTGGTAGTATAAGGTGGACATTTGATAAAACGTTGAATTTTTGCTGTACAAGCTTTTGCTACACTTCGTAAATATACTTATTTGCGTTGGCGGTTTGAAGCTCATTAGCACACCGTTTTCTAGAGTATCGAAACAAGGTCGGCTCAAACCATGACACAAATACGTTTTCTTCCACATTAACACAGACATACTTATCAGTTATCACACTTATATAATGGAATGAGACCAGAGCATTTGCAGTGCCACAGTTTGGTATCGTATATCTCAAATGAGAATACCTAAATAATAGTCAAGTCATCTAAAATGTCTCTTGATTTTTTATTATAAAATATTTTAGATGTGAAAAGAAACTTACTTGTTGGTGATAAGTAGGGCTCGGAAGTTGATGAAACGTCATATTTTTTTTTTCTGAGACATCACAGACAATGCAGGATGTAGTATAAATTCTCCTCGCCTCAATACGAAAGAAATTGCTTATTTTTATTTTACATTTTTGTTTGCTTTTTTCGGAATGTTATACTCTACTGGTCATTTTTTAGGAATTTTTCACTCTTCCGTTACATTTTTTTTCTATTTTGTCAAATATAACAAATGTCATTGTAGAGCAAGTTTTACATTCTGCTTTTCAAATGATGAAGGACTCAATGCCTTGAGAGACACACTATAGCCATATTTCACACTTTTCTTGCTCCAAAGCATATAATGTTTTAATTGTATGAAAAAAAGCATGTTTCACGGCACTATTATCAACATACTCAAAATCAGGATAATTCATAGGCCTACACATCTCCTTTTAAATAACCAATTGTTGCGTATGTATTTGAGCAAGTGTACACTATAAATACAATGAAAAGTGGCCTGTCTCCATCAGCAAGATGTGAAAGCACACACTTCAATTCATTATCTGGTGAAAATAACTGCATATATTTCCTATTCACAGCACTGTTATCACTCACAATACAAACAACATGAAACCCTACTTCCTCGAGTCCTATGATAACTTTCTTTAACACACCATGCAAATGTTCTCCTGTCCTGGATTTCATAGGTAATACATTGTGGCATTTCTTTGAAATCTGACAACAGACTTAAAACCATAAAACAGTAAGCGCCCGTTGCTAATTGCTCACTATTGAACGCATTGTCAACAACATTGCCGCCTTTATAATCCATGATTGGTTTAACGTGAATTTCATCCATCATGAGAACAATAAACTTATCATTATATTCTCCTGTAAATTTATCATTTATGTACTTCAGAAAATTACCATCATGCTGCTCTATTCTAGGATCTAAGTTCAAAGACGAAGAAAGTCTCGTGAGTGTACATGGATGAGGAAAATACACCAAATTGAGGTGCCTTAGATACGAATAACTATGGGGAGATATGGAATGCAAGATTAAAGATAAAATCAGAAAGGAAGGGTTGTAACTCCTATTCTCACGTGACCAAAGTGCTATCTGTTCAATCATGAATGGTGTATTCACACTTGCATGTCGCAAAAGCTCAAGGACTAAATTTAAAATCTCAGAAGCGCTGTTTGTACTTGAAACTCTGGAACTTAATGTGTCAATTTTGTCCACCAGCATTGATATTTGATCAAAGTTCTTGACAGGCCTTAAGAGAGGGTAATTGCCAATGTTGTCCAATTTTGTGTGTTTATAAGACACACTTACCTCCAATGATTTATTAATAGTTACAGAACTAATTATTTCAGGACCAGGGTTGAACACTATTTTAAGAATCTTTACATTTTCATCTTTATGGAGAACGTGCCATGAATCACCAACACTAAGGTAAATTAACATTTTATCGGCTCTTCTAAATTAGAAACAGTTATTCTAGACTCACGCAAATGACTTTCTTTCAAACTCTCATTAATTGCTGCTTGTACTTGTTCACCCTATCTCCTTTTTCTCTTCTGCTGAGGGCTTTCCCTCTATGTCCTTGGAGTACTCATATATACTGGGCAGTTAATAGAATCGAGGGAATAGCTCCTGGTGTAAGTCTTGGAACTTTCAGAGCAACTTTTATGATTTGTCCGTCCTCACAATGGAAGTCAGTATCCCTTTTTATTTCATGAGGATGAAAATGTAATTCACAAACCTGCAATTAAAAATGCATATAAGATTAACATAACCTAGGCCTAATGTGTAGGCTATACATATAGTAGAAATAATCATTCCCGTCTCTGATGTTATTTTCATCTACGCTTATGTCCTGTAATAAATATATTATATTTATGAGATTCTATATTGAACATACAAAGCCTAGTAGGTAGGCTACTTACCACTGAATTCTTGCTGGGAATGAAGTGCTCGCATTTTATGGCTGAAATCCATTTCTTTTTTCAGATCATCATTACTGGGAAACCTAAAGATGTGCACTTTATTTCCTTAATCGTAGTTTCCCTTACAATTGGGTATACAACACTTATAAACCATACCGAAATGTTTATTTTATGTAGCACATTACAACATTATTCGGCATCGCCTACGTAGCCCACCATTTTGGTTTTAATCTCGAACACAGCAAAGGCCTTCTGACTCTAGGTAGCATTGATCCACCTACCTTTTCTCCTGCCAGGCCTATCCTTACAGCAAGGTAAGCGGCTTTCATTTTTCTGATGGGTTTATTTTTGTTTCCTTAATTTCATTTTCTGTATTAATCATGTTAACTTAAATACAATTACTTGAACAACCAGTTCTTTTGTTATTTTGGTTATTTTCATTCCGTTTATTTTTAGTTAACTAAAGTAATCATGTTATTTCTTTACCTTCGTTTCTTTTCGTGCGGTGAGAAGGCCGAGAAAACTTGTCTGTTTGGGTTGTTCATATGTTCTGTGTATTTGCTTTTAGATTTCACTTATTTATTGTGTGTACAGTTCTGTATAGTTGTTATTGATTTTTAAATTATGGTTGTTTCCACTATCAAAATAGAATTTTCATCTATTGTTCATAATTTTCATTCTATTGTTTGCAATATTGAGTTAATTTTCATTTAGGCAGTAAAACCTCTGGGGAATTATTACCGCTGGAATTATATGGGTTAAAGACTGGCACAAATTCTGTAGCAGAGCGAGGTTGATCTTTAATATCTTGCGTAACTAAACCTTCTGTATATTACGCGATTTAATCATAAAGACATTAAGTCAAATTTAGTATTATTAAATTTATTAAACCTCAAGTATGGAAGAAATTGCAATATTGTTGTTTAATAACTGATTAATCGAGGGCGGAATTTATACGAGAGGCATTACTGTGGATATAGATTTAGATCTCCCCGCTATGCAAACTAACAAAGAAAAAATTAAACTCTTTGATAAAACAACCGTATTGAATTACATTAATTGAACTTCTGAAGGTGAAAGCAATAAACTACAGACACACTCAAAGAGTTCACTGAAAACGTAGATGTATTTGAAAACACTGGTATAACCGACAAACAGTTCTGTAGGTTTCTTCATAGATTGAAGCTCTGGAGGCATCGTAACATATCACCAAAGATCCTAGTGTCATGGCAGCTCAACAGAAAAGAGATCAGATTTATTCTGAATTAAGTTTGAAAATGTTGAAAGCTAGCTACACTGAAACAGTATTAGGACGCGACAATCCTTCAGGTAATGCTGGTCGAAGTCCAAGAAAGCAAGATCTTGCACTAACTTAATTTGTTGGATTCCCAGATATCGTGATAAATCAAGGATCCAATTTAGATGCTCGCCAACATGGCGTTCAAAATCTTTCTCTTCAGGTTAATAACAGCGCGACTAATTTTGCCAGTAGCAGCCAGGGTTTTGAAATTCAAGATTTTTTTTTCGAATTGTTTAAGGTTCTAGAATTGAACCCAGTTGAACAATTAATTATTCGATAACCTGCCAAATTTCGAAATAAATGATCCTGAACAGACCTTTCATTCTTCAAACAGTAGTTTTTCAGAGGCAGGTTATACCATTTCAGATGACAGACGTACACATATTGCATACTATACTTTCGCATACAATGGACAACTTGGTAATTTAGTAACTGAGGCCATTATTTTAGACCAAGTGTTTCAGAATGTGTTTATCAAACATTTTATTCCAGACAGGATCTTGCATAAATTTACGGGGAAATATTACTACCGCACTCAACGTAATCATGAAAGATTTTTTGCTATTGCTAAAGATATCGAGACCGTAGCTTCTGCTCTTTTGATACCACATTCTGAAAAAGACAGGTCGGTGCCGGCGCCCTCTTACAGGCGATGCGCAGCCTTTTTTGAGCATTTCCTCTCCATTGACTTGGAGGCAGCTTAAATATCTGGCCCCTAGATTAAACGATGCTGCCGCAGAACACCAAGCCTCTTCTTATGTTAATTCAAACCAAAACAGAGTTCAAGGTCGGCCTGGTTATCAACACATTCATGAATAGAACTAGGACTAACCTGACATTGCAAGGAGCCAGGACACTTGTTTTCTGCTCTTGGTGCAATCATGCTGGGCATAGCCGGGAAAGATGTTAAGGTAGACTCGGTAATAGAAGTTTCCAGGGCAGTGGACTATGCCCCGTGAATCAAATCTAGCGATAACCAGGAAGTATGCATGGCGCCGAGGAGCTATCATAATACAATAAAGCCTAAATTCCCTATTTTATCCAAGTTGTGCAGTATTGTTCCTATGGTTGAACTAAGTTGAAATCAGGTTCACTGTCATGCTCCAATAGACTGTGGCAGTTCCTTTTCTCTTATTTCACGTGAATTTTCTTTTCTACATAATTTCACTATAATTTCAGTTAATTCGGTTTGTAACAGTGTTGATCATCTCCAGTAAATATATTTGGTAAAACTAGACTATGAATCAAATAGTTAAATTTCACCTGGAATTTGAAATTTCTATTCGTCAAAGGGTCACCAATTCATGCTGTTTTGGGAGTTGACTTCTAAACCAAAACACAGACCATATTAGATTTGAGTAAAGTGTCCTGCTGTTTGGGTTCGACCCCGGGAACCGTTGCGCAGCTCGTCTTTGATTTTCGCAATAGCGACTATGAGATTTTGGGTGCCATTATTGATCCACTGTTTGAAAACAATATCCCGGTAGATTTAAAACTATAGCATCTTTCATATGGAAGATATCCGGATCCGGCAATATCCGGATCTTCTCACTGACGAATTGGGTCTCACAAATTTCATAGATTATTACTACCCGCGCGCCATTTCTTGGGCACTGGTTTTACGGGGAGGTGATGGTCGGGGGAACAAAACATAGCTAGTCCGCCAGTCTTACTGCAGTGTTTTCAACCAATGAAATCACGTTTCAGCCGAATCGCGCTTATGGAATTTTGTGTAGTGACAATTAATATACAACGATTTTAATGCAGTCCAATGATATAACGTGGTTAGGGTATTGCGTAACAATTAATTACACGACATAAGCGTTTGCTTATCAAATAAGTCATCAAATAAGAATATTATACATAATATAGGCTCCATATTTTTACACTGGATGACTAATTTTAAGCATAAAGAAGAGTCTTAGCAGAACATGCCTCACCATTTCCTGTTGTTAAACGTGAGAGAGGTAAGGCATCTAAAAGTGGAGAAAATTATAGGCCTAAATTTAAACGTATTTAATACGTTTTGTGAAAAGTTCGCTCAACTTTCAGTCCATGAAATTGACATCAGAGTTCACGGGATCGTCAGAAATTAGCACATACGGAATTCTTAAAGAGGTGAGGAAAGTGTTGGATGTACAATGACATGTTTGTGAAATCAGCAATTCGAAAAATTGTATTTATCCCCATACCTCCATGCGTCAGAAAAGATAATGTCAATATATAAATAAGGATCCTGAGACAGAATGAAAGCTTAGTATTGAAGCCACTAGATGTCAGGGTGTATAACGTACTTCGTGTTTCAATGGTGTCAGCTCTACCTACGAAGTTGAACGATACCTACCGAAAGAGGACTAGGGAGCCGAGCGTCCAAGAAATCGCGAGCGGGTAGAAGATTGTCTTGAATGATCATCAGCCGGTTAGATTGCCACTATACAGATGTTCGCCCCTCACATACAAATTTTAGAATATAAATACAGTCATTGTTGGAACAGGGAATTATCAGGCCATCCAAATCACCGCATTCAAGTATCATATTTCTGTTACCAAAACCTAACAATGATTTTCGACAAGTGGTAGACTACAGGATGTTAAACAGTAAAATTGGTATTAAATCAGTACTATTTCCGGACGTTTAGAACTATTTCCGTTGGTTTAAAAAGAAACCTTTTCACCTGTTTGGATCTAAATAGTGCTTATATTCAGATTCCGCTTACAGGAAGGTAAGCAAATAATCGCAATTGTTACAGATTGGAACTTGTATGATTATACTTGCGTCCCTTTCGGTATTGCTGTAGGAACTCAGATTCTTGCCCGAATATTGGATAAAATCTTTCCACACATTTAATTTCAGTATGCTTTTCACTATTTGAATGAACTGATTGTTTACTTTGAAACCTAGAAAGAGCATTTACTTCACCTCGAAGAAGTCTTTGATCGTTTCAAGAATGCTAACCTAACTGTAAAACTAGCTTAAGTAAAATATTCTGGCTCAGTGTCTCTCCTTTCCAGGTTTTTTGATCATCCTCACGATGTCACCATTGAACCAGACAGAACACAACAGATTATTGATTTTCCTGTGCCCAAGAATCAAAAAGCATGGCTAGATTTGTTGGCACGGTGAACTATATCGAAAAATTCATACAAAATTTTGCGGATGTTTGCGCCCTCGAATGCTCTGCGGAAGAAGAATACTAGGCTTCTGGGGGAGTAAAGCATCAGTCAGAATTTGAACAGCTAAAACAGAAAATATGAAATACTTCGGTTTCTGCCATGGCTGACTTTCGAACGGTTTCATTTTACAGACTGACGCCTGCGGGCGGGCTCTTGTCCTCGTTTTACTACAGGAATTCCCCGAATGTAGGCGTCCTACAGCTTTTGCCTCTCGCACTCTCAGTGCTCAAGAAAGAAGATGAACTATGTACGAACTTGAAGCTTTAGAAGCTTTTGCAGTAAAAAAATGTAGGATATACCTCGAACATGTTGAATTCCTTTTAGAAACCAATAACCAGGCACTTTGTTGGGTTCTGTGGCACCCTACGAAAACCGAAAATCCCGCCCGTTTAGTTTTCGTATTTTTGCCTTAAAATTTAAGGTTAGTCACCTACGTAGTTCTGCAAATGTTGTTGCAGATACTCGGTCTAGCATATTTGAGGGAGGCACTGAGCAGGAAAACGAGAACTCAGATCATGAAGAACATAATGTTTATCCAGCATTATTACCTGCTTTACTCTCGGATTTGTCTGCCTCTTTTGTTACTATGAAAGGTGCCCAGGAACAGTACCCCTATTTAAGGATATTCTAAAAGAATTGAAGGCTGTTAATTTAAAACCGTCTTATTCGGTTAAATATGGTGTTCTTGCGTGTAAGGCTAACCGTGATGGTAACATGAAAATCGTAGTTCCAGATACTTTGCTCTCTTTGCTTTTTCAGTATTTTCATGTTTCGCGGCTTGTGGGAAATTTAGTTATGTTCAAAACCATACATAAGATTAGGGAACAGTTTATATAGAATCGATTGGACAAGGTTGCTCAGAGAGCAGTGAAGTCGTGTGACATTTGTAAATAAAGTAACCCGGTTTAGAAAGCGTATGAATAAGTAGCATTTCAATTCCAAAGTCGTGTGACATTTGTAAATAAAGTAAACCGGTTCAGAGAACGTATGGATTTCTAGAATCCCAAATTGCTACACGGCTTATGGACCGGCTGTGACCTACTAGTGGTTTAATAAATATATTTTTTATGGAAAACCTTCTAGTGGTTTAATAAATATCTTTTTTATGTTTTTTGTCAGTCTGTAAAATGAAACCGTTTGAAAAGTCAGTCATGACAGAAACCGAAGTATTTCATATTTTCTGTTTTAGCTGTTCAAATGCTGACTGATGCTCTACTCCCCCAAAAGCTTAATATTCTTCTTCCGCAGAGCATTCGAGGGCGCAAACATCCGCAAAATGTTGTATGAATTTTTCGATATAATTCACCGTGCCAACAAATCTAGCCACGCTTTTTGATTCTTGGGCACAGGAATATCAATAGTCTTTTGTGTTCTGCCTGGTTCAATGGTGACACTCTGAGGATGATCAAATGACCTGGAAAGGAGAGATACTGAGCAAAAAAATTTACTTGATTGGTCAGATCATACAGAGTATGTTATTAAAAAATTATTCCTCTTATAGGTTTGTTACCAAGGTTGAGACAAGGTTTGTTGGAACACTGTCTTAAAGACGTATATTATGCTTCAATTAACTCCATCAAACTTATATGTTACCGATATGGGGATATACTTTTGACTGTAATATTAAATCTATACAAACTTTACAAAATAGAGATTTAAAAGCCTTATATAACTTTCATCCACTTACACCGTCATCAGAATTATATCGATATTCGGGCATAATTCCAAATAGAGAAATTATTAAATCCCAGCCATGTGTTTCTGTGCAGAAGATTATATAAATATCACGCATCATAATATTTCCTTTACCTTTAATGATGATATTCACTAGAAATTATAAATTTATTCACTTAACACAAAAGTCCTTAGTCAAATATGGTACTAAAGGAATTAATTGTTCCCTTTGATAGAATTATGACGAATTGTCACAATATTAAGGACATAAGAAATGTAAGGACTTTTCCCTGAAAGGCTACACTTTATTTCCGTTCACAACTACTTTCACAATTCCGATTTTTCTATTTTTTCTATCAAATTGATGCCTTCTGTGATAATCTCAGCAATGTACTATGTTTCATTACATTACTTTCAATAATTGTACTTTTCCCTAGCTCTTAGTAAATATATTGTTGTTCTCTATGTACTGTAATTACTGCCCCTAGTTATGAGCATCATTGCTCTTTGGGGGTCTTTATTGAAAAACAATTACAGTAAGAGAAAAATTTATTCCACTTTTACAGTATCACTTGCATATACATTTAACCATTATATTAAGGTTTTAAATTATTGCCCCTGTCAGGGCAAACAATGTTTTTGTGGTTTCCTTAAATTCGTGTAAATTGCATTATTTATTTTCTATTCTTTTGAAAATCGTTTTCTATTATAATAAGGGGGTGAGTATTTTGAGCACCTGTTTTCTTTCGCTCTATTCTCTAATTTTAGCTATGTCATTTTTGGTCGTTTTTATGTATTTGGCCTCCTCCTCTGATTTCTACTTTCATTGTTCATCACTGCATAGTCTCTAAGTCTCCACACTACTTTTCCTGAGGTCACTCTTCTATCTGCGATGTTGCACTTCTGCCTTATATATTTGGAAACTCAGAAGCTCACACTTTTACCTGAAACAATATCATCCAATTCAGGCATCAGCGTGGGATTTCTTTGCCTCGTCATTCTCTATGTTCTCAGCAATGATAAATATACTCTACACATGGATACGTACTAATAGCATGCTGCTATCCAGAAATCTCCTCACCAGAACTGCACAGTGTTAAAAAATTAATTAGGAGATTATGAACCAAAAATATATAATATCAGTACAACTTACTGTTATGTACAAACATAAAACTACAGTACGGTTCCACGTCACAGACAACATGAACTTCGCATGGCACCCCTTGATCATTTCTGAAATGGCTTCCAGTCCGCTATGTACAGTAGTCCTACCTGTGAAGTAACAATCCAAAGATAAAGACGAACCTTCTTCCCACAGCTCATGCAATGAATTATCTGTAACTGTTAGTACATGTATAGTGGTTTATTCTGTTCAACTTCCCATACTAGTCTTCCCCCTTCCGAATCAGCAATCAGCGACAGGTCCAACTAGCGATCGTGCCTCGTGCCTAGCCCTTAGCATCACCTCAAGTGAGTCTTAAGCTAGCTCTCGTCCAGTTCTGACGTTCGAACCTACGCTCCATATTCGCGGGATTTCAAGTCATTTTGCAACATTGTATCAGTGCTCTTAAACCCCGAATTCCTCACAAAACTACAATTATTAAGTTTTATTCTACACTCGCATTTCGCTCTTCAGCATTTGCTACAGAGTTTCAACTATTTAAGCTAACATACCTTTGTGTTACGCACGTTCTAGGCTTGTGTGTTATTGTGCTGTCAGTAGTTCACAGTGCATCATTTTATTATTATTCTGTTACGCCTAATATTGATATTACAAGCAATTTTCATCGATTAACTTACAGTATCAACTATTACGAGTGTTTCAGTGCATAATTCAATATATATTGTAAATTACGTACATTTACATCCACGTGCTAATAATTTCGTGTCAATTCTGCACATTGGCTAATTCCATTGTTATTCAGTATATTTTCATTTAATTCCATATTGCATCACGTGTGAGAATATAGTTTGCATTGTTTTAGGACATGTTGTAAATTGTATTTCATATAAGATTCGTGAATCACTGTATCCCAGCGTACCTTTGTTCCACTGCTCTCAACCCTTTGCAGTCCCCTTTGTTAGAATGCGTAACTGATCCTCCTCCCTAGTTTCCAGAGGCTAGATCCCATCGCATATTGTTCATATTGTGGTCTACTCCGATAGCCGGATCTTTATGGATACAATTTTAAACTATCACACGTGCATCGCTTTGCTCGCTTCTTGGTATTCTGCTTACATGTACTTCTCGGTATTTTCGAAAGCCACTTTTGGCAGCGGTGAATTACAAATCGAGACATATCACGCGTACGCCGCCCCCATTAGATCATACAACCACCCCGTGGCAACGATTCCACCCAGCAGAATCAACGGTCCAGGCTATCATCTAGCAGCGGTGACCGGCACTACGTCTTCAACAACTCAATTCTCCAAGTTCTGCAAGCCATACAACATGGTTCAATAACTCAGATGTTTGATCAAACGCAGAGGAATCATCAAACGTGAACTAACTCACTAACACTTGAGCTACTGTAAATGAAGAAATGAATGTATATCTGTTAAAAGTGAAGTTTGACAGTCTAAACGTCATTTGGGAGAAATACGACGCAGTTCAAACACAAATCGAATCGCTTATAGAAACCGAAGCAGATTTTGATGAACACGCAGAGCATAAGGAAGCAACCAGAAGTTGTTATGAAGAATTAAAAGTCAAACTCAGTGAACTTATCTGTCATCATGAACAGCAATTTCGTGGTGTAAGATCGAATCACAGTGAAAATTCACATCATACATGCCATTCGTGCACTTCACAGTCTAACAAAGTTATACCGTTACCCGTGATACAGTTGCCAGTTTTTTAAGTTGATGTGACCAAGTTCAAACACTTCTACGACACGTTTTGCAGTCTAGTAGTGAACAATGAATCTTTAGCTCCGATTCAAAAGTATCATTACCTTTTATCATCTCTGAAAGGTCAAGTGCATACTCTATAATCGAATTA
Organism: Ectobius pallidus; assembly: GCA_964059195.1. Lineage (NCBI taxonomy): Eukaryota > Metazoa > Arthropoda > Insecta > Blattodea > Ectobiidae > Ectobius > Ectobius pallidus. Next base: position 165,344,581 of record CAXKWD010000003.1, read on the forward strand.
ATACAATGTGATCGCTGTGACATTTGGTTAGCACGTGCTAGGTCTCGGCGCTCCCCCGCCCATAGGTTGCGCCAAGAAGAAGCAATGTTGCCACAACTTGCGTACTGCCTCCGTGCGGCTCGGAAAGCAGAAACTCTCAAAAGCAATACAGCCTAATGTTTATACTTCAGATAAATAGGATAAATTATACAATACTAGTAATGTTGATTAATTACAGAAAATAGGCCTAATGCTTTATCAATAATAAATAGCAAATAAAGTCATAAAAGAAAAATAAATCACTCACGATTATAATGGCAGAGGAGCTACTCCTAATGACGAGTCACTTTCTTCCTCTTCAGAACTGGACTCCGACCCAAGGGATATGATCATTTCTTCCACATTATGGTCCAAGAGTCCTTCATTCTTCCACTGCTGCTCTGTAATGTCTTTGGTGTGTCTTACTACAGACGCCCAATTTTCCGATGTAACATTCTGGATACCCTCCCTGGTCAGTCGCTCAACTTCCGTGATGGTAAATTTTTTGTTGTTTCTAGCGACATAGCCTTTTACTTGTGCCCAAATTGACTCTATTGGATTTAAGTGGACGTGATAAGGGGGTAATCTGATTACCTGGTGATTATTCCTCCTCGCCAGGTCGTCTATTGCATGAACTGGCTTTGGCTTATATGCACTAACCAGTTCCATAAGTTCAGACTTGGTCGTATTTTCTGCAAGGATTATGTCTTTGTTTTTCTGTAAAACATTCTTTTCCACCCATGCGAGCATGTCTGCTTTTTTCCATTGCATAGTAGGAGGCTTTTCATTGATCTGTGAGTGGTATGGGGCATTATCCATAACTATTACAGAATTCGGACGTATATTCTCCAAGAGAGAATTTTTAAACCATTCTGTGAAAGTTGCCGCATTTAGTTCCTCGTGATAATCCCCTGTTTTTCGTGAACGAAACATCAAAAAGCAATTTGGAACAAAACCATGCGAGGTGCCGGCATGCAAGACAATAATCCTACCTCCTTTGCCTAAGGGAGCCTTCATTGTTGCTTCTGCCGAACTGTCAGACCATCCTTTTGCTAAAGTGTGACCAGCATTAACCCATGTCTCATCTAGCCAAACAACGCTTTCATATTTCACTTGTCTAATGGCCCTTAAATAACGGCATCGCCAAGCCACAATGTCTGGTCTCTCCATCAAAATGGACCTATTTGAATAATTCTGAAAATGGAACCCAATATCATGTATAATGGTTCGAAGAGATGTTTCACTGCCGCTAAATAGTTCTGCATCTCGAAGACTTGTAACAAGCTTGCGAAGTGTAGGGTATTCCTTTCTTCCATAGTACCCATACACATGACGACGAATAGCATCTTGTTGGAAGCTGTCTAAGCCAGTGACCTGTTTTTTATAACAACGAGTCTTTCCTGGAGTATCTAATACAGTGTTCGATGGTTCAGGCGTACTTTCGAACTCTTCTTCTTCTTCACTTGCCACCTTTTCTTTCTTTTCTTTCTTTTCTTTCTCCCTCCGAATTCTCGTAACAGTCGCTGTGGATATTTTTAAAACAGCAGCTGTTCTTTCTACTACTTTGTTCATATCAATTAAAGGCTCTCCGTTCTCCCTTTCCAATTCTAAATATTCTCTTAGTGCACACACCAAATCGCGAGCTTGTCCCCGAAGTACAAAACAATGTCTGCCTTTTACATTTGCTTTTTTTCGTGGCGAGCGTGTACTTGGACGTCCTCGTTTACGCTTTTCACTATCCTTTGCTGGTTGCCACATTATCGGCATGGACGAGAAAACAATGCAATTGATAATATAAATTATTTTGTAACCAGTATTTCTGCTGTAAAACCACACTCCACTATAAACTTAATACAAGGGAACCAAGACACAAGAAAAACGCGGCAATACTGCTTTCTGTAAGGCTGTTGCTAGGCGCGGGGAAAAGAGGGTGGTTTCCTGCTATTGGTTTACGCGAAGTCGGATGACGGTTACCATGGAAACCGGAGCAGTTTGGAGGGGAAGAGTGCCGCCAGCTCGCACGTGCTTTCAACTGTCACAGCGATCACATTGTATTAATTCGACTATAGTGCAAAACTTACCTGTCACAAGTGATGACTTCTCTGTGGCATGGGAACTAGTTTGTGCTCGCTATAATAACACCTGGTTAATAGCAACAGCACATATAAAACAACTGTTTGAATTGCTAACAATGAAAAACGACAATGTAACAGAACTACGGAACCTTGTAAACAGATTCCAGAGCAACTTGAACACAGTGGAAGCTCTCAATCTCTAAGTTCCACTACACGATATCATTAAGATGCAGTTGATTTTAGATAATTTTTCTGATAACAATCGCAAGGAGTGGGGGAGTAAAATCGACTCACAAAGTTTTATGTCTCTCCAGGAGCTTGTGACTTTCCTCGAAGCTAAAGCACACTCATTAGAAGTTTTAGCAACTTCCAACAACACGTCCAGCTCATCGAAAGAAAAAGGTGAGCTGCGATCACACAAGACTTCATTTAAAGCAAATCGAGAGTCTTATGTAGCCGTAAACAGTGATTCGTGTCCTTGTTGTCAAGACAATCACAGTTTATCAAAGTGCACCAAATTCTTGCAACTAAAGGTAAATCAACGATGGAATGTGATAAATTGGCTAAACGTTTGTGTGCAAAATGTTTTCCCCCTAATCATAAAAGGGAACAGTGCAAACTCAAATCCTTCTGCGACTTTGGTACATGTATACCCAGCAAGTTTCTGCACACTAGCGACAAGAAAAAGGTTTCTCCCTTAAATCTGATTTCAGATAGTATCAATCCTGACAGAACAGCTGATCTTCACAGCTAGTTATTATTCTTTCAAGGAGAAATCTAGACAAGAGGAAGTGCTTCTACCTACTGCTGTGGTTCAACTTGAAGACAAACAAGGAAACTTAGTACAATGTTGAGCGTTATTAGATTCAGGAAGCCAGTTCAATTTCATAACTGAAGAATTAGCCAAGAAGCTACAACTACCCACAACAGCTGTCGACACTTCCATTCGAGGAATAGCGGTACCTCCTCTTGTGGTTAAGGATAATATGCGATCTATGATCCATAACTTCAAAGCTGATCTAAACTGTTTAGTATTACCTCACGTTGTAAACAAACTTCCTTCTGTCCGCATTGATCCTTCTAAAATGTAGCATTCCTGGTGAAATTCCTTTGGCCGATCCTAAGTTTTACGTCCCTGGTAAGGTACACCTACTCACTGGTACCAACCTGTTCTACCTGTTGTTGAAGAATGAAAGAATTATCACACGTAAACACCCTTCATCGGTATGTATACTCAAAGGATTCCATTTTATTTATTGATTTGTTGCGTTACACAAAACAATTATGGAACAGAAAAGAGCTGCATGTTGGGATTTGGAAATGAACTTAATAATGATCCCAACGCAGAAAATACGCTACGAACGTTGTATGCTAATAACGATGCATGGTTTAGAGTTGCTATTTCTTTATGCAGGATTTATGAATGTTTCAAATATGGTTACGATCTTCTTTTGTTTGATAGTTGACAGAGCATTTGTGTAAGACGCATGCGCGTCGCTCTTATTACGTCACTCTTTAAATACGTTACATTGGAGTGGGAGCTACACCGCGTTTTCCTATGGTATGACCTGCTCTTATAAAATCAGATTTTATGTATGGTTCGTCTGCGAAGGATCTTCGACTTGTGTAGGACGTTATGTAGTGGTGTTTCTTCTGCTTCTGCTTTAAGGCCAAGGTAAGCTTAAATATGTTCGCTTCGGTATGGTTCTGGGTTATTAGCCCAGTCAAATGTTACATCGGAAATTACATTAAATGGGGTATTCATGGTTTTTGGAGGGGAGTTACGGACCATTACTGGGATCACAAATCCAGATTTGCAACCCTCAGAAACCTGTGCTCGCTGAATGGCGGTCGAAATAAACCGGTTTTTTCGGACTTTTTCGGTTTTTCGGCAATATCTCCTAAACTATGTGTTTGTTGGAAAGAATCTTTATTAGCTTTATTAAAGTACATTAATTTTTATAAAATATGAGATCAAAATCGTTTTTGTAAGTTATAATAGTTACCGAGATACGGCTTTTCAAAGATTAGCCTATTTTTCAAAATGTTAACATTTTAAGTTTTCTTCGTGTTTCGAATTGAATACCGGCAAAATGACACGTCCTACAGAAAAATCAAGAGAAAAAAGTTGTAGGCAATTTAATAAGCTTTAATTTCAGCTATAGTTGGTCCTTGTAGTTCAGATAGTCTCGTCATAAAGAACAAAAACCGAAAAAATGAAAAAATGTTTTTTTTGGGTGAAAGTTGAGTAACATCGTTTCCTCCACCAACACCTTAATTTTTTTGGTAACATGTTGGCGGAAATTGTCTTATAACTGTGTTTAGAAACTATTTATGTGTATATGTGTCTATGGGAGATGGGATTTTGCCAGAAAAAAATATTTAAGCAGAATATTTCATAAAAATGTATTTACTTTTAAACCAATATGCATATTTAAACAATTTGTGAAGTTCCTGGTATGGGATGGTATGGGACCTGGGAAATCGAGGGTGGGGTGATGTCTTCATCCTCACTCGAAGAATTATCATCGTGGGGTGTGGGCACATTGCATTTCCGCCCAGTTTTGCGGCAGCTGCAGCCCCCAGTGCAGCCCTTCTTGCACTTGCACGAGATCAGTTGCTGGTTTGAGGGGCTGGTTAAACTTCCATTGCAATTGGAGTAAGACCAAACTCGTCCAACTTCCACCCTCAGTCCTTGAGTTTTTTCCACCCCAACCACTTTTGTACCTGCGAAAAAGTAGAATGAAAATTAGTTATTGTATAATATTTCAAAGCATACACATGGTGTACAATGAGTGTATAAGTCAACAACGAAACTTAAGAACATAATGATAGGAAATGTACATAGACATACCTGGTGATACACACAATAAGCATCTATGGTTGGTGACAAACGGGCGAGGTTGACTTTGGCTGTCAGGTCGTTGAGGGTGGTGTCAGTCGCTCCGTCATAAACTGCGTCGAGGCACTTCTCTCCAGCTGCAGCTATTTCATCTTGACACATCTGGGTGGAGGAAGACTTCTGCTTGCCTGAATAGTTCTGGGTTCTTGAGGAAGGTTTGAAAAATTTGGTTTTCCCCTGCCAGAAAGGGGAGAGGTCGTGTCGCACCCGCTAAATGCGTGAATAATCATAATTGGCCCAGGAGACTAATGAGAGGTTCCGGTGGTGAACGATTAGATGAATATTGGACGTCTGGCTCCCCTCTTCTGGAAGTAGATGTATTTTTTGGAACTGAAACCAACTAAGAACACAAGAAGGTCTACACCTTCCACGATGATTACAACCTTCTTAGATGAGTCAGCTTTGGTGATGGCAGCTCTAATAATGTCAGCATCAGCGTCCTCTTCTGAAACTGCCACTTCAACACCGTGCTGCTCAGATCCACTTTTCAGTAGCTCTATCAGCCTATGCTTATTAGTGTCGTTCGTTAAGAACTTCTCTTGCGTGTTGTTGATGGTAATTGAAGCTGATAGGACAATGTCACTGCAGTTGAGGGCGGAGTATCATCTGAGACGTTCGGCGCTTTTGGTACTTTTTGAGTTGTGTCCTCCGGGTATCCATCGAAGACAATGGTTACATCTGTCCCAAAATGGTTTTTCACAAAATCAATGTAGCCGCCAATGATGGTCTTCAATGATGCATTTCGATGCCACACAAATTTATGGAGTAAGTAGCCACCATCGAGCACGATGTGAATATTGGAGTCTCGGGAGAAGTTGGTAGTGAGGGATGTGAAACACGAATATACTGTAGAGCTGCCTTAGTTCCCTTCCTCACTCCAACTTCGTTGCAAAGAGACATTGGGTAAGGGGCCAATTCATACTTGAAGTGGGCTTTTAACTCTGCGTCGGATTTTTATGGTGATGCTAATTCGCTGGAATATTGTGAAAGGGTCAACTTCAATCTTCTTATTAGTGACTTGTATGGAATTATTGACGCTTGCCATGGTAACAACTTGGTCTTTAGTTTGAATCCAACTTTCCCAAATGTCTGGTTTTCTATGTTAACCACTCCTTCTGTTCCCAGTTCCTTGACTTCATAGCCTTCAACAATCCCACTGCTAATAGAAACTATTTTGTCTCTGCTGGGGGCTGCAGCTGCCGCAAAACTGGTTTGAAATGCTCAGTTTTGTGCACTTTCTGCAAGGGGAAAATTCTGCCGCAATGTGCCCACACCCCACGATGACAATTCTTCAAGTGAGGATGAAGACATCACCCCACCCTCGATTTCCCAGGTCCCATACCATCCCATACCAGGAACCTCACAAATTGTTTAACTATGCATATTGGTTTAAAAGTAAATACATTTTTATGAAATATTCTGCTTAAATATTTTTTCTGGCAAAATCCCATCTTCCATAGACACATATACGCATAAATAGTTTCTAAACACAGTTATAAGACATTTTCCGCCAACATGTTACCAAAAAAATTAAAGTGTTGGTGGAGGAAACGATGTTACTCAACTTTCACCCAAAAAAACATTTTTTCATTTTTTCGGTTTTTGTTCTTTATGACGAGACTATCTGAGCTACAAGGACCAGCTATAGCTCAACTTAAAGCTTATTAAATTGCCTACTACTTTGGTTGTCTTGATTTTTCTCTAGGACGTGTCATTTTGCCGGTATTCAATTCGAAACACGAAGAAAACTTAAAATGTCAACATTTTGGAAAAATAGGCCAATCTTTGAAAAGCCGTATCTCGGTAACTATATAACTTACAAAAACGATTTTGATCTCATATTTTATAAAAATTAATGTAATTTAATAAAGCTAATAAGGATTCTTTCCAACAAACGCATAGTTTAGGAGATATAGTCAAAAAACCGAAAAAAGTCCGAAAAAACCGGTTTATTTCGACCGCCATTCAGCGAGCACAGGTTTTTCAGGGTTGCAAATCAGTAATGGTCTGAAACTCAGTAATGGTCTGAAACTCCCCTCCAAAAATCATTAATACCCCATTTAATGTAAGTTCACGCATTTTTTTTGTAACATTTGACTGGGCTACTATGTGAAATACACTGTACGGATCATGTCCCGGAGTCATGCCGTTGCCGACTTTTAGGTTTACCTGGGTTTTAAAGTTTGTTTGTCTTTGCGTTTAATTAATATGCAGTTATTTTGCGTAATATTTCTTATTGAATTGTAATAGTATATGCCGTTGCCGACTTTTAGGTTTACCTGGGTTTTAAAGTTTGTTTGTCTTTGCGTTTAATTAATATTCAGTTATTTTGCGTAATATTTCTTATTGAATTGTAATAGTATATTTTGGAATTTAATTGGTCGAAGATATAGAATTGTGTTGTGCTTTTTATTAACAATATAGTATTTTGGTTAGGGTTTTTTCCGGTGTGTAATTTTTGCTCTTGACGTCTTTCACTGCTCGAAGATCTTTCGTACGATATCCCGGGATTGTATGTATGTGTGTGTGAATGTTTGTGTGAATAATTTCTGGAACGGCTGTAGACATAGTTGGGCCTTTTTAGTATCAAAGAAATTAATATAAAGGAAATTGTCTTTTTTAATAAATAGGCCATATGTTAAAGTCAATTATTGGATTAATCTGTCCCAGCTGTAAATATTAAATCTGGAATCTTAAAATTGAAGAAACCTTTTTAATCTGAAGTAACTACATAACTTGAAACTTACATTGCAACTATAACTTATATATTGGAAACTATATATTATCAAATTAACAGTTGTATCTCTCTATGTAAACTGTACAAACTCATTATGTGAATATATATGAATGAATGAAAATACAGTGGAACCTTATTTTGGAACATTTATCGGACCTTTAGGCCTATAAGTCAGCATCTTCCAGGCATGGGCTAATGCTAAGTAGTCCTATAAATATGCCTATATTTAGTTAGTCTGTTCTCTCTCAGCTGTATAAAATCATTATTTAATTTGAAGTCCATTAATGGTTAAAAGTGTTGTAAATTATATTTCTTGGAATTAATAAGTAATTAAAATTATAAGTGAGAGATCAACTTAACATGCAGACGATTGGCCATCTCCAGATTCAAGACCATGTGAGGTTAAAAAGCGACGTGCGAGGTATAGTAGTGTAATACGCAAACAGCAATTAAAATCGGCTAAGAAAATATTTTTGGAAAAAAATCCCAATGCTCATCTGATTGCTAATACTAATTATGAGAATTGCAGGAATTGATTTAAGAGAAGATTGTTTTTCTCATGGTCAGCTGTGCGTTGGTGCTTCTAGAGTAAGTTGTTCTAGCAGTTTAGTAATTTTAGCACCTGAAGGAACGACATCAAATATAGCAGCATTTCTCAACCTATTTGAACCCGAGGACCTCTCAAATGTCTAAAAAATTTTACGAACCCCTAATTTTACGTCCCATTTTTAAAAGTAGGCTATATGTAGGCCTATATTCTTAATATTTGGGGTATTAATTATAGGTTATTATAACGAAATAAATCTAAATACATTTTTTTTAATTCGACGGAAACACAGTTATTGAATTGGAATGAAACTATTAACAGTAAAATTATATTTTGAACAGACTTTAATATGTATTACCAATTTGACAATATAATTAAAAATTATGTTATTACTCACTTTTAATGAGACGGTTGAGCTTGTCGCCTCTTGCAGAGTTCCTGGATATTTGACTCAATATTAGTCAAATTTAGTCGAAGATCAGCAGATACATTAAGTCGGTTTCTGTATTTTGTTTTTAGTTAAACGAGCGGTGGAAATCCCTTCTCACAAAGACAGGTTGTTGAAAATTGCATGGCGCCTCTAATAACAAATTCCGACAAAGTCTTATTTTTCAGGGTTTTGAATGAAAGAGGGAACCTTAGACGTCAGTGCATCAGGGGTTTGAAACTGTGGTTCATAACTGCAAAAGTAGGGAAACTTGCGATAGGACTTGTATTTTCGAAGATTTTAAAAAAATTTGACATCTAGTGTCCATTTTATGTGAAAAATTTTTACTTCTTTGCTTCCCACTTGCTTTATGATTTTTTATATTAATTATGCCTGCGGACCATCTGCACCATCTTCGCGGACCACCAGTGGTCCGCGGACCATAGGTTGAGAAACGCTGAAATATAGTATATAGAGAAGTACTTAGCATAACTTAATGATCTTTTCAGCAACTTTAACATAGGCCTATATAGTATTTGTAAGTGATGCTGTTAAATGATTAATTTTTTCATAGGCATTTTATAAAATAAATTAATAAAAATCTTAATGTAAGTTAAACGCAATAAGTATGATAAAATGTACAATATATACAGGGGTGCCCACCCCCCCCCCCAAACTTCATGACTCACCCCCCCCCCAACTTCGTTGCTGACCCCCCCCCCCCAAACTTCATTGCGCACAACCCCCCCCAACCTGATTGGCTGTCGACAAGGGCGCCCATATGATATTTTCTAGGGGGGGTTATTTTTTTAAATCACTTATTTTTTTTTGCTTTAACTTCTTTGGGCATTTTGTAACATTATATTAATAATATAATAAGTGCAACAATGACGTAGCCAGAAAATAATTGCGGGGAGGGTCGAAAGTGCGGGGGGGGAGGTTTGGAATAAAAAAATGGGGGTCGGGGGTCCATCCCCAGAAAAATTGTAAATATTGAAGTAATTAAAATCACATTTTACGCTATTTTAGCACAGAAAAACTAGTTAGGAAATTTGTTTACCATACTCTAAAACTAAACTAAACTCCGTGGCGCTACATCCCCGGAAGGACTTGGCCTACCACCCGACCGCTGCATCATCTCCCGTAGGCAGATGGCAGGATTGGGGGGCATGTGGTCAGCATGCCGACACCCACGGCCGTTAATGGTGGTTTTCTGGACCGGAGCCGCTACTTCTCTATCAAGTAGCTCCTCAATTTGGAATCACGAGGCTGAGTGCACCCCTACCAGACCTCCCTACCTCAGAAAAATCCGAGGAGGTACCGGAATCGAACCCGGGCCGACGGATCTGTAGTCAGCAACGCTAACCACAAGACCACGCCGGCGGACTACCATACTCTAAGACTGCCAATATAAATAAGAAATCATTAAGTAGGGGGCCACGCCCGGAAATTTTTAAATATTGAACTAATGAAAATCACATTTTACGCTATTTTAGCACTCAAAAACTAGTTAGGAAATTTGTTTATTATACTCTAAGACATGCCAATGTAAACAAGAAATTGTTACCGGTATCTAAGTCGGGTGTCCACCCCAGGAAATTTTTAAATATTGAACTAACGAAAATCACATTTTAGTCTATTTTAGCACTAAAAAACTGATTGGAAATTTATTTTCCATACTCTAAGACATACCAATGTAAATAAGAAATCATTACCTAAGTGGGGACTCCACCCCCTGAAAATGTTTAAATATTGAACTAATGAAAATCACATTTTACGCTATTTTAGCACTAAAAAACTAGTTATGAAATTTGTTTACCGTACTCTAAGACATGCCAATGTAAACAAGAAAATGTTACCTAAGTCAGGTGTCCACCCCCGGGAAATTTTTAAATGTTGAACGAATGAAAATTACATTTTATGCCATTTTAGCAATGAAAAACTAGTTAGCAAATTTGTTTACTATACTCTAAGACATGGCAAGTTAAACAAGAATATGTTACTTAAGTTATAATACTTATTACTATTTATAAGAAAAGTTGAATAACACATGGAACAGTGGATATAATAGGCCTACTCATTATGTTATGAAAAGAAAATAACTGTTATATCATATTTGACACACCAACAAATCTTGTTTAATTAAATAAATATTTTTTTAAATATAAATATAGAATTTTAGGTTTTGACTTTTGGGGGGTCCAAACCCCCTGGACCCCCCTTTCCTAATCCACTGTTAGAAGAGACCTTTTGGAGTTATAAAACTTGACCGTTTTTATTTTTAACATATAAAACGTTAATTTTGCAACAATTTTCAACCCCCCCCCCCAGAAAATTCATAAAACGATAATATTTTGCCCCCCCCCCAGAAATTTCAATGACGCAGTCTGCGTCTTAAACCCCCCCCCCCTGTGGGCACCCCTGATATATAAATGATGTGTTAAAAATAAAATAAAAATGAAAGGTAAACTTAAATCTTTTGACTTTAAAGTATACATCCGGAATGCTTATGTATAACAAATACCATGTACACTTAATGAACGAACAATTTTTTTTTACGTTTTTTTTATAGAGAACTCTGAAAAATACTTGCCTTATAAATAGTCAGGATAAGTTATTGAATTTCCAAGCCTTATTGTACTTTCCACCCCTTAGAAATTAAAAATTTTCAACTTCATATAAGTACCTTATTTTAAGAATGAGTATGAATTATGAAAACAACAGATTTAAAAAAACTGTTTCTGGCATTACACTATCCTTCAAACTAAACGCAAGAGTAAAGTTATTAAAATTTATATTTGAGTAAATTATGTATCTCAAATTTTGTAGATTATATAAAATAATCAGTAAATTCAACCTTTTAAACGAAATGTTCGAATTAAACAATATGTTCGTTACAGCTTACAAGTTTCGCGGGCAAAGCCTTAATGGGAAAACATTCAATGATTTGGACGATACACACTATGCGGGCTTTTTTATGGGGGGGGGGGGGCTAGGGAACTCTAATCTGAGGTCTTTTTTTTCCCGGGCGGCGCACTTTGTTCGTGAAATGCACCTCAAAGCCGGGTTTTTAGTTTTTAAATTATCATTCGTTATAATAAAATTGTATGGGTAAGGTTCATAAATCTATGGTTCATTTTAATTTTTTCATTTTGATTATGTATGCCCATATGCACATAAGATTCGTTTTGTTCGTTTGTTTATTTATATTTTTAACGTTACACAATATAATTAAGAAAAAATAATGCAATTCCTACAATTTATGTAAAAACGATGTCAATGTTAATAAATATGTTTTAATTATTTTTCTGTTAAATAAATTATTTAAACAAAACATCCCGCAGTTGAGTAAATAATCGCGGGCGAAGCAGCGGGCACCTGCTAGTAATATTATAAATCATATTTATTTACATGGTAACTGAAAAGAGTTTCAAGTCCAAGACTCTTAAATTGTACAGTAGTCTGCCTATGTGCAAAAATTATAAGCAAGTTACATTATAACGATAATTTTGTGTCAACGAATGTTTTAATATTGCAGCAAGTTCCAAGCGAATTATTTACTGACGTTGCTACACATTATAATAAAAAAAAAATGTATGCGTGGAACGCCACGCGACAGAAGTAAAACTTGTTTTAATTTTAATTTTTTCAATTTTTGATTATTGGATTTTTTCAATTTTTCATTTAATTGGACTTTTTAATATTGGGTTTTTGGACTTTTTTAATTTTAGATTGTGGATTTTTTAATTTTTCGCTCTTTAATTTTTTTTAATTCTTTTTAAATTTTAGATTTTTGGATTTTTAATTATGGATTTTTGGATTTTTTAATTTTTAATTTTGTTTTTTTAAATTTTGGAAATATTGATTTTTAATTTTGGATTTCTTTATTTTTTAAATTTTGGATATTTGGATTTTTAATTTTGGATTTCTTATTTTTTAAATTTTGGATTTTTGGACTTTGTAATTTTGGATCTTTGATTTTTTATTTTTGGAATTTTGGATTTTTAAAATTTTGGATCTTTGATTTTTTTTATTGTTTGGATTTTTTAAGCGCGGTAATGAACCTCCGGGTTCCATAAAATAGATAATATACCTTTAGATTGCTTACAGTGGCGGCTCGTGGCCGGAAAATTAGGTGAAGAGGAAAAAAATGCCACATGCTTACGTTAATAACCGAACTCACCTATGTCTTGTATAGCAAATCAATCCTTCGATAGTCCTTTATGGCTGCAAATTTGTCGGTGATATCATCATAGGACGGCTGCATTTCTTCTAGCTGCAGTAAAGGTTCTTTCTGAATTGAAATATTCGCTAAACAAGATACTTGTCTGGCAACATTTTTGATCCTTCATTAAGTAGGCCTACGTCGTGATCTGACAGCTGGCACAATGATGATTTGATTTTAAACAATGCGGGTAAGAATATAGTTATTATTTATAAAATCTGATACATTTTATTCATGGAATACTCTTAATAAATCCCAATCGGGATTATGAGTTTCATTAGATAAATTCGATCCTGCTTTTCCGCCGCGAATCTATTGATGTTTATCGTAATTATTATTCTCCTAATAGTAGGGTACCTTATGTAAGAAAATCACATCCCGTGGGCTCCTTCTTGAAGAAAGCAACACACCTATATTTTCAGTTTCTATGAAGTCGAAGGATACCCGAACCACTTGATGCTACTCTGGGGGTCGCGTCTGAGTCGCGTGATGACGTCATCAAAATGGCGGACGTCGCGTTTCACAGAAATGGCCATAAAGTGAAAACTATTTGAGATAGAGACTTGCAAAAAACGGTTTTGAAATCACAATAAAATTCTCTAAATGATTATTTCTTAGACGTACGGAGCTAAGACGGCATATTCTACCGAAAAATTACACTTTTTGTTGGAAAATTGAAAAAAATGGTCCTGTAGAATGTGTTCTCTTGAAATTTCAATGGAAGATGATGCCGTGCCATAAATTACATGCAAACAAAATTTTTGAAGAGTTTAATAATGATTCTATTCCCGTTTACCAGAAGTTTCCAATGTCAATAGTTTTAATTCTGTTGTAGTTTTTGTAAAACTAACAGCAATCTCCAAACGTCAATATGCTCTTTCCTGAAGAAGGCAACACACCTAGATTTTCAGTTTCTATTAAGTCTAAGGATACCCGAATCACTTGATGCTACTCTGGGGGTCGCGTCGGAGTCACGTGATGACGTCATCAAAATGGCGAACTTCAATAACGTGTTGTGTTTCACAGAAACGAATCTAAACAGAAAACTATTTGTGATGGTTAGCCAGTTCAGGCTCATTTTAGACCATTTTAGGCTCAGAATAGGCTCAATTTTGTTCAGAAAGGAATTTGATATGAGATCTGGGCTTCATATTATTGCGTAATCATTGTTGGTTTCTGTATGGCATGTCAATTCTTCTCTGTGATTGACTATTTATTAATGTATTAGGGAAGGGTTTGGTAAAAAAATAACAAAACACTGTCTAAATTGTTACTAGGAAGGGTGTATAGTTAACTTGTCGTCAAGCTTCGAAGAAGGTACGAATTCCTGTGAGAGCTGCCAGTATGGAACTGAAGGAGGACAGAAATCTTTTCTCAATAATGTTGATTGTTGCAAAATCAAGACCGTAGTTTGTTCTGCGAAACGCAGTGAGCTATTACTAGCTGTCAGTTCTTCCTCGGTCATTGTTTTCCCCAGATGGGTCTATCTTGCACAGGAACGACAAGAGCAAACTATTAGGGATACTTGAGGCTTTACCATCAAAGTTTCCAATTTACACACTACCCACAAGTACAGTGCAGCCTCTAACCGGGCGTTGCAGTGTTACCGGCGAACTACAAGACCCGGAGAGCACAGTGTCAAGTTTATTAGTGGAGCCAACAACCGGATTTCGTTAGTGTTGCAGTTGTTGATGGAATGGCAGAGCTACATGCACTCAATAAGCCACCAACAATCAAGAACCCTTCAGAACTTGCCGAGCATTTCATAAGTAGTTTAAACAAAAAATACGGATCATACGATGAACTTCATTTGGTATTCGACACATACAAAAGGACTCTCTAAAAAGGACCACAAGAGAACTTCGTCAGGGTCATACTGTGCCAATCCATTATCACATTGAAGCAAAAGCTGGAATACTAACTATGACAACAAAGAAGCTTCTCTCACACGAGAAAACGAACGATTAACTTTCAATGTTCCTTTGAGAGTGTATTCTAGAAAATGCTGCAGCCACCAAATGCAATGTAGTGGTTGCATGGCAACAAGTTGCATGAGGGACACACATGGATGCCGGTTTCCATAGCAGTAGGCTACTCCCGAAGAAGCTGACTGAAAAATAATATTGCATGCTATCCATGCGGCAAATTCTGGTGCTACAGAGCTGAAAATCTACTCTCCTGATACTGATGTCTTTATTTTGGCACTAAATAAATATCCAATACTACCAAAAGACACACGTGTCGTAACTGGCCACGCTAGTAAAGGGAGAAGTGTTTCCCTGTCACCAATTTATGAGGAACTAGGACGACTGCGGTCCGACTCACTTCTAGGTTTCCATGTATTATCAGGAGCAGATGTTACTGGTTCCTTCTCTAGAAAAGGGAAAATATCCTTCTGGTACGCCTTCCTGCCAGATTTTGGTTGGACTCAAGAGAACAATCGATGGGTCCCAATCAAGTGCACCGACCCACCTGCTCCTTCTGATGTGCTCGAACTAATCAAATGTGCATATGTTAAATCGAGATGTAATAACTGCAAATGTGTTTGAAGAAAACTGCCCAGTTCTGAAATGTGTGCATGTGAGGGCGGTCCACACAAGTGTGAAAATGGATCGGACAAGTATAAAGAGGCGGAGATCAATGATGATGATGATAATAGTGACCCTGATGAGGATGAACCCCTTTTTAATAGGGGAAAATGAGCAGAACGTTATTCTGTTGAATACTGAGAGGCACTCTCCTATTTGATTTCTTACAAGTTTGTGGAAATTTACGATATTAAGAAAAACACAGAAAACAGAAATACACTCCGAGCAGTCTACGGATAGGCTAAGTGTTACCAGGTTAATTGTATTCTATCCGTTTCATGTGTGTAATCATAATTCAAGATTTTAATGTGTAGCATGCAGAAACAGAACAACAGCAAAATTTATTAAGTTATTATTTCATTAGCAGTTTATTCCGATTAAAAATAAAAATTCCGCAAGTCCATCACAAATAATTTTCGGTTTATATTCATTTCTGTGAAACGTTATTGAAGTTCGCCATTTTGATGACGTCATCACGTGACTCTGACGCGACCCCCATAGTAGCATCAAGTGATTCGGGTATCCTTAGACTTAATAGAAACTGAAAATCTAGGTGTGTTGCCTTCTTCAGGAAAGAGCATATTGACGTTTGGAGATTGCTGTTTGTTTTACAAAAACTACCACAGAATTAAAACTATTGACATTGGAAACTTCTGGTAAACGGGAATAGAATCATTATTAAACTCTTCAAAAATTTTGTTTGCATGTAATTTATGGCACGGCATCATCTTCTATTGAAATTTCAAGAGAACACATTCTACATGACCATTTTTTTCAATTTTCCAACAAAAAGTGTAATTTTTCGGTAGAATATGCCGTCTTAGCTCCGTACATCTAAGAAATAATAATCTAGATAATTTTATTGTGATTTCAAAACCGTTTTTTTCAAGTCTCTATCTCGAATAGTTTTCACTTTATGGCCATTTCTGTGAAACGCGACGTCCGCCATTTTGATGACGTCATCACGCGACTCAGACGCGACCCCCAGAGTAGCATCAAGTGGTTCGGGTATCCTTCGACTTCATAGAAACTGAAAATATAGGTGTGTTGCTTTCTTCAAGAAGGAGCCCACGGGATGACATAAGGTACCCTACTATAATCAGATTATTCAGAATATTCCATTCATGCGATGCGGACTTGAAATAGACTAATAATCTTTAGCAATGCCTCGGATATCGACCAATGACTGTTGTTTATCTTATAAGTTAATATGCTTGCAAGGGTCGGAAAGATGCAATTTTATCTGATAAACTTCAGCTCGTTACTGGATACTTCAAGGCATTAATATGCAGTGATTAATATGTCACATGTCGTATGATTGCCTATGAAAAAATATGCATTGTAGGAATGAAACGTCGTGATTCAACGTTGTCGTCCTATGGCGTCCTATCGGTGACGATCTCCGAAGATGGTTCAGTGTTGTGACACGTAACAGTGGGCTTTCATCACAGTACACAGTAGTCTTGGTATATGGTGACACACATTAAATAAATTAACTTCTAGTCTCATCCCTATGCCTCACTTTTGTGCTATAGAATCGAACGCCTATGATTTTTTTTTTCGTTAATGATATTTAATTTTATGAGAAAGAATCCAAGCTCCTCTACCGTTCATACTTCAATGAAGTATATGGTTGTTTATAAACACCTTTTAAATAATTAATTGAAAATTGTTAAAAATAAAAATTCTAGCTCTTTAGCGTCTTTGCAAATCGTGTGGAAAATTTAAACAAAATTGTTAGTTTTTTTTTTATATAAAATCGTGAAGAATGAAAGTCTGTTCTAGCCTCGCCCAAAGATGTAAGACTTAAAAGCCTGAGTTTGTACAAACGATAGCTAGCTTATAACTACCCTTCAAAGTATAAGGATACCGTATAAAAGTAAGAAAAAGTCGTCAATCTCCCCAGAAGATATCTAATCCAAATACGTTTTATTTATACACGATGTTTAGTTCTCAAGCCACACAGACACGTTCCTGAAAATATTATTGGACAGAGGAGAATTCAAAACAGGTATTTATGTTAAAAACATTGATTTCGAACATTTATTACCTTTGGTACGGGTAGAGGAAGTGAAATTGGTGCTTTGTTATTAATGGAGCTAGCAGAAGAGGAGTAGGTATGAAACCCGCCACACACTGTCATAGTAGCAGCTTTCTGTGGTCACCGCGCGGCGCGCGCATCATGAAGCCGAAGGATGATACCTTCGTGGGTAGTCTGATCCCTTCAGCATGGACGTGGGATAAGCGAGAAAAATGCTGCTTGCAGCAACAGCTAGCATCATTTTTAGTGGACCAGACTACCCATGGAACAGGGGAAGTGAATCAAGGCTGCTTCGTGCTTCTTTGCAAGACTCGAGAGCTCTCTGGCGCCTCCTCCTTAACATCACTCGTGGCGGGCAATACAAAATTACATAAATGCATTTATAGTAAAAACCAACATTCGAGATATGGGAAATAAACTTTAAAAATACGTATTGTAAAGGAAAAATACTGGTGAAGTGCTACTTCACCTACTTCACCTGAATAGCCGCCACTGATTGCTTAGCAATTGTCTACTGCCATTGAGCAAGTAAGTATTATTATTATTATTATTATTATTATTATTATTATTATTATTATTACGCGCATTATTATTATTATTATTATTATTATTATTATTATTACTATTATTACTACTACTACTATTCCCATTTGCAGGTCCTCGTTCTAGGTCTGAAAAATTTCCTTTGATTACTTCTAATCATTGAGTTGATTGTTTTCTGTGCAGTCCGCTCCGAATCACGCTAGTAATTTCGTGACGGTTTTGAGTGTGACACTCATTTCGTGACGGTTTTAGCGTGACACAAGTTCCCGATTTACCCCTACCGCCACTAAAGAAATTTTACTTCAATAAACATTAACACATCTAATCTCTACCAAAAATTTAAGGTTTTAAATATTTCTCAACATATTGAACAATTTTTTGCTACATGTTTGTGTACATATTTTCCAAATGAAACTACGAAAACCTAGCTCTGTTCACTAAATTAGGAATACACAAGTTGTCATCTTAATAAAAAATGTGAAACAAATTCCTCTTCACTGTGTCCATACCAGACAAAATATGTACCTGATGAAATTATTTGGTGATGTATTCCTAATTACTCTATTAATAGTGATGTTATTATAAACTAATTTAATATTAACAGCAATTCCGGTACATTATAATTTATTGTTGCAAACTTCATAAGTTACTTTCACAACTTTAAAAGAATCCGTAGCCTATAAAGAAAAATGAATTGTGAACAACTGATATGTGAAAGGAATATACTGATTTCAATTTGTAATTTATTCAGCGTATCAAAATAAGTAAAATAACGTTATTTTCCAGTAAACTCCAGAAACAAGTAACCCAATCTGATGGATTTACAAACTTGTGGATAGCTACAGTATACTATGATCGTAATTACAGTATAACAGCACAGGGCACACATCTCTATAGAGAGAAGCATGACTGATGCAGGAACTGAACACGAGAATGCAGACAGAAATGTTGTTCCCTTTTATGACACCTGCCATAAACACGGGTTATAACCAAACTCAGCGAACGCAAGACAGTGCTGTACTGCTGTAACTGGTGAGAATGTAGATAGTACAGACTGAGTCACTTGTGAAGTTACATACTTTATAATAAACTCAGGAAAAATGATGCTAGGTTTTAACTGTGCTGGCACTATATGCATTTAACACCAAAACTGGAGACTGCCTTGCGAACCAGTGGCGGATCCGGGGGAGGGGCCGTAGTTTCCGCGCCACTCTTCGCTTTTCATTTACGTTGATTTGACTATATTTTTATTAATCGAAAACAATTATCTCATAAAATAACATTCAAATTTAATCCATGTTAGAATTCACCAATTGGTGTAAGAAGGCCAAACTAAAGTTATCAACAGGGAAAACCAAAATAGTGGCCTTAAAGGGGAAGTTTCACCCTAGAAGGCCTCCTACAATTCGCATAGAAGGCGAAATTATCCAATGCGTGCGAAATCATGAACGTATCTATGCATATTCCATCCAGATATTGACCTTTACATTGATGAAATTTCTATTTTGGCTCGCGCTTAACAAATAAAAATAAAATAATAATAATTTTCAATTTCAATTATTTATTTAGAGAAGCTACATACAATTTTTACAAATTTTAAACAGTAGGCTTCTTATATAATATGGATTGATGATACATGAATGATGTTTTTGATGATGATGAATAACAATGATGATGATATACAATAATAATAGGAGACATACAGACAGGAATAACATAATTACATAACGATTCATAATAAGACATATGACTTGTAAGTATGTCTAGTCAGCTTTGTAAGCCTCATTGATCAATTTTGTGAGGTCAGCATGTTTAGACTAGTCATCACATTCCAAGTGGTGGAATGTCTCTGTTCATATGTTACAGATTTGATATGAAACCATTCTGGTTTAAGGAAACTAGGTCAAACACTTATATTTAAAAATATTTTAGCGTTTTGGAATCATTGCTTGTGGAATATATCTGAAATTCTGAACAACGTATTAAAAACAATGGCCAATATGAAACAAGAAACTGTGTAAGGTTGTTTGTACAACAAAATAATAATAATAATAATAATTATAATAATAATAATAATCATTGCATGTGGAATATATCAGAATTTTTAAATAGGGCATTGCAAGCGATAGCCATTCTGTTAGAAGGGATTTCATATGGCTGTTGTACCGCAAAAATTGTTCGATTTCTTGTTCTTGTTCTTGCATAGGGGACAGAGAGCCCTATGCTATCTAAAATTGATTTGCAATGTATTTCCCCACGAAAGACTTTAGCTATGAAATTAGCATCTGCTGAAATACGCCTATTATATAATGTTTCCAGGTTTAATAGCTTAAGTACTTCCTCATAGTCCAGATTTCTGTTAAACTTACTACGTGTAAGGGAAACAAATTTTCTCTGTATTCGTTCCAGCTTATTACTGTCAGATACAGTAATGCTATTATATGCAACACTGCAATATTCTAAGCCACTACGAATTAAAGATTTGTAAAGAGTAATTAATGACTCTATGCTTTTTAAATTATGAAAAATTAATCGAACTGGTCCAAGAGTTTTTAAAGCCTGTGTGAAAATATGGTCAATGTGGACATGGAAGTATAATTTCGAGTCTAAGTACACTCCCAGATACTTTATATTTTCTGAACGAGCTATTATATTTTGGCCAAGACGATAATTGTATATTATTTGATTTGTTTTCCTGCTAAATATCATACTCTGGGTCTTAGTGGTGTTAATGATCATAAAATTTGAATTGCACCATTGATTTATGCAATCAATATTCCATTGCAATAGTTTGCAATCCGAAACCGTAGATATTTTATTCCATATACATAGGTCGTCAGCGTATGCTATTTTCTTACATGTTAGTATGTTAGCTAAGTCATTTATGAAAACTAAGAACAAGAAGGGACCCAATACTGACCCCTGGGGTACACCATCTGGTATGTGAAAAGGCTCAGAAAGATAATTAGATATTCTAACCCGAGCAGATCTGTTTCTTAAATAACTTGAAAACCAATTGACATACTTGTTATGTAGACCTAAATTACTCAACTTTTTAACAAGAAGATCATGATTAACTACATCAAATGCTCTGCTCAGGTCAAAAAATATGGCGTCTGATTGAGATTGTGAGCAATTTCCTATAAATATGTCATTGAGAAAAGTGATAATATTAGTTGCTGTAGACATGCTCTTGGTAAAACCATGCTGAAAATCATTTAGTTTATTTTTACTGAAGAAAGAGACATGTTTATGAATGATGGTTTCAAAAATTTTTGAAAATGTATTTAGTATGGCTATGGGCCTAAAGTTCGCCACTTCTTTGCTTTTGCCTTTTTTATGTACCGGTCTGATAGCAGAAATTTTCCACATTGCTGGGAAAGTTTCTGTTTCCAGCGAAAGGTTATACACATATGTAAGTACAGGTGTCAGTATTGGGGCACACCCCTTAACAATAAAGCTTGGTATCTGGTCGAGTCCCGAACTCTTAGATGGTTTCAAGTGTCGAATAGCTACCAAGACATCGGAATCTATGATAGTTGGAACATGTAGGCATTCAGATGTGACAGTTTGAGCATAGGGCCCCGGTACTGCATTAGTGGGCGTATTTATAATCTGAAAATGCTCTGCGAAAATATTCACTAGCTTTGATGGTTCTGAAACAATGGTATTGTTCATTTTAACATGCAATACGGGATCATTTTTATTTCGTAACTTCGAAACATAACTCCAGAATTTAGCAGGGTTTGACTTTAAATCTTGATCGATTGATTTGTACCATTTTTGTCTATCAATTTTAATAGTTACTTTTACCAGTCTTCGGTAATCTGAGAAACATTGATAATACAAATCAGTCGAGTGTTTTTTGAAAAGTCGATGATAATGTTTCTTTTTCCTTATGTATAATTTGAGCTCTCTTGAAAACCAAGCCGGATATTTTGGTTTAACAGCAAATGTTTTAGGGATTGACTTATTAATTGCATCACTAACTAAATATGCAAGATTTTCAACAGCAGTGTCAGGTGATTTTTGATTATACACTGTGGACCAGTCAGATGAAGCTAATGTATTGTATAATTTATAATAGTCACCTTTGTGATAGCATAAACTTTCTGTTGGGAACTGAGTACCTTCGCTCACTTGGCTTATTAAATTCATAACAATAGGGGGATGATAATTGTCTATATTCACCAGTGAATAATCCGGTATTGATACAGTGATCTCATCCAGACTTGTAAAAACTAAGTCTAATAAATTTTTACTAGGGACAGTGTCATTGATTTGAGACAAATTTAGAAAAGAGCATGTTTGGTGTACAATTTCACCTTTAATTTTATGATAGTGATATAAATTGGGTGCAACACCTGCCAGCCAATTGAAACCAGGGATATTAAAATCACCGAGTAAAATGACCTGAAAGTTGTTACAATCTAAATTATTTTCAAGAAAATTAAAATATTGCTGAAGTGTAGCAATACTCGTATTGGGCGCAAAATAATGGCATCCAATTAAAATAGGCTGAGCATTTTTGAGAGTTAACTCAATCCACACACATTCATCTGTCTGTTCAAATTCAGGTCTACGTTTATGCCTGATACTGTTGCTGATGGCAATTAAGGACCCTCCTCCCCGAGTTTGGCTAACTAGTGAATATTTTCTGTCAGATCTGTACACCTGATATGTTTCAGGAAAATAATTGTGATCATAATGATCATCGTTTAACCATGTTTCAGTAAGACAAATGATGTTGGGTTCATTTGTGTTTATATTGTCAAAAAGGTCCGTGGATTTAGTTCTTAAACCACGAACATTTTGGTAATAAATTTCTGTGCCTAAATTGCTATTACTAAACATAGACTGATCCATATAATCACAACTATTTACCATTTAGGGTTAAGGAGAGCCCCCTCCAAGGCTGCTTTTAGAAGATGTTCTGGCTAGCAGTGTATCCATAATCTTCCTAGGGGAAGATCTACTGGATTTTTCAGGAGTTTTACCCTGCGATTTGGTTGTAGGGCTACCTACCGGACTGGTGGGCGCGATTTGTTCAAAAGTTTCCGAATAAGTCTGGTCCTCCTGTAGGCGGCCACGGAATGGAAAAAACAGCACCCCGCTTGGCCAGATATCTACATTATTAATAAGAGGGAAATCTTCCTCACAAACAGAAATATGAAAGCTGGCATAAGAATTAAATTTAGTTTTCAGCCTTGTGACTGCAAATGTTTTGAGCTTTACCTGAGTACTTAAGGATTCTGCAATATCTTCTGCCTTTACAGTGTTACCATAGCGTGACACGAATAGAGCTTTACGTTTAGTCGGTTTGGCAACTACTGGTAGTGAGGAAGAATTCCTAACTCCTATTAGCGGGGCCTTCTTAACCCTATGTTTTTTAGTGACAACTGTGAAGCCGTCATTGGTGTCACCTCTATCAGATTCCGGGGCACTAAGTGTGGTGGGCACTGCGAGATTAGAATTAATGGCACTAGGCGCACTGGCACTGGAACTGGCACTTGTAGTGGCCCGACTGGGCACTGGCAGTTTGACACTGCCGCTTGAGGAAGCTGGAACACCACCTGAACCATTACTGGTATTGGTAGCACTTCCACTGTTGGCAGAGGTAGACTCTCTATTGATGGCAGCCACCACTTCAGAGTATTTAGCCGGTTGGATGATATTTGCAACTTTCTTACTAAGCTGCTGGGGAATATTGGTACCACTTGAACTAGCTCCTTGTTGGACTCGTGGCGAAGAGACGTTTAGGAGATCTCGGAGGCCATAGATCTCTTTCCGTAGATTTTTGTTTTCCTCTCTTAGGTCGGAGACCTCGGAGAGAATTTTTGTCAGCAGTTCAGTAATAGCTGACACTGCTACTGATGAAGATTTATTAGCCTCAATAATGGCTTCAAGTTTGCCATCCAAGGTCATAGAGATATTACACCTCCCTGGGTGAATATGAGATGCAGATATACTCTCATCAGGAACTGAATTAGACCTGGATCTAACAGGAGTATCATCATTCCTGAGGGCTTTCCTTAATTGAGTGCACTTACCACAAATGTAGGTGCTCTCGCCATCCTTGTAGTAGAGGGTAGCCTCTATATCTGTTATATTTAGACAAGATAAATGAAAGCGGGCCTTACAGTTCCCACTACAGTATAAATGTTTTTGCCTTCCTTGAAATCCCTTGTTGCACAAAGGGCACAGGTCGGCACTAGGCGCCATTGAAGATCCAAGCACTGTCAATGAAATAGTAAGTAGGTCACCACTATAGCAGAGAGAACACACAACACGTCCACTCACGGTGGAGTCTCATACTAATACATACATAATAATAATAATAAAAATAATAAAAATAAATTAAATTAAAATATTAAAAGAAGCAGTACATTCTTCTTGGACTGTTTAAAAACATATTTTTTTTCTCTAAATATTTCCAAAGTTATCATAATTCTTTCAGTACTGTTTCAGTACTGTATGCAATATAATTTGTTCAAAGCGGAATCGTATGGGACCAAAAGAATTTTCCAAATTGGACAAGTTTCCGGATTACACAAAATACACTAGGCTACATAAATGTTATCAATCACTGTACCATGCGCCCGAAATATGAATTTGTAATATGCAAATACTGTAATTAGGCCTATACCCTTAGCAACCAGGGAAGGCGGTTGAGGCCAGGTAGGTTCCTTCACCCGCTTGGACCCTCACATTTATAAGGGCAGGAGATTTAGGACCAACCGTAATTTCCTCCCCATGAGTCACCTAGTCTACTTCAATCAATCAATCTTAGATTTTTGTAATATGTCATTTTATCTTAAAATGTTTGTTATATATCAATTCTACACACAATTACAAGAAAAATGACACCAAACAATGTATAATTTACTTTAATAGGAACATAGGACTTGAATGCAGTTTTCTCGTAACTTTTATTTATGTATTTGTTAGAAATGTTCCTATTAAAATAAATTATACATTGTTTGGTGTCATTTTTCTTGTAATTATGTGTAGAATTGATATAACAAACATTTTAAGATAAAATGACATATTACAAAAATCTAAGATTGATTGATTGAAGTAGACTAGGTGACTCATGGGGAGGAAATTACGGTTGCTCCTAAATCTCCTGCCCTTGTAAATGTGAGGGTCCAAGCGGGTGAAGGAACCTACCTGGCCTCAACCGCCTTCCCTGGTTACTAAGGGTATAATTACGAACCTTAATTCCTGTACAGCAGATATTCTTCACTTTATTTTTATATACAGTAAAATACTACATTATTATTAATAACACTAACACAATATAATCATGCAATTACTGTAGGCTAACTGTTTTCTTGCCTCATTATCCCTAGGCTTATTTCACTTTTGTCGCCACATATCGGGACATGAGTCCGGACAAAGGCAAGTTTTTAGCCCGACCATTTAAAAACCATTCCCACACTATTTCATTAATTTCTTCATTTCCCGTCTTCTTTGCTTTTCTCTTCATTTGTCCGTTCCCCTTCATCCACTCCTCCCTTATCTTATCTTTGTTCTTTAAAGTTTCGTAAATTTGCGTTTTACCGTATTTGAAGCGCAAAATTATTTCGCGCACAGAAAGTTTGTCTCTCTCACTTGCCTCGATCACCTTCATTTTTCATTGAGCGTGAGCGATACGTACTTTTTGTTCGACATGATGTTACTTAAGATGCTACAAGCAGTACAAGCCAACTGAAACTGAAGCCTGGCAGAAAATAGAAAACAAAGCAGGTAGCAGAATTCTTGACTACTGGGTAAATTCCATTGTTGGCCGAAACATAAGCCACCACCGTGTATACTCTAACGGAACTCTCAGGACAGTACAATATTCGTGCTAAGAAGTAGCCTAACGTGTTCACACAGACGTGAATAACAAAATATATATTGTAATGCAGTAGAACATACAATGCTGCTTTTCCGCATTATAGAATAAATTGCTACTTAAATCTTAAAATTTTCATTCCGTTTCCGCGTTAAGCACGTTCCGTTTTATACAAAATATTGACATTTAAAAATGTATTGCGTGCGTCGGGACCGAAATATTTATACGCTTTGGACAGATTTCCGGATTATACACGTGCCGCTTTGAACAAGTTTTACTGTATATTTCATTTTGGTGTACCTATTGCGAGAAAACGTGAGGTGATTCGTAGAAACGGCCACGGATTAATGTTCAGCGACCCAAAATTAGTTGAGATCACCTATAGATACTACACCTCTTGCCGCAGAATATCAAAATGCTCGGTAGTGTAATAAAAAACAAACAATACAATACAATGATAATATTTTAGGAGGAAAGTTCCTCTAACAGCAGGATTCCAACCCGTGACCTCCAGGTTTCCATGCCGATGCTATCTCAACTGAGCCAGCTGGAGTTCGATTCCCGGCGCCAGAAGGGGTTGAACTGTTATTTTACAGTAACTTTTTAAGATGAAGATAAGTAAATATTCTTTAAGAGACAGAATAATCTTTCTGTTGAACATTATATGAAAATATCTTAGGATAAAAATTCCACTGACACAAGGAATCAAACCCGTGACCTCCGACTTTCCGTGTCGGTGCTCCCCCAACTAAGCTAGCCAGAGTTCGTTTCACAATGCAGATTGAATCCCTCTCAATATGATTATTCCGTATAACAAATTATACTCTGTGGCCTATTTGATAATAAATTAATCTCATTGACATTGAGAATGACAATGAAGATTATGTACGAACCGAGTGAGGTGGCCGAGAAGGTATCGTCTTGGACTCGCATTCGGGTGGTCCCAGGTTCAAATCCCCGGAGCGGTCAATTTGATATGGGCTTTTTTCATGGTTTCCCCAGTCGTAAAGGCAAATACTGAATTGGATATTTACATACCATGAATCATCCTCATCATTTCATCCTTGTATTATATCCATATAAATTAATATCAGCTGCAATTTGCTCCATTAAATACACTGACAATAGAAACAATTGGCAAGCAATAATTCCATGGCCTACCCTACTCTACAGACACAGATCCCGAACTCCTGCTATAGATCGAAGCTAAAAGGAGTTTAAACATAGCTGAAATAAAAAAATACATGTGCCATTTAAACGCTCCTGATATACTCGTATTTAAAAGAATCTTCGGCCAAACAAACCGATTGGGGAGTGAGTGGACATAGCGGGATGCCAAAATTTGTAACATTGGGTTAAATGTTTCTGCCTCTAATGAGATAGGTATTCATGAACAATATGCACATTAATTATTCTATAAATAATTATATTTTATAATAAACGTTGTCCCCTAGTGTTATACGTTTTCTTCGGGTTGTTCTCTATGTCGAATTCAGGTTATCGATGCAGCTTTACTAAACAATAAATTGTAGGACAATAAATACGTTAGCATTTTAAAATATAAAATTTATAGTCTAATTTCAAGGTCAAGAAGACTTAAGACAATATTGCTGATGTTCTTATCAACGTTAATATCATATGAAGTATCATAGGCCTATGTCATTAATTACTAATTATATATGTAATCTGAATTTTCATAATTTGAGAGAAAATTATTATACAAAAGAACAATAGTTCTACATTTTACTCTTCAAGAACAATGCTATGAGCAAACTAATTGAAAGTCATTATGTGTATGGAATATACGAGAATTTAGTTTAGAATATGATACAGAACAGCTAATATATTAAATATAGGCCAATTACGTAAAACTGACGTAACGACCTGAGGATTATGAAGTAGAATGTAGATCGCTGTTACAATCGCTCAGTTGACTTTTTGGTAGCTTGCTCACTATTATACCCGATAAAATGCAAACTTTAGGTCCTGATGTAGCCGGTTTTTTTTATAGATATACAAAGAATTCAAGTGTCCTGTTATATAAAGAATTAAATGTTGTAATATGAGCTACAATTATACCCTTAAAGGAACTACTACATTATTAGATTTTTACTTCTTCTGCCCGTACCATAGCTACCATACATAGAGGAAGTATTGTGTTCGAAATTTGAAGTTGAATTTTTAACATAAAGACATGTTTTGACATTCTCTTATTCCAAGATTGGTCCGTCGCCGTGGGTGAGTCGGTAGCGCGCCTGCCTTCCACTCCGGCGGCCCGGTTTCGATTCCCGGCCGGTTTCAGGACTGGGTGTTTGTCAGTAGGTAAAGTCTTAGGTTAATATAATGCACATTGTGCGTGATTCTTTAATTATTATTCCAAGATTGCTATTTTCAGAAACATGTCTGAGTTCGTGTCTGTGAACAGCCTAGTTCGAGAGCGAAAAATCGTATTAAAACAAAATGTTATATTTGGGTTAGTTATCTGCTGGGGATGTGCCAGGAAGTTTGGCGTCGACTTTCTCTTAATTCCAATGTCATTTTCTTCTCACGAACTCACTCTCTATGTCCTGACTTGTGAACAATATGGCTTTCCATAGGGTTGTTCAACTTAATGTACATTTCTCACAGTCAGCCTGTTAAGTTATGTGGGAATGCGAAGTGAGAGAATCACACTGTGGCCTGGCCTACTAGGGTAAAAAAAAAAAAAAGTCATGTGGGTATACTGTAACATACTGGATTATTCTTTTAGTGTAAAAGGTTCTTGTACGAGATGTTACTTTAGAGGAAAAAGAACTGTTACTTTATGAGGTTACAGAATATGTGCGCAGTATAAATATGGCTCGGGGGAGGGATTGGCGTCCTGGAAGTGAACACCGGACGAGGTTCATTTGGGCCCGACCGTCGCACCACTCGGTATAGTGCGCTATCACTGACATGTGAATGATATAATTGATAACACAGAGTTTCCAGGCATTGTCACAGACTCAGGATCCGGCATACCTCTCGGTCAGACACCATGTCCTTGGGGAACCCGTTCCTTGAGACGAGAGTGAGATGTGAGGGGTGGCCAGTGCATGAAGTGCATCACACAATGCAGTTCACTGCAAGTAACAGTCACATATCCACAAGGAATGCTGGTTTCATTTACTATGACGTGTCTCTGTTTTTAAAAAGTTGTAACTTTTATCTTAGACTGTACCCGGAATATACGAATGAATAATTGTCTGTGGCCATAGGCAAACTGCTGTGTCAAATGCGTACATTTCAACCTTAGCTTTATTCCTCTTTCTACTTTCGCAATGAAAGGTCAGAAATGTAGATAGATGTTGTATGTCATATTTCCTATATCATCTCTCCTGTACCGAGGTTAAAATCTTGTCTTTCAGTGACCACTATTTTTAAAGTTCTGTACGGTAGGTAAAATTGATTCAAAGCCGGTTATATAAACATTTAATCTATATAAACATTTAATCTGTGGTTAGCACGGAAAATAAATTACAGTTACATCTAATCGTCTCTTTATATTGTACTGTATATACATTAACCCAAATTTAATTCTTATTAACCAACAGATAAATATAACTGGTGAATTTGTGCACGCTAAACATTAACTGATGATTTTGATATTTTAAATACTTATCAGATAATTTAAATGGTATTAGAAGTTCATTTTATAAGTAAAATGACAAATTATTATTTTCGTATAATTTAGTTTCAGTTTGCTTTCATTTTGTCATTTTGTATGTTTGACATTGAACAAACATACATACATATATACATTGGATATGGTTGACAACATTAAAAAATCTTCTGTGAAACTCACATAATTTTCTCTGCTAAAATAACACATTATGGCGTGCTATCAGAACCGATTATAAAATCTGAGATCCCCAATTTGCTATCAATAACTCAGCAGTGATCTGGCATTTATTAGAGAACATTATGGTATGCTGTCGAAACCAATATTACGAAGTTTGATAACTCCACTGTAAGTAGCATGCGTGCCTTGGAGCCGTGGTGAAAGAGATCGCAGGTTCAAGTCCCGCCTTGGGTATAGGTTTTTATGTATAATCATGAACAATAAAAACAAGGGAAACAAAATGGTAAAGAAGAAAAATATTAAAAAGCTTAGCGCTAATCCGGCATTTATAGCAGCACCTTGTTGTGCTATGAAATCAATTACAAAGTCTGAGATCCTTACTATACTATCAATAACTCAGAGTATCAGGAAACAAAAGAACATGGAGTCATCGAGCAGATTGCGAGCAGCGTATCGTAGTAGACCCATCTGCATTAGTTGTAGGCATATATGGATTAATGGACTGACCAAATTTAGATATTTTGTCGTACTGGGGTTAGAATTAAGTCCAAGTTTTCATGAACACATCAAATTGTCGAGGATTCATGCATTTCCTTGACCCACCCAATCTAGTTAGCATCGAAAATGAACCTCGCAGGCCCAGATGTGTCCAGTTCTTAACCTTATGTTCGACAGAAATTCCTCTAAGCTGGCCGAATGATGGAACTGTCTCATTCAGACATCCCATGGAACAACCAAGCCAGAACTGTTCTACCTAGGTACAGGTCCTGCAGTTAAGTTCAAATTATGCAAACAATGTAGGCCTATTATCGTTCCAAATACAAAACCACTAGTATTTACTTTCATGTACAGTAGTTTTAAAATAGTTAATTTGAAAAAAAAATTAATTAATACAAGGAATCTTAATTTGACTCTCTACCAATCAATGCAGGATCTGGACGTCATTATACTGTACCAAGCCAGCAAGCGGTATCGAGAAATTCCTATAGACCAGCCTATAATAATGTAAGGCCCATGCTAGTAAAGGTTAAGGGAAAATGGTGACTAAAACGAACCACGTTACTACTATTTGTTCACGAGTGTGAACAACTATAACTTCATCAATTCATTATAGGCTAAGAATAATTGGTTGATTCTAATCTAAACTGTCACAGTATTCTTGTTACTTCACTAACAATGGTATCTTTAGGTCTTCTAAAATTATATTTTATTTCAAAGTCCATATAAAGTACTGTGATTTGCCTATTTTATAAATATGTTTGTTTTGTAATATTTATAATTTTCTGGTCAAGTAGTAAAAAAAGGCGTTATCCCCTTAACTTAGCCAACATAAATAAAAATATCCACCTTAACTCCGAACCCTGACTGCAGACCACAGTCCAGGTATATAAAGGTAGACTTTAGGGGAGAGTACGAGTTGCGGCTGAACTATTAATTTACCCGGCTGAGAAAGGTTAGTTGCGGCCATACCTTTTTTAGACCACGTATTAGTTGCGGCCCTGGTTGATTATTACTATTTGTTGTTTACGTTAACTCATAGAATTTTTGCATTCTTAGCGACAATATGGTTAGCTAGTTTTGGAATTTCTCTTTTATCGTCATCTTACAAAATTTTGTCTAATATAGGCTACTTCTGTCAAGATTAACCCCATACGTGGACGAAATCATTGGAGATAACCAATGTGGTTTTAGGCGAAATACATCAACGATGGATCTAATATTTTGTATTCGCCAAATCTTGGAGAAAAATTGGGAATATAATAGGTCTGTTTACCAGCTATACATTGATTTTTAGAAGAAAAAAAGCATGTGATTCAGTTAGGCGAGACAAATTGTGAAATATCCTCGTTTAATGTGGGAAACCAAAGAAATTAGTTAGGTTGATCAAAATGTGTTTAAATAAAACCTATAACAGAGTCAGTGTAGGGAACCTTCTATCTATCTATCATATAGGTTTGCTATTAAAAACGGCTTGAGGCAAGGACTGTAACGTTGTAAAAAGTTCGAGCACAAACAGTTGTGAACAGAAGTGAACTACCATGCAACCACTGTGTGTTTTTGAAAGCTGGTACTTTACGAAAAATAGTTTGTTAAAGGCTATCTATATATAAACACACTGGATTGATGACTGCGCGGTAGAAATTCGGTCCAGTCAGCTCGGGTACTCCCCCCACCATCGGAAGGCAAGAGGCACGGGCAACTGCATTATTTTAAATGGCGCAGTCCCTATGTTGTCGTTGTTTTATGCTCGCTCGAATTGTATATTGCATTATTTAAGTGGTATGAAGTTAAAAAAGGACTGACTACACTTATGCAACAATCATGTTTATTTTTTACACAAAAAAATATTACACATTACTAAAGAAGATCAACTTCGTACATTTCTGTCGAAACCCAAACTTTGTTGAAATAGCAGAGATTGTTTTCTCTCTAGCTAAATCATGGCATACAATTTTAAGGAATAAATTTCCAATGAGCTTAATTAGAGTAAGTGTTGTGTAGAGTAAGTTTCACCAAAGTCAACATTACCTACAAGGCATTTAAATACTGAATCCTTAAAATTTATACATGTTTGTACGTAAACTTTACAATTTTTATTGCATCTTCAGATGCCCTTAACAATTTTCCTCTTGATTCAAAATCATTAAAAACTAATGTGTGTGTAAATTAGGATTCCAGAAATATGAGGAAAAAATACGGGACACTTGGATCTGTGTTGAAAACAACTTAACAATACAATCTCAAGGCATTGCGTACCACATGTGAGTTTGCCCTAGTATATTTCAAATTTAAAACAAACAAAACAAAATACAAATAATAGGCTCACCTTTAATTGTATTACAAATCACACCCATGAATCATACTTCTTTAAGGAATGAATTTCATTAAACAATTGCTTATTTTGAAGCAGCATTTCATGGAAATTGGAATGCCACACAATCTTCATTGAAAAACAATTTTACAATAAACAATGCTTTTACTGTTTTTACACACAGTTTGTTTTCCTGAAATTCAACTTTTACATTTTTTCTTTCAAAAGTAGAAAATGAGCTATTCACATTTCCGTTTTGAAATTTTCTAATTAAGTCACTGGTGCAACCAGTGGCGTAGCCAGAAAATAATTTTGTGGAGGGTCGAAAGTGCCTGGGGGTTTGGGGGACTCACCCCCGGGAAAATTTTTAAATATTAAACTAATGAAAATCACATTTTACGCTATTTTAGCACTGAAAACTAGTTAGCAAATTTGTTTACCATACTCTAAGACATGCCAACTTAAACAAGAAATCGTTACCTAAGTTATAACACTTAGGCCGGGTTTCTGAAACGTTAGATATCTATTAGATTGCATTAATTCATCCATAAGTATTTCTGAAACGTCAGATGACGGTTATCCATTCAATGAAACACTCGATAAATTTTCGGTAGACAGATCACTAGATATTTCACGAAGCTCCAGATAAACATTCAATATGGCGGACGTGCGATACATTTATGTTAATGTATGTTTCGTTATTATGTTAGCATTTTATCTTACATGATGTTACTAGCTTGTTATGGTATTAAAATGAAAAATAGTAATGAAGCTGGCATTGGTTATTAATTTGTGTGTGAAATAATTCATAATACTAGAAAAATTGTATATTATCGGTTCAATTAACTTTGTTATAGCCTAGGCTATTAATGTATCCATCGTTTATTTGTATTAATTTCATTTTCTGTTGTAATACTTTTAGGAAAACATCGCGAATATTAATTCACATCATATATTATTGCTGGTCATCTTCAATGCCATATCATATACAGAAGTAAAAATTCCCTGAAAGAAATACAGCAATCCTTTCAAGAAGTACGATGATATTCAGATTCGGAAAAAATGTAGCTTAAGTATATTAATTTTATTTTCTGATGCAACACTTTATGAAGAAGATATTGCCTTTTTACAGCACGAATATTAATACATAATCATCTTCTTTCTCGTCATCTTCATCCTGAGGCAATAATTAGGCCTAGAGATGTGTAAAGCAAAAATATTCCTTGAAGGAATTAGATCTTTGACAATACTGAATTTCGGAAAGAATCAGGCTGTCAAAGCAATGACCTATGGATAAATAGGCCATCATATGAAATAAGGAACAACGCAAGCATGCCTTTTTCAGCGTTAAATAGCCCATCATTAGAACTGGGAAGAAATCAAAGCATTCCTTTCTCAGTTATAAATCAGCTATAACTTAATTAACGTGTTACGTTTTAGGCATTACGTTGTCAGATTGTGATGGGTGACATTTTCTCTAATGCACAAGTCTCGAAGTCGAAATTGCTGAAGTTTCTCTCACATTTTACATTCATTTTACCAGAGAAACAGCAAACAGAACATTCAGTCATTTTGAATACAATAGCTAGAAGCGCTCTCATTGGTCGCTACTCAATCACGGCCAATTAGATATTACAGTATTCATCGTGTCTCCATCTATTGACAAAGTGCTCAACTCATTTATCTGACAATAGCTATTTCCCGAGCGATTTCCCTTTCGGAAATGGGAAGGTGTTTATCGAGTATATAAGATGTATAGAGCCATTAGCTGTCTAGATTATATCTGGAGCTTTTATGCAACCGGGCCTTATTACTGTTTATAAGGAAAGTGAAATGACACATGAAACAATGGAAATAATAGGCCTACATTTACAAGTTCAGTATTTTATTACTAAATAAAATAATTAAATATTTTACAAAATAGAGCTTAAACAACTTGAAATAGAATTTTAGGTTTTGATTTCGGTGAAGGTCTGGACGCCTTGGACCTCCCCTTCCCTACGCCACTGGGTGCAACAGGATTCAGTTACAAAGATGAAATTCCAACGGGGTTTTCCTAAATACAACAGAGCAAACCGACACGACCAAGCATGACCACTCATGCTAAGTATCCCGAATGGTCCCGAAAATCGCAGTGAAGCTAGCAACTGTACTAGTATTGCCGTCCCATTTTTTTCTGGATTGTCTTTGGAGGATAACAAATAATTACAATTAAAAAATATTAAAATATGGGACAAAACTGCGTCCCGAAAACTTCTTTCGGACAATGGGACTAGTGATGAGCAAATGCAAGACCAAGACCAAGGCGGTCTTGATCTTGGTCTTGGTATTGCACTCTCAGTCTTGGTCTAGGTCTTGCATAGGTAACCCTGGTCTTGGTCTTGGTCTCGGTCTTGCATCAGTAGTCTTGGTCTTGGTCTCGGTCTTGCATACTCGGTCTTGGTCTTGTTGCAAGAGTCTTGCAGTTTTTTTTACGCATCTTACTGTGATCAATGGCGTTTACATGATTTAAAGTTACACCGATTATATGTGTGTTATTGCTTGCGAAAGTAACGAAAGCTAATTGCTTTTAGTTCCTTTGACCATGTAAACAGTAATGTGACGTCATGCTGTTTGCCGAAACGTCCATGGTGATATAGGCTAGAACAGTAAACTTTGAGTGTTCATTTAAATATTCTCTGTTATCCTATTGCAGAACTTTAAACTCAAAATCCAAGAGATGCTATACACTATTTGAGAGTGTAAAATTGTGAATATTATATTGTAAAATTTCAAATTGAACGGCTGCGGAGACAAGAAGTAATATTAACAGGATGTGTATGAAATGTTTTAAAGATTTCCGCATAGGAGAGAGGTTCTATCTGACATGTTTAAAACTGTAAGATAGTAACAAAACACAACGGCATTGAAGCAGATGCTTTAGAAATTGTGCAATCTATAGGAAATCATACAATGTCCATTCGAGACCCAAACCATAGGCTGCAATAAATAATATTTCTCTTTGCATATACCCTAGTTCTAATTTATAACACATTGTGAACAGATCATTTCTGCACTTTAAAGATTTCCGCTACCCCCCATAAATTACTTTCTACTTGCTTTCAAGTTTCGGGCCTTCAAGTAATTGGGTCATTATTAATCATAACTATTCTTCATGCAAGCAAATATTTCTAGACCAGCCATTTTCTACTTTTAGTATCTTTTCCCATTCGATATGCATCCTTAATATAAATCAGCAGCAATAACTAAAACATCGCCACTGTTGTGTCAATAACAAAATTGTAGTAGTAAAAAAATTTTTCAGTGGATGTCCTACCTATCATCAGCAAAATGTAGGCCTGTATAGCTACAGCACAATCAGATACGTAGCTGTAAAGTAATAACTAGCAAATACCCGTCAAATAAGTTCCTGTTTTAATTAATCTACGGTTTAATTGTGTTTAATTGAGTAATTATGAAGAATGCCGGGCGTATAACCTGATTTTTTTAGACTTCACTTTATTTTGAAATTTTCTGCAAGGAGAATGGAATGAGCTGAATAGCTGTGTTATATTTTGTTCAAGTAGACAGGAAAGATTCTAAAAGTGAGAGTAGGCTATGAATATTAATGTTAGGTGTAAAAAAGGATGTCATTGTTAATTAAATAGGCTACTGAACATGTTAATAGGAGTTTTAAGTTACGGGGATACTGTTTAAAGTTTCAAATCCTCAGTCATAGGCCGCCCCATGGCTGAGTGGTTAGACCGCTAGCCCTCCACCGCATACACAACGAAGCTTTATAAAAAAAATTCAAGTAGCAAGACTGCAAGAGTCTTGCAGCTTGGTCTTGTTCTTGCCAGAGTCTTGCAGGGTTGGTCTTGGTCTTGGTCTCGGTCTTGCTTGGTCGGTCTTGGCCTTGGTCTTGCTAACGCTGATGCGGTCTTGGTCTTGGTCTCGGTCTTGCATTTTCTGCAAGACCAAGACTGGTCTCGCTCATCACTAAATGGGACGCATTAGCGAAAAAAGGGACGTTCCCGTATTTTACGGGACGTCTGGGAACCCTACTGTGTATCTACTTAAGTTGTCATTCCTTGTCAATAACAATTCACAACATTCCTCACATTTTAGTCTTTTCTGAATGGTTTTAACTACAAAACCTGAGATATAATACAAAATGTTATCTTTGTAATAAGGTTCCTCATAGTTATCCAAAATATCTGCTATTTCTAGTAAGTCAGAGTCAGTATTATCTTCTTCTACTATTTTATCTACCACTGAGAAAGTTAGAACTTAATTCTAATGGTTTGGGTCAAACTGTAAGCAATTGCTATTAGCTGATGGCCTTGCACTATTTCTAAACATTAGTTTTCTAACGGCCCATTGAAACTGCCTAACGTTGAGATTGTTATTATGACTACTTGCACTTCTAACAGAAGAAAAAAAAATTCTCTACATGGTCTTGTGACAACTTATAACTAAGCAAGTACTTAAAATCGTTCATTGCTAAAAATCTGTCTCTTAACTTTTGAATAGAGCATATATCACTAAAAAACTGATATAAAATAGAAATGCCATCAATGTTTAATTTTGAAAGTAATTTGAAGCATCAGGCAACATTTTGTCATCATAATCTTTGTTTGATAGCTTAATGGGTCCTTTAAAGTGTGTCCCATATGGTTCACGGCTTTTCAAGTAATCAAATAACTGATCAATTACTCTTATAAACTTAACTGTCGCCTTGTTACCAATAAACTGAGGGTTATTGTTTGCACACAACCCTGTTGAATAGGTGGAGAGGTGTCTCGTGAGTGTTTCGAACTGCTTATAAGAGCTCTGTTCTTGCCTACCGGTGGTGGGGGGAGGCGCGTGGTGGCGGGACCGTTTTCTGGCGCTCTGAGCCACTGCTGTTAGCGATCCAGTGTGTTTATGTATCGATGGTTAAAGGGGGTACTAGTGACTGCGTCAGCGCAGATTTTGAAAAGGAGAGTGACAGTTGAACACTGGAACAGTCGGTTGTTGGATTGAGAACGAGCCAGAGGATGGTTAGATGAGAGAGACGGCGAAGTAGACTTCGGCTTGTGAGCCTGTGACGGCCTGTTTGAAGATGTTCCGAGAGTAGAGCTCTTGGTCTTCACGATATTTCCCTGTAGCCAAAATGGAGATAAGGGAGACTACATGCTGCCAGCTTGCGGACCACAGACTGCCAGACCTGTAGACAGAATTTCCTGCCAAATAAGATCTACTCGTGTTGAGAAAAGGACTACAGCTTGCTGAGAAGAAACTACAAATCCCTGTGGACTTGACTATGAAGGAAGAACGCAAGAAGACGGAGATGTCATAATTAGGGCCCGGGGGTTTAGCCACAAAAACATTACATCAGGTTAGTGGTGACTGGGATATAGCCGTATGTAAACACGAGGGAAGGGGTGACTCGCTTTCAGTGGCGCACTTTAATACGAATATTCAAGTTCAAGGGCAGTGCAGCTAGTCTAGTGAAATGATAAGACACAACGTCATAGAATAGTTTGCACATTTAATCGTAAATCACAGAAAAAATATATTTCCTATTAAAACGAACATAAATATACACAACCAATGCTTTAATATTTGTTAACAATACGAAAATTAAAAGGCAATTTATACATTATGTCTGTGCATACGCTTTGTTGCAGTGAATGGCAATACATATTTTGAAGTTTACAAAAGAAAAATATCTTCTATTTTCCTCCAAAGAAGATCTTTAATGGTAAAAACTTTTCTCTACGTCTCATGACGTGACGGGGGGATGAGATATTAGTTTTTCCCTTGTGTGGGTACACATTATGGTCTTCTGTAGAACCTTCCAGTGCACCTCGGAAGGTAAAAATAGTAGAAAAACCCTGCATTTTTCTGGAGAATGTTTTATTTTATTTCTGCTGCACCTGTAGAAGTATTCCATCTTCAGGTTGACTCTTACCTATGAATAATTCCTCCACGAGTCTGATCGCTTGTGCTATTTACATATTTTGTCTCTCTAGAAGAGTGATACATCTAGACAGTTGCCGAAATTATTTGCAATGAACTTGATATTACTTAGTAGTTTTTCTAAACAAAAGGCTAAACATTTTCTGGAGCAGCACCCCAACTCATTTTAGCTATGATCCGCCACTGGTTGTCAAGAACGCACAACACACAACGTCGTCAACAGAACACTAAACTGCCACATGCAGTGCAAGTTGTTTACTAACTCAGAAAGCTTTCTATGCCTTGTGCACCACTAACTTGACGAATTATTGGCTAAACCCCCGGGCCCTAGTCATAATACACAGTACATCACGCACGCAGTTGAGGTCATCGCTCCAGCCGAAGGCAATCAGCTGATAACAACGTTACCAATGGATAAACATTAATGTTTATATTTGCACTCGCGACTGTAATTTCAAAACATATGAAGCAAGGTTGAGTCGTATCAGAAACTTAACTTAACGGCTGTACAAAAAAAGACAATACTTAATTATTGTAGAAGTATAGAATTCTCCTTCCCTCAGTGCTATAAATGTTATGATTCTAAAGAAAATGGTGGAAAGGAAAACTTTGTGAAGTTCTCGATTTTGTGACCCGCATTGTGAAGTCGTAGTTTATTGTGGTCAAATAAATTTAATTCATGGGTTATGAGAAATTAAATTAGATTATTGGGCATGTAGAAAACAAGGATTTTGAGGGAATAAGCTGGAAATGTATTGACATATCTTCCCAGTGAGTTATAAAAGATTTGGTGTAAGATAATACAAGTTTCGGAAAGTCCTGGTGGAAGTATTACGAAATATTAAAATTGGCCGAAAATTTGAAAATGAATTAAGATTTCATCAAGGGCAGGTTGCATATGTTGCAGTGAAAAATTAAAAAGCAAAATAAAAGTAAATTTCAAGACAGGTATACAGAATAGGTGTAAGATACAGTGGAGGTAGGAGATATTGTTTTCTGAGCCTGGTAAAATTTCAAGAAGTTTACTAAATAAAATAAGTAATAAGGAGGTGTAACTAGTTATTTTATTGCTAAAGTTTTTTAGGAAGGGGGAGTAAAATTAAAATAAATATATATATATATAATAATATATATAATCATATATATATACATACATATATACATACGAGTATGCGATATGAATGCGCTAAGTTGAAAAAATTGCGATGCTCTTAATTTCATATTGCGAAAAAATAACAAAATAACCTGCAATTGATTTGACATTTGAAATGTATTACCAAAAATTGATGCTTAGAAAGCGCAAAAAATTAACGTTTTCTGCAAGTTTTTCGCTTATAACTCGCGAACGAAAACGAAAATTAAATATCCGGCTTCGAGGTGTATTCGGCCACCCTTCAGTCCATCTATATTTACAATTCCATATCTCTGCATGCATTAGATTTTGCTGGGCATCGCACATAGACAGACAGACAAACACTTCGTCTGATTTTCTTCTTTTTATAGATCTGAAAAACTGGATAACCAACTATCTGTCGGAGATATGTGTAATTTTTGGCACGACCAAGCCTACTTATGCGAACAAACATTTTCTAAAATGTTTCATAAAATGTGATATACGGTCTACATTAACCAACAAGCATTTAGGTTCGTTACTTCGACTTAAGTTATACAACATCTTTATTTTGAGTAGTATTTACCTCTTTATTCCCTCTGATATTAAAATAAACATAAAACACACTGTGACGTTGATATTTAT
Source organism: Ectobius pallidus (assembly GCA_964059195.1). Lineage (NCBI taxonomy): Eukaryota > Metazoa > Arthropoda > Insecta > Blattodea > Ectobiidae > Ectobius > Ectobius pallidus. Next base: position 165,384,855 of record CAXKWD010000003.1, read on the forward strand.
GTATAGAACACTAAAAAGATCATTAAAAATATATTTACAGATTAAAAGTTAGTCACAAATTACACAGGTCTATAAAGTAAAAATACTAAAATGTGTATAAAATGGATTTCCCTATTGCCGGGAGTCTTTACACCATATATATGACGATGATGTCAAAATCTTCAGGATTGTAGAGTGTTCTTTCTTGATTATTTTGTGAAATTTCTTGCAGAATCGGATGTCCAGTGTGTTGTAGTGTTGTTTAAAAATGAATATGCATTTCGGCGCAATAGTTACGCCATCCTCAGTTCCTATTAAAAATCAGAGTAAAAACTAACGTAAGAGGTAAACTAGTCTTTATAAGTGTTTTTAAATTAAGTATGGACTATTACTAACCTTTTGTTGTGGAGCCGGAACTTGGGTGAATGACTATGAAGTAGCTGATTGTGGTGTTAGGTGCTGATAATTATGGAGGGTGAGTGTGTTCATAAGTGATTTGGAATAGTGGGTTGTAATCGATTTGGTCTTCGCTCAGTATTATATCCTTGTGCTTATATATTTCGAGTTGTTCTAGAGTATTTATTCTGGGTCCTTTGTTTTGTGTGTGTAAAATTTCCATTGTATTTTCAATATCGTTAAGTTGGTGTTTTTCTGTGATTAAGTGTTTGGCATAAGCTGATTTTTGTCTGTTGTTTTTAAAATCTTGAGTGTGTTCCCGGTATCTGGATTTGAATTTACGGCCTGTTTGCCCTATGTAAACCTTGTTACAGCTAGTGCATTTTAATTTATATATGTCATTCTCATTAAACCTTTCGTTGGTGGCGTTATTATTGTCCGTACTATTATTTTCGTATGATGGAAAGTGGCTACATAGAAGTACATCATAACCTCAAAGGAAGACGAGCATCCGAAATCATTAGGCCCACTTACAATAGGGGCAGTTACCATAATACACACAACAGGAACAGGTTTGATGTTTTAAGTGGCACTTACAATGAAGATAACAAAGGGATCCAAGGAGAATACAGGCAAAGGAAAGTCAGATAAAGTAGTAGGCCAAGACGATAAAAAGAGGGTAGAAAGAGAATAAGAAAAAAGCAAAAAAGTACTAGTAATAGGCGACTCATTATTAAAATATTCAGGTGAAATATGCAGAGATAAAGGCTATGATGTGAAATGTTTTCCAGTTATAATGACCACAGAATTACAATACAAAGTAGAAGACATGAAATTGAAAGAGGTCACACCGGAAGTGGTGGTCCTACACGTAGGCACAAATGACATTACGAAAGGAATACAAGCTCAAGAAATTATGGGTGATACAATGGATTTAGTACAATACATCCAAAAACAAGTGCCTGAAGCTCAGGTAGTTCTCAGCAGTATACTCCAGAGACGAGATGTGAGCGATAAATTCATATCAGGGATCAACAGGGAACTAGACTGGATGTGTAGTGTTACAAAATGCGTGATGGTTGATGGAAATTGTTGGCTGAGTGACAAAGACCGCGCTAGAGATGGAGTGCACCTGAATAGAAGAGGATCTTTCATATTTGGAAATTTGATGTGTAATGTTACATCCTCCGCACTGAAGAAGGGAAACTGAATTTGGAAAGCGTGGATGAAAAAGGAAAGGGTAATGAGGGAAGCAATTTTAACATAGCCTGTAACCCCAAGAGTACAATAAAAACATTACAAAAAGGTTCAAAATAGCTACATGGAATGTAAGAAGCATGTACACAGGAAAAACACAATTGGTGCAAAGAGAAATGGACAGATTTAATATTGATGTGTTAGGTTTGAGTGAGATAAGATGGACTGGAATGGGACATTTCAACTCTGATAAACATGTTATATACTATTCAGGTCATGAAAGCAAGAGGAAAAATGGAGTGGCTATAATAATTAGAAAGGGTATGGGAAGTGCAGTAAGCGGATATAGACCTATAAGTGATAGAGTTATGAGCATAAGTTTTAAAACAACACCTGTGAACCTATCAACAGTACAGGTGTATGCACCAACTTCAGAATCCAATGACACAGAGCTCGAAATATTTTACGGACAAGTACAAAAAGCAATAGATTTAATACCCAAGAGGAACGCTTTGTATGTAATAGGAGATTGGAATGCAAAAGTGGGGAAAGAATCAACAACAGGCATTGCAGGGAGTTTTGGCCTAGGAATTAGGAACAATAGGGGGTCAGACTAGTTGAATTCTGTGCAGAGAACAATTTATTTGTGGCCAATACCATGTTCATGAAACCAGAAGCAAAATTATTTACTTGGACATTACCAAACAGAATACATCATAACCAAATTGATTATATACTAGGAATGATTAGATATAGAAGTTCTGTACAGGATGTTAGCACCATAGAGGAAGCTGATTGCGGTACCGATCATGAATTACTTGCGGCAACAATAAAACTAAAACTAAAAATCTGATGTGAAAGTCACATAACTTCCTCTGCCCAAATAAAAGTTTGCAACATTTACGCTAATTATGCTATAAATATCTTATAGCCCCTTCTTTGAATGTTGCGACTAAAAACGCAGGCTATGGGAAAAAAACAAGTGACTGCAAACGTTTATTGAACTTTCCGCTGTTAAGAATAATTTCCAAAATTTATCAAGTATTCCCCTCAGATATTTCTTTACTGTAAGCAGGGCCAACAGTACATTTTTCTCACTTCACGTGCTTATATAGAATAAAATGCCTTAAATGTCCACGTATTGAGTTGTTCACCAGGCAAGTTGGTAGGTTACAACCACCCTTCAGAGAATGTTTTTGAAATGGTATAAGCAATCCATGTACAAAATTTAAAGGAAATTGTTAGAGCCGTTTATGAGAAAATAGCAAACTCAAAATATTTCATGTAAAGTCCCCTTAAATATAAGAAAAGGTTGTCGCCAATCTTCACAGTCTCAGAAGGTACCTAACCCAAATACAAAATTTTGTTTTTGTACGATTTACAAGAAGCCGTATTGCAAAAAGCACGTATTCACAGTGAGTTGCTTATAACTACCCTTCAGAGAATTTGTTCGAAAAAATGTTTCAAATAAAAGTTTTAGCTCTTGGTACAAGCAATCCATGCGCAAAATTTAAAGAAAATCGTTCGAGCCGTTTTCGAGAAAATCGCGAAAAACGAAAATTTCTTCATGTAAAGTCCCCTTAAAAATAAGGGAAATTTGTCGCCAATCTTCGAATCACATCTTCAGAAGGTACCTGGCCCAAATACGAAATTTTGTTTTCATACGATTCTCTGTTTCGGAGCTAGCCTGTTCACAAACTTCCACACAGACACACACACGGACACACAGACATGTTTCCAAAAATAGTAAAAATTGAAACGTGTATATATGCTAAAATCTCAACTTCGAATTTTAGGGTCGAAAACAATACTTCCTCTACCTATAGTACCTATGGTACGGGCAGAGGAAGTAAAAATGATGAAAAAAGGACAGATCAGAATGCAAAAACATGACCTAAAAACATACCATTAGCATACAAGGAGGCGGTAAACAAAAGGATAGAAGAGATAGATTGTCAAGAAGAAAATCCACAACTCATTTGGGAAAAAATTAAGGAAGGGATACTGGAAGAAGCAGATAAACAGATACCTAAGAAAAGAGCAGTAAACAAAACAAGATGGCTGAGTGAAGACACGATTATGATAGCTGAAAGAAGAAGGGTTGCAAAAATAGCAGGAGATAAAGATCAAATTAAGGAATTAAATAGGATATTCCAGCAAAAAGCAAGGAGAGATAAAAATGCATTTATAAACAATGAATGCAAATTAATAGAAGATTCCAGTCACAACAATAGACCAAAAGAAAGGTTTCAAGCAATTAGGAGAGTGACAGGAGAGTTTAAAAGTAGAGTTTCACAGGCAAGAGATAAATTTGGACAATTAATTACAACCAAGACAGAAATTCTTGAAAGAAGGGAAGAATATTCCAAAGAATTATATGGAAAAGATTGCACGACTAAAGCGCAATTCGTTGAACAACATCATGAGGAGGAACCGGAAATAACCGAGGAAGAATTACAATGGGCTCTGAAGCAAATTGCGAATGGGAAATCACCCGGTGACGACATGATCCCCATAGAATTAATTAAAAACTTTGACAATAGTGCAACCACAAAGCTATTATACTTGTGCAACATGATCTGGAAGAAAAAAGAATGGCCTAAAGACTGGGCAAAAACAATATTCATCCCTTTACCAAAAAAAGGAGACAGTAGTGAGTGTGCTAATAATCGAACTATAGCTCTGATCTCACATGCTAGTAAAATAATGCTAAAAATCATTCATAAAAGACTTGAGAACTACATGGAAAGAGAAATATCTGAAGTACAAGCAGGATTTAGGAAAAACAGAGGCACAAGAGATTTAATTGCAATCGTAAGATGGATATTGGAAGAATTTCAAGAGTATCAAAAAATATCTATATTTGTTTTATTGACTATGCCAAGGCGTTTGATAGCATTAACTACACCCTTATGTGGGAAGTAATGAAAAAGATGGGAATACCTGAACACATCATAATACTTATAAAGAGACTGTATGAAGCCCAAGAAGCAAAAGTCAGGACTCATGACGGAGAAACAAGTTGGTTCCCAATTGGGAAAGGTCTAAGACAAGGATGCGTATTGTCACCAGGTCCTTTTAATCTATATACAGAGTACATAATGAGAAGTGCAAAACTTGAGGAAACTAACATAGAAATAAGGATGGGTGGAAGAATATTAAACAATATCAGATACGCTGATGATACAACTCTCCTTGCCGAGAATGAAAAAGATCTGGAAGAGCTTATAAAAAAAAGTAAAGACATTAGGCGACAAAGCAGGGCTTAAACTAAATGTCAAAAAGATTAAAATACTGTCAAGCAATGAAAGTTACATCAATATAGGTGGCGAAATAATAACAATTGTGGACAAATTTAACTATCTTGGGACAACCGTGACTTTAGAGGGTAATAGCAAAGAGGAAATTAGGCAAAACAGCTATGAAAAAACTAGAAAAGATATTTAAAGATCCAGACATCTCTAGAAGAACAAAAGTTAAGCTCATTGAAGTGATGGTATTTCCAGTGGTAGGCTAGCGAAAGCTGGACATTAAGATCGGAGGAGAAAAAGAAGACTTGATTCCTTTGAAATGTGGGTCTGGAGAAAACTTCTAAATGTATCATGGGTAGAAAAAAGGATAACTTGTCCATAATAAAGGAAATTAAACCAGACATGTCACTAGTGGCAACAGCAACTAAGCATAAATTAATGTATTTTGGACATATAATGAGGAAAAACAGCTCCTTGGAAAAAGATGTTATGCTGGGTATAGTGGACGGGAAGCGAGGAAGGGGTAGGAGAAGAACAAGATGGCACGCAGAGATTAGCAATGCCACCAATCTAAGATGGGAAGAAATTCTAAGTGCTGTGAAGGACCGGGTTGGATGGAAGAAGATAGTGGATATGAGTGTTAGGAACAGGAAAAGATATTTCGAATAGTCATGGCTGGCAGCCTTACTGCCTTGTAAATCCGTTTGGATCGCCAGGGGTCGCACCCGACCTGATGGACTACTACTACTACTACTACTACTACTACTACTACTACTACTACTACTACTACTACTACTACTACTACTATGTAAAATATATTTTAGTCTATTGTTAGTTTTGAATGCTACTTTTAGATTATTCTGTTGTAAATGCTTTGTTATTCTATGTGCCCTGAACCATGATAGGTTCATAAGCCTGGTGTGCAGAGATTTGCATATTGTTCCGCACGCAAGTTTCTTTCTTTGTATAGATGTCGCGCAGAGTTATTTTCCGACGAGACTAGCGCCACTAATTTTGTCTAGCTTAGGGGGTGTTTCCCGTAAGCTTGGAGCATTCTGTTCCTGTCTTCAGCTCAGAGATGAGATCCTGATCGTCCGCCGTGATTGCGGAGGTTGAACGACCGACGGGTCGTCTTGTTGCGAGATACCAGCATATTGTGTAGCCTAACTAAGTAATTTGTTCAGTGGGCAGTTGCCGAAGAGATTTGATTTTCAGGTGAGCTATATGTATACTATATTGTTCTATTTAATGGTTTTTGCTTTGTAAATTTAAATTCAGTGCTCACCTGTTTTCGGACATCAAAATTCTGTTCTGGTTTCGTGTTTTGATTTTTAATATTTTTTCGGGGGATTTGGAATTCTGGTTTTGGCTTTTGAAATTCTGTTCGCTGTTTGGGGTTTATCAATATATTTTCTTGGGTGGGTTTAAAGTTCAGTCAAATGCAGTTCAGGGTTGGTTTAATTTTTTGCTGGTGCTTGCTACTATTCTGCTCGCAGATAATCTTGGGAATTTCCGTCTTATTTTCGCAATGTAAAGATCTGCACATTAGGCCTACGATTATTGGAGCCCTAGTCAATAATATAATGTTGAACCTCTTTAAAGTAAATGCAGTTTATATTAGTAATTTCTTTTAATGCAATTTCTATTTATACGCACATATTCTATTTATATAATAAATTGTTTGGAAACTGAAATTACATTTATCGTGCAGTCCTTTCTCTCCTTCGTCATGTGTGATACCAGGCCTATAAAGGCATTTTTCTATTTTTAATGTCTTATAATATTAATAAGCTTAGTCGTGAAACACTAAATTTTGAAAATTTGGAGAATCCTAACGATCGATGGACCTGGAGTGCTGTGCGCCACCCGTTTATCTGTATAATTGAAAGTTACAATTCTTTACTGGCGTTCTTTCCTTGTTTTATGGGGGATAACGTAGTATTATTGTGTTTTTTGTTGTATAAGTTCTTTTTTTGTTTTTTAAGCAATTTGATGATAGTATTCTTCTTATATCCGTTATTGGTTGCAATCTGTATTATTGTCTTTAGTTCTTCGTTATAATGTTGTTTTTTCATTGGGATATTGAGAAGTCTGTAGATCATGCTATTAAACGCTGCTATTTTTTGTGTGATTAGAAATATTATTAATTACCGTGTCTGTGAAAGTTGGCTTTCTGTAGATATTGAAGTTAAGCTTATTATTGTTTCTAGTTATGTTGATGTCGAGGTAGTTCAATGTGTTGCTTTCCTCTTTTTCTGATGTAAAGGTCAAGTGTGTGTTTATTTTGTTGAATTATTCAAGAATTTTTTCTATATTATTGTTCTTACATATGATAAGAATGTCGTCAACAAATCTTCTGTAAACTTTTATGTTGTATTTAGTTAATATATTTGCTATATGTTTCTCTTCAATGTACTGTAAGAAGATTTCGGTCAATATGCCTGAAAGTGGGGAACCCATAGCTATACCTTTGTTTTGTATAAATATTTTGTCGTGGAATTTGAAATAGTTTTGCTTTAGAATTGTCGAAGTTAGGTTTGTTATTTGTTCAATGACTAGGGGGTTTTCATTTTTACGGGCTAGGGATTTTTCTATGATACGGATAGTGTCTTCTATTGGTATGTTAGTATATAAATTTTTTATATCCAAGGAAATGAGGATATCATCTTTTTCCAGATTGATATGTCTAATGTTGTGGATTAGATCTACTGAATTTTTTACATTGAATTTATTGTGTAGACTAAGTTTTTGTTTAAGCATTTTGGCTAGTAATTTTGAGATTTTGTAAGTTGGTGCTTTAGTGAAATTGACTACTGGTCTAATAGGATTATCTTGTTTATGAGTTTTTATTTGTGCTTTGAGGGCGGGGGCTTTAGGGTTCATGTTGATATTATATTTCATGTCCGATTCACTAAGAATGAGGTCTGAGTTTTTTATAGTATTTTTTATGGCCCGTTGAAATTTTTCTGTTGGATCCGTATTTACTTCTACAATGTGGTTTTCATTAATGAAGTCCATTGTTTTCTCAACATAATCATTTTTATTAAGGAGGACGATTGTGTTTCCCGTATCAGCTTTTGTATTTATGATGTTATTGTCCTGAAGTTTTTTGTTCAGATTGTTTAGAGTTCGTGTGTTGTGTTTAGTATTTGGTGGTTGTTTGTGTTCCTCGGAATAGATGTCCTTTATAGTTTTTGCAACTTTATTCCTAACTTCCATTTGTAGGTTAGGGGGATTGCAGTAATGGCAGTTTCAGCGTCAACTATGTTATTGAAGATTTGTTGCTCTTTTTTATGTGATAGATTATGTTTTTGACCTAATTGTAGAACATTCATTTCCTCTTTACTTAGTCCTATGTCGGAAATGTTAAGCACTCTAGGTGAGAATTTAAAAACACTTATAAAGACTAGTTTACCTCTTACGTTAGTTTTTACTCTGATTTTTAATAGGAACTGAGGATGGCGTAACTATTGCGCCGAAATGCATATTCATTTTTAAAATACACTACAACACACTGGACATCCGATTCTGCAAGAAATTCCACAAAATAATTAAGAAAGAACACTCTACAATCCTGAAGATTTTGACATCACCGTCATATATATATATGGTGTAAAGACTCCCGGCAATAGGGAAATCCATTTTATACACATTTTAGTATTTTTACTACATAGAGTTGTGTAATTTGTGACTAACTTTTAATCTGTACATATATTTTTAATGATCTTTTTAGTGTTCTATACATAAATATCAACGTCACAGTGTGTTGTATGTTTATGTTAATATCAGAGGGAATAAGGAGGTAAATACTACTCAAAATAATCCTCCCTCTGCGGCAAATATGAAATTTATCAATTCAACATCTTTATTCCCTGCCATTGAAGAATTAGCGAGATCCAAACGCTTGCAAATGTCATCACAAAGAAGTAACTTCACATAAAATAAATTACTAAAGCAGGATGATCTTTTCTTTACGATTTATAATACACAAGTATGTGCACGGGCGAAGCAGTTCGACACTGAACATGAATGAAAGGCGGGTTTCATTACGTCACGGCAGTGGATGGGGGACTGAAACGTTTCCCCTCAGTTGCTCAGGTATGCCCTAGATACACAGGTATACAGTAGTACTCCTGCAATCAGAAATCCCGGATATCGTCAATAGTGACTGCCTCAGTAGCAGTAGGCTTACACAAGGAACGATAGAAATGACAAACAAAGCGCTGATAATAGCGCTTAAGAAATAAGTAATGTTTCAAGAAATTTAAAGCTGAAACATTGCTTCTCGTTACCAGTAGCTATCAAGGACTTAAACCGAACGCACGGTATTGGCCTTTTTTCCTTTATATAAGTGACTTCTATGTGCAGTATACGTTTTATAGTTGACTTAAGTTATCTCGTAGGAACAGTGTGACAAATGTAAAGAAAAATAAAACAATCCTATATAGAAAAGTGAGAGTAGGTTAAATTTGTCAGATATTACTGAACTATTAATAATAACACCAACAATAATATATAATAACTGTCGATAATTATAATAATTCTAATAATAACCAAAAATTGTAATAACCCACAGCTAGGTCCATAAAGGTTTAGTTATAATTCCTATGTTATAACTAGACTTCGAATTGTAGGTAAAAACCTATTTTAATCCTTAAGTGATATATGGACGATAACTTGTATATGCATGTTTCATAAGTGACTATGCCTAAAACTGATACTTTTATAGGACCTAAAACAGCCTATTTTTACGTTAGAGCCTAATATTGCCTTTTTGCTTATTTTTCCTCAAAAGTTCAAAATAAGTTACTTTTTTGTTATAAATTCTAGCATTTATTTTCAGTTCGTACCTAATTTTTAGCTCGGAATGTGCAGTACATGATACATTTGTGACGTAGTTAAATAGTAAGGAATGTTTCGTCTTCAGTAGAAAAATTCCTTGGAATTCCCAAGAAACTGTAGTGTTTTTCTCCCGACTCCCACATCCAGTAAAAGAAAAACAAACAAACAAAAAAACAAAAAACAAAAACAAAACAAAAAACGTAGTTCTCACTGAGGGATACAAGGGGTTGAATATGCTAGCGTGTGTAGCTTCTGGGCGCAGAGATTACGTTTTCACTGTTATGGTAGTAATACAGGCCCTAGTAATAGGTCTATATAATTCTGTGTACCATAGGCCTATATCTGTGTTTTATCATGATTACTGATTAATGGCGACTTCAATAAATATAATATTCTGCATTGCAATTGAGATATTTCAGAAAATTGGCAACTTAACGATTTTATAAGAGACTATTTTACGATTTTTAGAACCTATTTTCCAATTTTTAGAGCCTATTTTAGGCAGGGCCATCGCGTGGGCGGGGCGGGCGGGGCGAGCGGGGCGATCGCCCCGGGCGCCGCGACTAGGGGGGCGCCGTGGCAACTGCAAAAATAAAACAACAAAATTTGAAAAAATAAGTAGGATGTAGCCTACATACCGTATTTTTTAAAGTTAGGTATAACTGAATTTTGATTATTACGTTGTATGTTTTTATTAAACAAATAAATATTTGACACCAATAACTTTAGGCCTATATTTGCTAAGTTATCCCAAAGTAAATATTTGCTTATAAAGACATATTTACTATCAACTACGTCACAGGAGAGACTGAATTCTCTGGCCATCTTGTCCATTGAAAACGACGAAGCACAAAAAATAGACTTGAAGGAAATTCTAACGTCATTTGCTCGTGCAAAAACCAGCGAATGGCATTTAATGTTTAGTACCTTATCTCAATTTGATAAACGCGGTTCCCTTTTCTATATTCTATTCAATGTATGTATCGAGGTTTCCCACACTATTAATTTGTAGTCCATCAATAACGCCTATAGTATTTTTTATGATTGTTAAGATTTTCTTACATTACTAAACTTGTATTAATTTGATTTTCAATATAATCTTATTAAAAAAAATTAAATAATCTTATTTCTGGTATTTTTGTAAGGTAATCCGATTAGGTGTCTCTTTTGGGCACAAAAACATAGACAGCAACGCAACCCGACGCGCAACTTTGCTTACGAGCAACTGGACGCGATGCGGCTTGGAACTTGTCCAGTCCACTTCGCCCCAAGTCGCGTCGCTCATTGCGTGTTTAATCCCATATGTTTATATGTATTTGATAGTGTCGCGTCACGTCGCTCGCTGTGTGTTTGTGTTTGAATCCGGATAGTTGGAATCTCGGGTGGGTGCACGTGGGATTGAGTTTTTTTTCTGGGGGGGGGGGGCGCCTGACGAAATCTTGCCCCGGGCGCCAACAAACCACGCGACGGCCCTGATTTTAGGTACCGGTACCTAAAACAGCATTTTTAGCGACCTAAAAGTCCGAAGTCTAGTTATAACAGGCACTTTTCCATTGCCAAATCAATAGGCCGTTCAGGTTTATTTTTTCTTTTCACTGATCAATTCTGTAGTCAGAGGTAAAAGGATAAACTAAACTAAATATTCAAATTATTCAGTAAAGAGATTTGAAATCGTGACTTGCCAAATGCGAGTCCGAATATTACCGCTTCCGCCACCTGAATCAAGTGCAGTCTAAATGGTCAAGTTCTCCAAATTTTGCAATGTTATCTATTTATTATTATTATTATTATTATTATTATCATCATCATCATCATCTATTTTATGAATCCCAAGGGGTTCATTGCCGCGCTTAGTTCCCTTAAATCTATTCTAATATTGTCCTCCCACCTAGCCTACGTCTATATTTTCCAAGTGATCACTTCCATACGGGTCTCCCAGTCAATATTTTTTTAGATATGCTTTCCTTCCCCGTGCGCGCAACATGTCCAGCCCAATTCATCCTCTTTGATTTAATTACCCATACTATATATTATTGTGAAGAGTACAGGTTATGAAGTTCGTCATTATGCAGTTTTCTCTATTCCCCGTTTTCATCTCTCTTAGGGCTTAATATTTTCCTAAGCACCCTGTGCAACATCTGGTGTATTGTATTTATTTAAGTTTAGTTGGTAGTATACTCAGTGGTGATATTCAAACAGTTTAACAACCGGTTCTCATCAGGGTATTTGATGTTAACTCAAAATAGGCTAATATGCTATTTTGTCTTTTCATACTCATACTAAACTTACTCAGCTTCCTTAAAACATAACCTTACACAACAAAAGAAGACCACAGTCCGTTTTATAATCGAACATCGAAAGCAAAGCGAGCGAGTGTCGAGACGTTCGGCCGTGCGCAAATAAGAGAGTCTTCCAACTTAACCGCACGCCCGCTACCTATGGTGGTAGTCCACCGCTAGCGAACATAAATGGCGTGTTTTGGTTCTAGCAAATTCATATATGTATTATCACTGTTGTGGATTGGCGTGGATCTGATCTTGGAAAAAGGAAATCACTCATTGTGAAGCTACCGGTTCGGAGAACCTACAAGATATTTAACAACCGGTTCTCGCGAACCGGTGCGAACCGGCTGAATATCACCACTGAGTATACTTAATACTGTAAATCAAATGCACCAAAAACTATATATTATATCTAGAACTAAACGCGAACAATAGAGGCTACGCGGATGCGTTAGAACAAAAGCACTGCAACTCAGAACAAACGATCGGAAACAAGACGTTTAGGAGACAATAACATTTTGAAGACACTTCACCTGTTTTCGAACAAACTCAGATTATGTTCTTCCCAAAGAGTAAGGAGCTAATATGAAGATAATAACAACTAAAATTAACTCATGACGTATTGAAATAAAAGCACATTAGTAACTTGAAGTATAAAAAATCGCAGGTCCTTCCTCATTATGTTTACTTGTGAGGATGCATTTCGACATTCAGTTATGCCATCTTCAGCCCTTGAAATGTGTTTACACAGTTGCACCTAATAGCCGTTAAGAATATCCTGAATTAATGTGTCGGTTATTATTCTAAATATCCTAACTTAGCATGTAATCTAAAGCAGACTGTATGGGAATGTTAGGTGCCTAAGCAAGAGAACAACAGAAAGTAGGTGATAAGTTTTTCCTCAGTAGTGCTTATGTGAATTCTTTACTTGGTGGAAATATTGAAGACGTGCTTGTGGTCAGAAATGTGAATACTAATGACATGGCATGTCTGCCTGGACTCTCAAAGAATTTCCTGAATAACGGTGAGAGTGTAAACAGCACCGTCACACCCTGCCCCGCAAGTCTCATCCGGATACCAGACAGCCACTGTCACGTATGATTCAACTTATCAGAATCACTGAGACTGAATCATTATTGCACCTGGTCCAGACAGTGACTCATGCAGCTTCGATCTGGAGGAGAATGTGAATAGCTATTCTTTCTCCCACGTCATGCAACCTACAAAACCTCTTTTTTATACTGGTGAATACAAGAACATTATTGCATTGTTCTTTGTAAGTAATAATAATAATAATAATAATAATAATAATAATAATAATAATAATAACAATAATAATAATAATAATAATAATAATAATAATAATAATAATAATAATAATAATAATGATAATTCAGTTCATGAATCAGAGACCTATCCAGTAAAATAATATGTTGAAATTCAACCAATCGCAAGTGTCTAGCGTCATAATTTTATCGTTTTATTTGTATCATTTTCCTTTTATTTTTATCGTTTTCGTAATATCCAAAAATGCTGGACATAATATACATGTAGTGCCATAAGACGGCACAACACCAGGACCTCAATTCTAATATAATAACATACATTTAAAATGTAGGCATGTAGGATAACAACAACAGTCAATATACATAAGTTATATAACTATCAAAAATAGTTAAATAGCGAACGTCAACTAAGAAATGGCCATCATCATTAATATTTGTAAATTAAAATTACTTCTGCAATGAGTAAGAATCCATCGCCTCTTAGATTCAGATCTAACAAGGACTATCATATCAAGAAGAAAGGGAGCGAAATAAAATTTATTAATTATATATTACTTATATTAATTATGCTCCACTAGGCTTCATGAAGTGAATGTAATCACTCTTAAAAATATTTTGTGTTTTTCATAGGGCAGAATTAAGTGTCAATATTTAACAGTATAAAATGCCCAGCCCTTTAAGCCAAATACAAAGGCCAAACTGAACAGTAAGTAAGATATAATTAAGGGGAGGCCTACAACGCCTTTATGCAAAAGCCTCATATAACAAGGTACTATGAATCTCATGTTATACCGAAATGCCATTATGGGTTAATTCAACTAAATAGTAAATTGTAATTTGTCCATTATCACAAATAATCAGCATCACGGAATAACTTGAGTGGATGTAAATGCTTAATTGAAACTAACCGAAAAATAGACCAATACAGTTTCATAAAACTAGACATTACAAATCACAAAAGTTTAAGAGCAGTAACTTAATTATTTTAATACTGAAATAATGGCAGCAAAAACAATTTTCATTGATGAAGAAATAATTGTCCAAGCGAGTTATATTCACAAGTGAAGTTTAACTGGCTTCTTAATTGAATGTTATAAATAAATCACACTGAGGTATAGTTTGTGTAGGCCTATGCAGTCTGTATACAAAGTGCCTCATATAATAAGAAAGTATCGATTTAAAATTAAATACTGAAATACTTTTGTAAGTTAAATCAGCTAATTGTAAATTCTCAATTGCAAGAAATAATCAACTAGAAGTTCAAAGTGACCGGATAACTAAAATGAAAATAATGCTTGACTGCAACTAACGTAAAGATAGGTCACTACATTTTAGAATACTAGAAGGTTATAATCCGCTATAATTGAAGTGCAATAACTTAATTATTTAAATGTAAAATAATGGCAGCAAGAACAATGGTAAAGTCGCAATGTAGGGGGGCCCATCTCGTGATGCGCGCAGGTTTCCACGGACGGGTGATGTTTTTTGTTTCTCAGCGAGGCAGGCTGATCAACATGATGCTTCTTGTACATTGCATATCAGATATCATTAGTGACAGGTTCTGTTGGGTTATGAACAGTGATATTAATTTAGTAGGGCATTCTGAATTCTTCCGAAATTCTAGTTTAGTGGCAGTTAGGTTAGGAACGGTGTTACTAATTAGTGACAGGTTCTGTTAGGTTACGAACAGTGATATTAATTTAGTAGGGCATTCTGAATTCTGCAGACATTTTAGTTTAGTGGTAGTTTGGTTAAGAACGGTGATATTAGTATTAGTGACATGTTCTGTTAGGTTATGAACATTTATATTAATTTAGTAGGGCATTCTGAATTATCCCGTTTCATAATTAATGTGCCATATTGTATCTCCCGCGAGGTTCGTTGTGTTGGTGAACCTGTTTCCCAGAATTCTACGTATTCAGATGGTGTGACGTTAGCCTACACCTCTAACGTCCATTCACGAGTTTCTTCATCTTACGGAGATAAACATATGGCGGAATCCATGCTACTTTTCGCTAGATCGTATTATCAAAGAAAGTGTAATGTTTAGGGCGGGTGGGTTGGACCAAATCATTCGTCGAGGCAAAATCTCCTCTCCAGAGAACTATCTATAACAAATTACGTGTGATATTTAGGTGTTTTATGAGAAGAAAGTTGGTTTTCAAAGTGGGCCCCTCACAATGCGATTTTACTAAATGTTGCAAATAATAAACACTGAGATATAGTTATTTGTAGACCAATACAGCCTGTACACAAGGTGGCCTCAAATAACATATAAGCATCAATTTAGAGTTAAATAGTGAAATAATTTTGTAATAGCAAAATTCAGAATTATGAATGTGAACTAAGTTATATTAAACCATAAGGCACAATACCTTGACCAACGGAATATCTTACCTAGATCCAAAATACCCTGATTGAACACTAGAATAATGAGGCATCCCATATTAGCAAAGAATAATAATTTTGGAATATCTACAATACATCTAAATTTAACTTACAATATGCATACTTATGCATGACAATAAAGAGAGGCTAGAAAAATAGTGTGGTTTTGTCGGTGACGTCATTGTAGGAATGAGAGGGGAAACGGGATCGGAGTGGAGGGGGAATGCTTGCGCCATCGGAGGAATGGTAGGGGAGGGAGGCGCGGCTATGACATCACGGCTTACGTCAGTGGCGGATCCACTTCCACTTCATGACGTCACGACCTACCGCGTGAATCAAAATGGTTGACCAAGCGCGCGATTCAAATTTGGAAATTCATAATGATGGTAAATTTGAAAATTGTATATTACCAAATCAAAATGGCACCGCTCCCAGTTCCTATTGCAAATGGCGGACCAAGCGCGCGTTTAAAATTTGGAAAATTCAAAATGGCGCTCAATTTAAAATTGTAATTGGTAGAAGGCGGGGTGATTTGAAAATTCAAAATGGTGGAAAATTTGGAAATTGTATATTGGTAGAAGGCAGGGGATTTGAAAATTCAAGATGGTTGAATGCGCACGATATGAAATTGGATATTACAATTGCAAATGGCGGAAGGTGGGAAATTTAAAATTGCAAATGGTAGAAGGCGAGGATTTGAAAATTGCAAATGGATGAATGCGTGCGATATGAAATTATATATTACAATTGTAAAGGGTGGTAATGCAAGATGACGTCAGAGGTGGATTGAGGTGGATTGGGAGGGGAAGTTGGATTTATTACGTCATCGGAGGAATGGTAGGGGAGGGAGGAATGGTTACGTTATTGAAGGCAGGAAGGGGAAGTGAGGAATGCTTACGTCATGGGAGGAATGGTAGGGGAGGGAGGAATGGTTACGTCATTGGAGGAATGAGAGAGGAATGCTTACGTCATAGCCTACGTCATGATTCAATATGGCGGATTTCAAAACATATATTTCAACAGTATGCCGTTTATACATGAAAGCATCACAGAAGCAGCCGGAAGTGTATATCAGATTACTTCTTTGACACACAACGAACTAGGACGCTAATTCTAAAAGATGCTGCGATAGCAATATTTTAAGCCTTCATGTATTTATAATATTGTGACAGCGGTCGATTTTAAACGTGTAGAATTATACAAGAGTTGTCTCCTGATATAAGCTACCACATAAGATGTCTATTTCCCTGGTCCTGGGATCGGCTTTTTCTGGTCCCGGGATCGACTCAGCCTCGGCCGTTGTATAACATTTATAATCTGCGCGTGCTGTTCTCAAACCCTCGGTATGTAGCCTATACGCAAAACTTTGTTATACAAGTTTATAAATACACCATTATTCATAGGCGTTTTGTAAAGTATATTAAATGCCTGTATTGAGTTTTATATTCATGCGTTATAACATCGAAGATTTCTGCTGGCCTTGTCTCACTGTACAGTAGTCCAGACGCCTACCTAAACAGAATCCGACCTGCATATGTTTGATACAATGTGATGTGCGTAAACCTCGTAGTAATTCTTATCAACTGCTATCGTGTCAAAACACTGCTACTCCTTTAATTTTTAAATCCCTATTCAATATACCTTATGTCATAACACGGACACGCCATTCATTTCAAACATATCCCTTTAATTTTTAAATGCCCAGTCAATATACCTTGTGTGTTTAATTTATTAATCTTCGTATAATAATATGCATTACCTTCATATATAATAATCCCATGTTTCATCCACGACCGATCTTATGTTCATTTATTTACCATGAATATTATTAAAAAAATCATGTAGCATCCGATACTGTAGCCTATATTTAAGGAATGATAAAGATCGATATTTTGATATGTGCTACAATCGATATCTCTATGGCTGCTTAAAGTCAAGGTGGGCACTTCAAGACCATGGTTAATTTAAGATACCTTGAAAAGTGCTTTCATAAATTTGTCCGTTTGAGTGGTAGTTTATGGACTTATTCTAAAATCTAGAATGTATTTCTAAGCATTAAAGTACATTCAGAAATATGTAAATTAAAGCAAATTCAGAAATGCTTCTAACTTTATGTATAAAGTTACTTTATTTATTCTTGCTTTTACATTTTATGCTAACAAGATTTGGATAAATTTACCCTGCTAAATCATATGATTCTTGAGAAGAGCATTGGTCGTGTGGTTAGCGTCATGTCCTCCATTACTAACATCAAGTACCCCTCATTCAGCCCAAGATTAGGTACCGGTACTTATTAAAGTAGCCATCTTAAATATCGAGTTAAATTACATGCCGATTTTCATTGTGGGCATCTGTGAGGTTTAGTATGCAAAGTATGTGTTAGGTAAGCTAATGGCACTATCAGTGAACCTATTAATATAAAATATGTCATGCGTGTAGTATCTGCTTGAAATCCAGAGTTTGTCGCTTGTGGAATGGTGTAGTAACTTGACTTGATTACTCTACAGAACTCTTGTTTGTGTCCTGTACTGAATTTGAAGTAAAGGTTTTGAAGGTAAATTTTCATTTCCGGAATAATCAAGGCTTGGGAGCATCCTCCTTATATGATACAAATTTCATGTTCTCTGTGGAAACGTTTTTGGAGCTGGTGCCTAGGTAATAGCGCAGGCTCACTTTATGTAGTATTCAGTTCCTACTAAACACTCAGATATTGCATATTTAAGGTAAGGTATTTCTGCATCAGGTCGCTTGTTCAACTTGCTTTGAGTAACTTCAATTCAAATTGTAAATTCAGTATAAACATATTACAAGCCTTTCAATTTATTTATCTTTATATTCTACTGGAATAAATTGTTTGTATCTCGATAATTAAAATACACTGTTTGCCAATCTGCTTTAATATCTAGTAATTAACTTTTTGCACTCCTTAGCTAGTAAGTGTTACTTACGAAAGTTGTTTACATGGATCCTAACTTGACATTATCACACGCAATCTTGTTGCTAGGGG
Source organism: Ectobius pallidus (assembly GCA_964059195.1). Taxonomy (NCBI): domain Eukaryota; kingdom Metazoa; phylum Arthropoda; class Insecta; order Blattodea; family Ectobiidae; genus Ectobius; species Ectobius pallidus. The sequence goes on from CAXKWD010000003.1 coordinate 165,403,483, forward strand.
CGACGGGCGGAAAGTTACTTTATTGCTTATTTGCGAGCAGAAATGACCAAGGCCTCCCCGCTTTATAAATATTCGGTTGCCATAAACAATAACGAATGCGAATCCCTTTCTGAAATAAACACCATTCTTCAAAACTGTATATACATAATATTTTCAGGTAATATCACAATTAATATAATTAAATTGATATAAGTAACCGTCGTGCAAAAAATAGCATGCAACACACGGACCGTAAAGGCATTTACGGGTCTCGAAAACTTAAAAACCCTCGGCTGCGCCTCGGGTTTTCAATCTGTTTCCTCGACCCGTAAACGTGCCTTTCCGCCCTTGTGTCGCAATATACTAACTTATTACATATTGGTGGCCATGTTATATATGTAGTAGGCCTGTCCTCTGATGAAGTAGGCTCACATTACCTAGAGTAACTTTAATTTAAATTGAAAAATAAAATAAAATAAACGACACTAGACTTTTAATTTATTTATGTTTATTTTCTACTAGAATTTTTGGTATTTTAACGTTAGTAAAATACACTGATCGGCATTCCACTTTAATATTTGGTACTTAACTTATGGCCGAGTGCACCAACCTCGGTATTCAGAATACCGCGGTAAAGTTTCTTAGTTTACCCTCGTAAAGTCATAATTTCGTTGCACCGTGCTAGATTTCGACTTTTACCGCGGTAAGATGCTAACCCGCCGTGAAGGAGCTGTAAAGTGGGAAAACAGCTGTTTTTTTCCCGAGATGGAGATCAGCGTAATACATCATATTTTCGATATCTAGGCCAAAATCTAATTGAATATAATGAATAATGAGAGACAGGTGGGATTTATTTGAAGAATGAACGATGGTACATATCTTTGCAAATACTGTGCTGTAACATCACTTCAACCAAACTAGTAGTAGGCGTAATCAACTCATTTTCACGATTGGTACAGTCGTTTGAATTTTGACGACATATATACGCAATATAATATTCCATTTTATCCTTATAAACATTTATTACTGAACAGTAAGGCAAAAAAATAAATGAAATATGGAAAACCAGTGGTCCTAGGCCAAATTAACAGTGAATAGCTGCATGCATTACGATAAAGCCTATGGATCGGTATATAGGGCATGTAATCAATTTACGTACACGAACATAATTATAACAGCCTTTTCATGGCTACGTACATGACTTTGCACCTAGAATTTATACTAGTCGTATAGGTATAAAAGCGAGGCTATGTCGAACTCAGAACAGAGATTTCATGGTATTGCTTTGCCTTGGATTGCATACGTGTGAGAATAATTCTTTAAAACATCAATGTTATTTTATTGAAATGTACAGACAGGTGGGATCTATTTGAAGAATGAACGATGGTACATATTTTTGCAAATATTGTACTGTAACATCGATTGAAATGACCTCAACCAAACCAGGTCCATCCAGTAGTAGGCGTAACTTAACCGACTCATTTTCATGATTGTTACAGTATCTATGGTGTTTGAATTCAAAGTAAGACATATATACGCTGTATAGCCTAATATTCCACTTTATCCTTATGAAAATTTATTATTGAACAATAAGGCAACAAATAAATGAAATATGGAAAACCTATAGCCTAAGCGAGCCACCGTGACTGGCAGACGTGCAGAGAGAGAGAGAGAGAAACTAGCGGCCATGGAAGAAACCAACACAAAAATCATCAATGGGAAAGGATTCGTAGCAGAGTAACCGCGATATATTCGAGCGTTTGGAAACCACGGCATTGTAGCAATGGTGCACAGATTTTATTGGAACACCCCGATATTACTTTTATCCCGGTTACGAAACAGCTGAGAAAACCGGAGAATAGTGTACTCGGGCATTAACGTATTTGTGGCCATATTATGCATGTAGTAGGCCTGACCTTTGATGAAGTACAGTCCATACAACCTTGCTCTGAGTAACTTGAATTTAAATTGTAAACGCAGTATAAACATATTCCAAGCCTTTCAATTTATTTATCTTTATATTCTACTAGAATTGTAGGGATTTCAACATTATTAAACTACACTTTTTGCCATTCTGCTTTAATATTTAGCAACTAACTTCACATATTTGTGGCCAGGTTATGTAGGTTGTATTCCTAACCATTAATGAAGTTTCAGCAGATATTACCTAGCTTCGATTAATTTGAATTTCAAGTTTTGATAGTAGTATACAAATTCCAAGCCTTTGCCCTTATATTCTAAGAGAACAGTTGTGTCTTACAATATTATTTCAACATATCTTTTGTCATTCTACTTGAATATTCTGCATTTTGTTGGAATAGGAAGTCCGTGACATTGGTGGAATAGGTATACCCTTGCATAAAGTTACTTACCTTGTGCGTAAGCCTTTCTAAACAGAGAATAAAGTTTCAAACTTACAGTGTTTTTCACGGATAATAAATTTATAGAATTCAACTTTTATTCTTACATTCATTACATAGGGCCTGCCTGCCCTATATAACATTTTGGGCCACACATACATAATTGGGATTAATGAATCTATGCACCCATTAGTCTGAAATATTTTAGGGGCATTTGTATACCATCACTCTCCATTACTTGACTTTAAAAAGGGTTAGATTAGGTTTTTTAGATTATAGCCTATATGGTTCTCTGTTTTATTATCCTGTAGATGTGATATTGATGTGATTAACTTATTGTATATAGGTTGTGAATTATAAATATATTGTTGAAGGAATTCTTGCTCTTTTGTTATCCTCCTCCTTTGAGCTGGTATTTACCGATCTTAGGACTTTGGATGTGGAGCCCAAGTTCGTCTTCCTGTTTGCATTGCATCAATGTTTCAAGTCTATATTAATCTTCTAGAGAATTCTTCTTTACTAAGAAAATAGTTGGAAATTAACGGCCTCCTTATAAATAGTTTGCTCAAATTTGAGTAGTTACGATTGCTTAATATTCAATCTTGTATTGTTGAGATTTATCGCTGGGTCTCTCGAGTGAGTTTAGTCTCGCGTTAGAGTTTGAATATTTCATTATGCTATTGTGGTATTCAGGAATGATAGATTCTATATAGTAATACTCAAGGAAGTGTCTTTTATTGGGTAGTAAATTAAAGTAACTAACTTACTTAAGATAGTTTTATTTTAGTATCTGTCTCCTTGAATATTCAGTCATTATAGTGACAGTTCTCAAAAGTAATTACAATTCCTACCTAAATTTACGAAATGAGTCAAGCCAAAATAACAATAACAAAGTTAAAGGAGCTCAGCCGCTGATTGGCTGTCCGCGAGCCAATCAAATTGCTTCGGATTTTCGGAGAACGAATATTACATTACAATAGATGTGACCGTTAATGACTCGTGTCCACGTGAGAGCTGAGAGTGCGATGAACTCTCGAGAGTAAACTGAGGTGGTGTGTCCACTAGAGAGCGCTAGTCCAATTCTGAGAGTAGCTGAGAGTAAAACTCGCGACATTACTCTCAGAACCATGTCCACTTGAAACAAATATCGCGCGAGTTTTCGTCTCGAATTTACGGACAAGATGGACGCACAAGAATGTATTATTCGTTGTTGATATTAATGTAAGCATTCTATGGGGGCTTGGTGAATGCTTTTAAGTGAATCCATTCATTTAATTATTACGCGATTAGAAGAACTTTACAATGTAAAAATTGTCAGGATATCGTCAGAACATCATGAAGTATTAGCGAATTCGATAGGCCTACAAATTAACTAGAAATACATTGAAATCTGATATTAGATTCTTTTAAATATAAACTAATTGTGACTGTGCTTTTCTGTCATTAATCGTGTGATTTTTAATTTATAGCATGTCAAATCGAGTGGAGTGATCCTATCAAACTGTGAATCTAAAATCCGTGTATCTACATGGACGGATAGGTCTTAATCTCTGCGTCCACGAAGACCAAGAGCCGACAAATGCTCCTTGTTGTTTGGTCCTTAACCACTAGAGAAAAAGAATTTTGGGCGTCGCTGTTACATGTCTCTACTTTTATACGCAATAGACTGATGCACGTCATCTTGGTCCTCTCAAAAGAGTACAAAGACAATCACCAAGACTGATTAGGCTACAGGCGTCATGTTTCTAAACTCCGATTTGTAGAATATGTGGAATCGTATGTAGTCTGATATTTTATAATTACTGTATATATATATATATATATATATATATATATATATAACTTATATAACATTGTACAGATATAGGCCTATTAAATTGAATATAACATTATTATGTATAGGCTCTAAAATCGACAATTATGAAATCACTTTACATCAGTTTTTATCATATGGCTTGGTGGGCGTAATATATACATTATCCACTCTCAGAGAACTCTCAGCTATAAAGGCTCGTGTCCACATGAGAGCTGCGAGTGCGAGGAACTCTCGAGAGTTGCATTTCGGTATGTGGACATGCGTCTGAGAGCACTGTCTGAGAGGTAGCTGAGAGTGGCATTCAGAGAGTCAACTCGCAGGTGGACACGCCTTTGCAATCAATCTCCGAGAGCAGCTCGCACTATACCAATCTGTTTCGTATAGCTGAGAGTTCTCTGAGAGTGGATAGTATGTATTTTATGCCCAACAAGCCATATGATAAAATTATTCAATTTGCTTTCAATATTTATTTATATTTTCTAAAAACGAAATCTAAATAGAATAATACTCAATGATAATAGATTATAATAGCCTACGGTATCGTTTAATGTTCATATGATCATCATGAAAAAAATGTAAGTTTATAAGTGAATAACTGAACAATAATAATTTTTTTACATTACATTCGTGTATGAAACATAATGAAACACTGAAAATCTCCATGGTTCACTACGGCGATCATAGATTCCTCTACAGAATATTCTGTAACGGGTGCAGTAACCCTCATGTCTGCAGATTAGAAGCATGTTGGGATCTCCTGCGGGACAAAATTCCGGAACAGCGGTGACCGTCATAGCCTAAGTTGCAATCGTTAAATAATCATATAAACGAACACAATATTAGTGTAGACTACATACGATTCCAAATATTCTGCAAATCGGAGTTTAGAAACACGGCGCCTATAGCGTAATCAGTCTTTGTGGTTGTCTTTGTACTCTTTTGAGGGGACCAAGATGACGTACACGAGTCTATTGCGTATAAAAGTAGACATGTTACAGCGACGCACAAAATGCTTTTGCTCTAGTGCTAAAGGACCAATCAACAAGGAACATTTGTTGGCTCTTGGTCTTCGTGGACGCAGAGGATAAATAGTCGACCTATCCGTTCATGTAGATGCACGGAGTTTAGATTCACAGTTTGATAGGATCACTCAACTCGACTTGACATGCTATAAATTAAAAATCACATGCTTGATGCCGGAAAAGCACAGAGTCACAATTAGTTTATATTTAACAAGAATCTCATATCACATTTCAATGTCTTTTTAGTTAATCTGTGGGCCTATCGAATTCACTAATACTTCATGATGTTCTGATGATATTCTGACAATATTAGATTGTTAAATTCTTCTAAACGCTTAGTAATTAAATGCATGTACTCACTTAAAAGCATTCAGCAGGCCCTCATAAAATGCTTACATTAATATTAACAACGAATAATATATTGTTGTGCGTCCATCTTGTCCGTAAATGCGAGACGAAAACTCGCGCGATTTTGTTTCAAGTGGACACGGTCTTGAGAGTAATGTCGCGAGTTTTACTCTCAGCTACTCTCAGGATTGGACTAGCGCTCTCTAGTGGACACATCACCTGAGAGTACTCTCGAGAGTTTCTCGCACTCTCAGCTCTCATGTGGACACGAGCCTAGAAACAGATTCGTATAGTGCGCGCTGCTCTCGGAGATTTTTAAACCTATTAAGACAGTTTGATTATCACTGTCTTAATAAAACTCCCACACGCATAAATGCATGCTTGGATAACATTATCACAAATTTTTATTGCGTAAATTCGAATCTTACTGTCCGGAATCTGGGGTTATCCGATCATCATGCCATTTTGTTTGAAATGCGTATTGACAAAAACTCCTACTATAATCAGAGAAGACAAATGTTTCAGATAAGAGATTTTTCTGATGACAATTTTTAAATTATGAAATACAGCTAAGTAATATTGAATGGAAATCTATATTGTACAAGTCCACTGAAATGAATGATAGGAAAGGAAATGCTGACACCTTCTTTGCTATTCTGATTGACATATTCAATTCAAGTTTTCCAATGAATCATAAAACAAGGTATCCCCAAAACAACAAAGCGCTTAAAAACCAAAGAAAATGGTATACACGAGAACTAAGAAAAATGAGAGCTAACTTAATTACTTTAATATTTATTAAAAAATCTAAAAAGGAAACCTTACTAACTAACATACGGGAATATAGAAAAAAGTATAGAAATTGCATAAGAGATGCCAAAAAGGAAAATAATCAGCAGTTTATAGAGGGCTCTGAAAACAAATGCAAAGCTGCATGGGGAATAATAAACTCAATCGCTAAGAAAAATGTCACAGCGACAGTAAACATAACGCCAGATTCCTACGGTGACTTTTTTGTTGAATCTGTAAATACCATTTCTTCTTATATTAAACCATGCATTAATACAGCGCTAAACTTACAAGAAACGCTTGGACTGACTGACAAAACATTTGTTTTCACTGAGGTAACCTGTGATGATGTTAAGAAAGTAGTAAAAAACCTTAAAAATTCAAAGACTCAAGATGTTTATGGAATGTCAAATAACTTCATAAAAGAAACAATAGATCTCATACTAGTTCCGTTAACCTGTTGTATCAATCTATGTATCGTTGAAAGTCATTTTCCTCAATGCTTAAAATTTTCTAAAGTCACCCCAGTGTATAAGAAGGGTAATCCCGCTGAAACGAGTAGCTACAGGCCTATCTCTATAATTCAAACCTTGGGTAAGATCATGGAATGTCTAATTAAACAACAAATATATACATATTTTGAAAATAACAATATATTTCTTGAAAATCAATTTGGATTTAGATCTAAAAAATCAACAGTAATGGCAGTGGATTCGTTAATAGAACAAATTTATTATGCATTTGAGAAAGGAGCACATGCTCAGGGAACTCTGTGTTACCTCACCAAAGCATTCGACACCGTGAATCATGAAGTATTACTTGGTAAAATGGATAAATATGGTATTAGAGGACAACAGTTAAAATTTTTTCAGTCGTATCTGACTAACCGTAAACAAGTAGTGAATGTTAGAGGTAATGTTTCTAAAGAAAAATTGATAAATATTGGGGTTCCTCAGGGGTCAGTATTGGGACCAATCTTATTTTTAATTATAATCAATGATATAGGTTCTAACCAGTGTGTTCCGGCCTTCACTGTAATTTATGCTGATGACACTACTTATTTAAATATTGATCGTGACATATTGTGTCTGACGAATTCCGTTAAGAATACTATTGGGCAGGCTGTTAAGTGGTTTGAAGCAAATGGTCTCTTTGTTAATGTAGAGAAAACCCAAAGTATTTTATTCTCTTTGAGAGTTTCAGATGAATCTGTAAGTGACTCTTTAGAATGTGTCAAATTGTTAGGGATATTAATTGATAATAAACTTTCTTGGAAGGCTCATATTAACTGTGTCTGTACTAAACTATCTAGAGCTATATATTTACTCAGAACCCTAAAAAATTATGTTAAAACAGACTACATACGAACCGCATATTTTGCTTTTTTTCAAAGCATATTGAAATATGGATTGATACTCTGGGGGAATGGAACAGGTATTAATGATATACTAATATTACAAAAGAAAGCAATTAGGCTACTGAGTAATTCAAACAAAACTGAGCACTGTAAGCCTCTATTCAAGAAGATGAGAATCCTCAGTTATAAACCTCTACCTGTATGACGTTCTGCTATTTGTTAAAGAAATTAACATACATTCACCAGTAGAAATGAAATACACGACCACAACACGAGAAACAGAGATGAATTTGATATTCCATACCATCGATTACAAAAATCAATAAAATATTATAAGGTTATGGGTCTCAGATTATATAACAGATTACCAAGGGGATTAAAAGAACTTCAACTAAATGTTTTTAAGAAAAGACTCAACAAGTGGCTGATTACGAATCCATTTTATTCAATTGACGAGTATGAAGAAGCTCAATTTGTATAGATTTCTAGTCGTTTTACTCCTTAAACATTTGGTATTAATATTTAATACTTACTTATTATTTTTATACATCTGAGTTTTTATGAACTTTGACTATGAACTTGAGATTATTGAATTTGGTTTTTATAGTGTACTTTATCATTTTAAAATTATCTTTCCTTAATACTTTGACCATTTTAATGTTTTGATTCTGATATTGGGGTAACTGTTCTGATGACAAGTCAATACTGAGGCTTATTATTTTTAGCTATGTATTATATTATACTATGTACATTATGTATACTATATTATGTATACTATATTATATATGTATTGTACTTATGACATGATCTATTGTATTCAATGAATGCCTAATGGTTGTAATAAAATTATTATTATTATTATTATTATTTTGTTATTATTATTATTATTATTATTATTATTGATTGCAAAGGCGTGTGCACCTGTGAGTTGACTCTCTGAATGTCACTCTCCATTACCTCTTTTTTCTTCTTCTTTTTTCTCATACACTGCTCTCAGACGCGTGTCCACATACCGAAATGCAGCTCTCGAGACTTTATCGCACTCTCAGCTCTCAAGTGGACACGAGCCTTGATTTCGGTACCGGTCTATCGATTTTGTCCACATTCGATAGGCATCTTACCATGGATGTTATAAATGCGTATACCAAGTTTCATGAAAATACGATAAAGCGTATTTGAGTTATCACGCGTACAGACACAAGAACAGACGGACAGACATTTTCCCGTCCCCCACACAATCTTATAAAGTACCGGTACCATTCTGGCACTTAATAAAAAATATAAACAAAGAAAGTGATTCAGAGCGGAGAGGGAGAGGGCGAGAGAGATAGCAACTAGCAAGAAAGATTGACCTTAAATATACGTTTGTCTGAAACGATTACTTCCTAACTTAGAGGATCTCAAAACATTTATTAATAATAATAAATACTAAATCGAATTTCTGGTTTGAACACTTCAATTTCTCGTGTAGGATCTGGGGTTTTCCTGGCGCAGAAGCTGAGTGAAGTTTTCTCGTGCAGTCAGCCAGATGTTTGCGTCAATTAACCCCGACGTTTCGGAGGCAAACGCTGCCTCCATCTTCAAACGCCTTTGAAGACGGAGGCAGCGTTGGCCTCCGAAACGTCGGGTTTAATTGACGCAAACACCTGACTGACTGCCCGAGAAAACTTCACTCAACTTCAATTTCTCGTCCTAAACTGTGACACGGGTAGAAACTAGAAAGACATAACCGTGGAAAACAACCATTAACCCTGTCGGGCACAAGGTAAATATTGTATCAGGCGTTAGTTTAAGGTTGCAGAAGTAATGCAATTAAAAGAAAAACGAGAACAAAGAGACACATTATGATATCTAGTTTTACAGTCATTATGTCGCAGTTATTCAGTTTCTATTACGTGCTGGACAACTAGCTTCATTAGTAGCGGCTGCCCCCGCAGCGAGACGCTGCCCAGGTTATTGGTAAACGTGTAGTATTGCATTTCTGCAGCTGGACCAGCAGGCAGGTTGTCATGTTGGACAGATTATTATTATGCTCCTGACATCTAGCGGCTGCTGTAAGAACGGTCCGGCCAGCTTCTCGAGTTCGTCCTCATTATGACCATTTTCTTCCATAGAGCCTCTTTGTAGGCAATTTCTAAATTTTATTTCCATAGCCCATAGAAATGCCCAACGAAGGTGCCACAGGTGCTTTGGCAACACAGTAGATTGATTTTTTACCGGCAGAATTTCTAACAAAAAGTTTTTTTCTAAAAGTACAGTATTTCTAGAAATTTGTTATCTGGCAGAGTTACGGTAGACTACTGCTCTTAAACCCAATCAGTATCAATATATCAGTCTAGGCTTGCTGGATCATTATTTTATATGCAGACAAATAATTCTGTGCATTTCTATTTAACTACGTTGTCATGGTGTTATTAAAGTTAGAAAGGTTACTCGTGTCGAATCTTTCACACAGATGAATTTTTTTTAGTTACAAAAATGAAAATAATAGTAATTATAAAGGAATTAAATCTTTGCTTTACCCACTTTGAATAAAACCACTTCAAATATTTCAAACTAATTTTACTTTTCAACAGTTACAATATTTTTATTAAAAGTATATTACAAGAACATTTTGTATTTCATTCCGACAGTGAACTTATATAAAAACTTTAAAAATCTACACTCGCCTTTTCGCTAGCGCACAGGTATACTACTGGTCGTGGATACAAAGGAAAGAAAGAATAGTAATGCTATTACAAATCTGGTATAATTTATTTTAATTGTCATACCATATCACCGTACTGGGGTTATGAAGATTCGTAGGCGCCAAGTTGGGAGACCATTTATAACCGTACCTTACGTTGGGCAGCTATTTATAACAGTTCTTTAATTAGGCCACAAGATTGGACGCCATTTATCACCGTTCGTCGCTCTCCTGAAGATTTGCCGCTAAGTTGAGTAGCTATTTATCACTGAATGTCGGAGGGGAGTTGATTTATAACTGTCGGTGGGATTTTTAGATGTATAGTGGTTCTGGAGTTCTGATTAAAATAAGGGGTGCCGGGCGTAGTACTCAGGGGTAGTTATAAGCTAGAGAACTCTTATCTAGGGAAGTGGCTAGAGAAAATCGAGATAACAGTCAAAGGGCGGTGTCAGGAATAATGGTAACTAAAAGTTGAGTCGTCTTTTCAAATTAATATATATTTTCCAAAGTTTAGTATTTGCTGAAATGCTGAATTAATTGATTTAGTTCTATTAGATGATGTAAGTTCTGATATTTAGTAGTATTTAGTACGTCGTTAAAGTTCGTAAGTAACACTTTGTAACTTGTTAAATTGTAATAGTAATTACTTCACTGGTACGCGCCGTTGAAAATGTCTATTTACTTTTACATTTACTCTCTCGTAGTTTCTATTTGTATCGCGCGGATAATAATGTTCAATCTTACGTTCACAATTAATGGTTCGTAATAATAAAATCAATGTCTTTACCAAATAATATAAATTACGCGCTTCGACGCTGATAATAACTTCTATTTATATCGCGCGGATTATAATGTTTAAATATCAATATATTGCAAAGTTACTTGAGTTTAATAATGTTTAACGTAGTCTTATGTCTGAAGTGTGTCTTGAAGTTCTTTCGTCTAAGCTGTCGTGTGATCAATAGATGACGAGATGTCCGTGCTTTCTGCTAATATCTTTGTAAGGGGTAGTGGGGGTAAGTAGTTCCAATTGGTTGTGTCTGTGTCTAAGTCTTCTCTGATTGGGGTAAGGTAGTTCCTTCTGCTATTCAGTTTGAAATATATTCCGTTTTCCGTCGTTGAAACAGGCAAGTTGCATCGGTCATTAATTACTTGAGCTGTCAAAATTGGCTAGGCGCCAGCCGGACGGCTCAAGAGGAAGTAGGCGTTACTAGGTTTATGTTTTTATCAATAACTCTGATAACTGAAAGTTATCATAGTTCTGGTTATTTAATCCTGATGGGCTATTTTACGGGGCTTCCAATGGTATTAATTTGTAGTGGGTGTGATAAAAATGAAGAGAGTTATTAAGGTTTTTATATTAAAATGATGGAACGGGTTAATAAAAAGTTATGTGTAATATATCAAACTGTAGGGGCTGTTATTGGCTGTTGATGGGTGTAATTGGTTTCCTTGTCGCTTTTTCCTTAATGGAGTAATTAATGTTTGAAGTTAGGTGTTATATGGGGAATGAATGTTTGAAGTTAGGTGTTATGTGTGGAAGTATAAACAGTAGGGTGCGTATTGTCAATCGTACAGGGGCTATATATGAGATTGTCGTCTGTGTTGAGTACAAAGTACGGTTACAAGATGTCCGCATAATGATTAAAAAACTCACGCGATGTAGAGATGTCGACGTCAATACAAGCGGGATTTTATGATCATTATAATACCCAATCTGGAATTTGAAGAGTGGCGGTGTTTTGTTTTGAATGAAATATGGAAATTTAATTTTTCGATTCCCTAAAATACTTTTCCATGGCTAAAAGAATTTCGTGGGATTTTCTCTATTGTGGTTTACTTTGATATTAGCTTTTCGATCAATTGTCTTTGTTTTCAATATCTGTTCTTGAAAAATTTAGATCCTTACATCATCTATACTTTTGATTAATTCTGCCGTAATTACACATACACAAATAAATTCATATTCAATAAAATACACTTTCAACATTATTTTACCTTGAATTGGTCACTTTTCTTCTTGGTCGTAGTACACATTTTGCTGAGTTCATAGTCCATTTGATTAACTAGTAAAACAAAATCATAATTATACCTTATACACAAATAAAATTATAAAATACACTCGAATTTCTTGATATTAATATTAATTTCAATAGCTTCTTGCATAACGCTGATTTTTGATGCTAATCCATATATTGTTGATGTCAAACGTTGGAGTACGCTAATCTTCCTCATTGGTCTACTTAATACACTGATATTATATTCAGATTACACATGTTTTCTTCCTACTCCTTTTTATCTATTTACCTCATTAATAATCATTCCTTAATGTTCCTTTTCATTCTTTCAATATTCTTTTACCTTGTTTCCATTATTCTAACCTCATAAATCATCTTTTATGTCTTACCTTCACAATTTCTTTATTAATCTCAATACTCATTATCATTCTTTTCTTTCATATTACTTTCAATACTCGTTATCATATTTCCTCATTTATTCTCATATTTCTCACTTCATAACTATCATTACTTCATATTTTCCTCGTAGATATCTATATTGTACCATTTTAATTATTCACTCATTTTGTTTATCATACATTTATTTCTTACCTTTTGTTATATTTCTCATTATTTTACCTTCAAGATTCTTATTTGTTAACACACATATTTCTCAACAACTATTTCACTTTCAAATTCTTACTTAACTCTGATCATTCTTTTACTTCACTTTTGCTATACAATTCTACTTAATTAGTGTAGGGAGAGGGTTATTTCCTGTCCATATTGTTTATGTAAAATAATTTTTCTTTTTGAAAAATTAACAAAATTTAGTTATTCTTACTCTGTGTACTACTCCAATAAAATTCAAATATGTCGAAATTTCAATGTTTACTTATTTACTACTTCAAATAATAGTGTGATTACCTTTGTCAAATGAATGTTTTAACTCTTCAGTTGAATAAATAAAGGGAGTGGCCTATCTTAAAATTACATATATACAAAGATTCACTAACAATGGCAATAAACTTATTTGTTGCACTTATATCTTTAGTGGCATGGCTGTTGTGATGTCTCACTCTATTTTATAGAATAAGAATCATTTCATCATAGTCTTTGCAACAACCACGGGGAGGCTAATTATACTCTACCTTGTAAGTATCACATTCGTTATATATAACGTCAGGTAAAACATTAATTTGAGAAGTATGAATCACTCTAATTATTTTACAATGTCAGTCTGATAAAACGTTTTCCTGAGTCCTGGTCGATAATCCCTTTTACTTCTCCTTCTGCTTTAAACTTTCTTAGGCATTTCTGTTTGGGGTTCATGACATAATATAGTTCTAACAGGTGATTGTTGTAGGTTACAAGAATTTCTTCTCAACAGTTTGTATTGGGGTCGTTGCCTGGTATTATACATGTGAAGTTCAATGTTTACTACCAGTTTACAGCACAGCGGGGTGTTTCCGGCCAAGGGTCGGTCGTACAATGAGTTGTAATTTGCTAAGGGGAGACTTGAGTTGAATGGGATTTTGTTCTCTTTGAATAAACTTTCTAAATTCTTACAATATCTGTTGCGTTGTATTGGGTTCCAAGAAGCATGTTGGTTAAAATAAAATTGGGGAAATTTTCTGAAATATTCACTGAATTAATAGGGGTGACATTCTACACATATATACATTATTTACATCTTAACTAAGGGGTGTGGTTATGTCATCACTATTAACAAAATGTTAATTTAATTTGATAAACTTCTTAAGTCATAAGTGTCCAAAAGAATTTCAATTTCCATGAATATTATTACTGTGGTCAAATATTTAATTAATATTCCAAACAAAATTTCAATTTATTTATTATCTAAAAGGAAAAATAACACTACTAATAATTGGATTGTTGTCAACAATGGGGTTGCACTCCACATTGCAGGCACTGGCATGGTTATTCTCTTTTAATTATTGTTGTTTATAAAATTTCAAACATTCAAATTTATTTATAATAAGGTAATGCTGGTTCATTTTGATATTTACATTTCCTGGAATAATTTTAACATTCTATGCTGTTTTGGGAAGTTTCGTTTTGAGTTATTTAGCGAAGGAAAAATAAGAAAAATTATGATCTATCAATCTGGTCGTGGGGGTTAGGGGTCCTTATTTCATTCTGGGATGTGTCATTATTTCCTTGTCTGTCTTCCATGTTACTCGGGGAATTGTTGTTAGGTCTATTTCTCGGGCTTTCATAAGAATTGTTCCTTTCATATTGATTATTGTAGTTACGGCGGGAGTACCTGAAATTATTCCAGCCTCTATAGTAGGGGCGAAAGAAACCTTGGTTATACTGATTACGGTTAAACCAGTTAGGCCTATTTCCTGCATAGCCACGTCTGTTCTGACCACGGTAACTGTTCCCTTGCCTATTATTGTAATTGCCATACGGCCTGAAACGGAAACCACGGGTTTGCCAATTATTGCGGGCGTTCCGCACGTACTCTGTTTGGGGCCAATAAGGTCTGTTGTCCCTAGAATCATTGTTTTGCTGGTCCTCATTTGAAATTCCTGTCCGCGACCCAATCTGGAAATTTTCCTGATTGTCAGAAGTTTGTACCAGATTAATGTTTTTCCGGTGAGTTTGGTTAGCTGACACAATGGGGTGCGATGGTTTAGTGGAAGTGTAAGTTAGGTCCTGCATTGACTTTAGTAATTTTAACATCTCAGTGGTGGATTGAGGAGATGCGACAACAAGGCAATTCCTTATTACAGGCGGAAAGTGAGACGGGAGTGCCTTTAGAAAATCTTGCTCCAAAATTTCTGGTTTAAGCAGTTGGCGGTTTTCACACAAAGAAATGAAATATTGTAGATAGGTTTGGCCGTGGCTACGGTCGTACTTACCTTGAAATATTCGCGATCTCAAACGGCTTTGCTCGCTTTCGCTCCAATACTCAGATAAAAACATTTCCTCAAACTGACCTATGGACAGGAGGTTGTTGGGATCGATGACTTGGAGCCAGCGAGCTGCGTTAGCTTTCAAAGATTGATTCACAAAAATCATTTTTAGATGTTCTGGGACTCCTCGTAAAGCAAAATAAGTTTTTAGGTCCTTTAAATATCTGACAGGGTTTGTTTTCAAGGTATCTTCAAAATACGGTAATGGAAAATCCGAATTGTGCAATGAAAAACTATTGTTTACAACATTTTGGGGTGTTTGATTAGTGCTGGCAGCTCGTTGATCCAATCCATTGTTGGTTCTGGGTAATGGTGCAGGTGGTTCTGGTATTTCAGGGGCTTGAGGTACTGGATCAGGGGGGTTGGAAGAAGTAGAAGCAGATGTTGATGGGGTATTACAAACATGAGGGATCAAAGCATTTTCCCTGGTTTGTTCGATTAGGCTTTCCTGGTCTCTTACCCTTTGCCTAAGTCGGTCTAGTTCTGATTGAAGGGATACCAATTTCGTAGAATTGCTAGCGGTTACCCTTTCTACTGAGGAAATATGATTTGTCAACACTTGTTCTGAAGTAGCTATTTGAGCTGTGACTCTACTGTCCAAATTTTGTAATTCAGACGTAACCTGAGTGCGGTGTTCAGTGATTAAGGTTGTCAGTGTAGAGTTCATTGTTGTAATTTGTTGGTTTTGAATAGCGAGTTCGTCTCTTACTTGTTGATTTTGAGTAGCAAGTGTAGAATTTAGTGTAGTATTCATGTTAGCAATCTGATTTTCAAGTGTGGAGTTCATTGTGGTCATTTGTTGATTTTGACTTTCAAGTGTGGAGTTCATTGTAGCATTTTGTGTGGCAATTTCGACTCTCAATTGGTGATTTTGAGTAGCAAGGGTGGAGTTCTGTGTTTCTAGTGCGGAATTTAACTCGTTCTTAAGCGTGGTGTTTTGTGTTGCAAGTTCGTTCACTTGTGTAGAAATTCCTACTATCATTGTCTGAATTTGTGACAAAAAATCTAAACTGAAAGAAGGAAGGTTAGGGTCTAAGTTTATGGTGTTCTGAGTAGAAGTCGATGGGGTGGGTGCACTCACAGCTGGGATATTAACAGGGGGTTGCGTAACAGGCAAGCTAGCAAGGTCACTTTCGGTTTCATGCTGAGTAATTTCTAAGTTGTCAGAAATAGGAACAGAGGCACTTTCATTGTTTTCAGAAGTAGGATTCTGTTCTGAACATAATATCGGAGTATCAGAATTTGGCTCCATGATTTGGAATACTTTATTATTCCTTAATTTCATAAACTAATACGATACAATTGAATTTACTAAAAAATTAAAAATTAATTAAAATACAAAAAAAATTTGAAATTTAAATTGGAAAAATTTTACTTTGAATTCAAATAAAAACAGGAGCAAAATTCAGTTTTCAACACTTAAGTTGGATTAACGATACCCTTTTGTAGTCCAGAAGTCCAGCGGTAGGCCAAAGGTGATGTCCGGGTGCCCAGGTGATGAGGGAAAATGTTGTAGATGAAGATCCAGGGGGGGGGTATTGATGAAATGATGAATAATCCAATGGTGTGCTGACTCTAATAAAATTTCTCACAGAATTTAAAACTTGGTGGTGTGTGATTTAGTGTAGTGTTCCTGAATTTTATTGTTGAAAAATTAAATTTTATTGACTGGTCCCTCGATCTTCAAATTCAAGCAATCACGATGGTCGCCATTTATAACCGTACTGGGGTTATGAAGATTCGTAGGCGCCAAGTTGGGAGACCATTTATAACCGTACCTTACGTTGGGCAGCTATTTATAACAGTTCTTTAATTAGGCCACAAGATTGGACGCCATTTATCACCGTTCGTCGCTCTCCTGAAGATTTGCCGCTAAGTTGAGTAGCTATTTATCACTGAATGTCGGAGGGGAGTTGATTTATAACTGTCGGTGGGATTTTTAGATGTATAGTGGTTCTGGAGTTCTGATTAAAATAAGGGGTGCCGGGCGTAGTACTCAGGGGTAGTTATAAGCTAGAGAACTCTTATCTAGGGAAGTGGCTAGAGAAAATCGAGATAACAGTCAAAGGGCGGTGTCAGGAATAATGGTAACTAAAAGTTGAGTCGTCTTTTCAAATTAATATATATTTTCCAAAGTTTAGTATTTGCTGAAATGCTGAATTAATTGATTTAGTTCTATTAGATGATGTAAGTTCTGATATTTAGTAGTATTTAGTACGTCGTTAAAGTTCGTAAGTAACACTTTGTAACTTGTTAAATTGTAATAGTAATTACTTCACTGGTACGCGCCGTTGAAAATGTCTATTTACTTTTACATTTACTCTCTCGTAGTTTCTATTTGTATCGCGCGGATAATAATGTTCAATCTTACGTTCACAATTAATGGTTCGTAATAATAAAATCAATGTCTTTACCAAATAATATAAATTACGCGCTTCGACGCTGATAATAACTTCTATTTATATCGCGCGGATTATAATGTTTAAATATCAATATATTGCAAAGTTACTTGAGTTTAATAATGTTTAACGTAGTCTTATGTCTGAAGTGTGTCTTGAAGTTCTTTCGTCTAAGCTGTCGTGTGATCAATAGATGACGAGATGTCCGTGCTTTCTGCTAATATCTTTGTAAGGGGTAGTGGGGGTAAGTAGTTCCAATTGGTTGTGTCTGTGTCTAAGTCTTCTCTGATTGGGGTAAGGTAGTTCCTTCTGCTATTCAGTTTGAAATATATTCCGTTTTCCGTCGTTGAAACAGGCAAGTTGCATCGGTCATTAATTACTTGAGCTGTCAAAATTGGCTAGGCGCCAGCCGGACGGCTCAAGAGGAAGTAGGCGTTACTAGGTTTATGTTTTTATCAATAACTCTGATAACTGAAAGTTATCATAGTTCTGGTTATTTAATCCTGATGGGCTATTTTACGGGGCTTCCAATGGTATTAATTTGTAGTGGGTGTGATAAAAATGAAGAGAGTTATTAAGGTTTTTATATTAAAATGATGGAACGGGTTAATAAAAAGTTATGTGTAATATATCAAACTGTAGGGGCTGTTATTGGCTGTTGATGGGTGTAATTGGTTTCCTTGTCGCTTTTTCCTTAATGGAGTAATTAATGTTTGAAGTTAGGTGTTATATGGGGAATGAATGTTTGAAGTTAGGTGTTATGTGTGGAAGTATAAACAGTAGGGTGCGTATTGTCAATCGTACAGGGGCTATATATGAGATTGTCGTCTGTGTTGAGTACAAAGTACGGTTACAACCAATGTAAATTGATCTGAAATATATAAACTATTCGTTAGCACGGAATTAACGGCAAAGGTTGATTATTTAATGATAAAGGCTAACCTTAATCTGATTTAATCTTCTCTAACGTAATATCATCAATAATCTGAACACTAGAAGAAGGCAATCAGCAAATCAACTGAAAATGAATCAATAATTCAAGTAGTAAGTGAAATAATGGAAGAGTTCTATCCATACACCCGAACTAACAATAGGTACTTGAAATCAGAATCTTTAGATCACTATATATACTTGTCGGAAGTAAAAAGAACAATTCCCTGGTTTATCATAAAGGGAATTATTCACACTGTCTATTATAGAGTTTACATATAGGCTACTATGAGTGAATAAGTGAATAAAAGTGAATAAGTTATATCAAATTTCAAGCAAGGAACCATTTCTTATTAATGAAATAATTAGAAAAAGTTAAGCTAATTTGGCTTGCTAATGCAAGATACTATAGGGTGTCCCAATAAGAACGCCGGATTTAATAAAGCAGAAAATACATTTTGTTTTCAAGAAATGACATAAATTTATACATGAATACAAAGGGCACATGTTTCGATTTATGTATGAAAAATGATATCTGGCATATGTCCACCACGTCCTGTTCTGCAGCTTGTGAACTCTGCCCATGAAAAATGTGATAATTTTTGCACAGTCTTGCGCCTGGCGATGACACGTCGAATTTCCTGCTTCGGGTCTTGTATGGTTCGGGGATTGTGTCTTATAAACCTGCTATTTAAGAAACCCCCAAAGAAAAAAGTCGCACGGTGTCAGAGCACATGGCCTTGGTGGCCAGTTTTGGTCGCCTCTGCGCTAAAGAACTCGGTTTGGGCATAACACTCACCATTCTTGTAATGAGTTTTGACAATTAAAACACGTTGTTCAGCAGTGTAGCGCTCCTTACCAAGTAATTGCAACATAGGCGCCGACTTAGGGGGGCAAGGTACGTTCTGCCCCCCCCCCCCAAGACTTAAGATTTTATCATGTAAGGCCTATGTATAGCTACTGAAATTCCAGTTCTTGCCCCCCCCCCCAGAAATATTTTTCCAAGTCAGCGCCTCTGAATTGCAACAAATACAGGAAACAGAAAAGCTAACTACAATGTTGCCAATCCCACAGCATAAAACTGGCGGCCAATTCAAATCCGGCGTTCTTATTGGGACACCCTTTATAACTAATTCTAGTTTCTTTCTTTTCAGGTAAGTATCTCTAGACATGAAAGGAAGGAGAAAAATACAGAAAAAAGGCAAGGAAGTGACTGGGTACTCTGAGGTCGAGGAAGGTATTCAATGAACAAGAGAAGAAACGGGGAATTTATAATATTAATATAATTATATAAAAGAAATACGAAATTCTAACAAGGCTTTCTATTTTATTAAAACATTTCCTGATATAACTATGTATTTTTTTATTATTTATTTATTCCCTTTGTCGGCATGCTCCATTACATTGGTAATACTACATGCAACATAGCTCATTTACATGTTATATACACATTAGTACATATTCACTTTATCGTATACTATTGTTCTTACATATTCTTTAAAATATCTTAAATACTTTTGTATCCGCTTTTCGGATTTCTTTCTTCATAATGTTTCTTCCTTGTTTCTGCATTTCAAAGTCGTAAAGAAGATGGTCCACAGTATGAGTTGCTTTCTGACATGGGCAGCGTGAATCATTTAATATTCCTATTCGATGGAGGTGCGATTTTTTTAGCCATGTCCAGTTACAATTTCAGAAAACTCTGAAGAGATGTTAATATTCAGTTTTAATCTGTCTCTATGAGTTAAGCTATAAGCAAGTGTTGATATGTAACATTATTATTATTATTATTATTATTATTATTATTATTATTATTTATTCTCCAGGGATGGAAACCCTGTTTCACCACAGAGGCATGTTAGGGTTGTACTTTTAAACTAATTGAAATGACTATATAATTTCAAACATTAAATAAGTAATTCCGAGGAATTACCTAAGAACTCTACGAACTCTGATAACAAACACTAAAAATCTAATTTATGAAGTAAAGAAACAAGCCGATATCAGGTTGTATGAAAGACATAATTTGGAGAAGTAAGTACATGACGATAGACAGTAAAGTGCGCATTTACAAAACAATGTTAAGACCAATCTTAACATATGCCGCAGAAACGAGAGCAGACACAAACAAAACTAAACAGATATTAAGCCCATGTGAAATGAAGGTGCTAAGAACAATTCAGGGGACACGATACAGAAATTAGGGACAAATGCCAAATTCAGGAAATAACTAAATTTACCAATGACAGAATTTTTTTGGAAAGAACACGTTGATAGAATGGAAAACAATCGCCTAGCAAAAAAGGCTCAAGAAAGCAGATCAGACGGAAAAAGTTTAAGAGGAAGGCCTGCTACGAGATGGAAAGACAGTACACATGCCTCATCTGAGGAATAAAGGGGAAATAAATAGGACATAATCCTACATTACAAGAAGAAGAAGAAGAAATAAGTAATTATAGTTGATCGTGAATGTAGACTAAGTTATAAATCTGATAAATTCTCTAAAACAGCAGATTTTGTTACATAAATGGAGACATGAGTTGCAAAATGTTTTTCACACTTCAAAGCATGCAATTCAAGACTAAACCTTCCTCTTTCGAATAATGTACAGTCAAATAAGGGGTGTTTCATAGCTACATTTGCAGATGTGGTTTCTGTCTGTATTAACGTTGAACCTTCTGAAATAACTACCAAACTTTCCATGTCCTGTTAGAAATTGTGTTAAAATAAAATTTGGTGAAAAATGTTTAGTCTGCAACCTTTCAAACACTGTGTGGAAAAACAGTTCTTTATTTAATGCACCACTAGTACTTTGGACCCATCCGTCGTTCCAGCGGCTGATGATGTCATTCCTGATCTGTGTTTTAACATATGCTGCCGGACTTCTAGAATATGAATAATAATTCTGATGAGAGGCTGCTGCTGATTTTGCTAATCGTTCTGCTCGCTCATTTTCCACTTTTCCGATGTCTCCGCGTACCCAACACATACAGTACATATAATATATGTACATGCCCTTGGATAGTATTTATAATTTCAGCCGAGATCGCATTCAGATTATTATATACATTGTTAATCGAATGGAGAGCAGCTTGTGAATCACTATGAATTCGCATGTTATGTTTAGATTATATGCACCACTTTAGTCTTCTTTTATATCTAATAACTTAATCTGAAAATAACTAAGATTTGGGAGTTAATTTGAAAAGCTTAAAGAATATTTCCTTATCCTTACAGTTAACAACATATGCACATCCCACTGATGCTCCTTCCTCTCCTTCATTAAAACGGGATCTGTCTATAAATATCTTGTATATGTGGTTTTGATCATAATCTTCAATTAAGGGTGTTAATAGGTGTCTGTTAATAATTTTTAAAATTGACAAAATGAAAGGCTTAAAATTCAAAGGATTTAATTTTTTTCAGAAATTTGCAATATTTTGTACCACATGAGCCATAAATATATTTTATTTTAATGCGAGACGACACCGAAATCGTGTAATTTTATGCGAAATAACACCGAAATGAACTGAAATTTTGTACCGAAATTTAAAATTTTTATTCACCGTAAAATAGGATCCCTAATCATAACATCTTAAGAATATCTGAGGGACCTATTAGCAAACTCGGAAGTCTCCATTTTGAAAAAAAGATCGAGATGCTACTGAATAATGAAAGTTTAAGGCATTTCCTATTAGGCTACTTATTTAGTGTATATGTTGCAAATCTTGAGCTCCTCCCGTCGGATTTGCAACACATACACTAAATGTGTGATAGGAAATACAATAAACTTTAATTAGAAGTTAGCATCTCTATCTTTTGTAAAATGTAGATTGCTGGATTTGCTAATAGACCAATGCCCGGGTGCACCATTCTCCGGTTTTCTCAGCTGTTTCGTAACCGGGGTAAAAGTAATTTCGGGGTATTCTAAGAAAACCTGTACACCATTTCTACAATACCGCGGTTTCCAAACACTCGAATATATCGCGGTTATTCTGCTACGAAGTCACTCCCATGGAGCAATTTGTGTTTGTTTCTACCATGACCGCTACGCTTATCTCCATCTTGGAAGAAAACACTGTTTTCTCACTTTACAGCTCCTTCACGGCCGGTTAGCATCTTACCGCGGTTAAAGTCAAAACCGAGCTTGGTGCAACGAAAGTATGACTTTACCGGGGTAAACTAAGCAACTTTACCGCGGTATTCTGAATACCGAGGTTGGTGCACTCAGCCATTACGGTCTGAAAAATTTAGACAAAAAATTATTTATGATGTAGTTTCTTATTTGTTTAATGTAAATATAAAAAGTTAACCCTTTCAATTAAACGTATTTAACTGAGGAAACAAGTGTAGCTTACAACTTAACTCAGCCTGTTGCATTAGTACTCCAAAGGCTAGTATCATCCATCAAAGATCTTGAAAAACACTACTATCTCGTACACAGAATTCACAGAAACAGTAAAAATTTTGGTATCTATCTCGACTCAAACATGAATTGGATTCTCAAATCAAGCATATGTGTAAAAAAGGCTTTCTCTATCATAAAAATTTCCTTCCCACTAGACTTTAGTAAACTCTAATACAGACCCTAGTGATGTATTATTTCGTCTATTGCGACATCTTGTATGGGCTGAATGTTAAGCTGTCACAAAAACTTCAACGTGTTCACAATACTTGTGTTCATTTTATCACTAAAATTCTACATAGCATTATTTAATCTTTGTTTACTTACGTTTAACTGCTTATAACTTGTTCCCACAAATTTAAAGTTTCATTATAACTCTAATTTGACACATTCCTTACTTTGCTTGTAGCCTAACATTATTTTTTTTCTTAATGAACTTTATGCTTTTTAATTAATTAATAATTATGATTAGTCCTAACACTCATTCTTTATGCTGTATGCTTTACGCTTTTTAATTAATTAATTAACCTGACCTAAGTCTTAGTCTTAGCCATTGGTCTCTTATTCATTACTTTGTTATTCATGTAAATCTACATTGTATTTTTTTAACCTGGCCGAATGGAAGAGAAGACCTTATGCCCAATAACTCTGCCAGGCAAAATAAATAAATTACTACTAAGCTGCTAATACCACCTTCTAGACATACTATAACGTCTTCATAAATAGGTCTAGAACCCTTTATCAAATTAAGCCATTCAAATCAATTTTATTTAACCATTTAGGCTATCAATACCAGGCTGGAAAACGTGAAATCAATGTTTAATCAGATGTAAAAAAAAGAAATGATTCAGCTGGCAATTTAGGGGGGCGCCTAAATTACCTCTCG
Source organism: Ectobius pallidus (assembly GCA_964059195.1). Lineage (NCBI taxonomy): Eukaryota > Metazoa > Arthropoda > Insecta > Blattodea > Ectobiidae > Ectobius > Ectobius pallidus. The sequence goes on from CAXKWD010000003.1 coordinate 165,427,399, forward strand.
CCTAGGGCGCCAAAATACATAGAGCTCTGATTAGACCCCTAACTTACGAAAGGTGTGAAGTAAGCAGTAAATACATCATACAAGCATATTGTATTAAAGATCTTTGGGAGTTGTCAGGCACGAAGTGACCATGAGATTTATCACGTAGGCAGAGATACCGCAGGTTCTGTATAACATTCACTCGCCACTAGTCATTAGTGAAATCCAGCGCCCAGATATTGTATAAAAAGAATTCGATAGTTCGATAGAAAAGTTAATTGTGTACGTAAATTACACTATCACATTTCGGCTCCCCGAAACACCTTTCCCAACATACAACATAAAGAACTTATGAGTCATATTATTCGTGATGAAATTATTTTCGATCAGAATAAAATAATTAAAGATTTCGAAGGTAATTTATCATACCTGTAGAGTTAAAATCTTCTCAATCTAGACCAAAAACAAGCATAATAATTAATCAGTACATTTGGCCATGTAGCCTATAGTACATCCTCTCCATAGTAATCCATTACATAAAATTCCAGCTAAGGTTTAGACGATGTTGACAAACTCTTACGATCAACCTTAAAATAAATTATTAGCTTGACAAATGATTGTCCAAATGACATGATTTACTCTCCGAGAATATTCAGGGGACTGGGACTCATGAATGTTGTATGGGAAGCCCATATTCAACAGTTCAACATCGCTCAATGTTTTAGTAAAATATATTATGAACACCTCCCCTTATGTGGAAATTTAGATCAAGAAAAGGAGAACATATTGTCATATTTTAATACCCAGTGCTACGGAACAACACTAACCAAAACAGGTCGATGGTTAAGAAATTGAATGAGGAAGAGGTCTTGCGAAAAATGGTGTGGACTCTCTCACAAAGGTAAAGGCGTTTCAGTCTACAGTGAAAATCCCAATACCAACTCATGGGTAACCAATAGGAAAGATCTCTTGTTTTCAATGGACTAATCCTGACTAATGCAATCAAGATGTCTTGTAATATCTCAGCGGTGAGGTCTGTACCCGGAAAGAGTAAAAATACGGCACTCTGCCGGCATCCAGGTTGTAATAATCCCGAAACCTTGGGCCATGTATCTAGCAGTTGTAAAAAAAGGGCGAGTTATTGAGAAATTCTCTCCACCACCGTGTCCGTTTAGCGATTGCCGCAGCCTTTCGACGACAAAAAGACTGAGAAGTCTATGAAGAGGTGCAATGCATCGCGGAAGATGGAAGTAATCGAAGAGCCGACATAACGATACCTCAGTACAAAAGTGTTACAACTCAAAAAACTTCGATTTTGAGTTATGACCACTACTAAATGAGGAACTATTTGTTCTATGCACTGTTAGAGTGTTACACCTTAAAATTGAACCCTTAATTTTTTAATTGGGATGATTCAGTTTGACACTGACAACATCTTGAGTATCTGCTCCATGCAACACTGTATCATTTTAAGTTGTAACACTTACGCTCTGTATGATATTAACTGGAACTGTTATATTTTGAGTTGCAACAGTTTTGCAACAGTATTCAGTGAGAATGTTCCTTGTGAGGTGTTGGTAAAACTGTAATATTTTATATCAATATGCCCTTCTGCTTTGTCAGAGTACTTGTGTATACATTATTATATTGTGAATCATAATACAATAATGTCCAAAAGGTCTAAACGTATTGTAGAGTTATATCTTATGAAAGAAGAAGACATACCCATAACCTCAGCTGAAAGTAGATTGGTATATACACTGTTTTGTATTTTACACTTGCAGTATTTAATTTATTAATATTTTGCTGATACTTTGATAAAACTGTAAGGTGTTCTCTTTGCGTTGTATTCTGCTTCAAGTATCTCCAAATAAAATGAAAATATACTGTAAAATTCTGATGCCTCAGACAAAAACCCCAATTGGGATTATTTTTCCTCATCTGGACATGGACAACACAAGCAATACACAGCCCTGCTACCTATGATTCCATTTGATGAGGAAAAGAAAATACCTGTTTTAGGAATTTAATCTATTATTTCTGTGTTAATGAAGTAATGGTACGAGTTTTCACGATGTTCTTAGCAATACTTAGTGTTAGTAGTCGATATGTGAGTACAACATGGGACAAAATTACTAATGAAGAGACAATAGTTAAAACAGACGAGGGGAACACAAGAAGAATCATAAAATACCTCAGCATAATATGACAGATGACATTATAGCTCTCATAGATTCTTTCCCCATGGTAGAATCGCATTACTGTAAGTCTAGGTTTAAGAAAGAATACTTAAAAGGCGATCTAAATATAACAAATCTTACCAAATGTACAAAGAGAAATGCATAGCTGAAGGAAAGTCTGCTGCAAAGCTTCACTAGTACTCACATATTTTCAATTTCAATTTGAATTTGAATTTTTCTTTCCAAAAAAAAGATCAATGTAATTTTTTTTCAAATTACAAACAAAGAACTTCTGAAGAAAGAAGAGAGATTCAAGATAAGTACGAGAGACACATGTTACAAAAAAAAAAATGTAGAGAAGAGAAAACTTCAGATATTGGCATGTAAAAGAAGTGATGGAAAAAGTGGTGTTTTTGCATTTGACGAAAGACACATATTACAACAAAAAATGTAGAGAAGAGAAAACTTCAGATATTGGCATGTAAAAGAAGTGATGGAAGAAGTGGTGTTTTTGCATTTGACTTACAAGCAGTTCTTCCAACACCATGCAGTAAAGTGCAGGAAGCTCTCCTGTTATAATTTCACAGGCTTCAACTTAGTAAGCACTGAAGCCACATGATTCCTCTGGCAAGCTAAACGGGAATCCAATGAAATTGCCTGTTTCCTTCTTAAATTTTTAGAAAAAGTGAGAGATGCTGGAGTTGCCAATAATTGTATGTCAGAATAAAAACAGACATCTAACATCCCTCTTTCTGTATGCAATCAGGTTGATAGAAGGCATCAACACTATCCCTGTGAAATATTTTGTCGTTGGACATTCACAGAACGAAAACGACTCCGTGCATGCTACAATTTCCAGAGAAAAAGGAGTATTGAAAGCAAACAGAGAAACAGATACACCGATTGCACATCCTCACCTTTGGATTACGCTTATCAGAATGGCAAAGAAAAATGGAAAGCCATATTCTGTCATTGAGATTGACACCAGAGATATACACAACTTCAAAGCACTGTCAGAATGTAATGGCCGAACCTATTAAAAAGATGAGGAAGGGCAGACTGTAGTTTGGACGAACATAAAAGTTCTCCATTTTCTAAGAATCAACCATTCACATTTTTGTACAAAAACAGTTATTCACAGGCATTTCATATAAGAATTAGACAGCGTGGAAACCCGATTCTCTCTCTTGTACCAGCATATTTTGAATTTCCACAAATCGACGCCAACAAGAAAGTAGATTTATTGTGACTTTGCCATGATTACGTCATTCCTAGTGTATATTGGGATATCTACAATAATATGAAGTGTACTTCTGAAGCAGGACAGCATGACAGTTGTTCCTCTGACGGTGAATAATGTCTGAATAATATTAAGTCAAGAAAGTATCTATTGAAGTTCAAATTTAGCAAATACAATGTATTTTTACACATTTAATTACTTTTACAAATTTCACTTATTTAAGAATATATTATTAATAACTTACAAGCAATGTAGAATACTCGAGTAACAAGTAAAACATAAAATAAATGGAGAAATACTAATAATATAATGAGTAAAATAGTTATAAGTCAGAATAGGAAAGCTTCTATTTGACACTAAAATGTTACAACTCTAAAAAAAACAGTCACAACTAGAAGTTTCCTACCTTTGATTCAGTGGAACACTGTTACAACTCAGAAATTTGTTAATTTTTCCTAACCAATCAAGTTCTGGATTTTATCTCTTAACGTTATTGAAAGAGGCCTATGAGATGCAATAAATCCCAAGATAACAAGTTCATAGCAGCTATTTGTGACCAAGGAGAAGATGTTAAAGAAACAAGAATTTTGTTTTTTCTCTCTCCTGAACATTTACTGATTTTGAGTTGTAACAGTCTAATTCTGAGGTATCGATAACAGTCGTTATTAAAACTGCAAAACGGGGTCTAATTTTGGATCCAACAGTTCACATGGAAGAGGATAGTGAACAAGCTATGCGTGTAAGTTTTGAAAAGTAGGCCATGTACCAACCTCCCTCACCTTAGAGTTAGGCCTATAACTTACATGTTAATGCATGGGAGGTGAAGGGTCTGCTTTTTGGCGCACGCGGTGCAAGTTTCAATTTTGCCAATACATTTCTACTGTCTCTTAGTATAACTAATGAAACTGTTGCTAGAATAGGTCAATCTGTCAAGCCTGTTAGAACAAATTTTTTGCCGTGAATTTAACTTTGGGGGTCATGACGATGTTTCTTTCTATGTGAGCATATGAAATGGGACAGACAGTTACGAGAAACTGGTAGCCTTCGTTTAATCGTGGGAAGCATAGCAAAGGGAATATGAAAGTGGAAAATGTGGGAAGGATTCTTACGTCCTTCGTAAGAAGTTCGAAAAAGTCAATTCGACGCACCAGTGCAAAAGAAAACCATTTTCCAACAAGAGCCCCACTCTTTTGCGAAAATATTTGAATGAGGAGATTCCTGGTCGATGGATTGGATATGATCCCATTGGATTTTTTCTCATGGGGTTTTGTGAAGGACCAAGTTTACAGCACCCCTCTGGAGATGTTAGACCATATGCGACGGAAATCTTATCAAGCCACTGGCAATGTCATACCGCAAATGTTGCTGAATACCTGGATGGAGATGGAGTATGGGTTGGACATCTACGGGGCCACTGTGGGTACACATATAGAAATTGTTTAAAAGGCATGTATGGTAAATAGCATGACTTACTGTAGCAGACAATATAACATTTTGAATTAAATATGGCCTGCTTTAAAATATACTCTCTGAAAATATTAAACCTATAAGCCGTGCACCCTGTATATAGAAATTACAAGTACAGTATATTATTATTTCTTTCCTTTAGTTTTACCTCTTTCATTTTAGGGGCGTTTATGCGACCCACGCCCCCCCCCCCGGTTTTAGAGGACCGCGTCTCGTCGGGAGAGGGATTATCTTTGGATCACTTTCATACTTTTTTGGCCAGATAAGGACATGAAGGGCCTATCCGGTTGAGCGATCAGTCCAATGCCTCTGAGACAACACGAACACATAAGGACGAAATAACCAGTCGCTCATACACTTATTCTGATCAAGACGAGAATGGAATGAAGAAAATAATGCCGACCAGGTAATATCCTAAAGTTACGAGACATTCGCCATAGTGGCGACGAAAAACCCCACCTAGGTAACTTGTCCCGACCAGGATTCGAATTCGAGCCCGCTGCCAGAGAAGAGCGAACGCATCATCCCCTGCGATACTGCGGTGGACCAATATAGTATATGCGGTCTGTTACCGTTATAGTCCCTGAATATTACCAGAATACTATCACGGATTACGGATTGACATTGCCAAGACGACATTTCACAACAAGAAAGAAAAACTGTTGACCAGTAATTAAATTAAGCCTGGAGTTTGAGGAAGAAAGTGACAAATGCTACATTGGGAACAATGCGTACGGATCAGAACAATGGGTAGTGAGATAAATTAAGAAGAAATACCTGGAAATTTTTAAAATGTGGTGCCGGAGATGAATTATATAAATAAAATGGATGGACAATGTGACAAATGAAGAAGTTCTAAGAATAATGGAAGAAAATATACATCCTGATCACAGTTCTTCGTAGGAAAGCTAACTGGATAGGTCACATCTTTAAATTGTCTGCTGTATGACGTCATCGAAGGAAAGTTGGGGTATCCAGATCTTAAAAGGATAACGAAAATACTGGTTACTGGAAGAGGAGGCAAGGATAGGAGGAACCAGTGATTGAAATTTTCAGATGAAATCGAAGAACCATAATATTATTACTAGAATGATGTTGACGAATGTGATCTCTTGCAAATCATGGCCCGCAATTAAAAAACAAAACATATGCAATTTCCGCTCGTCTCAGATGTTGAAAAACAATAAAAGTTAAATCGTGGATATCATGATGTTTTGTCGCAGTGATGCTTGCTTAATATTTGCCAATATAAAGCCATAACTACTGTCGTGTGGTTAGTTATAAGCGAGATATACAGTATTCTTACGATAGCTCGAATTCGTGACGCGGTAACTTGGATTTTGTAAACTGTATGTTTTTTTAATGTTTTTAATGTGAAAACCGCTATCCCGAGTAGATAACTGCAGAACAACTTGCAGCAGTATGGAGGGGAAACTGAAGCAGGTTTTTAGGTGCACCTCAGCTCTAACATGTTTCAGTCTTTACTCCTAGAGGTCAATGCAGTTTCTGCTGCTACAACTCGGGCAGTGATCTCTCTTTTATATCTGGACACACGCAAAGCATTTTACTTTATTTTTAAACATTGTATTATACAGCTTTATATTAGACATTTCATAAAAAATGTGCTTTGTAATTGTTTACAATTTGTTTATAAAAATTGTTTTTTTTTAATTTTGACTATAAGCTTGCTACATGATTATTTCAAACTATGCAATATAAAAACACCAAATTTTCAATACTTTATAGCACTGCCTTCTAAACTGTATTACTCGTGTATACACTGCCTGTCCTATACGGCTAATTTTGCGTACTCGGCGACATTACAGATGGCAGCACCTTTCACACCCAGATTGCTTCTTGTTTTTTGCTGCGACATTGTTGATTATGTAGTGCTGTCACCGCCGTCTCCTAATGTAGCATAAACTGAATGTTTAAATTTGTATTATTCTAGGTACCGGTACTTAATTGCTATGAATAAAATTTGGAAAATAATAATTATAACATTTACTATCAATACGTCTAATTAATTTATATTTATTTTAATTATTGCTCCAAAATTCCATTTCAAGGTAAGTGTCATATACTGGAATAATATTATGTTCTAAACAAATAACACAAGTATCTGTGTCTGTTTAATGCTTATTTTGACGCAGCAAACGCATAGAAGCAATATACGGTAATGTATAGGGCACTGCCTTCTAGACTATATTACTCGTGTATTCTCGAGACGGCGGTTGTATAGGTGGTGGTGATTGCTGTAATCTGGGTGTGAACTGTGTCGCCTCTACTGGAGAAATTAGGCAATGGAGCAATTCTCTAAACTCCATGTTAAAATAAAGCATAGGACAGGCAGTGTAATTCTCGAGACGGCGGTGCTTTATAGGCAAAACCATTCTAGTGCGAGACATTTGGTTTTTTCCTGGATACTTAGGATTCTAAGATACATAGAGTTATATTAACTGAAACTATTTTTGTTCACGTCATTACAAACAAAATCACAGTAGAATATTCATATATCAGAAATTTCTTCCCCCAAGCACTAGAGAACATTTCAAGCTTCAAAATGACACCAAAATCACCTTTATATCTTAATTTATAGAAGAACTGTGATGTTTGAAATAATTGAAGAACAAGCGATTCACTACTTACGGGAAATACACAAGAAAGCATATGGAAAACATTTGTAGGGATAAACGAGAAAACAGGAAGTTCAAACACTTGATTCTTACTCAGCATATGACTCCACTTGGTTACTAGTGTATTAGTGAGAACTAATAGTCAATATGAGAAGTTCTAGCAGAGAGGGAAGAATAAAAATACTGAAATTTGATAGATGGGCAAGGAGCATGGCATGCATTACGATATAGCCTGTATATCAATCAACATGGGTTCAGACAAAATAGGTCTACAGTAACAGCCGTAAACGACTTCATAAACACCGTTTTAACTGCATTAGACAGTAAAAAAAAGTAATGGGTATCTGCTGCGATCTAACTAAAGCCTTTGATACAGTCAGTCATTCACTTCTTTTAAGTAAACTTGATAACTATGGAGTAAGAGGAATTTCCCTAGACCTCTTGAAATCATACCTAACAGTAAGAACCCAACAAGTACAGTGAGTCTCAGACAGATTGGTGCCGCTTGTCGCGCGAGCCGTGTTTCTCTTGTGATGACTCAACACTACCCGCGTCGCGGCCAGCTGTGGCCCCGCAGATAAGTAAACAATTCCTGCATAGCCTGCAGTTGAGCATTGTTCTCGTGCTGTACAGACGTGAAAGTGTTATTCTATAGTTTGTCACAACTAAAAGAAAACATTAGGATAGAAACAAACTCAACAACGGAAGAACAATTAATGCGTATTAATCGGAATTTCCTATCACGACGCCAAAAATGTGTGGATGTAGGAGGAGGACACTTCCAGCATCTCCTGTAATAAGGTAGGTGCCTATTTTCGTTACTTTCAAACTTATTTCATTTATTTTCATTGTCACGCACGGACAAGTCAGTCAACTGCCGGGGAGTTCCTTTGCCGCATACCGGGGATAGGAGCGTCATCTGGGGGAACCCAACGCGCGGCGCGGCGGCACCAATCTGCCTGAGACTCACTGTACAAATAACTTACACAGACGAATACGGTAAATCTCAAGAATACATTTCGGAAAGCAAAGTAGTGCAGTATGGGGTACCCCAGGGATCCATCCTGGGCCCCCTTCTTTTTTTGGTATATATAAATGACCTCCCAACATGTACAAATAAAGGGAAATTTGTCATATATGCTGATGATAGTAACGTAATTGTAACAGGACAAAATGTGACTGAACTAAAAAACAACTATTTAGAAATTGAAAAAAGCATGAACCACTGGTTTCAATCTAACAATTTAACAATGAATGAGAGTAAAACAAAGAATATATGTTTCAACACCCACTATAGTAAAACCCAACATCTAACCACTTTAAATCTAGGTACGAAAGAAATTACGCTAGAAAGCTCAGTCAAATTCCTCGGTATCCATATTGACACTCATCTAAACTGGAAAGATCATTGCATACATTTAAGTAAAAAACTAAGCTCTACCATCTACCTGTTAAGAAATATTAGAGACCTAGTATCAATTAAATCATTAATTAATATATACTACGGAATTTTCTACTCACATCTAAATTATGGAATAATTTTTGGGGGGAATTCAAGCGAAAGCGAAAACATATTCACATTACAAAAAAGAGCCCTTCGAATTATATTTAAATTAAGTAGAAGGCATTCATGCAGAAATATCTTTAAAAACAATAATATCCTCACTATGACTGGTATGTACTTATATGAGTTACTTAAACTGATAAAAACAAATGAACCAAATATCAACAAAAATAAAGATATTCATGACCATGAGACAAGAACAGCAAATAATATAGTAATAACTAGACACAATCTTCAAATAACAGCAATGAGTCCCATTGCTATGGGAATCAAAATATTCAATAAGCTTCCACATGAGGTGAAGAATTTGTCCGAAAACAAATTCTGTAGAACTATACGACATGTACTAGTAACTAATGCATATTATTCCTTGAATGAATTTAATCCAAATAACTTCATACTTCAATAATAATATTTATTATTTTATTTTTAACCCTGTTAATAATTTTTAATAGATAAACTTGACATACATTTCTTCTTGTTAGAACAAGGGATCGACTTGAACTTAATCTCTCCAAACAACTATTTGTAACTTCCCTAAAGCGAAGCATTTTGTTTGGAAATTTATGACACTGTTCAATAGGAACTCTACTATGTAGAACCTCTATGAACAATAAAGATTATTATTATTATTATTATTATTATTATTATTATTATTATTATTATTATTATTATTATTATTATTATCGGTATACAGGGTATGTAATCAATTTGTCATACTTGCACGTACACGAACATAATTATAGATGGCGTTGTTCCCAAAGCCATTACACCTTATTTATTTGGACCTTCACTGATATCGCTTCAGAAGAACGATGGTGGCATCCAACCAATTGCAATTGGAAATACTTTCAGCAGGCTTGTTTCGAAATTGGCTTGTACATCTACAAGGGAGGCACTAGGGGAATATTTTCGCCCTCATCAACTAGGATTTGGAACTCCAAACGGATGCGAGAAAATTATTCACACCGTTTGCATATATCTTAGCCAGAACGCAGGTAGTAATAAGATTCTGCTTAAATTGATTTCAGAAATGCATTCAATTGTATCGAACGAGATTTTTTGTTAGCAAATTGTGCTGGTAATTTGATTTACCCATTAAATAACCCAGGGGAGAATAACATAATGTAACCAGAAAAATCACTGACTCAGAACATTAACAATTTATTTATAAAAATATAAGATACAAATGATAAAAATCTATTTGAAAACTACAAGCTGAACAATTTAGTTAGAACTGGTTCGGTATACATCATTAATCAGAAAGGGGGCGTATCCGGATCGTTCCATCTCAAAAATAAATCAATGACGAAAATAAACTAAACGATAGAACAGCAGTGAACGAAAGAAAAACATCCTGGCGAGAAAGAAATTTAACCGAATAGAAAACTAGAATTTAATATAAAAATAAATAACTCGCCAAGAAAAGAAAACTTTAAGTCATAACTAAATCAGAAACATACCTGAATGGATAGACGGAAAAATGAACCCGGACAGGGGTTCAGAGACGGCAAGAGATGGCAAGATGTTCACGGGAAGGCTCCTAGCTGCAGACTGAGGGCCTGAGCTCAGAGCACGCGAGGAGGTTGAGAAACAGCAAAACTAAACATTTGAACGCGCCCCGAAACACGTACACTTGTAAGATAAGCAAAGATAGAAGAAAACAAAAGAGCAGAGATGGAATGATGCGAACGTAAACAAAAGCGTAAGTACCTGAAAACCAAATGAATTAAAATAAAAAAAAACATATGTGCCAAACAATATGGTACATAATCTCCCCGCCGACCAACAAAAAAAATCTTGAAGAGATTTTTTGAAAAGCACTGCAAAAATATATAGTACATAAAGGGCTTGCTATTACTCATGGGTCCATCACAAAACAGGAGTTGTCCAAAACTCGATAATTATAGTCACTGGCTAAACACAATGTCCAATATCGTGTAGTATAATAACTTGTAATAATAACTTGTTGTAATAATTTGAATAATTGAAGCATGACAAACATGCATCAAACAGAAGCTGCATAGTTCTTGAGATGTTGATGTGACGGTGAGTAACGCATGACAGGTGCATGCATTCCATAGTTGTTTTGACAACAGCAGAACTGGGTCATGTTGTGATAGTAGCTTTATCTTGTACAGGAGACCTTGACAGCGGCGCCCGGGCGTCCCCGGACACAGGAGCCAGGAAGCCAGAAGAAGCCAGTAGAAGCCAGTCGGAGAGGATGGCCAAAACAGAGTAGCAAGCAAGAAGCCACATAGTCAGTGCAAATACATATTCTGAAGAATGGCCATGGGGGAGCAAAGCACCACAGCACAACATACTGAAATTACAAAAAGAATATTAATATTCAGGTACTCACAACATAACATTTCAAAAACTGCTTTAAGAGCTTTTAATATTTAATTTTCTTTTGCCCCCTAACTTAGAGAAAATTTTAGACGATCCAGAAGGGACCTTATTTTGGATTTACAAACCACAGAAAAATTTTAGAACTTCAAACTATTAGCAATTACAGTTTTATGAAAAATTGTGTACTACAAATAAGAATTTTAGAATATTTCAAGTAAAATTTATCTACACAGGGCAATATTTATTTACAAATCTTTCAAGTAAGGGATAAGCGCCAATAGTTATGAATAGCCATTTATGGAATATGAAAGGCCCCTTTTTTTTTACATACAATTAATTTTTTTAAGTAATTATTAATATAAAAATCTCACCATGAATAAATAACAATTAAAGGAGAATATTTACATAAGGGTGAAGCCCAATAAATATTATTTACAATAATCTCAAATAAATATATATATATATTTTTTTTTACAACAATAATTTAATAAATATTGATAAATTAAGTGAAAAGATGAAACATATGAGATGAAAAGCTAAATGAGATGAAAATAGAATGATGCAGAGAAAATATTAATGCAAATGATAGAAAAATGGAATGAAATGAATGAATGATGACATAAATGGATAGTTGGATAGTCCGGACTAAAACACATGACAAATGAATTGATGGAAATTGGAATTGGAGGGACGGAGCGCGGCTTGGGTTGGAAAGGTAAGTTTTTTTTTTTTTTTTTTTTTTTTTTTTTTTTTTTTTTTTTTAAAGGAATTTCTTCGTCGCTCGCTGCACTCATCCACTGTCCTGGACCGGAGGGCGACGCATCGCTAGTAGGCCATGCCTTTACCTAGCGAAAATTTTCCTTCAGAAAACAGATTGTCGAGTTGGGAGTCTGGAACAAAAAGCAAATAAAACCTCGCCCACATGGGGCGGAAACGGAACACAATGCTGACGCCCCGCTCTGTGAGACCCGATCTAACAAAGCCGTCCGCCAGCAAGGAGCAAAAATGACACCTCCTCCACGAAATTAACAGACACCTCGGCGAGCTGCGAACGGAAAGCTGAGGAGCCCTCTCGGGGAGGAGTAGAAGACAACCAACAAAACACACGACAGAACAAACCGCGCAACGGACACAGCAAACCCAACAGATGAAAATGGTAGACAATAATTGAATACGTGCAAATTAATAAATATGACACGTAATATATGTAAATACACGCCTTTTAATAAGTGAAATCGGCAGAATTTACTTTAGCCTTATTTTTTCAGGTTAGTCATATCCGATATTCATCTTTATTTAGAAAAATATATTTATATATATTTTATACAATAGCTTTGGTGAATTATATATTTCATGAACTTTTGAAACTCAAGTCGGAAGAAAACATAGCTGAAGTAGCAATTACTTCAGTAATATGAACTAAATGTTTTACCGAGCGGACAGAGCGTTAGGACATAAGCATGGTAACCATTATAGAGGTTTTACACACAAAAAGGTGATTAGTATTAGTTTTTTTTATGTCTTAGTTACTTCTTTGAGATTTTTTTTTTGTATTCTTCTTTGTTTGTTTTTTGTTTTTTTTTTCACTTTTGGTAAGCTCATTCAAGAAATGCTCAACTAGGAAGCATTAAAAATCTAAGGATATTAGATTATAATATTTTGTTTGCATTATAGAATGATTATTTATATAATACAAAACAATGGAATGTCTCAGATTTTTTTTTTGACACTTCCAAATCTTATATTTGAAATAAGAAAACTCACTAATTGGCCTGTATAAAGTGAGACTCTTTATAGAAACTAATAAATTATAGCAAAATTACCAGGCTAATGAATTTTGTTTTTTAATCTGAAAATTTAGATTTGTAGAAAATACATTTTATCTCTGATATAATGCCAAAAACCAATAATATTTATGATAACTATGTAATTTCGGCAATGTGAAATATAATGGCTTATAGTTAGATTACTGCTGAGGAAGACTGTTTATATTATATATTTTTTTTATTACCAAAATATACAGCTAAAGCGTGTACTTAGGAGTCTGCAGTCTAGGGGGGAATAGTCAGGAAAGGTTAGCTTCTTTGCCTAATAATTTTTGAAAATACCAATTAAATTCAGATAGAAAAAAAAACCATATATATTGAAAATTACTATTTCTTTTCAGGAAATGGATAAAAACAAAAGGAGATTCAGGTATGCAGAAAGAAGAAAAAAAACTCAACAAAATTAAACCAAAACAAAACAAGAAAATAATAACAAAACATCAGAGAGGAACGACCAGCAAACTAGAGACGTAACATGTAAACAAGAGCAAGTGGCAGAAAACGCATAATGTAATTATAATAGAACTGGATTGAAAATGGCAACTGGAACCAGAGAAGAATAAACAGATATTAATCAAAATTGCATAGTGATTTCATATAACCCCCCAAAACAAAAATGCCGAATAAGTATGAATATGCTAAGTCTAAGGCAAAACTACTAGGAAAACTTACAAAATAAAAGATTAATAAATAATTCCACAAATTGGACAAATACTAAATTTTGAGAAACAATTAAAACTCGCATATTCAAACTTAAAACAGCTTGGGCCTAAAATTTTGAATAAATAGAAAATCCCAGAAACACCCCAGGAAACCCCAGAAAACTTCAAATATTTGAATATGACCTTTTAAATTGTAACGGCAAAACAAAACTTTGCAAGAAATATATACTTTGATATATATTGAATTTTAATATTCATTTTATCAAAATAAAGCAAAAGTATGAAAAATACAAGCGAAATATATATACAGAAAATTTAGACCAAAATATTTTACTATAAAGTAAAGAAGATAGATAAAAGCCGAAAAGAAGACCTAAGACTCGGGAAGCCGGGAACGTCAGCTCCCAAATCACCATGCCCAAATCATGGAGACCCCTGGCACGAACAAAATCCTTAAGCCATTTTCAACTGAGAAACATGCGCCCTATAAAACTTTCCTTTTTCATCCCTTAGGGAAACAGAAACCGGAGTAGTAAATTTTTCAATGAAATACGGGCCGCAAAAACGGGGAGCCAATTTTGCAGAAAATTTATTTATGGCTTTACTGATAGGGTGGTTCTTAAGAAAGACTTTATCCCCGGGTTTAAAAGGGATGGGAGCTTTATCCTTGTTATATCTTTCTTGGGTTTTGGCGTGACTCCTTTTTAGGTTGCGAAGCGCCCTACTCCATCTATCTTTTAAATCCTGCGGGTTCGGTTGATCAGGAAGTAATTCATTGAGAGCCCAGAGGTTAGACAGGGGACAATTTGGCTGAAAACCCATCATAAGTGCAAAAGGGGTAGACTTATGAGCCTCGTGGATAGCCGTGTTGAATGCATAGGCTAACCACTTCAAATTCACATCCCAACGTCCGTGATTGTCAGAATGGAAAGCAATAAGGGCCGAACGAATGTTTCTATTTACCCTCTCAGCCAATGAAGGGTTAGGATAGAAGGGCGTAGTAGTCACATGAGCTATACCCCTGTCAAAGCAAAATTTACGGAAGGAATTAGATGTGAACTGACTAGCATTATCTGAGACAATATTACTAGGAGGGCCAACAGTAGAGCAAATCTGAGAAAGGCAAGCAATAGTAACAGCAGAAGTGGCTTCACGGACTGGAAAAAACCACACAAACTTTGAGAACGCGTCCACGCAAACCAATAGGAAAGTATTACCTTTGTTAGACCTTGGCAAACGTCCCACATAATCAACAAACAATTTTTCCATAGGGCGAGAGGCAATCTGAGACGCGAGGTAACCGTAATGTACCTTCTGAGCCGGTTTACTTTGCTTACAAATATTACAAGATTTAACTCTTATCTGTATGTCCTTATCTAAACCATTCCAAATAAAATGCTCCCTTATTTTGCCTATGGTTTTATACAAACCCAAATGACCCCCTACTGGAGAAATATGAAAGTATTGAAAAACCAACGGAACCAAGTTATCAGGTACTACCACTTTAAATTTGCCATCCCTATTAGCCTTGCATACAAGGACACCATCCTTAACAGAATATGGGGGAATTAGAGTACCTTTTTCCAAATCTTGTAAAATACTATTTAATTTTGGATCTTGACTCTGGGCCTCCCTTATAGTAAGGAAAGAAGTAGGCAAATCCGAAAGAAGGGCACTAAGAAAAACCTCATTTTCGGGCTCACTGGCGGAATCATCACCACCAAGTTGCTCGTCAGAGTAACCCTCGAACATACGAGACAATGTGTCCGCTACTACGTTCATCGAACTACGGATGTGACTGACTTTAAACTTAAATGCTGAAATACGCAACGCCCAGCGAGCAATTTTACCAGTTTTCCTCGGACGGCCTAGGACCCAACTAAGAGCTTGATTATCGGTCTCCAAAAGGAACTCAACGTGTTCTAGATACATTCTGTATTTTTCCATCCCAAAAAGGACCGCTAAGGCTTCCAGTTCGTACATCGAAAGTTTTCTCTCCTGATCCGTCAAAGCACGTGAAGCGAAAGCGATGGGGCGTCTCCCATCAGGAAACTCTTGTAGCAAAACCGCCGCAAGGGCACGCCCACAAGCATCTGTTTGTAAAATGAAACTCCTGGAGAAATCGGCCATCGCTAACACAGGAGGGTTAGTGACTTTTTGTTTAAGTAATTCAAAAGCTTTCTGCTGATCTTCCCCCCAATGAAACTTGGTGTTTTTCCTCCTTAAAGCATTCAGAGGAGCACAAATTTCCGCAAACTTAGGTATAAACTTGGAAAATTAATTGACCATACCTACAAACCTCCCGACAGCTTTTTGATTGCGCGGAGGAGGGAAATTTCGAATCTTAACTGTGCGGTCAGGGTCAATAGAAACTCCATTAGGACCTATCAGATGGCCTAAAAATGACAGATTCTGAGCCAAAAAATTTACTTTAGCCGGTTTAACCGTAAGTTTGGCCTCCCGCAAACGATGCAAAACTTCTTGCAAATGCTCCAAATGCTCTTCATAAGAATTTGAGTACACAATCAGATCATCCAAATAATGGAAAACAAACTGGAATTTAATATCAGAAAAAATGGAGTCTAATAACCGAGTTAACACTTGCGCCCCGACTGCTATTCCAAATGGCACGCGGGTATACTCGTACAAATTCCAGTCAGTGGCGAATGCTGTGAGCGGCATAGACTTTTCTGAAAGCGGAATCTGATGATAAGCGCTATTCAAATCGAGGCTGGTGAAAAATTTTGCCTTTTGAAACCAATGGAAATTATTGTGTACATCTGGTAATGGCACTGATTCTATAGAGATCTTACTATTGAGCACCCTGTAGTCGACTACTGGACGGAAGTCATTATTTGGTTTTGGTACCAGAAAGATCGGACTCGAGTATGAAGATTTGGATGGTCTGATAATGCCTTGCTGAAGCATAGAATCAATTTTGGCTTTAAGAATTTGACTTGCATACGAGGCGGAGAGAGGCGATACGGTGGTAACCTAACAGCCTTTTGATCTTCCAGAACAATATCGTACTCTATGAGGTTAGTTAGCCCCAGGTCGTTAGTTAGAACATCCGGGTACAGTTCTACCAAACGACGAATGTCAGCAGCCTTCTCAGAAGAAAGATGAGACAATTTTAGATCCGCAGGAAAATTATTTTCAAACAACGGATCAATAGTGGCAGCTAAAACCTCATACTCGGCATTTCGAGAATCGAAATGTAACTGCGCAACGGTTCTCGGGTCGAACCCAAAACGCAGCACACCACAACTTAAGTCCAATATGGTTCTAGTTTTAGACAAAAAATCGGCCCCCAAAACAGCCTGAACAGGCAACCCCTTAATTACAATGAAATTGAAATTCCAGGTAAACTTAGCTAGTTTTACTCTAAGTGAAGTTTTGCCCAAAATTCTCACTGGGGACTGGTCAATACTATAGCAAACCAATTCACACGGGCTCACAGTAAAGTTATTTTTAGCAGCAAATTCGTGGGACACAATAGAATAAGAGCTACCAGAATCTACTAAAGCTTGACACGAGATGTTATTTAAACATGCAGTAACAATAGGGACATTACTAGACACTTTTGCTACAATAGGAAATTTCACATCCTTCCTTAAGCAATGATTTTTCTTGCCTAGTCAGCTCTGCCTATTACCAGTGCTCGATGCAAAATTCCTACCACGATAATTGGTAGCACCTGTTCTACCCCAACACCTATCGCGAGTATGTCCAGCTCGATTACAGACATCACAAAAAATAACAGATCTGCCGCCCCGAGTGGCCAGGTTAGATCTAGCTTGACCTGACCAACTATTTCTGTAGAAAGTGGGTCTATTAGAAAAATCATCTTGCCCTTCAGGGCGCGGTGAAGCATAAGATTGCCCCAAAGCCGCCGCATTATTCAATTTAGGAGCAAGTTCTTTTAACTGTTCCCAAGTAACAGGTGGAGATAGGCTGAGAAACAGCCCACGGACTTCGGGCAATCTAGCACCCGCACCAACCATCGCAACTGATTCTTTCTCAGAATGGGACAACATTAAAGCACTAGCTACAATTTCAATGTCTTCAACGTAATTAAGAAAACTCTCCTCAGGGCGTTGATTACGAAAATAATACGTGCCAGTAATTTGGTGCAAGATAATATCCGGAATATAATATTTAATTACCGAAAGTTGAAACTGCTTTATTGTTACTCCAGTATTAATAGCTTTCATGATTAAATCTAGTAGTTGTCCCGTAGCACGAGAGCACATAATTTGTAATATCTGGATTTCGCTTAATCGGAATGATGACACTTGTTTTTGGAAAAGAACTAGTTGTTTCAAAAAAAGAAAAGCTTGATCAGCATTACAAATATCAAAAACCGGAATTTTCTGAATCAACTGTTCTACAGGATTTGGTAATTCGAAAATTTTAAATTTTAAATTTGGAAGAGAAATGCTTTGACTAGAAATGGCTTGGTCATTTTCAAGGGGCCGAGCAATATTTTCATTAGTAGTAGAAATAAAACCAAGTAAGTTTACAGAATCATCGGTTTGCCTAGCACCTCGAAATTGCAGGTTAGGTTGCGAGTCCAATAAGTTCGGTGCAACTAAAGTTTCACTTTTCTGAGCTGTAATAATAGGACGAGTAGAAACATAGTCCGGCACCATCACTGTGTCAGTACCACTGGCTCGCAATAATCTTAACTTCTCGAACAACTCCAAGAAAACTAGCTCTCTTCTCTGTTGGTTGTTAATAATATCCTGTTCTTCAGTGATACGATTTAAAAATGAATTTCTATCTCTCCAATGTACCAATCTATGCAACATTCTACGATACTGTCTATCAGTAATCCCCGTATTTTCAAATTCCTCAACATTTTTCTCGAATTCTTTCAATGCATTCTGTATCCTAACGCTTTCATCGACTGCTGAATCTTCATTATATTTATCCACGCCAGGCATACTAAATAATTTAATTTCCTTGCATTTAGGCAATAAAGCCTGCAAATCGACATCTATTCCTTTATAGACACCGCGATGCAAAAATTCAGCCCTAAGCTCATCTTTGCGTAAAGCGTCCGGGGAAATCACAATGTCTTCCATATTGCAATAGAGAAAGCGGAATGAGAAATGAAAGTTTTAAATAACAGGCAAATACGCCGGCAAAATTTAGAAAACTTGAAAAAAAGTATAATAATTTCGGTAGTTAAAGAAGCCCAAATCAAGACCGAGTTCGCCTGCTACCACAATTTGTGCTGGTAATTTGATTTACCCATTAAATAACCCAGGGGAGAATAACATAATGTAACCAGAAAAATCACTGACTCAGAACATTAACAATTTATTTATAAAAATATAAGATACAAATGATAAAAATCTATTTGAAAACTACAAGCTGAACAATTTAGTTAGAACTGGTTCGGTATACATCATTAATCAGAAAGGGGGCGTATCCGGATCGTTCCATCTCAAAAATAAATCAATGACGAAAATAAACTAAACGATAGAACAGCAGTGAACGAAAGAAAAACATCCTGGCGAGAAAGAAATTTAACCGAATAGAAAACTAGAATTTAATATAAAAATAAATAACTCGCCAAGAAAAGAAAACTTTAAGTCATAACTAAATCAGAAACATACCTGAATGGATAGACGGAAAAATGAACCCGGACAGGGGTTCAGAGACGGCAAGAGATGGCAAGATGTTCACGGGAAGGCTCCTAGCTGCAGACTGAGGGCCTGAGCTCAGAGCACGCGAGGAGGTTGAGAAACAGCAAAACTAAACATTTGAACGCGCCCCGAAACACGTACACTTGTAAGATAAGCAAAGATAGAAGAAAACAAAAGAGCAGAGATGGAATGATGCGAACGTAAACAAAAGCGTAAGTACCTGAAAACCAAATGAATTAAAATAAAAAAAAACATATGTGCCAAACAATATGGTACAAAATGTAAAGGAGAAAGTTCCCAACCTATTCCCCTTTCTATGGCAAGCATACAGGACTCCATCACATCTTTTCTTCAATTCCGAAACTATTCCATCCCAGAGAGGAGCACAACAAGGTGATCCCACGGGCCCTATGGTTTTTACTTTTGCAGTTCATCCCACAATTTCACACTTAGAGAGTAAGTATTTTTTTTTCTATTTGGACGATAGAACTCTAGGAGATGAACCTAATAATGTATTTGATGGTCTTCAGAAAATCATTGATGAATGTGGGGCTATTGGATTGGAAATTAATCTTAATAAATGTGAGCTATACTTCTGCTCTGCCAGAGATGACGACGTTGTTTCTGCTTATCAGAAAATTACACCAGGAATTAAAATAGTATCTAGTCCTGAGTTAAAGCTACTCGGTTCTCCCATCATGCTTGACGCTGTGGAACATACTGCAAAGCAGAACTTGGAATTGATGAAGAAAATGTTTTACTGTTTGCATTCACTTCATTCTCACACGGCGTATTTCCTCCTAAAAAGTAGTTTTTTGTTCCCAAATTAACATACTTTCTTCGCACTACCCCTCCGTGGTTATATCCCTCTGTTATCAATGAAGCTGACGATACTGTGAGAGATTGCTTACAATCCATACTTAATCTGACTCTTGATGATAAAAGCTGGTTACTGGCGAGTTTACCTATTACGTTTAGAGGGGTTGGTGTGCGCAAGATTAACGATATTTGTCTTCCTGCTTTCTTGGCGTCGGCTCATGGCGTTTCTGATTTTGTCAAATTTGTTCTCTTAAATCATCGGAGGTGACTTTTAAACTCTGAACAGGATTTTCCAGCTCATCCTTTGGTACAGAAAAAGTGGGATCAAATAAACACCATGCGATACACCAACTTCTCGTTTCTTCTTCTCCTTCTGATCTTGACCAAGCACGTTTTCTTGCCATTCGTGAATACGAAGCTGGCTCCTGGCTGAGAGCTTTACCTTTATCTAACTTAGGTACTCTAATGGATTATTTCAATCTTCACAAACTTCATTTCTGTACCATTGAGAGAAGTTTTATGTATTTTTACTAATTAAAAGACCTCCTTATACCCTCAATATATGTATTTTTTTCTTTTTCTTTGATACTCATAAAGAAAAAAACTAATAGCTGCCAATATTACAAGTTGTATATTCTTTTATAGAGATATAGCTTACAATTTACAATATATGTTCTTATTTTATAATAGGCCTATGTTGTTTATCATGTTTTTTATAGCTGAGTATAAAACTTTAAGAGAGTTTAAAAGATTAAAAAAACTATGTTGGTAATGTATCTTATAAAACACAATTTATTATTTACAATCTTAAAACAGTGTTTTATATAATGTATATATTATATACCAACTATGTTGTTAATGTATCTTATAAAACACAAATTATTATTTACAATCTATATATATAGTATCCATTCGGTCAGCCTTAAAAGTTCTGTTAGTTCATATGATGGTAGGCTTATATGTCTTATCCCCTTTTTACAATTTATATTTTTGTTAGGTCCGTCGTATATATAAAAATATGTCTAGATTTTTATTCAAACACATTAACTAAAAATAACAGCTTGTCATTGTGGTAAAAAATATTGTTAAAAATGTTAATTTGCTGTGTTTTTCACAGTTCACCCACATCACCGTGTATTTATTTCCCAGGAGTTGGTTGCCTATAGTTTTGTTGCTGAATTTTCTTTTTTGTAGGTAGTACACCTACACCACTGTGTATTTTATTTCCCAGGAGTTAGTCGTCTTTAGTTCGTTGGTGAATCTTCTTTTTGTAGAAAATTGAGTGATCGGAATGTACATGTAACTGTTAACAGCTCCCAATAAGTGTCAACTATATATAACACTGTTTTTTAAGATTGTAAATAATGATTTGTGTTTTATAAGATATATTAGCAACATAGTTTTTTAAACTTTCAAATTCTCTTAAAGTTTTATACTCAGCTATAAAAAAACATGATAAACAACATAGGCCTATTATAAAATAAGAACATATATTGTAAATTGTAAATTATATCTGTATAAAAGAAAATACAACTTGTAATATTGGCAGCTATTAGTTTTTTCTTTAAGAGTATCAAAGAAAAAGAAAAAGAAATATATTGAGGGTATGAGGAGGTATTTAATAAAAATACTCTAATGGATGATGTGCCTTTCAGTATCGCTGTAGGCTTGCGGCTTGCGGCTTGGTAGTAAATCTGTCATCCACACAGGAAGATTTTCCAGGCATTCCAAGATCAATTACCTAATTAAAGGAGCCTTAGTCTCTGCTGGTGTCCCGACTATCTTGGAACCAGTTGCATTAGTCGATCGGATGATAAGATACCCGACGGATTGACCTTGATCAATTGGGTCAGGGGTAAATCACTTTTATGGGATGCAACCTGTGTCGATACATTAGCTTCATCACATTTGCCGGTCACCTGCAAAAATCCTGGCTCAGCTGCGATTTCTGCTGTATCTTTGAAGTTGAGAAAGTACTCTCACATAGTTGACCAATACCATTTTGTTGTTTTTGCTGTCGAGACACTTGGTACTTGGTGTGCAGAAGTCAAGGAATTAACTTCAGAGATAGATAGAAGACTTGCTACTGCAACAGGGGATCATAGGGCTGGCGAATATTTGAGGCAAGTTATCAGCATTGCCATACAAAGAGGAAATGGCACTAGTGTCATGGGAACCTTTCCTCCGTCTTCAGCCCTTGACAAAATGTATCTCTTTTAATTATTGTTATCTATTATTACTTGTTATGTTCTTAACATTGTAATCTATCTATATGAAACGAATGTATGTGATAACAGCCCTTTCATGGCTATGTACCGTACATGACTTTGTACCTAAAATTTCCACTAATCTAACGGGAATAAAAGCGAAGCTATGTCGAACTCAGATTGCCTTGCTCTGTACACGTGTGAGAATTATTCTTTAAAGCATAAATGTTATTTTATTGACATCTACAGACTGTTAGAGAGGATTACATTAACACAAATAATGAACAGAAACGCACTTTGCACTTTATTCCTACCAAGAATAGATAAGAGAGTCACCGTGGCTGGCTGACGTGCAAAGAGAGGGTGAAACTAGCGGCCATGGTAGAAACAAACACAAATTGCTCCATGGGAGTAGCTTCGTAGCTGAATAACCGCGTTTGGAAACCGCGGTATTGTAGCAATGGTGCACAGGTTTTCTTACAATACCCCGACATTATTTTTACCCCGGTTACGAAACAGCTGAGAAAACCGGAGAATGATGCACTTGGGCATAAACATAAGTTTTGTCGAACTGCGACTGAAATAGGGTATAGTGTATTCAAATGTACGGCTTGGTACTTTATAAGATTGTATGGGGAGTCCTAGCCCAGTCAAATTAGATAAATAAAGTTGGTTTCGCTGCATTAAATTATGTAGTTTCAAATGTGGTCCCCTGAACAACGCCTAATATTTTCCCGCCGATTTCAGGTGCCGCGGGGGGTGGGGGAGGCTCAAAGGTCCCTTTTTTCAGTTTTTGGCGCAAATCTCGAAAACGGTACATCGCACAGAAAATGTTATAGTGTTCAAAATCAAAGCTTATTAAATTCCCTACGAAACGGTATATTCATATTTATCTCTATGTGTTACGGTGAAAATGTAAATTTTACAGAAAAAATTGTGGTGCCTCACGTTTTTTGTCAAATTTCCAATTATTTTGTTTTCCATTTTACAGGAAACTTGTAAGAAAAGACGTTGTAGAGGTTTAAATTTCGTTCAAGAATATATACACATTTGCTAATTTATTTTCACATCGTCAAAAGTTACAGCGTTTTTAAATTTCGGGATAGATTTCGAGATTCAGCTAGTAAATTGCTCGTAATTTTATTTCTATTTTCAAGGACTTTAATTCTCTGTATCACGTTATTTATTATTTATGTAAACATAATGGTATTTATTACCCACATAACTAATAATATAAGCATATATATAGGCTATGTTAAGCTATGTTCACACTGAGGAATCTGTTGCAGTCACAAATACCGCCATACAAATCCCAGATTCGTTTCCGTGATTCTTGTATCTGGATAGTTATCCTATGGGTGTCGTGCACATCGGCACATGTGCACATCGGCATAGTCGCATTTTCGTGCACATCGGCATAGTATCTTTATCTTGTAATATTATCGTGCTCATCGCCACACAACCCGTTAGGGCTAGGGGTGGACACAGAGACTCAAACCTACAGCCTCCTTCACCTCGGCTCCAAGGCAGCACCACTTAGCTACCGCGGCTAAGGAAACCGGCCGTTGATATCGTAAATAGGTTAAGTCAGGTTAGGTTAGGTTAGGTTAGGTTATATTATATTAGGTTAGGTTATATTAGATTAGGTTAGGTTACTTCAAAGTCTCATTCAGTCGCAGGCAGATACTTTATGAATGATTTCTAAACAATACAATTAGAATATTAATGTACACAGTATGTATCTATAATAATAAAATGAAGTGTTTGTCTTTCTGTCTCTCTAGCAGTTACTGTGAACTCCATTGCATTCAATACGATAATATAATTCCAACTTTGTCTCTATGCCCACCCCTACGAAGGGTGTGTGGCGATGAGCACAAGATAAAAATACTATGTCGATGTGCACGAAAATGCGACGGTGCCGATGTGCACACAATCATCCTAAGTACTTGTTCTTTCCACAAATATTCCACGTGAGCGTTCACACTGAGGAATTTGTTGTCAGTCACAAGTATGACTTTATATGCACAACGTTTGCTTTTTTCTGCTTTAAATGCATTGATGATTCACCCAGAACAAGTTTATGACCGACAAACACTCAATTTGCGGAATAAAATGCAATATTATACTGAGCTCTTGGGTCACGTTAGTCGGCAGTAAAAAGCGGGGATTTATATTTATCTGGGCAGTCAGTATTTTTAATTCTGAATTTTACGGTAGGAATTGTGTATTAACCATTAATATTTCAGATACAAAGCTGTGTTCGGTCGTATAATTTTTTTGTAAATTCAAGCTTACTATGAAATTCAAACCGTCAATTTTCCTTCGCTTGGTAACCGTCATAGCAGACGTTTTCTCGGGATTAAATTGAAGTTTATTCGTTTAATCCCAATCAAAAAGACTTGTAACGCATTATTTACTTTGTGTTGTAAATCTGCAATGGTGCTTGATTTTGAAAGCAGCAAATCATCGTCGGCATACCCTATTAAGCTGCAGTCTTCTGGAAGAGTTTGTTTAAGAAGGTCATCATATAATATGACCGAGAAGCCTGGACTGCAGGTTGATCCTTGGGGGCAGACACGTGTGATATCTTTCTGATCACTTATGATAAGGTCTATTTTTCGATTACTAAAGTAGCTTTCAATTAGGTTGAATAGGGCATTTATTTACTTTTAGTTGTAAAAGTATCGTCGGCCACTAAGAGTGGTCAAAAACACCCGGTATATTTAAGGACACCATAACGCCAATTTTCTTCTCTAAGTATGTCGCTTTCATCCAATCAACCACTTGGCACACTGCATCTTCGGTTGATTTTTGATGAGTGAATCCAAATTGTCGATTAGTTAACATGTTATTAGTTTGCAACGCAAACATAACACGCTCAATGATGAGTTTTTCCAAGCATTTCCTCCAGACAGATAATAAACTAATGGGTCTAAAGGAGGCAGCTGTATGTATTTGTTTACAATTAGGTTTTGGTATGACCTTCACTATAGCTGTTTTCCAGCATTCAGGAGAGGCTCTTAATATTAAACACTTATTAAAAATCTCCAACAATAATGTAGGTTGAGATCTTATCGATTCCCGGCGCCTTTGAATCATTTTGCAGTCTTATAACACGTGCCACCTCATACAATGCGAAGGCACAGTCATCTGGTGTGCTGAGCACAGTTTGAGATTCAGAACGGATGTATTGCTGTTCTGGAGTGTCTTCTGTGTCATCAGGAAAAATCTACGAACCAATACACTTGCAGTTTCTAATGTAGTTGTTATACATCCATCCTGTGTTTTCAGAGTAGACAACTTTCTGTTTAAGTTCTCTGGTCTTCTACATAGTTTGTATATTACGTTCCACGGATTTTGGGCAGACTTTAGAGAACAAAAGTTTTTCCAGCTATATTTCTTTACTTGAAGGATTTTAGTTCTATACTCATCTCTGACTTTATGATAGACCTCTTCGAAACGTTCCTTGAGAATGAGACACTTAGCTCTTTTAAATCTCCTATTTCATGTCAACAATCTTTTCCTCATTACAGTCAGCTCCTTATTCCACCAGTAATTCTTTGCTACTAACTCAAGTTATATGACACGCGGCTTAAGCAAGGTACAGTTATAAATATTGTTTCCAGTGTTCGGAAGATCCGTATTGGGACTCCTCATTTAAAACACGGAAAAGTACGAAGCCGAGACTTGACTTCTTAGCCAATTAAATTAAAGCTATGTTCATCTTTAGGCTCCTCAAGGCAGCCATTTTGTTTTAACGGCATAATCACTCTGCACCAAGAACTTCAAGACATCGTTCGCGTTTAGCTAACGCTCCCGAAAATTGCTGTTGCGTATCTGGTTCGTCTAGTTTTAGGTTTCCACGTTATTAAATTGCAGTATATTAATTATATCTTGTTGTAGCGGGCTAGGCCACGTATTTAATTTAATAAATAAATAGCCTTCAGACTGTAACTGTCCGGTTTACCCCTGATTGAGTGTCAGCTCTGAAGTGCAGGAACCCGATTTCCAGCATTTTCCACCACCGATGAGTATAGCCTGGGAGAGGTTGTTAAACAATTATCAGTAAATTTATTTTACTGATTTGCACCTACACCATCATCGAGTAACGGTCTCATACTTTAACTCTTTCTTACCTTTTAATTTTTTATTGGTTTCGGTTACTATGGCAATGTCAATATTTTTACTCTTTAACCCATAATTTAATTGTTATTCATTGTTGCTCAACCCTCCGACATTCCATGTTCCTATTTTATCTCTAATTCTAATTCTTTGTCCTTAATATTATGCATTGATCGTTGATCCAGTAATCCGTCCGGCTGTCTAATGCGAAGATTCTGAGAAAGCTTTTTTAACAGAAGGGTACCGGCCGCTTGTATATAACTCGCTAGTAGGAGGACCAGGGGTTTTCTGTCGGGTTCTCCTTTTTCTAGAAGATTGTCTTCACTTCGGCTAACGAGAACCGAGAATCTTCTTCCCAGAAAATTGAAGATATCTCATCTGCTTCTTCAGACGTTGAGAAAATTCGCCTACTTCCGTCTTCATAACCATTGGGCATCTTCTGTACTGCTTGTTCGTCTGGCTCCTCACTCAAAGCCTGTCTGACTATGCTACCACCAGCATAGCTCTTAGGATCCTCGGAGCTCGCAAGCACTTCCACCAACGACAAGGTCATGCAGTTCTCCGGGAGTGATAGTAAATCTAGGGTGCAAATTCAGAAAACAAAAGAAAGATAATGCTGATAATGATAATAGCGACGACTGTACGCAGACAGTATCGGCCGTAATTGCTCTACTGGGTGATCCAAGACAGCACGGTAGACGCACAGTCGGAGCACAGTCGTCGCCTAGTCCTTTATGCGAAAATCGGCCTTAAGTGTAATGTCAGATATTTGAGTGTTACAGTATGTGACAGATCCATGCCGAAATTTGAGGCTGCTTTAATAAGAACTATTTTAATCACTTTATTATACAAAAAAAAATTTCTTCTTTTCCTTAATTTTTCTTCTCCCTTTTAGGGACGTTTAAGAGACAAAATGCCGCCCGGACCTTACAGGGCCACGACCTGCCGGGAGACGGATTATATATTGGATCACGTACATACTTTTTGACCAGACAAGGACATGGAGGGCCTCCTCGGTTGAGTGATCAGAACAATGGCGGGGCCATCTCTGAGACAACAAGAACTCATAGACGAGACACAATATTCACACACACGCTCTGAACAAGGTCTAAAGTTACCTGACATTTGTGTCACAGGTGAGGAAAAATCCCGGAAAATCTCCACCTGGGTAAGTTGTCCCGACCAGAATTCGAACCTGGGTTCGCTGCGAGAGAGGAACGAACACATCCCCTGATCATAAATAACACAAAATCATTAATAAATAACAATAATTAAGATAATTTTTACAAGAAGTAAATATCTTACCAGTCCTCAACTATTTTTCCAAATATCGACGAAGAAAAGACATTCATCCACGTTTCCGGCGACAATGAATTACTATCCAGCATCCAAATGGAACACATTCATTAGGACGTTCCATGAAACGTTGAAATAAAATCTCCTTTTTCTTCAGGCCATAACTGTTCTCTCTGGATTAATACATGAAGGATAATGATTTATGATTATGGTGATGGTGATGATAATGATGATAATGATGATAATAATAATAATAACAATAATAATAATAATGGTAATAATAATAATAATAATAATAATAATAATAATAATAATAAAAGCAAGGATATTAATAATTTCAGTTTATAAAGGAAAATACTCTGTCACACTTCCATCACTTTTCTCCTTGGGATAAAATGCTGTTATGTTTTATTAATGAAGATATTATTACAGTGCTGAGTTTCCAGCCAGATTTTGGTATTGTGAAATGGGTACAACTGGATGAAGCGATGAGAACGGAAACAGGTGAAAGCCATTAGAAAGTTACACGTCTGGGAATTGTTCAACTGTTTTTAGGTAACCAGTTACGCGGCGGGAGATCTGTAAAAGGGAATCATTCTCCAGTCGTCTGGCTGTGACAGAGTAGCCATCCTTGACAAATTCCCAAGACAATCTCAATTGCTTGAGGTTAGAAAGAGGTCATGCTCTGACGTCACGCAGTCATATTATTTTATTAGAGTCTATTTTATAGTGTAGATAACGGTTTATGCGAATCTTGGCAATGAACCAAGTGATGGTACACCCCTCTCTGGACAACCTTAACTACGGATTAAGCATCGCAAACCCAGGTGCTCTTTCATGTAACCAGTCTGTTTTTTTTATCCCCACGTTCCCAGCAATGCTACGTGTATAATGGGCAACAGTGTTCTTGATCAGTTGTAACATAATATCCACATCTGCTTGTGGAGAATTAAGCTGATCCAATACGTATAATGTACCAAATGCGTCACACCTGTACATTTATATATTACGGTATGAAAAGTGCTAGGATTTATCTGTACTAATAAGTGATCATAATACATATGGACAGCTGGCGGCGCTAATAACTGCAAATAATTTCTTGGGGCCACTTTAAATTTGGTATATCATTCGTGTTAATACACAGAACCCACAATGCCAACATCTGTCGCATATTTCACACAGAATTCGGAAGTTAACTACTTGGCCACGCTTCAGTGGCGTAGGGAGGGGGTGCGGGCAGTCCCGGGTGCCATCAACCGGGGGGTGACAAAATAAAAAAGTGTCTTTGTAAAGTAAAAATCGCTCAAGGGAATTTAAAGAAAATAATAATATTATTTAAAACAATTAAATAAGCTTAACAACTTTCTACAAGTCAACATGCGTATTGAAACTTCTTTTAGTTTAAAATTCTGTCAACAAAGGTAATAAAACGCGGCTGAACTGGCCGCTGTGTTGATAAAATAATATTATGGTTAGGGGAGGGGTGTTTATTTTTGTCGATGCTTGTCTCTACAGTTTTATTAATTTAAATGAGATTTCAACAATCGGTGATTATATCACTTAAGCAGCAACCAATTCTACCCGCGGCGGCAGTCATGACTTTGACGAAAATAAGCTTCCATTGTGAGTTGACTCCGAAGTCTCTTTCAATCTAGATTTTGAACTGGGATAAGCGCATATTTAAGAATAGCATATTAATAATGCAGTTCCGTAAAATAGTTACATTACTTGTTTAATGAATTATTTCGAAAAAGTGTTTCAAATAAAAGTTTTTGCTCTATAAGCAACCCACGTGCAAAATTTACAGAAAATCGTTAGAGCCGTTTTCGCAAAAACTTTCTTTATGTAAAAATAAGGAAAACTTGTCTCCAATCTTCGGTTCACATCTTGAAAGGTATCTGACATAAATACTTTTTTTTTTTCCTTTCATCAAAATTCATCTTTCCAAAATTCGAGATTTCGCTTGGAAAACAAAATATAAAAAAATCACTCAAAAAATAAAAGTTTGCACAATTTCGGGAGTGTATTTTGGCCTAGATGTTCGCTTTATTAACGGTAGCACCTACAGTCTGTCGCTCACGAAAACAATATATATCTGTCTGTCTATAACGTACTTTAGATTAATAATAATAATGATAATAATAGCATTTATTGTCGTTTAACAGTATAATGTACAATGTACTGCATAACATGCTTGATATGCATGTCTTTCCTTCTAACAAAATTGGCTGAATTAGGTTAACTATGTCTTATATGCACAATTGGTAGCACTGGTCACAATATGGTAACTCGAATCGATTCATAGATTGTTGATTCATGGTATACCATGATTTCGGAGCTTAGTTTTGTTTCTATATAACAAAGTAATTTTTACTAATTTTGCATAATCTGTTGAGTTTACGAGTTACATCAGATAAATTCGTTGCAGCTGCATCCATCGATAAACTCTTAAATTCTCGTGGGATTACCTTTGACTATCCAAAAAATAACACTTGGAACTGTTCCATCTATCTATATTAATAAAAATGAATTTACAAAAGGGTTGTTGCCGCATCACTTGAGAACGGCTCGACCGATTTGGCTAATTTATGTTTTGTTGTGTTCGTAATTGTCAGGACAAGGTTTGTATGAAAGAAAATTTTTGGAAAATCCACGGGAAAAGTCGGAAATGTGAAATGAGGCATAGTTAGAGAGTCTGCTGTCAATTGTTTACATAAAAAATTAAAACATTTAAGTGTGACAAAAGAAGTGTGACATATTCACAGTTTGAGAGTTCCGCTTTCACATGTTTTCATAATAAATCAATCAAACAAACAAACAAACAAAAACAAAAAACAAAAAACAAAAAACAAAAAAAAACAAAAAAAGAAGAAGAAGAAGAAGAAGAAAGAAAGAAAGAAAGAAAGAAGTGTGAGTTTTGCAACAAAACCAAATCGAAAGTGTAAACAAATGCACGTGCTTTGAACCGCAGCACACATCATGCTACAAGACAATATAGTGCGGTATTAGATTTGATTTTTATAACACTAAAAGATAACAATATAAACTTCCTACAAATGTTTCAATGTATTGCGAATTGTGGCATTTGTAATATAACCCTTTAGTCTGCGAGTCATTGTTGTGCATAATATTGAAAACATATAAATTTTAGTGGATAGCGAAATGTGGCACTTATAATTTATAACCCAGTCTTCGAGAAGCATTAATCATAATGACTGAAATTCAACCAGGTCCGAGTGGCATAATTAAAAATAAGAGAGGTAAATCTTTGCGAAGTGGACAAAAGGAAATAATATTTAATGTGTTTAGTGGATTTCTTAAAAAATATCCAAGACTTGCAATAGAGGACATTGTAAAATTGACATTGGAATTCACCAATCTGGAAAGTGACTGGAAAGTGGGTAGTGAATACAGAGACTCTGATGTAGTGAAAACTCCTCCAATAAAGGCTCAAAAGCCGCGTAGTGTTTTAGATAACATTGATGACTTTGTGAAAAGTGCTATTCGAGCAAAAGTTCAACAGTTTTTTTGATAGTATACCTCCAATTGTGGTTAAAATTCATGAGGACTCCGACCGCCTAATTTTAAAAGAACGAAATTTATAAGTTATTGCTGGACGTTGAAATGAAATAATTTGCGAAAAGAAGTGAGGTTAATAATTGAACTTTAAAGGTGTCAGATTATTCGGATTTGAGAGTTACGCCACTGCCGGAGAACTCCGAGTAAGTAGGCCTAATTATTTCACAGTAATATGCCTTCTGTATATAAAAGTATGGGGAAATCCAAAAAAAGGGCGCACCTTGGGATAGTGGTATCCCGCCCGACAGGGGCGTATTCAGAGGGGGGGCTGAGGGGGCTGCAGCCCCCCCCCCCGAAACGCCATGCTATTATGTTGCAACATATGTCATGAGGGCACTTTAATTTCTTAAATTGTAGACAGTTTAATTGCAATTGTAGAAAATTCAGCCTGGCTCGAAAGTTCAAGAAATGTCATATTTTCTCTGAGACATCATAGGCAATGCAGGGTGTAGTATAAATTCGTCTCACCTGAAAATGAATAAAAGTAGTGTACTTTTATTTTGCATTTTTCGGCACTTTATTCTTCACTAGTCCATTTTAGGAAATTTTCATTCTTTCGTTGCATTTTCCCTATTTTGTCTTCAGAATGAACTTTTCCAACATTACAGACAAAGCGATCTCATTTATGCATAGGCGTAACCAGGCCGACCATATGGGGGGGGGTTATAACATCCGCGGGGTCTGGCGAGTATGGAAGGAGAGGGGGGTCCGGGGGCCCTCCCCCGGAAAATTAAAAAAATTAAGATGCAAAATAACGAGTTTTAAGCTTCCGGGGGTTCTCCCACGGAAAATTTTAAAAATTAAGATACAAAATAACAAGTTTTAAGCTTCCGGGGGTTTCCCCGGAAAATTTTAAAAATTAAGACGCAAAATAACGAGTTTTAAGCTTCCCACGCTTTATACTTGTATCATAATGAATAGAGGAGAAAGTGTGATGACTGAGGTAGTTCACTGGTTCCGCCGCTAGGTAGCAGTTACTCTGCTTGAGATTCGCGGGAGCAAGATTACTACGGGCGGTATAGGAAAAATTGCAAACATTATTAAACAAAATAATACATTAATCTATTTCAAAATGACTCACCTTATCTAAATTGAATTGTTAGACAATTCTGACAATTATACTTCTGACAATACTTATACTTATACTTCTGACAATTTTCGGGCTGCTTTACACGTCTTGGAAGATCTCATCTCCAAAAATAAACATGGCCGTGTGTAACAGTAATTGCTCAGATTCCAAGAAGCTTGACCGTAACATTTCGTTCCAAATCTTTCAAAAAATCGAAGATGTTCACAAGCAATGAACAATTATATAATATAGGTATGAAACAGCTAAGGGATGATTTTATCTAATATTTTGTTGCCTAGAAAATAGGGTAGATGGTATGTTGGTATAATTTGATGAGAATTTGTTAAAGAATGTACATTTGTATAGAAATAACAACGTATAATTAGGGTAGAAAACAGCTAAGGGATATTTTATAAATTAATATTAATATTACATTGTATAGAATATTACTGAGCATTAATTTGTATTAATATTGTATTCATAGTAATATTATTTATAATAATATTAATTTTCTCCTGGCTGTATGGGGTAAGTTATGTAGGTGAAACACGGTCAAAAGTGTAGATATGTGTACAAATTATGTGAACAGAGATAATACCCTATAAACTAAGGGATGATTTGTGAATTGCAGGGCACGGAAAATTTCATAAGCAGCACTACAAAAATAGGGCGCGTGATATTTAAAATTGGCGTTTCAACATCCGATAAAGACGCACATACGCAAAAATTGTTTTGCAACGCATTCTACATATATCACACAAGATTTCAAAGCATTTTCCCTGATTTTTTCAAAAAGAAATTAAATCCTCTTGCCTTAACTATAGCCCGCTATTTGCTCAAACCCTCGACCATTCGCCGTTCACTGTAAATTATGTGCATCTTATGTTGTTAAATTATATTTTAAAAAAAAAGGAACAAGATATTAAACTAATAAGACATTTGCTATGATAATTATGCATACAAATTACTAACATAAGTGAACAGAAAATATGATAAATAAATAATCCAATAAATGCATAAATAAAAGTAGTGCAGACTTACTAAGTTAGAAAAAAGCTTCATTCACTCCTTTTCCTCAGCGGGTCAATCTAGCAGTATGGGTACAAGTAGTCAGTTAATATAGTATTATTATTGAGACCACGAATAAATTATGTAAAATTTTTTACGTTATTGCTGGTATTTTATGGAAAAGATGCCTGCTAATACCTCAATACCATTCTGATAGCTTTAGCTTTAGAGTAATTACTATTACTCGTTAACCATTATAGATATATAGGTGGTACTCAATTTATAATAAGATCCAAATATTTCACTAAACCTTACACCCTTAATCTCTTTCTGGACACAAAAATAAAATAATAAATGTCGCATAGTCAAATTTGCTTCACCCTCAACATTTCACGATCGTCCCACATCATTCAGAGAGCTGAGCGCCCGGAATAATTACCACTCAATTACTCGTAAACCATTCAAGATATAAAGGTGGTACTGAATTTAAAATAAAGTTGAAATATTTCCCTAAAACTTTCTCGCTTGAAGTTTTTACGGGACACAAAAATGAAAAAAATTGTCGCATAGTCAAAATTCCGTTTCACCCTCCATGAATTTTGTAATTGGTGATGTTTATATAATGAAATAAAAACATTTATGTCCGCATTTTTTAAGTCTCTGTTTTAACCATCAGAAGGACTGTGTTGTGCAGATTATTTCTGCACAAATTCCACAGAAATAGGACCAAGGGTTAATTAAAGATTGCGAGTTTAATCATAAGATGCCAAACTATCATGACGCAGCATTGAGAAGTTGAAACGCAAACGAAGGTGCTGCCAGTGTTTCGGTGGACCGCCGCTCTCCCTATACCCACCATTGTATTAGCGGCGAAGTCATCACACTTTCTCATTCTATTCATTATGCTTGTATTAAGCAATTTATGGGCAGACTTAAAAAAATTATGCAATTTTCCTTTTTTTAATCAATGGGGGGGGGGGGTTCAAACCCCCAAACCCCCCCCCCTCGCTACGCCTATGCATTTATGGGACATTCAGGCATAAATATAGTAAACGTGGTAATAAAGTAGTAATATAAAATACTTAAATCTTGTCCATCGTTAATTTTTTTACACTACTTTTTAAAATATGTATTTAGAAATATTGAGTCATTTTTCTTCAATTCTTCTTGTCATATTTTCATAAATTTAAGGTCATTTTATAGGTC
Source organism: Ectobius pallidus (assembly GCA_964059195.1). NCBI lineage: Eukaryota > Metazoa > Arthropoda > Insecta > Blattodea > Ectobiidae > Ectobius > Ectobius pallidus. Next base: position 165,462,268 of record CAXKWD010000003.1, read on the forward strand.
ATTTTCAGGCATTTTTAGGTCATCCACTTTTGAGCCCTATGATACTATTGTTAGGCTTATCACAGCCCCTCCCGAAAATATATCTTGGATACGCTGCTGCCGCCCGACCCACACAAAATGGTGCACTTTCTTATACACCACGATCTAGCGAATTCTTCTGTCCTCGTATTATGTAGAAACTCGTGATAGGATGTTGGAGGTGTGACGTCATATCGCTAGACGACTGGAGACAGGCTGACAAACCTCGCAGGAAGTATAATGACAGTATACAAGGTCAGTTTACAAGGCAATTGCGACAATATACAAGGACAGTTGGTTATCCTTTTTCGCTAAAAAAACAAAATACATCACACAGTCCGTGCAAATGTGACTATCGAATAGGCGGAGCTTAAGTGACCACCTGTTTTTGGATTTCGCCAAAAGTATTAATGTAGCACTCATTTTCAGTTTGAACGAAATAAGTAATAAACATGTCTTTATTTTTAATGCTGAGAGTAGCCCTCATGGATAGATTATTATGGAAGGAGACACGGCCCACTAATTTGTTTTCGTTAACCGCGGGAAAGAGATGACTAACGTAACACATGACCAATCAAATGCCGCAAAGGGCGGAATGATACAAACTCAGTGTTTGTATGCACTCGAATTCTCAAAATGAATAGATAATTTGTTGGTATGTATGTTCCGTATACAAATATATATTTCTTGACCAATTTGCACGAAAATTTGCACACATACCCAGTTAAGCCCGGGAAGTAACGCGGTGAACACTAAAATTCAAACAGACCACTCCTTCCCTTTAAAATTTATATAATTTCTGAATGTATTATACTGAAAAATGAAATGCAATTCAGTTATCATGACAACAGTGTATTGTTTAGTGTGTTCACATAGGGCTTTGGGAATTACATAATACTGGGCTTTATCAAATTCTGACGCTATCGATGTAATAATACATTTGTGAACATAATTATTGAAGATTGAAATCCAAAGAAATAAAGCACAATGTGAAGCAGTCACATAACTTTCTCTACCCTCTACATGGAAAATATCATTTTCTTACTTCACATTTTGATGTAGAATAAGCGGTCGTATTGCAGGGACAGCTTAAGTGTGTGCTAGTGAGTATGCTACAACTTATCAGAAGTCCGTAAAAAAAATCCTATCCATGCAACAGATCGGTGATGGTGTCATATTTAAGATTGTTAATTCTTTATATAATATAACTAATGTTTTTGCTGGGCGCCAGAAATAGTCGATGTATTTCACTAATACTAATTGCCGATCCTCCGGTAGCTCCTAGCCGGTTACAAGCAGTCCTCTCTCTTAACAGGGCGGGAATGGTGATGTGCAGGCTGTAGACTCTTCCACTTGCGAAATAAAGTTATTTGGTTGTGTTACAAACTTTTATTTGAAATCCCGAAGTATTGGTGTGGATACAAAAAGTTTACAATAATACAATGCTTTACACTTGTAATAATAAAATGTTCCTGATATATGTGTACGTAGCAAACTGATGGCGTTATAATATATTAAAGCCCGGTTAATATGCTCGCTCGTAATAATTAAACTTGAATACTATATTGTAGTAAATTCTTCTAAGTTAATAAAATAAGATCCGTAAAAATGTTAGAGTGTCGAAATTGACCGCTGAGAAATTTTCTAAGTCAATTAATTAGAATTCGCGACTCCTCGCGATACTGTGGGAACACCTGTCCCGTATTCTCATGTACTCCTCGCGGACTGAAGATAGAGTAAGTCTCCCTCTGTCTGATGATGGAGAGTTAGTCTCCCCCCGACTGGTGATGGAGAGTAAGTGATTATTCTCGCTCTATAATAAATTAAACTACCCACTAAACTCCTTATACGGACAGCCCACTATTCCCTTTCTACATACCCCACGTGACAATAAACCTATATCTAATTGGAAGTTAACCCTATGACGCGCGGCCAATAGAATGGGGTGAATCTTAAGTCCGCCTACTACTCATTACTTTCACTTTTACTACGAAATTCAGTATTTCCCGAATCCTTTCTCATAAACCCTGTATTTCCCTTAGACAAATTCGCAGAAAGCCGATATGATAACATCAGTTTGCCATTGTACGAAATAACCCTTATACCTAGATTTCAATAGAGTGGGAAACCCACGGTCTGGAAATACACATTATAGTCGGGCTTGCCGCGTGACCTAGTTAGCGGCTGGGCGATTCCATGGAACTGGACTTTCCGGCTACCCTTAGACCAGCGCAAATAGGTGTCAATGTTTAAACATTTAACAGAATGTTTAAATATTCCATTCTTTGCTTTTTATCCATTTTAAAAGACTCAAGAGATTTATAAGTTCAAGTAATAAACTATTCATCCAATTGTGCGTATTTTGATATCAAACAAGCCGTATCGCACTTTATTAATTATTTATCATTTAATTGCTGAACAAATTATTTTGTATTATTTCATACTGGTCAGTTACATCAGGACTGCTGTATCCACTGATACGTCACTCATAACTGTATGCTTTGTATAGGGATGTTTATCATAGGCCCTAAACATCTACAAGAAGACAAAATAGGATGGAACATTTTCAGTCCTATGTCCGCAGTATAATATGTCTAAGGTTTTTGGGGAGGAAAGTGATATTGAATCTTTCTTTTTAAATTTCAGCTCCGAAACGGTTGTACGTGAGAGTGAGAAATGAAAATGTCCATAAAGACAATACAATCTTATGTAATCGGAATTTATGTTTCTTCTTATTTCAACCCCTCCTAGGCATGATGTGTAGAAGCAACGGAATCCAACATTCGACATCCTCTGTGAGCCATAAAAAGCTATATGTAGCGTTTTCTGAGGGAATAGTTTGAGTGTGATAAATCGTTCTTCCTATTTCAAGTTATATGTAGGCCTACATATTATAAAAAAACCCTAGAGTTTGAAAACAGCAAGTCCTTCATAAGTTAATTTCAAATTACAAAATAAAAACCCGGGCGACGCCGGGCCTTTTAAGCTAGTCTTTTAATAATTTAAATGGGGGGGGGTGACAAGAAATTTTCCGCACCGCGTACCACCTAATCTTGCTACGCCACTGCCACACTTACGATGTTGAATATTTATTAATTCAATGCGCTCTCAATCCGAGGTATAGTTGTGATGTGGGTGGTACATATGATACAAGCAAAAATGAAGTAAACAGAGGTCTCAAACACATTACGAAATTTGTACAAAACAACAGCAAAGCTAATATTATAGGCTAGTGGTAGAAGACCGCACTGACACGATCTGCAAGTGAAATCTATTTTTAACAAATAAGTAGAAGCATACAAAAAGAAACTCAGGACAATGATGCGTCATTTCAACCATGTGAAAACAGTACAGATAAATGTAAACAGGGATTAGTTTATTCGTCATGGGCTACATTAACATCTCAAAGGAAAAGAAAAAATGGCAAAAATTATAGAAAATGCAATAAGAGAGACAGTAGCATAAATATACAACCACAGGTGCCAATAACTGTAAAATGGACACCAAATTAGGAGACCCCATCCCAGGAAGGAAATTATGCAAAGTTAATGGAAGAATCTGTTCAAGACAACATAAGTGAAATTTATGGATCGGCAGAATAGGATTACCAAAAAATGTGTAAAACCGCAGACAAAAATAAGTAAGCCTGATAGTTTTAGCTTCATTGATTTTAATGTAGAAAGATTAGGAAATGAGATCGATCGTTTTGAGCTTTTGGTAAATGTAAAAGCACCTCACATAGTTGTAGTAACTGAGCATCAAAAAACAGAGGAAAAAATTTAGTCTCTACCAGTTCTTGTCTGGATATAGCCTACCAAGCTACTTTCATAGAGCACAACACAAAGGAGGAGGTGTCCCTGTATATTGTAGATATGATGTGAAAATTAGTTCAGAAGAAAAGTTTCCTGGGTTAAAGATTACTGTACATGACCGGATTGCGAAGTTACTATGGTTAGGTTAGTTTTCTATCCAGTTATATCTTATATAATCGGTGTATTATTATTGATCTCTTTCTGGTAATGTTGTTGTGTTTTTAAATATGTTAGATAATTCATTAAGTAGGCTAAATTCAAAGAAAAGTGGGTCTAATTTAGATATCATCCTTTCTTCACTGTTTACTATCTCAAGGTTTTAAAGATATAAACTAAACTAAACTCCATGGCGCTACATCCCTGGAGGGACTTAGCCTACCACCCGACCGCTGCGTCATCTACCACAGGCAGATGGCAGGATTGGGGCATGTGGTCAGCATGCAGAGACCCACGTCTGTTAGTGGTCGTTTTCATGACAGGAGCCGCTACTTCTCTATCAAGTAGCTCCTCAATTTGAATGACGAGGCTGAGTGCACCCTTGCCAGACCTCCCTACCTCAGAAAAATCAGAGGAGGTACCGGGGATCGAACCCGGACCGACGGATCTATAGTCAGCGACGCTAACCACAAGGCGGTCTTTTAAAGATATGGTGGGTCTTAATCCCATAGACCATGTAATTACTAGTAAATCATGACATTGTTATTACCTAATGTGGACAATGGTTACATATCAGACGAGTACACAACCTAAACAAAAAAATATGTGAATAAGATACTGAAGGGGATTTAAAGGAAAATGTTATAAAGGTTCAATGGGAAATGTATAGGATACATTAATATATCTCTGATAGTTCGGAGGACCACTCAATGTGAGAGCAAGAAGGACTGTAGTCGCAGGACGTTGGAGATGGACCCACGAATTATTACTGGAAGACAATCTATGACATGTAATTAACAATGAACTTTTATTCACACGTGAAAGAGTATAACGGATTAAATAAAGAAAATTAAATAATAAATGGTGTAACACATATACTTGAATAATGCACTAAAATGGCGCTAAAAGTCAGATTGCACCACGTGATGGAAAATATGTATAATGTTATATCACTGATGAATTATACATATAAACAATTGTAGTGAAGAATAGATTTACTTGAATAAGTTTAAAATTAATAAACTTTAATAATTGCACTGAATAGTTGCTTCACTGTTGAAACGATGGTTTCACAATGCTCACAGACTATTATAAACTTAAAGGACTGATCCAGAAAACTTTGAAATTGGAAATAGCGTAAATTATTACAGAATAATTTAGCGTAATAATAAAACTTGTAAGTTAAGTTGTATATCGACAATTCTCGGTTTAGAACAAAGTGCCTGAGCTACCTTTGTCTACAAACGCGGGAACTAGAACAGCACTTGAGCGCGACCGACCCGTGTGGTTGCTGAGATTAGACTGAAAAGTGAAGCGACGCCGTAAGCCAAGCGTCCTAAAACCTGCACCTGCTTCCTTTTGCACACGAACCTAAAGCTGATGTCATATTGCACTCAAATTTAGCTGAATCAGAGAAAAGGTTACAGCGGACCATTTGAATAGAAACATTCAATGGACACAAGTATAAATAATGGAAAAACATGTAGCTTGCACTGACATACACCCCGGGTTGAAGCATAGCTTTAACAAAAAATAAATAAAGGGCAAGCTAAACGGTAACACTTATCTATATAACACTGAAAAAACACTGATTCTACACTATTTAGATTGAAACACACGTAGCAATTATGTGAGTCATGTATAGAAGCTGATGTATGGAATCCAATATGAAGCTGGAGAAATCTTGAGTGTAGTAAAGAGTGACCCAAGACGAGCAGCGGCAATAGAATGGAACATTGTTATACTAAAGACAATTGGAACGTTGGAAATATACATGACAATTGCTTTATACTAACATGGAGCATGTTGACATAATTATCATGGAAATGGTAGGCGAAGGAATTCCAATGTTAAGCATAACAATACTTGAAACTTAACTGTTACATAGAACAGAGAAGTTAGGAAATAGTAATAATTAAGGAATCGCGCACAATATGCATTATCTTAACCTAAGACTTAACCTACCCAGTCCTGAACCCGGGAAAGGGATTTTTCACTACTGAAAAATCCCCGACCCGGCCGGGAATCGAACCCGGGCCGCCGGAGTGGAACTGCCGACTCACCCACGGCGACGGACTAGGAAATAGTAATGGAACTTCATTGTTCAGTATAACAATAACTGAAGCCAGTAATATTGTAAGAACAAAGAAATAGAACCCATGTAGTCATTGTGACCTGGAATTGTGATCCAATGACCGAGGACTACTACGCAGAAAACATTAATCGATGGATTAATGTAAGTAAGGGAAGTCGGGTGGAATTGATCTAATGACAGAGGACTAGTATGCAAATAGTCATAATCGATTGATCAATGCAAGTAAGGGAAGTCATATATAACATCAATGGAACAGCACAATTAAGAAGAGGACGTGCATAATTCATTGGATGTTATTGGAAAATGGTAATAATGCAAATCCTAGACATAAAGGAAAGCATTACAAAGGCGAAACTTAAAGGAATTGCCCTAAGGGCTGTCAACAATAAGTAGCTATAACACCGAAAAGCGATTCATCCTCTCGAACTGCAAGAAGAAGAGAATCTTCACAAGTACCATAAGAGGAATAGAAAGAAAGAACTTACTGCACACAATGCAGGAATACGGTTTGGCGTGGCCAAGAGTTAGTTAAGATATGGAATTAATTGGGAAAACTTGGAATATAAGACCATAATAAGTGTCATTTGCTACTCGTCTTTGGGCAGCGGATACACCTTTACTATGGGGCACTTATATTCACCACTGGAAGTACGCACTGTTATCACTCGCACTAAACCATCTTCACCAAGATGAGTAGCGGTAATAACACCTAACTTCCATTGAAGAGGAGGAATATTGTCTTCTTTCAAGATGACGACGGTGCCAACTCGAACGTTGTCACTAGAGCAGGACCATTTCTGCCTCTGTTGTAAGGAATGAAGATATTCTTATGACCAGCGTTTCCATAGATGCTGCAGGTGATCTTGTAGAAGTTGCCATTTTTCAACATATTTTTTATCTTCTGTAGGAGGATGCGAAGGTAAAGCTGTGAGAGGTTCTCCAATTAAGAAGTGACCAGGAGAAAGATATGACAAATCAGCTGGATCATCATTAACACGAATGAGTGGTCTAGAGTTCAAGCAAGCTTCAATCTGAGTAAGTAGAGTGCAAAGCTGTTCGTATGTAAGAACTTGAGCACCCATCATTCTTCTAAGATGGAATTTCATCGATTTTACTGCTGCTTCATGTAGACCCCCAAAGTGCGGCGAGATAGGAGGTATGAAATACCAACTGTAGTCATTATTTGCAGTGAAATTTTGAACTGCATTTTGAAATTCTGTTGACTGCAACAACAATAGTAAATCTCTTAACTTGTTGTTTGCTCCAACAAAGTTAGTGCCATTATCACTGAAGATTTCTTTACATAGTCCACTGCTGTACGAAGAAAGGACCTAGCAGGAGTTATCCTGTAGCTAGGAAGATTGCCCATTAATTGCTGAGGACATTCTGCTTTTAATTTGAAGCAGGTAAGGCATCTATGCAAAATAGATTTCACTACTCTTCGAATACAAGGTATCCAGTAGGTTTGTCTTAAAGAAGCTATGAGCAGTTGATGTGACGCATGTAATAGCTTGCGATGTTCATATTCTACTATCAGAATGGTTAGATGATGCTTAGAAGGCAGGATAATCTTATGTCTTGCATCATGTGTAAGATCTGCTTTCTCCAGTCTTCCTCCTACTCTCAAAATATCATTCTGATCTAGGAATGGAACTAATGAATGGATTGAACTTTTAACAGATGTTTTCCTTCCATCGTGAAGATCTTTCAGTTCATGAGCGAAACCTGCTTTCTGAACGATTCTAACACAAGTTTGCAAAGCATGATGGAGCTCTTCTGCTGCGAGCGGTCCATGATACTTAGTTTCATGTCGGCATGCAGAAATAAACCGGTACATATAACAAGTCACTCTCGGAAGGCGCCGAAGATCAGAAAACCTTGTGATAAAGTTATCTTCTTCTGTAGTGGACACCATACAGACGGAAACACATTGCTCAGAAGAATCCTGAACATTCAATTGTTTTGGTTGTTCAGGCCATAATGTTGTGGGTTGGGACAGCCAACTAGGACCATGCCACCACAAATCGATATCAGATAGCTGTACAGAAGAAACACCTCTTGAAACGAGATCAGCTGGTTTGTCTTCTGTTGAGACATGCCGCCATGCTGCAGTTTTAGAAAGTTCTTGAACTTGCGAAACACGGTTGGATACAAAAGTTTTCCACTTACGTGAGTCTGATTTTATCCAAGACAGTACAATAACTGAATCAGACCATAAGTAGTTTTGTGGCGTCTGAATATTAAGATCACTTAATACTTTGCTGTATAGCTTGGATAACAGCAATGCACCACAGAGTTCAAGTCGTGGTATGGTTTGCCTTTTTAGAGGGGCAACCTTAGACTTGGAGCACAATAACTGAATTGTAACTTCACCTTCACTGTTCACAGAACGGAGTTATATACATGCACCATAAGCCTTTTCTGAAGAAACACAGAAACCTTGTATTTGTATATCTTGCAGTGTACCAGATGTAAGTACATAGCGTGGAATACGCATTGCATGTATAGTACCTAAGATGTCACAGATATCAATCCATTTTTCTGCTAGGTGAGAAGGTACTTCTTCATCCCAACCAAGCTTTTCAATCCACAGTGATTGCATGAATATCTTGGCATTAATGACAATAGGACTGACAAGGCCTAAAGGATCAAAGATGGAAGAAATCACAGATAGGATAGTACGCTTAGTCAGTTTGCATTGCGTATGAGTTTGGAGAGAAGGATGGGATTGCATCTGGAAATTGTCAGTAGCAGGATGCCACAGTAACCCAAGGGCGTGTGCATTCTCACTGTTATCAAGAGCCAAGGGAAATTGGGTCTCTCGATGAGTTGAAGGAACAGATTCCAATAAAGATTCATGATTAGAACACCACTTTCGTAATGGAAATCCGCCACTGTGAAGCATGAGTATTAGTTCTCTTTGAAGGCGTAGAGCTTCTTGGAGATTATCATGTCCTGCCAAGTAGTCGTCTACATAGACGGAAGTTCGCACTGCCTGGGCAGCGAGAGGGTAGTTAGTTTCTTCTTCTAATGATAACTTATGCAGAGACCTTATGGCTAAAAATGAAGCAGATTTAATACCATAAGTCACAGTAGTTAATGCATAGTCTTGTATGGGTTCGCTAGTATTAGAACGCCACACAATTCTTTGAAGATTCTGGTCATCTTCATGCATTCTTATTCGTCTGTACATTTTAGAAATGTCAGCTGAGAAAGCATACTTGTAGGTTCGGAAACAAAGTATGATTGAAGACAAGTCATCCAGTACTGTAGGACCTAATTTCAGAATGTCATTCAGTGACTGGCTTGAAGATGATTTTGCAGAGGCATCGAAAACCACTCTAGTTTTAGTTGTAGAAGAGGATGGTTTGATAACTGCATGATGAGGTAAATAGAAACACTTTTCACCTGGCTGTGGAGGTGAAACCTTTCTCATGTGTCCCAACTCTTCATATTCTTGCATGGATTTAGTGTAATCTTCTCGCAGAACAGAATTGGTTTGAAATTTACGTTCCAGATGGCCTAAGCGCTTTATAGCTTGCTGTCTGGATTCGCCCAATGAATCTTCAGGTTGATTCTTGGGTAGTTGCACGACAAACACACCATCATCTGCACGAGTAGTGTTTTTTACGTAATGTTGTTCACATTCCCTTTCTTCCTTAGTAAGCACTGGTTTAGGAAAATCTTCCAATTCCCAGAAGCGTCTTAGTTGTGTGTCAACATTGTCAACTGTTACGAACAAGGTATGTTGAGCAAATGTGACTTTCTTGGTTTTAATTGAGGTCTTGGGGACGGATCCGCTAAGTACCCAACCAAGCTCAGTGTTACTAAGTATGGGATTGTTGGGAGTGATAATTCTTTCATTGGTAAACAATTGATAAAACAGGCTAGCACCAATGAGGAGTTGGACATCACCAGGGATGTAAAATTTAGGATCGGCCTATGAAATTTCACTAGGAATGTTGAATTTGGTAGGATCAATACGGACAGAAGGAAGTTTGTTTGCAATGTGAGGTATCACTAGACAGTTCAAGTCAGCTAGGAAATTATGGATCCTGGATCGCATATTAACTTTGACACTGTGATTACAAGAAGAGGTGCCATTTATGCCTCTTATGTGAGTATCGACAGTTGTTGTTGATAGCTGTAGTTTCTTAGCTCTATCTTCAGTTATGAAGTTAAGCTGGCTTCCGGAATCTAGTAATGCTCTGCACAACACTAAGTTTCCTTGTCTGTCTTCCAGATGCACTGCAGCAGTTGCTAAAGAATCTCCCTTTGACTGGATCTTTCCTTGATAGAGCAATAACTAGCAGGCAAGTAATCTGTAATTTCAGAGCTATTAACTGGCTGGTGAGCGACCTTTTTCTTGTCACGTGTGTCGTTATGTAACACAGATTGCTGTGTACAGATTTGCCACAGTTGCAAGAGGATTTTAGTTTACACTGATCCATTTTATGATTAGACGAAAAGCAGTTTGCACACAAAGCTTTAGCTTTTATCAAATCCCATCGTTGTGCTACACTTGACTGTAAGAATTTATCGCACCGAAATAACTTGTGATTATCTTGACAACAAGGACACAAATCACTGTTAATGGCAACATAAGACTGACGAGTTGCTTTAACTGAAGTCTTTTGCGATCGTGGTTCACTCTTTACTTTTGATGGGCTGGACGTGTTGCTTGAAGTTGCTAACACTTCTAAAGAGTGCGCCTTAGCTTCTAGAAAAGTTATCAGCTCCTGAAGAGATGTAAAACTCTGTGAATCGATTTTTCCTTCCCATTCCTTGCGTGTAGTTTCGCCAAGATGATCTAGAATCAACTGAGTCAACATAACCTCATGCAATGGAATTTCGAGATTGAGAGCTTCCACAGCATTTAGATTACTTTGGAACTTGTTTAGAAGATTGCGTAGCTCTGTCACATTTTCATTTTTAATTGTTGGTAATGAAAGTTGATTTCTTATGTGGGCTGTGGCAATTACTCTTGTATTATTGTATCTAGAACACACTAAGTTCCAAGCTACAGAAAAATTGTCACTGGTGACAGGTAAATTCTGAATTAGCGTGTGTGCTTGGGCTTTCAAGGAAGACAATAAAAAGTGATATTTTTTAATTGGATCCAAAGATTCATTGTTTACTACGAGACTGCTGAAGGTGTCGTAGAAATGTTTGAAGTTGGTCACATCGCCAGAGAATGTAGGTAATTGAATTTTAGGTAGTTATATAATTCTGTTGTTACACTGTGACGTAGAATATTGACATGTGTGGTGGGAATTACCACTGTGATTAGTGATTGTATTGCGATCTTGTAGTGATGAGCGAATATGCTGATGTAATGTATTGCAGTCTTGTAGTGATGAGCGAATATGATGGTGTAATGAAATAATTGAAGTTATTGCATCCAGCACCACTGCCACCAAGAAAGCTCTGTCGTGTAGTAGTCTCCGCTGGATTTCTAAATTAAAACTGGATTCGCAATTACAATGGAGTAATTGAACAATAACTCGATATGTTGTCAGAAGTTAAAGTTAAATTTATTAAGTAAAAGATGAATATAAGTACAACGCAGTCGAACATAGAGTCCGCTTGCCACCAAGAAATAGAATTCAATGCTTTTACAAATTACATACGTATTTATACTTGCCATGAAGGGAGGAGCCTTCAACCCAACATTAAATATTATCCATTAAATGTAAATGTTTATTCTTCAACATAACAAATATTATAACTATTACTTTATTCACTAATGGAACATCTCAGGCCCTCATCGGAAATGGTTGTTTATATATGTTATCCTTTCCCACAACTATTTAATGTAAATGTTTAGTCTCGATCTAACAAATATTATAACTTGTTACTTTATCCACTAATGGAACATCTTAGACCCTCTTAGGAAATAAACAGGGGTAATGTATATTAAACATTAAACAAGTGTTTCCCTGTAATTTACAAGGGGTAGGGGTGCCTAGGAGTCCAACAAGATAATTAACTTTAAGAAAAAGGGAGAAAACACGTATATTATTATATGTAAATATGAAAATATATGACCCTTTCCTGTCCGTTGAGTCTAGCGTCACCATGGTCAGATACTCGCAATTTCTCTTTACTTAATACTCTGATTATTTCCCAGGCGGATTTCAATTCCAGTAGTGCTTCTTCAAGTCTGGATTCGTATTCAATGCAAGAAACGCAATTTATACTTGTCCCTCTAGCACGTTTGTTTACATTTTCTGCAGCGTATCGCCTGACGTCCACCAAGCCGTCCGCCATCTTGTCTCTCATTACAAAGTCAATACGTTCCACCAACTTCAAAAACTCATACATATTCACAAAACCAGAAAACTCATGATTCGTATGCAGTTTCCTAAACTACAATAGTGGTATGATGCAATGAAAATCCAGTCGTTCAAAATCCTAATAAAATTTTCAATCTGAGATACTGTCGGAGAGGTAAAACGGCAATTTTTTTAGAATGACCCATATATATTAAATAAGCTGATATAATCAGCATATCCACAGTACTTTTAGCCCCAAGGCGAGTAGTAATGCTGAGTGGATGCATTCCTTTTACCATCCGGTGAGTGGAGGACGTGTGTGTGAGAAGGTATTGAAACACAGTGGAATGATGTGGCAGTGGGGAATGGTTGAATAGAAGCGTGGCGGGCTGCAGGTGTAGAGATGGAGGAAGACGTGGACCCCTAATTTTACATCCCATTTTTTAAAGTAGGCTAGAGGCCTCTGTAGGAGTATATTCTCAATATTTGGGGTAATAGTTATAGGTCATTATAACGAAATAAATCTAAATACATTTTTTAATTCGATGGAAGTAATCTGTTGACAGTAAAATTATATTTTGAACAGACTTAATATTTATTACCATTTTGATAATATAATTAGGAATTAAGTTACTACTCACTTTTAATGAGGCGGTTGAGCTTGTTACCTCTTGCGGAGTTCCTGGATATCTGGCTCAATATTAGTCAAATTTAGTCGAAGATCAGCAATGCTTTGTTTCTAAACGTTGTCGGAGTTTTTCAGGTTTTGTACACTCATTCGACAACACATCATAACACAAAACAAACTGTGGTTTCTGTCCACTTTCATCACCGCACCAAGTAAATCCTAATTCCACATACGAAATTTCATATTTCCTATTGTACTTTTTCTTTGGACTGCTTACTTCAACTTTGATAGCAGAGTTATATCTACTAGCCATAACACCACTCGTTTCATAGTTAGAATTAGTTTCGCTTGCATCACTTGCTTTCCTTTTCAAAGTCCCTGTTCTAAGACACTTTACCATTATTGAAACACTTTTCGAAAAATATTAAAACCGGAGTTAACCGACTGCACACTTTCCACAAATATAACTTTGCACGTCTTAAGACCTACTGAGGAACCAGGATTGCAAGTCCAGAAGAAGGCATAGTCGTTAGATTTAAGATTGATGACATTGTTGCGAATTTACCAATATTTAATTTCATTGGTTGACCTAAGTGTGAGAATCTGGATATTCATACGTGCCATTTTTTGTGAGAACGGGCTTAAAAACTCATAAGTTTATTACTTGAAAGATCATAAACATTATCATACTCTGAAAGAGTACTACCGAGCCATAGCTACTGCACATGCTTAACACGGTTATAAGGCACTCGGGCACCTCTAACAATAAAACCCTTATTAAGAGATGTGCCGCCTATATTTCGGCACACTGTATAATGTTCTTTTATGCCAAAGGTACTTACTATTATCTCGGTGGTCATCTCGCCTCGCGGACTGTTTTCATTTTCATTTTTCTCCTTATTTCCTATCTCGCTGTTTTCTGACGTCACGCAGTCACGTGTTCCGGTTTGCTGGTAGATTTTTCGTGAGGGTTTGAGGTCTCGCTTCACGAACCTTTGAGAATTCAAGACCAGACTTCGGAAGCGAGCGGTTCTTCTTGGAGTCCATACCCTAGGACTCTTCCTTAAGCTCAGGTATGCGGTAGTTTTTTTGAGTCTTTTCATATTTCTTTGTACCTGGTGGATTTCTTTTGTTGCGTTTATTTCACTGCCGATTATGTTTAGTTAAGTTAGTTTGTTTTGCCCACCAGTGTTTCTGATTATTATTGCATTTATTATTCCCTTCCTTTTTGTTTATTATATTCTGTACAGTCTTATCAGTCGTAACTTCTTTCCGTGAGTTGAGATGGCCACACCCCCCGTTGTTCTTATGGAATTAGGATGTTTAGGTATTTTCTTTTACATATTGTAGGGCCTTATTGTTTCTTGGTTTATTAACCTAACAAAGTTTGTAATAAATTGTTGAATCTGGTTTCAGTATTTCTGTATTTATAGTTATATTACGTTCCCTTCTTCTATCCTTACTGTCTTTTTTCATTATTTTTTTTGTACGGCTCTGGAAATGCCCCTAATTATGGTGGCAGGCCGGAGAGGCACGCCACAAAGTGGTAGCAGAGCTCGTCGATCGTAAATTTTCAGTCATTTTGGCAGTTTTTCTAGGGTTTTTCAAAATTTTTCAAGTTTTTCTATTATCCTGTTTTCGGGTTAGGTTAGTCGTCGAAATTTTTCCCCTGGCAGGTTAGTTGTGTCATTATTTTTCATGGCTGTACTGCCCCGGCGGTCTTACTGTGAGCCTTATGCTTTATTTTTCAGCATTTGTACCATGCCGTTTCATATTTTCTTCTATTTCTGCTCTCTGCGATCTGGTGGAATTTTTCGCCAGATACGTAGGGTAATTGCTTTCGTTCCGGCAGTCTCACTAGAGCAAGTCTCTGTGGGTTTTTTTTTTGCTGTCGGGTTTTGTTGGCTTGAGGCAGGGTAGTAAGTTTTTTTTTGAGCCGTTTCCGTGCTGCTTTCCGTGATGTTTTGTGCCCGTAAGACTGTGTTCATCAGCAATGTCTGGTGTTTAAGTGGCCAGTCTTTTCGAGGCCTATTTTTCCGGGGGCGGTGCGTGTGGTTTGTGCTCTGTTTTCATATCTTTTCATGCTTTAGCTGCCTGTTTTCTTTGGGAATATTTTGTCTAGCCCGTTTGCTGTTCAGTTTTGATATCTTGCCTAGTAATTTTGCCATATGCACCATTCATCCACAGTCTTGCTGTTTTCTGAGTTAGGTTAGGGGCTTGCTGGTTCAAGGAATTTCCCGGGTTCTGTTCCGGTAGGTCTTCTTTTCTATGCCCATGAAACATGAATTCGAAAGTTTTTTGAATAAGTAAATTGTAAATTATTTTCATCTAGTCTGAAACTTTTTCTAGTATATTTCCTATAGGTTCCATACCGTATTTCATTTCTATTCTTGCTCTCAGCGTTTTGACGGATTTTTTTTTTTGTCTGTTATGTTGGGTTAATGGCCTCTGTTCTAGTCAGTCTCACGTGAGTAGTTCTCTGTTGGTTTTGTGCTGTCTGAACGATGGGTTTTATTGGCGGAATAGTTTTGTGACCTTTATTAGTGTAATTTTCTGGGGTTTTCCGAGGTTTTTTTCCCGGTCATTTCTTTGCCCGATAAACGTGTCTCATCAGCAAAGTTCTGGTGTTTTTTTGGACCGTTTTGGTGGTAGTTTGTCCGAGGAAGTTTTCCGGATGTTGTCCGCCCGATCGACGTGTTTTGTTATGGGGTAAGTTTTGTCAAAATTTTCTATTGAATTTAACCTGATATCTTGGGGATTTGTCTAGTCTTACACCGTTTGCCTTGATTTTGGTCCCTTTTAAAAATATTTCGCATTTGCATGACCTACTTCGGCGTCCAGTGCCGTAGTTTGGCTTTGCTTATTCAAAATTTCTCTCTCATTCATTCAGTAAATAATAAATGTTATCCAGATTTCTTTATTCAATTTAGTAAGAACAAATACGCCAGTTTTCTTTTTTCACTTTTGCTAAATTTATTATAAATATTTAAACATGCTTTACATTCTGTAATTACATTATATTTTATTCTTTCTCTAAATTTTCTTCGTATTCTTTCTTCGTCCGTTTGTCTCGGGTTTTTGCCTTTATTCTTGCTGTCCTTGCGTGTGGGTGTTGGCCATCTTTCTGTTTTTTGTTCTTTTGTTTGTTTGTTTGTTTTTTTTCTCTTTGCCGCATACCTGGTGCTCTGGAGTTTACTCTCCGCTGACCCTGAAATAAAAATCACACCAACGAAATTTAGTGTGTCTAATAATAAATTATCTACATTATTATTTCGATCTCTGCTATCTCCAAAAATCGGTTGGCGTTCTTTTATGTAATACAGGAAAAAGAATTATAGCATACTGTTGTAACAATTATTGTAAAAAATAAATATTTTATTAACTGTATTTGACTAAATAAATTAACTAGGCCTATAAGCGTTGAATTAATTTACATAGAAAAACATATAAGTTATATAGATATATTTTATAAAAACCAAAAACTCATCGATATTGTAAAGGATTTTTGTGCACTAGATTCATTCTCGTCGCCTTAGTTGTAATTCAGTTGTAATTCGTTCCTTTGCGTTTGCTAAACAAATTTAGACTTAAAGAAGTTCTGGTCTTGCCTAAATTAGCTTACGACAATTTTCTAAATTCACTTACCATTCGGACATGTCCTACTTTGTCACTTAATGGCTAAATATATGCAAGTGATATTTGTATTCTTACTCTTATTATGTTTTGTATGTTCGGTTCGCGGGTAGTGTTTTGCTGTTAGCACTGTAGCTTTCCCTTTTGATAGAGCGCTCAAATACTTATTACCATCGAACAATGTCTGGAAGTCTACACTACACACTCCCGTTTCCGTTCCTAAAATTTCCATCATTATTAATTCCTTGAAGTCCGTACTTCATAATTTCATCGCATTTTCATATCATAACATCCTCATACCATAACATCGGAACATCTCGACATCTCAACAATTCTACATTATCAAATCATTTTTATTAAAATTTTGTCTAATTTTATTCTAATTGTGTAATTGTTTTTACTTGCAACTGTATATAAATATTTCAAAGCATATTGTATTCAATGATAGTTTATTATACATTGCTTTATTGTGCTGATATTTCAGCTAGTATTTTTCTCTTGTATATATAAATTTAACTATCGTAATTGTATTTAATGTAAAATATTTTTTTAATTTAATTAATTTTCGTGTCATTTTTGTAAATAGATTTTTCTATTGTAATACAATTTCTAATTGTGGTCCCTTCAGGACAACTTCACTCTTCGCCCTATTGAATTAATTAAAATTTATATAAAAAAAAAACTTTCAGCAAAATAAAATAAAATAAAATAAAAACAGGTAGATTGTTTTTACATAAAACACTATAGGGGGTAATTTGTTTGTAAGTACCTCTTTCTGCCGCTGTATTTATTGATTTCAGCTTTCTATGATTGTTCGGATTGTGTCTGGTGGCTCCCTTGGCATCTACGCTGTTCTCTTCTTTGCTGGATGTGGCGCTAAGTCTTCACTCTACGAACTCCTGAGGCCACATTTTGTCTACGGTGCTCAGATTCTCCTGGTTGCATGTTGAAGACGTTCAACTTGGTTCCTTTTGACCTGAAAATAATCATCAGGTCCGGCATCAGTGAGGATTTGCTGCTATATCTTCGGTTTGGGTACATACACATTGTACCTGTCTTCATTCAAGCATGCAGAGTCAACTACTATATTCTACTCACCATTACTACCCAAGAGTACTCATTGTGATGGGGTATGTGTTGAAAAGGACTCCACTACCCCGTTATTCACTACATTAATTACAGTAACAAATGGACTTGGTAAGCTGTACATACACAAGTTTATGTATGTATTTTCTACTCCAATTGATTAGATGGACTATTACTATGAATCCATTGTCTACATTTAAAATGGTGTTATAGTACATTCTTTTGTGGACCTCCTCGTGAGTTGTAGAAGTGAAGTGAAGATATAAACTTTTCCAATCTGCTCTGCAATAAAATTTATTTTTCGAAAAACATTTTTGAATTCTTCAAAAATGTTTTTCTTTCTGCGTCGAGGGAGTCTGTGCCGCCTATATTTCGGCACACTGTATAATGTTCTTTTATGCCAAAGGTACTTACTATTATCTCGGTGGTCATCTCGCCTCGCGGACTGTTTTCATTTTCATTTTTCTCCTTATTTCCTATCTCGCTGTTTTCTGACGTCACGCAGTCACGTGTTCCGGTTTGCTGGTAGATTTTTCGTGAGGGTTTGAGGTCTCGCTTCACGAACCTTTGAGAATTCAAGACCAGACTTCGGAAGCGAGCGGTTCTTCTTGGAGTCCATACCCTAGGACTCTTCCTTAAGCTCAGGTATGCGGTAGTTTTTTTGAGTCTTTTCATATTTCTTTGTACCTGGTGGATTTCTTTTGTTGCGTTTATTTCACTGCCGATTATGTTTAGTTAAGTTAGTTTGTTTTGCCCACCAGTGTTTCTGATTATTATTGCATTTATTATTCCCTTCCTTTTTGTTTATTATATTCTGTACAGTCTTATCAGTCGTAACTTCTTTCCGTGAGTTGAGATGGCCACACCCCCCGTTGTTCTTATGGAATTAGGATGTTTAGGTATTTTCTTTTACATATTGTAGGGCCTTATTGTTTCTTGGTTTATTAACCTAACAAAGTTTGTAATAAATTGTTGAATCTGGTTTCAGTATTTCTGTATTTATAGTTATATTACGTTCCCTTCTTCTATCCTTACTGTCTTTTTTCATTATTTTTTTTGTACGGCTCTGGAAATGCCCCTAATTATGGTGGCAGGCCGGAGAGGCACGCCACAGAGAGCACCTCTAATAACAAATTCCGACAAAGTCTTATTTTTCAGTGTTTTGAATGAAAGAGGGAACCATAGACGTCAATGCATCAGGGATTTCAAACTGTGGTTCGTAACTGCAAAAGTAAGGAAACTTGCAATAGGACCTGTATTTTCGAAGATTTCAAAAACTAGTGTCCATTTTATGTGAAACTTTTTTACTTCTTTATTTTCCACTTGCTTTATGATATTTTTAAATCATGAGAAACGCTGTACTAGAGTAAAAAAATGATTACTTTAGAAAATTTAATTCTACTATAGTTAGTACCAAGACTTTGTTTGAAAAAAAACTACCATAGTAGCCACTATAGGAATTATTTTTATTAAGAGAAACAAAAATTTACTTTAGTTTTTAACCAGATTAAACTAGAATGTGTAACATATATTTTAGTGTTGGTATTTGATTTGAGTAAAATGCTAAGGTTTTCTACTCAGGTCTATAGTTGGGTAAAATTATTTACTAGGATTGTTTATTTAAATCCAAGTGACAATAAAGAATAAATTGTACATAATATAAAACAAAGAATATTTAGGCGAAAGTCAGAATTTGACATAAAAAACTTATGAATTTAATCAGCAATTTACGTTAATGTTCAACAAATTTCGTATGGTACTAGATACCATCAGGCCCGACGAGAGGGAGGGGCAGCCCCAAAGGGGCAGACCAGGTTTTATTTTTTATCTTCTAAATTTACTCTAAAATAAAATTGGTTATAAGTCAATAAGCAGCTTAAGTTATGTTTTATGTGTTTATTTTATCTGCATTGTCCTCTCGTATAACGGTGACACGGAATTAATCAGTTAATCTGAAACGGATTATTCTTGACGAAAAATTGCTGTTTTTTTTAAGTAGGAGCAGAAATCCTTTTGGAGGCAACAGTAGGCCTCACTATGTTCGGCATTTAAAATAATAATTTTCAAAAGATTGATTTTAGTACGTACAGATAAAATTGTTCCTAATTAGAAATTTTAACTATTTTTCCATTTCTTGATTCGTATTATATGAATCTTATAGAACCTGACAAGGGCTAAATCGGACTGAAGAGCCTCAAAGGGCTAAGGAAGACTTTTGCTGAAAACTAGGAGCTAAAGAGGACTTTTGCTGAAAAACTATGGCCTAAAGATGACTTTTGCAGAAAAACGTGATTTTTAAATAGATTTTCCAATTAATGCCAGGAAAATAAAGATGTGAATTTGTGCGTTTTAAGAAAAGACATAATAAAAATAAATTTATACAACGCACTGAAATTAACAATGTATATGTCGCTTGTCTTTGTAACTCAAAAATGTGCCGCCTCGCCATCGCAGGAAATGAAACGAGCCGTCTGCCGTCTGCCGTCTGCAATACTTTGAAATCTGCTACTAATCCATTGTCGTTTTACCTTTCAAATAACAATTTTCCGACCGACGACAAAGAAGTGTTATAACCAGGGCGCGGATTCTGATGAGATAAAATTGTTTCTAAAATGACCTAAATTTTAAAGAAAATGACTTAATAATTGTAAAGAATCAAAAAACTTATATTTTATTTATTAAAAAAATATTGTACGCACAAAGTTATAGACTAATTCGTACATAATTCTAAAAACTGTGAACGTAGAAAGGATGTTGTAGATCTAAAAACTTTGTTCTTGATTGGAGCATTTGAGAAGAAAAGTAAGAAAGTAGTTTTTAAAATAGATCCTACAAAAAATGTTGCAACATACTAACCTCGTAATTTATATTATCCTATGAGAAAAAATACGACAAAAAAGTTAATATACTGAATGCAAATGCATGAAAATGACTAAATAAAAAAGTAAATGACACGAAAATGACTAAATAATTATGTAAAATTGAAATAAATCCCCTAACAATATAAAATTGCATAAAATGACAAAAAATGACCTAACAAAAATGCATTTCTATAATATAAGGACCATGATTAGGATTCACCTACAAGTTGACAATGTCTAAGCACCATCAATAAAAAGATGATATGTCATTAGAATCCGGGCCCTGTTAATCACTCATCAACAGCTATATCATAATTTAGTGTTTCCATAATCTGCAAAATTTACAGACTAATCACATGACTGGCCGCCCCTCATTAGCATTTTTTATTAATAACTCCAGTGTTAACGAAGTTCCTTTGTTTTGCATTTTTTCAAATGTTAGAAGGGAATACCCTGGGAGATTTTATGCTGTAACAGGAAAAATTGAATCCATAGAGCAAAACTCTATTAATAAAAGTTGTTGTCTATGTCGCCTCTATACATAGGTAAAATATTTCGGTATTATTCATTAACACCCTGTATGTGACGTGACATTCATTATAATACAAAGACGCACTATAACACTGGTATGGTATCCATTAATATCGAACATTTGAGTGCGTCAAATGAAACTGCATAATAAACAACCTATATTTAAAATAGAATCAATGTTTTCTGTTCGTGTTAATCTTATTATTATATTAAATTGAGTTCGTCTTTTTATTGCATTGGTTTGCCGTAAACTGGCCCAGAGTAGCTCAGAGATACCGTACGCAATCGCCTGACATCTATCGCAGAAGACGAGAACTACGAGAACATGCTGTCAGCTGATTGCTGAGGTCAGTCGTTTCCGTTTGTGTGATAAATCTAAAAATCTCAAAACTTAAAAACCTAACATGAGGACCGTTTTGACAAAACTCAACATGTGCCAAAGCATAAATTGTTCAGAAGATGGTTTATTTAGTTTTACTAACATTTAGAAGATAGAAACCTTGCAATGAAGTTGTTATGTTGACTTTCCTTATGTTCTTATTCTCACCATCTTAAAGATCACATTTCAAAGCACCTAAAACCATTAAAAAACGAATTTGGCAAAAATGGAGATGTTGAGTTTCGTCAAAACAGTCCTCATTATTACGTCATTGATTAATGATTGCTATCAAATCCAAGAAATAAATCTGCAGTAAGAGAGTCAGTAGCTGCATAGGTGTACTTTGTTGTCGTTTTGTGAAACACTATTAAGCCTACAGATCCACAATATTAGAAAAATATAGGATACCCAGCAGTGATTGACTTGATCTTCGTATCCCGTCAACAATGTGTACGAGTTACAAATGTTTAGCGCCTGCTGATGATGACTAGAAAACCCGCAGTACACAGATGCCGGAGAAGTGGTCGCCCAAGCTAGGGGTTACAGAAGTGTATCGCCTGTACAGGCCGATTAGAAAACCCGTAGTACACAGATGGAGGAGAAGTGGTCGCACGATCTGGACGTTATACTATCTCGTCGTACAGAAGTGGCAAATTCACCATTTGAGAATCAACGTCTTGAATGCATTGTGTATTGCACACTATTTTTTTTACGATAGCGATATAGCGGAATAATAGAAGTGAAAATAATTAATCACTAACAACAACTGTTCTGAAGTTTAGGGGGTACTAACGTTACTAAGAGGTACTGATTCTTTAAGTGCTGAAAAATATTGAATCATGGGAAGAAAAAGGAAAGAATAGGGATGAGGAGGTGGTAATTGATGTGAAATCTCTGTGTCAGTCGATCTCAACGCACAGTGAAGCCTAAAAAGTGTCACCCATTAATTAAGTATTGAAATTACAATAATCAATTTACAGACACAAATAATATTAAGGCAGAAGTTAAGTGCAGACTCAAGTCAGGAAATGCCTACTTTTGTGCAGTTCAGAAACTCTTCTCGTCTCCTGTCCAGAAATCTAAAAATAAAAAATTATAAGACAAATGTTATCCTGCCGGTTGTATCATATGGATGTGAGACATGGCCCCTTACATAATCTGAGAGTGTTCGAAAACAGGGGGCTTAGGAAAATATTTGAACGAGAGATGAAAACGGGGACTGGAGAAAACTGCATAACGACGAGCTCCATAACCTGTACTCGTCACCGGATATAGTAAGGGTAATTAAATCACGGAGGATGAAAAGCATTACATTCCCCTGTTTTAAATAGTCCTAACGATTTGTTTTTTATTTTATTTTTTATTTTTTTACAATCTGACCGCCTCAATTCCTGATTTCTAATATGCCTCAAGGATACAGTGCTCTCATTTTCATCGTCTCCACAGGGCGAGTCAAACGTCCGCATTTCCTTCCGCGGACTATATTATTGTTTATTGAAGGTAAACATTAGTTTGCACTCTCAAATCCAGCTCCTGGCAGGCTCTGATGCCAAGTCAATCTAATAACAATATTGCAATATACTATAAAATTTTAGCTTTTCTTTGACTCTCGTTCCCTATTGAGATATGTTTTGTTTTGGGATCCTTACTATTTATTGTACTGTATATTATATAAATGATCTTGCCATGGATATCAAAGTAGATTGTTCGGATGTTTTTCTTTTTCCTGATGACCTTGCTGTCAACATCATAGATAAAACTAATGAAACTTCAATTAGGAAACTAGATGGTGTAACCCAGAACATTCATGGCTGGTGTAAAGTCAACACGCTTTCACTTAACAATAGCAAGACCGACAAAGTAAATTTTAGTTTGAATAGAATGTTGACAGTAGATAACACATCTGTAAAATTTTTACGGATTGACAGTGAATCAGATTTAGGCTGAAAACAAAACATACCAGCAGAATCCAGAATACTGTCGGTAAAGGTGTCTTTATGTTAAGAGTTTTAAAATCTCAAGTTCTGCTAACTGTTTACTATGCTCATATACCCAGTCATTTGAATTATGGAATTTTATTATGAGGGAATCATCATTTAAGGAATGAACTTTCTATTTTGCAAAAGGGGGCAGTGAGATTGATTTGCGGAGCTCCGTCTAAAGCACATTGTAAACCACTTTTTATGGAATTAGGGTTAATCACTGTACCATCAATGTACTAACTATATACTAACCTAGTAATTTATATTATCCTATGAGAAAAAATACGACAAAAAAGTTAATATACTCAATGTAAATGCACGAATATGACTAAATAAAGAAGGAAATGACACGAAAATGACAAAATAATTACGTAAAATTGAAATAAATGCCCTAAAAATATAAAATTGCATAAAATGACAAAAAATGACCTAACAAAAATGCATTTCTATAATTAGGATTTATCTACAAGTTGGCAATGTCTAAGCAGCATCAATAAAAAGATGATATGTCATTAGAATCCGGGCCCTGTTATAACAAATTTGTGACACTCCAGTCTACTTATTTTTGTAGGTCGGAAGTAAAGTTGCGCGGTGCATTGATCCTTATTATCCTTAAGATAGTTTGATGTGCCTAAACAGAAATCTTCAAAATTAGGACTTTTCCGACAGTGCACAGTGGTCCAAAACGCGAATCTAGCGGGACAAAATTATATTATGGTTTGAAACTATACCTTTACATGTAATGTACACATACAATGCAAAGAAACGCACTTAAACATATAAATTTGCTGTATAAATATATTACTATACATTTATACCATATATACACGCACACATTACACGCCTATATAAATACATGAAACACACATACATACAAGCATACATACATGACTAAACGCGCACATAGGCCTATGTACATAATATAATGTTCATACAGTTTAAGTTCTCTTTTCAAAATTCTAGTCGTCATCATTATTTTCTTCTTTATTTTGTACGTCTGGAGAATCTAACGGGACAGAATTATCTGCATCTTGAATATACATATACACATACACAGAACACAGAATGTACCACATTTTTAAATACTAATTTATTATGTCAATCAATGAACTGAAACTCAATTAGCTGTACTCAGACAGATCTTTACTTCCTCAGTTACAGCAAACATTTGCCCTACTTCAGTTACAGCACAAAGAAACTGTTTGCGGATTAGGGAACAATGCTAATGTATTCGTTTGCAGAAAACGATGACAAAGGAAAAATAATCTACTTTAGATAAAAACACACATCCACACATAGACCTACATACATATATACACACATACATATAGGCCTATACATACGAATACTTTGTGTTATGATACCATATTATAAGATTTCAGTTCTGTTTTCAAAATTGTAATCGTAACCATCATCATCATTACCATCTTTTTCTAAGCCATTTTCTTCACAATCTTCATCACCACCTTCATCTTCTTCTTCTTCTTCTTCTTCTTCTTCTTCATCATCAACTTCTTCTAGAGGTGACGAAATTTTCTTCTGTTCATCATTTCTGTGGCTTTTGATTAGATATGGTTCTTTTGAGAGCTGTCGAACTTCCAAGGGTAGACTGTATTTCTTCTTCTGGGGCAAGGGGCGTATATTTGATATCAAAGGATCTGAAGTGATGAGCAGTAGATTAGAACACTAACTTCAGACAATAATTTTATCGGTCTTCCAACATTTGATGAAGATGAAGCATTCAGTGAATGAAATTTCATAACACTTTTCGGGAATATTAGTTCAGAATTTAACCATTTTGTATATTTAACCACAAATCTATCATGCTTTCTACCACATTGTTTCCAGCGTTTCCGGATATAAGATTTAAACAATAATAGCACTTTTAAAATTTCATTTAAGGAAACAGTATTGCAGTCCCGCAATTCCAAATTTTCTTTCACGTAATTACACAAATCTTGCGTAATGAATTTGTTCTTCCTGAATAATTTGAATAATTCCATGCGGGTCATAACCCCTAATTTACTTCTAGTGTGTGACATTTTACTTTTTTGGATCCGTTGTTTTCCCTAAAATATAAAAAAGTAAATCTAAAAAGACTGTAGAATGTTTTCATACCTGTAAGTTTTATGAAAATTAACTAATTACATATTTTTGGAATATTTTTAATTTGTTAAAACTAATTGAATACTTTTATTTATTTAAAATTACTGAAATAAATATCTCATTAACCTTTAGGTATTATTTATTGCTGGTTCTATTGATTCAGTGCAGCCTACTGATCGAAATACCATATTTTACTAATAAACATATTCTGCAAGAAGTAATTTGATTTCTTGGATTCTTGGAAAGAAATAGATTTTTCAGAAAAAGGCGCAACTTGCGCACTTTGCGATTCAAAGCAACTTATAGCCCATTAATTTAACTATGATCTGGTGAATTTTCAAAGTGCTATTCAGATATATATTTTTATAAGTCAATTTAAAGTTTTTGTAAAAAAATAAATTAACTTTTTTATCTGTAAAGAATACAAACTAATATGACGGACATACAAATATGTATATATGTATACTTGTTATACCAAAAAGTTTCACATACGTTGGATTAAATTATCCAGTAGTAATAAATTCCTCCACTAATTCACACTTGCTTCCAGCCACTAACAAACATGACTGAGAAATAAACCGTCTGATGCCTGACGCAAAATCGGCAAACCTTCATTCAACTTTGGGGATGTGTCATGCTGTCATAAATCAAAGTACCCTTATTTAAAGGTTCATTCCTGATAAAGGGATATGTTTTCAGTATTATCAGACTATTGTTGCTTAATTTTACAAGGGTGACCAAAATGAGTTTTGTCCCGCTAGATTCGCGTTTTGGACCACTGTGCAGTGGATTGAGGAAGACCCCAATTTCACAACTGATGATCGAGTAATTTTCTGCCAAGCCTTTCAAAAACAAGTAAGTAAACATAGCTATCTTTCATTTTATCTACCAGACTTCTTCCTTCGGATTTTGAAATCGAAATTTAAAATTCTTTTACTAACGTGCATATGCGATTTAAATGAGGTTGACATTTTCAATGAACACATTATTATTTTTTAATTATTGTCATCTTCTTAGTGTTCGATCCTGGAATTGCAGACTTTTTCATTAAAATACTATCATAAAAAGAAAGAATAATTGTATAATTAAAGGGTAAATATCTCAACTGTTTATGCAATTTTTCGAGTGCCGATATAAGGAATAGTTATTTAACTGTATGTTTGAGTGTCCATTCTTGATTGCTTTAACAAAAGTTAGTTGTTAAATTTTCACTTGACAAGCAAACTTAGATTTACCTTTGGTAATCCGGACGGCCGTTTCGCACTATTTTAGTTGACAAGCAATAATTGTCCCAACTTCTATATAGGCCAAACTGGCAGATCCTTTAGAACAAGATTCCAAGAACACATAAATGCACTCAAACACCCCCACAACAGAAAATGAAATTATGCAGAACACCTTCTTGACACAAACCACAATTACACTAACATAGACACGAACATGGAAATTCTCCACACACTCCACAAAAGTCGCAAACTAAACACAATAGAACAACTAGAAATATATAAACACACAAAAAATCACCCCACATCTATACTGAATGACCAACTACACTTCAAATCACACACACTTTTTGACACGATACCTGACATTCAAACACCGCCAAATACTCCCACTCCCACTCCCACCTCAAGACCAACGCAACACCCACACCACCTAGGTGTACAACACAGGCACCCACCAGTAGCAGTTCGAAAACTGCTGATGATGCACTAAAATAGTGCGAAACGGCCGTCCGGATTACCAAAGGTAAATCTAAGTTTGCTTGTCAAGTGAAAATTTAACAACTAACAATAGTTATTTGTTTATTTTCTGAAAAAAAACTAGAATAACTGTGTCAAAATAATAATACAATTTTCGGTATTAATATTAGTGTTTTATTACGGCGGCTAAAATCGTGTGTTTAAAACCTAAAACGGGCTATTCCAAGAAAATAAAAGCTAAAATATCTTTTATAAAAGTCTAAAAATCCGGGCTCTATGTATTACCATAAAATAGACGTTAAATTGGGCTTTACTCCGGCATCAGTCAACCGATTTGATCCAGAATCAATAGGCTTCGTCCCATGGGCGCTATAAATGCGTGCACCACGTTTTATGAAAATCCGATAAAGCGTATTTGAGTTATCGCACTTACAGACACACGGACAGACGGACAGATATTTTCCCGTCTACCACAAAATCTCATAAAGTACCGGTACCATTCTGGCACTTAATATTTATATAATATAATTACATAATCTTTTTGTTGCATACATCATAAAGGACGAGGTTGGGTTTCAGTGGTGAATTTAATATTTGAAGGGGGCCAGAGAAAATTTGTTCCTGGGCCCCTTGCTTTCTCTCCACGGCCCTGGATACCATAGCTCCAAAGCTGCAATTATTATTGTGTTTTAGCATTGAAGCAGCAATAAGCTACCCAACACCCCTATATTGGTTAAAACAAGGAATCCAGTTTCATGCAATTGTTGACATGCATGCAGTTTCTAAAGCCTCTGTTAGCCATGCTGATAAACCAATCAAAATATTGATGATAAACCAAGTATTTTATACTTCTGATCGTGTTTCTTTTGCGTGTATCTTGAAAACTGTGTTTTTTATTTATATATATTTTTATTTTTTTACACGTACACCTTGTGTATGGAACCGTGCTATGGGTCTTTTATTGTATCTGCAAGAAACTGCAAAGAAGGCTATCAGGATTGAGGAGTTCTCCCATGAATACAAAATAACCTATTTTTTATAAAGTCTGGGTTCTTAACTTTGATATCAATGTTCATGTGAAGCTCTATCCACAATGTGCAGTCTGCAGTCGGTAGTTGGTAGTTGGTAGTCGGTGGTCGAAATATAATCTGTTATGAGTAATGGACTACCATTCACAAAGAGCGGTTGCAGTCAGCAGCTGGCAGTCGGCGTTGGTAGTCGGTAGTCGGCAGACGGGAAATTTATCTTCGACTACCGACTGCACGACTGCAAGTTACGTATTACGAGATTGAAAATAATTTAGTAGTGCAAATAAATAGATTAGCGTACTACGATAAAGCAAGATGTGTTTATTACATATAAGTTATTATGCATTATAAATCGATTCCTCCACATTTTATGTACTGTAAAATGTTCCCCTAACCTCAATGTCGACTGCATATTGTGGGCAGCTCGAGTGCTGCTCCCAAGCGGCCGACTGCAACTGCCAACTTCCGACTACCAACTACCAACGGCCGACTGCACATTGTAGATAGAACTTTAGACTGCCTAGCTCATATTAAGTATTAATAGTTACAAACTGTGTGCAGCAGTTCTTAACTATCCCACAAGTGTCTACTCCAGCATAAGCTATCATTTATAGGCAGATGGAATTGAACTAAAACACGGACTAGTTTTTTTACTGATAGCATTAAATTGTAGGCTTCATTTTCCCAATGAATTAAAAATATTGGGAAAAAACAAATTTAAGTCGCACCTTGGGATGAATGTTCCCACCCACCGCACCCTCGCGATGCACTTTCTTTTATACCACGATCTAGCTAATTCTTCTGTCCTCATATTACGAAGAAACTCGTGATTGGACGTTGGTGGTGTGACGTCATACCGCTAAACAAAATATGACAGTCTGACAAACCACTGGAAGATATAATATGCCACATTTCCGAAACCTAAAAGCAGTGTATCGTACATTATTCGAAAATGCAAGGGCGCTTCGTTACTGGTGCCGCCTCCGCTTCGCGCACTTAACTATGTGGTTTGTGTTATGCATTATTTAGACTATATGCAGCGGTGATTGTGGTACGGTCGGGAGTGCCGAGTGAGCTAGCGGGTTGTCATTTTGGTACAAGGGTTGGTAGCTGGTATTTGGTACGGTCGGGAGTGTCGAGTGAGGGCACGGTTGGGAGTTCCGAGGTGGTCGCCATAGCAACGCAGTGAGCGGAGCATAAGGGGGCGACATACATTTGATTTATGCCAAAATATTTCACTACCCGTATTCATAAGGACGTTGATATCAAAACCTCTTTACAGTAATGATATCTTTGATAGCAGAATATTTTAATTTGGCTAATGGTAGAAATAAATAGTTAACTTTTGAAAATTTTTATTCATTTTACTTTGACTTCGCCATAAATTATAAAGATGCATTGACCATTGGCCAATTAAGATCATTTCGTGTCATGTAATAGTAACCATGGCCTCCTGTAATACTGAAGGTCAAGCTATAGTTTTTCTACCCGACAAACAACTAGAGTAAAAATATTTACTAAGATTGAGAAAATTATATGAAACAGAAAACTAACTCTGTAGAAATATTAATTAACCACAGTAAGCTACTAGAGTATTTCACTACAGTTTTATGAAACAGGCCCCTGGGTATATTACTAAGGTAACTGTACCGGCTCAGAAGGAAGAAGAAGAAATGGTATTATGGTGCATTTTGCTGCCATCTGTGTCCCAGCGTCCACACGCAAAGGGAACTTTACGCTGGATTGAGAGCAATGCAGTGGAGAATATTAATAAGATACCGCTTATCTCGAGCTGGAGGTCAAACGTCATTGTCAAATACGTCGGAATGCGCAAGTGTTCTTATTAAAAGCAATTGAGTCCAGGGCCACTCCACATTCACCGGTTCGATTCCCGGATACCATCCAACAGTATACATGGCTCGGTGTTTATTACCTACTAGCAATTTGTGCTAGCTAAAATTTAGCTAGATTCATAATGTCGGTATAATTATTTTTATTGCATGATTTTCCATTACGGGATGTAGTGCATCTACTCCGGCACGAATTATATTTTATTTTGTTGGCATAAAGTATTTTATTTAAATTAGACCTTCTTTTACGAGAAGTTTAAAATTTACATTCATAGTAGTTATAATAGTAATATTATTATATATTATATATATTATTGTATATTATATATATAATTTTTTTGGATTGAAATTAGCACATATCAGTCCAAAGCATAGAACAGCCCACATGCTTCTTCTTAACCTTAATTCATATACACTCGTATACACTGATATAAGAGATTCTTAAAATATGTGATGATTTCACAAAATTCACAGGCAGTAATATTATTGACGAAAGTGTATGATTCACTGATTAAACCAGCCGTATATGTTAGGAGTAAATTTCATTCAATCTGAGAACACTCTTGACAGGAATTACATTAGTCCTATTACTTGCACATAAGTGAGGAAGATTAAAATGAAAAATACTTACATTAAAATATATTACATGTATCGGTACTCGTATATTTCAATAGAAGGCACAATATTATATTACTAGCAGGTACTTGCGTTTAATTATTCAACAGCTAAATGTTTTTAAAATCATTTATTTATATTTAATAACACTGAAATCGTTATAAAGAAATGAATCAAGATAAAAACAAAGCGATTGACAATGTGATACCACAGTATAGTATACTATACTGTGGTGATACGTTATGTTTAGGATAGAGTGGGCCATTCAATATTATTTTAGCACCAGAATTATGTTATGTCCATTATAATAAGTATTAATTAATGTTTCTTTGCTGTCGAGTGGACAAATAAAAATGTTTATGTGAAGTACCAGCTAGATAGAACTTCTGGAAATGACAAAAGCTCTTTAGTAAGCAATTGCGCCTATTATTTCTACTGACAGAAACTGATACATCTGAGCTTTTCTTGTTTATCTTAGTTACGAATGCTAAAGTTTTGGCTGTCCTCGAGAGCCAATCACAATGCTTCGGGTCTTCGGACATCGCCCTTTGTATAATAGATTTCTACGAACGTAAAGCCAAAAAGTGATAACCTGATTACTTTGTTTTTGTTTTTATTTTTATTTTTTACTTTTCACAGAACCATCCCTTTCCCTTTCTCTTTTTCTCCTTCACCTTTTCCCCCTGCTTTTTATCGCCTCTGTCGTATGTGCATTTTAGTGGTTTTGCAGGACCACAACGTGTCTAGAGAAGAATTACCTTTGGGTCACGTAAGTTACATACTTTTTACTAGACAACTACATAGAGGGCTCCTCGGATGAGTGCCAGGGCCACCTCCATGACAACACAAACACATAGGACAGGACACATTAATCACTCATTCCGAACAAGGCGCGGACGGGATGAAGGTGATAATGATGGTCAGACGATATCCGGGGACCATGAGGGCCTAAAGTTTCCCGACAATCGTCTCACAGGTCAGGAGAAACTCTGGAAAAACTCCACCTAGGAAACTTGCCCCGACCAGGACTCGAACCCGGACCCGCTGCCTGAGGAGAGCGAATGCATCCCATCCCACGCCTCTGCAGTAGACGATAATAATATTGTTGTCATAATAATTAAATTGAATTTACAGTTAATCAGAGTCTCATAGATATAATAAGGCTTCCTGGCGAAGAAGCTGAGTGAAAGTTTTTGGATGGTCAGCCAGGTGGGAATTCAATTTGTTCCCGACATTTCAAAGGCCCATACTGCCTCCATCTTGAAGGGCGTTAAACTGTCGAGTTCGGGAGTGGAATATATATACATTCTGATAGCGCAGCTCCGACCAATTAGGTGTCGGTAACCCCCCCCCCTTTGGTCCTTTTTCAGGCCCAGCCTCACCCTGCTGTCCATCACCTGTTTGGGTCAGTGATCCCAAATTACTCTGATGTTAATGCCCATGTCTCTGTTCAGATTGTTTGGTTATAATTTGATTTCAATAGCATCTTTTATTAATCCGTCCCAGTGATATGAAGTCTGGGCTAGAATCGTTGTATTGCATTTAACGTTGCGAGGAACGTTCCAGAAAAAGACAGAAAATTCGAAAATAAATGGTAGAAATTTTCGAAAATTTATACAAATTAAGAATAAAATTTGTTGTAATCCAGAAAACCTTGATTGTTTACATTTTTATCAAAATTTGTAGATTAGATTCCAGGGCCCGGAATTTTCTCTCTTGTCTATTCTGAAAACAGGATCGTAGAGGTACCCTACTTTTCTGTTTTCTATACGTTTCTAGTCCTTAGTCACTGTATCCCTGATTCCTAATTATACGTAAATATGGACAAGGTTAAATTAAGAATTTAATTAACGATTTATGGATGCATATTTGGAAATCAAGTGCATTGTTTCCTTCAGAAACTAACCATTTTCTTGTGACAAATTGGAAGCCTCATATCTTGCTTATGTTAATATTGTAAGACTTCCACATTGTCATTGTACTTTCTCTAAAAAAAAATATATATATATATAAGCTTAATAATTTGTTGTATTCAAGTATATGAAATTACATTATATTTAGAAGGTAAAAAAATCCAAATGTTCAAAGTATTGTTTGAAATTATATGGTAATTAATGCCATGATTAACAGAATTGTTTATTATTATTATTTGAAAGGAGTGAAGCATAGAAAACTCCATTAAAATGTATAAAGTTGAAATAGCCTTGATGAATTAATGAAGTAAAGTGTAAATAAATATGTGTGTGACTAGATTCCTAACTTCAGAATTAAGTTAATAAATGTGCCAATATTATGAAATGTGACAATGTTATGAAAAAAGTTTACGTGTTTAATTTAATTGTGCCATAATTAATATTTCAGTAAAATAAATAAATATACCCATTCTGTTTCTATATAAAAAAACAAAGAAAATTAATTTTTTAAATGAAGAAATTATTAATTGATATTAGTAATTTAAAATGTTTCATCACACTTAATGATTTAATCCGTAAAGAAAATTTGTTTTCTAAGAATGAATTTATTCAATTTCAAACAGATAACTCTAGCAAATTCCATTTTTGTATCTTTCTTGAAAACAATTTGCTTTTTGAGTTTTTCAACGTTTCAGTAAACTGCACCTCATCAATGATGAAGAGGACCCGCTACTCATCTAGTACACTGGAAAGCCACACGAATATTTAAACTACTAGATTCAAGACATGAAGCAAAAAGGAACACTGCTCTGCATGGGGAAGTCGATGCCCCGTTTTCTTCTTGACCTCAACTTGGTCCGGCATTGTGGTCTCCTGTCCTGCTTCGCCAGCATCTAACAAGTGATATATGCATGCTAGTAAATAACAGAAATTATGAGTGGACTGCTATTGAGACTGTTCAATCAGATATTTATGTTGGTAGCCACTACATCAATTCATGAACACTTATCACTATAAAAAACATTTAACATTAACATTACATCTGCGTGTGCATTCTGGAAAAAAGTAAACTTTAACATTGGTAGATAAGGACACTACATCTGCGTGCATTCTGGAAAAAAATAATCATTGACATTTGTAAACAAGGACACTACATCTAGTGCCATATTTATGTTTTGTGTGGACTTTCATTCTTGGGACGTGGCGCAAATTTCGTGGGCAGAGTCTGTGCTGACTCATTGAGATCATCACATATCTGGGTAGGACAGTTTACTGGGACATTTTGTTCTAAGGTATAGAATGTAACATAATATTTTGGTTGGTACGAGTGGTACCACTGATTGTTTATCGGTTATCTGTTTGAAACTGGTCTCTATATAATATATGTCAAATCCTAAGACTAAGTCTAGTTGAAAATTAATGTGTAATACAGAGTAGATAATTTTGGAGAAAATTTATCGTACATTAATAGATTTACGAGAAAAAGTAATTGAGTTAGAAATTAGATTGAAAATCACATGTCGGTTTAGGATTGTGAAGTACAATCACAGAACTTGCATGGAAAAGGCTAGCACGAAGAATGGGAGTAGATAAAAATGATAGTGATTGAATCGTGTAATAGAGGAGAAATTAGAAGAATTATGAATCTTTAAATGATTGAAGAAATTAATTTACACTAAAGAATGAGAAATCTATTAATAGTGAGCTTACTTTGCGTTTAAATTTCTTGGGTCCTAATTTTTTGATAAAGTTGGGTAATTTTTTATAAAGTTTAACTCCTTGATGTGCAATGATATTGAGGGATTTAGTAGTTCTGTGATGGTTGAGATGTAAATTATTAGAAATTCTAGTGTTGTACTTATGGAGAACATGGTTAAATTTGAAAAGTTGTTGATTACAATGTATGAAATGAACAGTCTCCAGAATAAATAAACTTGGTAGAGGCAGTAAATTAAGCTTTTTAAAAATTGATTTACTGCTGTTTCTAGTAGGAACTTTAACTATGATTTTAATATAGTTTTTTATTAATTCTAGAAACTTCAATCATTTTGGAGAGTTTCCCCAAAAAATGATACCATACTTCAGCACCGACTGAACACAACCAAAGTAATAGGTTTTGAGTATTCCTAAATTCGAGATGTTGCTTAGAACACGAAAGGCATAACACAAAGGAGAAAGTTTCCCTCTTAAATGAGAGATATGATCATCCCATGAAAGACTTTTGTTTAAGTAGATACCTAGAAATTTAATCTTGTCAATTTCTAATATCTGTAAGTTCCCAGTACTTACTGCAAAAGAGTTGTTATCTAAATGAAAGAGTTTTGTTTAAGTAGATACCTAGAAATTTAATCTTGTCAGTTTCTAATATCTGTAAGTTTCCAGTACTTACTGCAAAAGAGTTGTAGTTATCTATATGATTGCTGAAGTTGATTAGAAGGTTTTGTCATAATATAGAAATAATTTACTATGGTTAAACCAATTAAAGAGATTTAGATTTGTATTACTTATTTCAGCTTTTAATTGCATTAAATGCTTGTTTGTACAAATTATATTGGCGTCGTCTGCATAAGGAATTGTTTTAATAGGCATGAGAGAGACAGGTAAATCATGAATGAAGTTTAAAAAGAGAAGGGGTCCAAGAATTGAACCTTGAGGAACACCGTGTTCCAACGTTACTTCGTTTGAATAGGAGGAATGTATTTTTACTATTTGTTTTCCTTTTGTTAAGTAAGAGGCAAATCATTTGTTAGCATGGCCTCTAATTTCCTATTTATCTAATTTATGTAACAAAATGTTTGTGATTTACAGTGTCGAAGGCTTTCTTGAGGTCAAGAAAAAGTCCTACTACATAGCACTTTTGATCTTTAGCCGATAAGATATCTGTTAGAAAGGAATATAATGCTCCGTTGATTGATAAACCCTTCCTGAAACCAAACTGTGAGGTAGCGAATATATCACAATTTTCAAGGAAGGGTACTATCCTATTAAACATTGCTTTTTCTAGAGCCTTTGGAAAAACCGATAAGAGAGAAATGGGTCTATAATTTTCAATATTATTTCTTTCTCCTTTTTTGAATAAGGGTATGACAGTTGCCTGTTTGACTCAGCCTCGTGATTCAAACTGATGAGCTACTTGATAGAGAAGTAGCGGCTCCGGTCATGGTATGGTTCAGGGGCTGAGCCCTGACGGGCTCGCGCAAGTAGGCCACATAGGCGGGCCCTTTTTGCACCCCCTAGGAGACGGAATGATGTGCATGCCCTAAGGCCCCCCTGTCAACAGACTCCACCACCAGCCCCCACGGAACTCCCCTAAATCCAGCAAGACCAGGTACCAGTCCACGTGCACCGTACCCAGGGTCCCTCCTACAAGAGCACATCATGACGTGCGCCACTAACCCAGGGTGCCCCAAAGGCACGAGACACCTCCAGCAACTCTTGACCACAAGCAACGGGGCAGGACGGGGGAGGCCCGCAGCAGAGTCTGCAGCAGGAGCTGGCCAGAAAACCAGTAAAGGGGAACGGGATGATAATGAGGGGGTAAGGAAGTTGAAGTGGAGAGTGTTGGTGGAATGAATGAAGGGGGAAACGGGAGGATCCCCGAGAAAAACCCCCAAAGGTCACGGCTTTGTCCACCACAAATGACACGCCCGCCGGCCCCGAAATTTGAACTCGGGACCGCTAGCATGACAGGCCCACGCGCTAAGCATGAGCCACCGTGACGGCGGCTCCGGTCATGGAAACCACCATTAACGGCCGTGGGTGTCGGCATGCTGACCACATGCCCCCAATCCTGCCGTCTGCCTCTGGTAGATGACGCAGCGTTCGGGTGGTAGGCCTTGTCCCTTCTGGGATGTTAGCGCCACGGAGTTAGTTAGTAGTTAGTTAGGATGTTGCCTGTTTGAAAATCTCAGGAAAACATCCAGAAGTAAGTGATAAATTACATAATAAAGTGATGGGTTTAATTAGTTTACTTGAACAATACTTTAGGACGGTGGAAGGAATTTCATCAAAGCTATAGGAGAATTTGTTTTTAAAACTTCATTTTCAGTTATTGGATTTATGAATAATGATTTAGGATTTAGTAAAGATTCAGGAAAAAGTAGTGGGTAATTCAGAGCATGTTGATCAAGTTTTTAGTTAGGCCTATTTCTGAGAAGTATGAATTGAATAAATTTGCTATTTGTAAACTAGCATTGATTTCAGTATTATTGTATAGTAATTTATATGGTTTATTCTTATTTTTATGAGCTCCTGTTTCTCTTTTAACTGTAAGCCAGAGAGCTTTATTGGTATTATCCGATTGGAAAGTAACTTTTGAATTATGCATGCTTTTGACTTGGAAGATGACGTTTTTCAAGATTTTACTGTAGTATTCTTTAAATTTAGTGTCATTTGTAGTCATATAATAGCGATGCATAATCCTTTTATTTTTACAGGACTTCGTAATTCCTTTAGTAATCCAACTATTGTCTGGACTGTATTAATTTTTACATATAGTTACCAATTTTGGGGAAATAGCTATATCGAGGTAGTGAAGGATTGTATCAATGAAATTTTCTGTAATGAGATAGGTGTCTGTTACGTTTGAAATATCTTCCCAGTCCTCTTTACTTAACAGGAAATTGAAATAGTCAATATTTTCTTTGGAGTAGCTACGTTTTAAATGAACAGGATTTAATAATGGGATGTGGAAATGAGAATGTAAATTTAATAGTAAAGACTTGTGATAATAAATTCCATAATTCAGATTGAGAGAACTGAAATTGAAAATGTCTGAGTTAATAAAGAACTGATCTAAACAAGTGTGAGAAGTAGAGGATATTCTAGTGGTAGTATTTATGATAGGGTGAAGATTATATGTTAGAAATAAATTACATAAGTCCACTTCACTGGGAGTTCTTAGTAGGAAATTTAAGGCCCCATATTAATATATTAAGGCAATCTATTTCATATTTAAGAATTATGTAGCATATTAAATTGGCAACGCTATTGTCACAAGTTTTCCTCGAGGCCGTCAATATAACTTAGTTGACAATTTACAGAATTTATGTTTTGATCTCAGATGCAATAAAAGGCTGCACTAACAGTAATATATACATACTGTATTTATACAGCAAGGTACAGTAAATAAGCCTAAAATAACTAAATAACTTAAACAGGGAAGCGATCTATAGGCCTAAATATAATGGTGCACTAAAGATACAATTTAAGAAAAGTGTAAAACTAACACAATGTACTATAATTATCAATGCGTTACTACGCCATTTTAATTTATTTGTATTTGTAATATACTCTAGGCCTACTTTTAAAAGGCCTACAGCATCTTCTCGATGCTCACGGCAAATTAAATATTAAATTAAAAACTAAACGATATCCAATCGACACACTGCATATAAATATGCATACACTGACTACATATTATTGTAAGTCGGATACAAAATAATGTTGTCTATATTGGAAATATCTCACAGTATTAATTGTTAGTTAATTCTTCCTTTCGTGTGTTATTTACAGCCTATTTGTCATAATCTTTTTTCGTCTTATTGACACAAAAAAACATTCTAGAAGGGCCTAGTAAACAAGGAAGTATATGCAGTAGCCTCGTGTCCTCTATCAAAATAGAAAATGGCGAACATATTTTTCGGTCTGGGAAGATGGAACGCCATTAAAAAGAACGTTGAGAGCAGACGACAACTTTTTAAACAAGTGACAAACGACAAACGCATACCGGCCAGTGCACCCACGCCATCTGTCGGAGAAGTTTGCAGGCTACATCTCTATTCTAGTACCTTAAAATAATTCATTTGAGATAACGAACTTTAACTCAGGCCATCTTTTCTGTCACAGACTTGACTAGCGAGAAACCATAACCAAAATAACAAAACGCGCGAGATTAAATTAAGTGCATAACAAGACGCATACATTCGATATGCTACTACTAATGTAATATACTGGCAGGTGCCCGTGGCTTCGCCCACGATAATTAATTTAAAAATTAAAAATTAAGAGTACAATAACTATTAAAGCATTATATATATCAACACTTCCAAGCGAATTATTCATAAACTAAACCATTAATAATTAATGAAACAGCTAAAATTCCGGCTTCAGAGTACATTCCACGATTAGAAAGCGCCCCCTGGGAAAACGATCTCAGATTCGATTATGCAGTTCCAAAGGAACCTGTGAACACATAATACGTATTGTTTCTCAACTGTTTGTTGACAGATGAATATGATGTGAATTTTATTTGATCAATTCAGTGCAATTTTCAGAAATTATATAATGTTTCAAGGGAAGGAATGGTTTGTTTGGATTTTTATTATCAGCGATATTCAGCATGTGCCCGCGGTTTCGCCCGCCATTATTAATTGACTCCAGGATTTTTAAGAAATTTATACTGGCAGCTTATTAAAAATGTTTGTACTTCAGTGCTATGAAAATTGTAAGTAAAAATATAATTAGAATATTTGTTCATTGTGTTCATTTCACTTAGGCCTTATATAATAAAGAAATGGTTTTCCTAATTTTGTACTCGTCAAAGTTTACACTGCAAGAGACGAACATCGCCGAGTATACCCGATGAACTCACGAAGCGGGCTAGCCGTTGAATTGTATAAGAGTAGATGTTAGCGTAATATATGTGGTTGCGCTTCGCTACGTCTGCCACCTCCGCTCCACCGCTTAACTATGTGAATAGTATTATGCATTATTAGACTATCTGTACAAAATGTACTATCTGCAACGTGCATAGTTGGTCAACCAGGTTTGTTAAAAACAAATGCATCGCACCGGCCGTGCGAAGCACCCATACCGCGACGATGGGGGGTTGTTATTGGACTTGGCCAAAATTTCTTCAGACGGGCCCAATAGCTCTCCACAGCATTGGTAAATACATTAGTGTTGCTAGGCCAATCAACAAAATAGCGAGAATGGATCATTGATGATTGTAACCATATGCAATGTACCGTACAATCGAACTTTCGACTCTTAACCAGTTCCTTGAACAATCAAGCGTTCAGTTCCAGAAGCCAAAATTACGATGCTAAGGC
Organism: Ectobius pallidus; assembly: GCA_964059195.1. Lineage (NCBI taxonomy): Eukaryota > Metazoa > Arthropoda > Insecta > Blattodea > Ectobiidae > Ectobius > Ectobius pallidus. The sequence goes on from CAXKWD010000003.1 coordinate 165,501,991, forward strand.
ATTGACTCTCTTCCTGTGTATAGCCTACTATTGCCAGTTAATTTTGTGAAATCTTTATAGGCCTATATTTTAATAATTTCTCGTATCAGTGTATACGAGTAAGAATTAAGGTTAAGAAGAAGCACAGCTGTATTAACTGCTTGGGTATGCATTGCGCTGATATGTTCTAATTTCGGTCCAAAAAGAAGTTTATATAGAGAAATAATGTTCCTATTATTCCGGCTGTGAATATAACAAATTTGCAGATGTAATTTAAATAAAATACTTCATGCCAACAGAATGCATTATCATTCGTGTTATAGTTTTGTGTGTGAGTGCATGCATTACGTCCCACAATGAAAAATCATTAAAAAGAAAAGGAATCATACCAATCTACCTTACAGATGTAAAAAAAACCCACCTTATACCCTCATAAATGTAGAATTACGTTCCACCTAAGAAGTCTAGGGATTGATAATATACGAGTAAATAGACAGCCAGGTAATGAACTCATTTCTAGTTTATGTCATGTAAATGATGTAAGATAAATTAAAATCACATACATCTGGAATTATTTCATGTCGTGTGAACGATGTAAGATAAATTAGAGCCACATACATCTGGAATTATTTCTAGTTTATCTATGTAATGTGAACTGTGTAAGATAAATTAGAATCAGATATATCATTTACATGACATAAATAACTAGAAATAATTCCATTATCTATTTACTCGTATTATCAGTCCCTAGACTTCATAGGTGGAAAGTAATTTGGTTTCTTCTACTCGTGGACATAAGACTCGTCATAATGACAATATTAGGCTATACCATATTTCAGGTTAAATAGTACACACAATAGTTATAAAGTCATTGGCATGGAAATATATAATAAAATCCCTAAAAGGTACTGTGACTTGCCAGTTGAGAGACTTAAACGTAGATTTTATCTCTGATTGGTATCCAATCCATTTTATTGACTTGAAGAATTCTTCAATAAGTCTGATTCTGATATTTCATTTTAATGTGTGTCTATGTCTGAGTATATATTAACAAAATTTTGACGAAGCCGATTGTAATTATGCTTAAAGACCGATAAATATTGTATTGTTATTGTTATTTATGGTTTTTACATCTGTAAGTTATTTAATTCCTCATTGGTCAATATGAAATTCATTAATGATTATATAATGAACTAATGGCAATTAGTCCAAATAGGCTTGTCCAAAAATTAGATGCAGAGAAATTAATTTTACATATAAAGTCAAAACAAGTAAATAAGTTTTTGGGGTTATACATTGATGCAAACTTAACCTGGGAATTTCATATAGACCATGTCTGTAATAAACTATCCTCCAATTTATTTTTGCTTAGAAGAATTGTTTCTTATCTTTCTTCTGAAGCTCTAAAAATGGTATATTTTGGTCTAATATATCCCTTCTTATCTTATGGAATTGCTCTGTGGGGAGACACATATGACATACATATAAAAAGAATTTTCGTTCTTCAAAAACAGGATATAAGACTAATAGCTAAAGAACCACCAAGAACATCATGTAAAAGTTTGTTTATTGATAATAACATATTAACTGTCTATGCAATGTATATATATCATACTGTCTTGTTGGTTAAAAACGACTCAAAATTAACGTGTATTAATTCCAATGTTCATACTTATAACACAAGACAAAAATTAGATTATCACGTAATTCCTAGAGGATTAAAATTCACATCAAACAGTCCATTTGTTCGAGGAGCCATATTTAATAACTCACTCCTTAAGGAAATAAAATCACTCACAGGTGAAAGATTTAAAACAGATTTTTTTTGTTTAAAATGGCTTATTATTATATGAGAAAGTGCGCACACTGTGCATTAGGTTTTAGAAATTCTCGTTGTTTGCATAATAGCTGAGTGATTCAGTCCTTTTTGTACAATCGAGAATGTGATACTGTGGGCAATGCTGTCCACACAATGGCTTATTCAACTATGTCCTTACTCCCTAGACGATATAAGATAACTATATCAATTGGAAGTATACTGATAAAAATTATCTTGTATCTGTAAGACTCACACTATGTTTTTGTTTATAGTTCTTTATTTATTGTATAATTTTTGTTATTATTATTGTTACTGTTATCCTATGCTAGTACTGCTGGTCTACAGGATTGCTAAAAAAATAAATAAATATCTAACTAAATTTTAGCTAGCACGAATTGCTTGTGGGAGAGTAATATCAGAACACTGGCATGCAAATTAAAAGACCGGGGTTCGGCCCTTACAAGGTGAGTCTGGACATTTTAGTTTCAACATTCGAGCAAAGGGCATACATGTGCACGTAGTTATGCTTCTCCAGTCACATAGGTGCAGCATCTCCAGATTCGGCAGCGACTTTTTATTGTGGTGTCATGTTAAATTCAGTCTAATTAATAACTTCAAAGACTGCTGTCATCGTTGTAACTAGGGTCTGTGGGAAGGTAAAACAGGTACGATATTCTACCTACTCAAAACATGTGGGAAACGCTTTTGTAAGTTTAGAAAGTCGTACTAGTACACCCCTGTTACACCTCGCGCGAGGCTAGGCTAGGCTCTGGCAGGGTGGGGAGGCATGGCAAGGAGTGCGCGCCGCGCTGAGTGGCGGTTGTCAGAGAGTGTAGATAAGCCAGCGGGATGAGGTCTCAGTGAATATCAAAAGGGTTGGTTAGCAACATGTATAAGCTCCTGGGAGGACTGAAGGACTATCTGAAGTGGCAGGACATAGTTACCGACAATGCCGTGTTCCGCCTGCATAACCTGTTCACCACAGTGCTTCTTCTTATGTGTTCCCTCATCATTACAGCCACACAGTATGTAGGCAATCCCATACAGTGTATAGTAGGCAAGGGGCTGCAGGCCCATGCCATCAATACCTACTGCTGGATCACCTCAACATTTACCATGCCTGACGCCTACCTCCGGGAGGTGGGACGGGAGGTGGCACATCCAGGCGTCGCTAATGACTTCGGTGATGAGGACGCGAAGAAGTACTATACGTACTACCAGTGGGTGTGCTTCGTTCTGTTCTTCCAGGCCTGTCTGTGCTATGCTCCCAAGTGGATTTGGGACTCCTTTGAAGGCGGTCTCATGCGTAACATCGTTATGGGGCTCAATATTGGTATGTGCCACGAGGAGGACAAGTGTAAGAAGAAGAAGATCCTCCTCGACTATCTCCTGAAACATGTCCGGGTAAGAATTCCATGCACTCGGTATCCTAATGTGTTTACTATGTGTCTTAAAGGATGAGCCCATTAAAATTCTATATTGCCAATAATAATAATAATAGATGACTTGCGCATAAGTATGCATGTAGTGTGTGTGTTCAAAAACCCTCTGAGGTGCACTGTTGTAACTAGATCAAAGTTCACTATCCTCTTTGGCAATTTCTGTGATGGATTTCGAGATTCCTTTGCACTGCAGGATGTGATACAAGGGACATTCATCTTTACAGAATTCTATATTGCCAATAATAAACCGTGTTGACTGAGCCTCTTCACCGGTTTGTCAGGGGAGGGAGAAAGATGTTCTGTGGTTGTTTGTAAGAATGCGAAGGACGGTGCTGAAATGATGGGGACTTATTCTTAGGTTTAAAGTCACTGAAACACCAGTCTCCATGTCCCATTTATCGAAGACATAGGCGTAACCAGGCCGACCATAAGGGGGGGGGGGTTATAAAGGAATACCCCCCAGAGAGAGGAAGGTCCTCCCCCGGAAAATTTTAAAAATTAAGACGCAAAACAACGAGTTTTAAACCTCCGGGGGTGCCCCCCGGAAAATTTTAAAAATCAAGACGCAAAATAACGAGTTTTAAGCTTCCGGGGGTAAAGCTTACCACGCTTTATACTTGTATTAAGTAATTTATGGGCAGACTTAAAAAGTTATACGATTTTCCTTTTTTTAATCAATGGGGGGGGGGTTCAAACCCCCAACCCCCTCGGTATGCCTATGATTGAAGAGACAACTTAATTGAAATACCAGCTGGTTCATTCTGGATTCCATACATCCTTACAAATACATAACTACGGTACATTTCTTACAACTACCAGTATGCTCCAAATAGTTTTTTTTCCCCCCCCCCCTTCTTTCATTCTCTCCAATAATATTCATGAATCTTGCTATACGTGCATTGATATTTCCGGAACAGGAAGTTTCACTGATATTCTGTATGGAATTGCAACATTCGTTAGGAATCGAGGGCAAAGTTGTATTTAAGGTGGGGGTCCGGACCCCCACCTAAATATGAGATAGATTTTATAAAGCATTAGGTAGAAAAAACAAATGTTTCGCTTCACTCAAGAAGGGAAGATGTCAGTAATTTATGGTCAATCAGATTAGGACCCCCTCCCCAAGAAACTAATTTTTATAGGCCTATTTATACTTTTCAAGAGTAAGATCTAATATATAAAGTCGAATGTGTGTTTGTGGGTATGTATGTATGTATGTATGTATGTATGTTTGTTCCTTATACAAATCTACATTTCTTTACCAATTTACACGGAATTTTGCACACATACCCAGTTAAGCCCGGAAAGTATAGCGGTCAACATTAAAATTGAAACAAATCAGTCCTTCCCTTGAAAATTATATAATTTCTGTGAATATTCTACTGAAAAAAATGAAATGTTGTTCAGTTCACATGGCAACAGTGAATTGTTTACTGTGATTACATAGGGCCTTGGCAACTATATAGCCTAATGCTGGACTTTAACGAATTATGATTCCATGTAATATATTGGCGAAAATAATTACTGAAAAATGAATTACACGAAAATAAAGCACAGTGTGATGCAGTCACATAACTTTCTCTACCCTCGACATAAGAAATATTTTCTCACTTCACATTTTGATGTAGAATAAGAGGTCGTATTGCAGGAACAACTTAAGTGTGTGAGTATGCTATATCAGAAGTCGGTAAATAGTCAGTTATCCATAGCTGTATGCTTTGTATTAGTTGAGATTTATCATAGGCCCTAAGCATGGGATGGAACATTTTGAGTCCTATACTCTTATATTATGTCCCGGGTTTTAGGGGAGGAAAGTATGAAAGTGATACTGCATTTCTATTTTATTTCAGGCCCGAAACGGTTTAACATGAGAAAGAGAAATAAAATTTTTCGTCAAGTCAATACAATCTTACGTAATTTATGTTTCTTCTTATTTCAACCCCTCCCAGGCATGATGAGTAGAAGCAACGGAATGCAGCATTCGACATCCTCTATGAACCATAAAAAGCTATATCTAGCGTTTTCTGAGGGAATAGTCTGAGTGCCATATGTTGTTCTTCCTCATTTCGAATTCTACATACATTATTATATCAGGACCTAGAGTTTCAACATCGAAAGTCCTCCATAAGGTAATTTCAAATTACAAAATACAAAGCCCGGGCGACGCCGGGCCTTTTCAGCTAGTATTTGAATAAGAAGTAGCCTACCTTTTCTCTGTCAAATTGAGCTCCAGATGTTGTATAGGCTACACATTAGGTTTTCTAGATTACCCTAAAAAAGAGATGTAGAGGGAGACCAAGGACAAGATGGGAAACCTGCGTACAAAACGACCTGAGCAGATTTGGAATAGGAAACTGGAGGGAGATAGTGAAAGATAGGCAGAAATGGAGGAAGGCCATAGAGGAGGTCAAGGCCCACAAGGGCTGTTAAACCAAACAAGAAGAAGAAGATTACCCTAATGTATCCTGTACCATCCAATATTAATAAATCTCCCAGTATTTATGTTTATAATGTACCCTGGCTCATTTGGTAAGAAATGTGCTTTGTTTACTATCTCAAGACTTAGACCCACCACCGATAGTAATAACTTATATTGTTGTATTGAAGGCTGTTTATTTTAACATCACTAGTTCTACAAAGATAAGCTAATTGTTTTATGTTTTCGTAGAGAACCTCAAATCTGTCTGAATATGCTTACAGACTGTAGGCTTAGGGCCTATTGAATTCCTCATGAAAACAGGGATTCAGATCGATTTGAGTTTCAAAATCAATATAGCCTACGCCTATCTGAAAAGTGAAATCATATTGGATATAGATCATATTCAATTCCACAAAAACACCTACCATATTTAAATTGATTTCTGTATCCTAAGAGCATGTGTCATTGGTCATCAGGTGTGCCAAAAACTTGCCCTGCAGATTCTCTTCAAATCATTGTTCATTACCGGTATCAAATAAAAAATTACATGAAAACTGGGATCTTATTCACTACAGAAAGTATATCTAATAGAATATTTGATTTTGTGTTTCCATGTAGGCTACATCCAACGCCACCTATTAACAAGACCATATTAAATTGTGAAGATGGCCTTGCTGTTGATTAATTTGTTTACAACTTGCAGAGTTTTTTTTTTTTCTTTCTTTCTTTCTTTTTTTTTACACAGGTGGAGGACAGAAGGGGATCATGAATGTATACCTAAACATTGAATAATTTGGACAAAACTTACTATGTGAAGTTTTTTGGGCTAGGAAACTCAAAACTGATGTTTTTTTTCTCCAGGCTGAAATGTGAAATGCACAGTGATGGGAAGTAATTGAGTAAAAGTAATCGGATTACAGTAACAATTCCTTTTTTGGTCCCATTTACTTGTAATTGTTGCTTTTTAAAAAATGTAATTTTTACTCGTAATTTACCTCTGGAAATAAAATTGTAATCGTTACATTTGAGTAATCGTTACATTTTAGTAATCGAAAAGTATCGAATTGAGAATTTGTCAATGTTGCTTTCTTCTACTCGCTGGCAGTTGCTGCAGCAGCGATGAACTTTGCGTTCTTTTTAAAGCAAACGTAAAGCGCTTTACAGCTGTTGCTGCGTTCTTTTTAAAGCAAACGTAAAGCGCTTTACAGCTGTTGCAGCATCGCTTTATGGTCGCTGCAGCAGTGGTGAAGCAACATCAGATCAGGCCATACGGGTTTTGCTGCATGGACTATCAGCCGTTCTTTTTTACACTTTAGTTTGCAACAGCGAAACTGTTGCAATTTAAGCAGCGATGCAATATTCGACATGGCAAGTCAGCATTTCTGCGGAAAAACGTGGCAACGCGACATCAGCTGAGATGAGAAGAAGTCGAATGTAGCCTATGTGTTGATTTTTTTTTTTCCATAGGCGACCACAGCCAGAGCAATTTACGGGGAGCGATACTACATTTAATTAGATTTCTGTATGGTTTCCATTTAATTCAAGACGTGTTCAAGAAATTAAAATTGCTTTTCTCAGCCTATAAAATTTATTTATATCCCTTTCTTTGAAAAGAAGATACAGATTCGGTTTAAAAAAGAACGGAATGCATCATGCACAGACAGAACGGGGTTCGGTATGCAATAGCATCAGACATTTTTAAAATGGCGTTGGAATAATTATGTATATCTTCATTATTTGATGTTTAAAGATTATGCATAATATTGTAAGCCGTGGGAAAATAAATAAATATATATTTCTTCCCATTCATTTAAAACTTTTTCAGCTAAATTGCTATAGGCTGAAATCGTCATTACTGTTTTCACAACTAAGTTAATATCCAGATAGAGGTAATATTAACAAAAGTTATGGAAATGTTGGTATTGATGTGTTTTGTTTGTTTGTTCATTATTAATTTTAGACTTTGTAACGTCCCAAGCAACTTTATTAGCTGAATGGCCCAATAGTTTCTGCTCTTGTGCCCCCCCAAATAGAAAAAAATTAGATACTGCCATTTTTTAAAATAATTGTAATTGTAATTTTACTCATTACTTTTTTGTGCCCCCCCAAAAAAGAAGGAATATTTAGGTAGTGCCATTTTATAAAGTAATTGTAATTTTACTGATTACATTTTCAAAAAGTAATGTGTAAGTTAATTGTAATTCAGTAAAATGTTTCTCAAGTAATTGTAATTCAGCCCAATTAATATTTTTTTTGTAATTTTCCCATCACTGGAAATGCACCTCGAAGCCAGGCTTTTAGCTTTTTAATTATTTCTTTTACCGGTACCGATAATTTTTTTTTTTTGCATCGTTTTACTAAGGTTCATGAATCTCAGGTACTACCGTACATTTTAATTAGCTCACTTCGAATCTGTAGGCTCTATGCCCATTTGGCAGCACAAGATTCATTTTATTCGTTTATTAGGCCTATATTTATTATGTAAAACAATATAGGCCTAGGCTACCATAGGCTAATTAAGAATAAAATTTTATAATTCATTCAATTCATGTAAAAACGATGTCATTGTTAATATATAGAGCCTTTATAATGTTTTAATTATTTTTCCGTTAAATGATTTAAATAAATTTCTAGCAATTAAGTAAATCATCATGGGTAAAACCGGTGGCATCTCCTAGTTAGATTTGAATTCCCATGAATACATAGTATCCTTACAGCTCTACTCTTAATTAAATATTCAACACGATTTTTGCAAGATTTTCTTTTTGGGCTTGCAGAGCAGCTGGGTGAAAAGTTCTGACCCAGGTGCTAGCCCAAGGAGATATTGAACTTGAAAAAATTATATTGAATAATTACTTAAACCAGTGGGAATTTATGGGAATTCAAATTTATCTAAATATGCTTTCTTTAGCCTACTGAATAAGATCCCTTTTTTCATGCAGATTTTTATATTTGGTACTGATAATGATTCAATGATTTCAAAGAGAATCCACAGGATACATTTGTGGCATCACCAATGACTAATAAAATATGCTTTTAGAGTAATGGAGTTAATTTTATGGTTGGTGTTTTCATAGAATTTAAACAATCTTGGTCCAATAAGATTCACAGGAAAGTTTCAAATCTTTTTATACAATTTTTGCCCATGACAGACAATATTTAATTACCCAATGGAATGACTGCCACAGGGCTTTAGAATAAAATGTTTACAGTTTGTACGGTCTTTCACTGGTCGTGGCTGGGCGGCAGGAGCCAGCTTTCCCTGTACCGTACCTAACTCCGCTTCTTAGAATGTGTAGGCCTGCAAAATCTTACATTACAAAAGATGCTGAAAGTATTGTCCTCCCTCATGTAAACAGGCATTGTATCGGGAAAATGCATTTTGTTTGACACAGTTAGTTACCGAAATGAATTTTGACCCCATTTTTTCAACACCTGATGGGAGAAGAAACATTATGTGGGTGGTTTTAACAAGATTCAGCCTCTGCTCACAAAGGAGAATAGTCTATGAGTAAACTTAGGGAAGTGTTTCCGTATATAGTGATAGTGCTATTGTATGGCTCTCTCGCTTGACAGATCTAACTTAGAATAGAATAATTAGAATAGCCTAATAACTAATGCTAAAAAATTAGAGCATTGCAGACCACTATTTATTTAGACAGGCATACTAACAATAATAAATTTGTACATTTTTGATGTCTTGTCATTAGTAAAAATAACATAAAAAGCTATCAAATATGAAGTCGGGTAGAGCACTAGGCCTATATCCAGGGGTGCCCACCCCCCTCAGACTTCAAGACTCACCCCCCAAATTTCAAGACTCACCCCCCCCCCCCAACTTCATTGCTCACCCCCCAAACTTCATTGCTCATCCCCCCAACCTGATTGGCTGTCGACAAGGGCAACCATATGATATTTTCTAGGGGGGGGGGGGTTACTTTTTTAATTTATTAATTTTTTGTTGCTTTAACTTCTTGGGCCACTTTGTAACATTATATTAATGATATAATAATATAATAAGTGCAAAAATGACGTAGCCAGAAAATAATTGCGGGGGGTTTTGGAATACCCCCCAAAAAAGGGGGGTCGGGGGTAGTGATGTGGGCCGGGAATATTCCCAGTGGGAGGGAACTTATAAAATGGGAATATTGCCGGGAATATTTCTTTTGCCGGGGAAGATTGCCAAAAACTGGGAATTTATGAAAATTTGTAGATTTTGAATGTTTTAACTCTTATTAACAATTGAGGAATCTTAAAACTATGTTAACTAAGCGAGTTCACACATTTTAATCCAAGAATTAACATTCTATACATTAATTTCCTGTATAACCGAGTGGGAATTTATGGAAATAAATGGATTTAAATTACTAAAACATTATTAAAAACCCAAGCAATTAAAAACTAAGCATTTTGATCAAGTAATTTCCCCTGGGAACTTATGTTCAAACATCTTAGGTCATAAATGTTCAAAAACTACCTATTTTATAAATTTCCTGTTTCTTTGTGCTTTTTCAGCTTTACAATTTGTACTTGTTTGGCCAATATTGCCATACTCAGGATGTCAGACTGTTAAACGTTTCTTTGCAGAGGTGATAACTATAGTAAAGACTATCAAAAACAGTCACATATTAAAAGCATTGTTCGATGAAATTTCTTCTGAGAAAAAATTTAAAGATCGAATATCTCTGAAGTTGCCTGGGCAGACCAGATGGAGTAGCCATGTTTTTTGTTTGGAGAGTTTGCATTCGAACAAAGTGGTTCTCCAAAAATTGGCCGTTAATGAAAAGGCAAGGAAACTACGAGATGATGCTGCGTTTTGGGTTAAAATAGAAAGGATGATACATTTGCTTAAACCAATTGTGGATCTTATCATATCCATTGAATCAAATGATCCACAAATACATAGAGTGGTCAGGAAATTAAACGAAATAGAGAAAAGTATGAAGGAAAACTTACCAACATCACCCATGCAAAAATCTGAAGAAAGGAAAGTCATGGAAAAGTTCATTGAGAGAACAAATTTTGGCATTGGACCAATCCATCTAGCAGCATTTAGGCTGAACCCTAAAATGCAGGGAAGTTTGCTCAACCCTACGGAAATACTAGACGCCATAGGTCTTGTTTGTGATTGTGCTCAGCAAATGGGTTTGGATGTCTTAAATGTACGAGAAAGTTTAGCTGACTACGGGGACAAGGAAGGCTTATTCTCAAGAAAGTTTCTTTGGGAAGGGATGGACGACAAGGATAAAATTATCAGGCCTCTAACATGGTGGAGGGGATTGAGAGGTACTTGTCACTTGGCAGATGTAGCCATAAGAATATTGGGGGCACCAGTAACTTCGGCTGCCACAGAGCGTACATTTGGTACGTTCTCTTGGATGCATTCCAAGAAAAGAAACCGTCTTTCATCCGAGCGAGCAGCAAAACTGACTTTTCTTTCTTACAACTGGAAGCTTATGAACGCTCCACCACAAGAGAAGAAGAAAGAAACAAGCAAGCGAGCGGAAGGTAACCCAGAGGAGACAGGAGAACAGGGAGAAGATGAAGAAATCCTTGAGATTGAAGAAGATAATGATATTGAGTCTGGCAACGATGACGACGAATTTTTTGGTTTTGGAAATGTAGAAGAAAAGGAGACGGATAAAGAAGATTTAATGGACATTGTGAGTGACATTGATTAAGGGACTTGACAAAATATTGAATAAGAACAGTAAAGATGCTGTAAAATGCCCAATAAACCTTTTCCCTTTCAATAGTTTTAATTAAATTTCTAATACATTTTACATTCTAGTTATGTCTCTGATATTGTTATTCAATCAATTATAATATTGTTTGAACATATAAGAGTGTTTGTGTTTATTTAACTGCAAAATTACCACACTGACCTATTAATTTGAGTGATTTTGCTTTTGAATTTATAAATTCCCAGTAATTTTATTTGATAATAATTTTATCTTAGAATATATTTCATTTTTTGAGTTTAATTGAACAATATAATTACTGCTTTTATCTATTAATAAAAGTTTTTTTGATCTATCTTGGCAATTAATCATAAATTCCCGGGAATTTATGAATTTTGGGAATATTGCCGGGAATATTCCCTGGGAATATTTCCCAGATTTTAAATTCCCGGGAATTTTACATCACTAGTCGGGGGTCCATCACCAGAAAATGTTTAAATATTGAACTAATGGAATTCACATTTTACGCTATTTTAGCACAGAAAAACTAGTTAGGAAATTTGTTCACCATTCTCTAAGACATGCCAATGCAAATAAGAAATCATTACCTAAGTAGGGGCCACCCCCGGAAAATTTTTAAATATTGAACTAATGAAAATCACATTTTACGCTATTTTAGCACTCAAAAAGTAGTTAGGAAATTTGTTTATTGCACTCTAAGACATGCCAATGTAAACAAGAAATTGCTACCTAAGTCGGGTGTCCACCCCGGGAAATTTGTAAATATTGAACTAACGAAAATCACATTTTAGTCTATTTTAGCACTAAAAAACTAGTTAGCAAATTTGTTTACTCTACTCTAAGACATGGCAACTTAAACAAGAAATTGTTACTTAAGTTATAATACTTATTACTATTTATAAGAAAAGTTGAATAACACAAGGAACAGTGGATATAATAGGCCTACTCATTATAGTATGAAAAGAAAATAACTGCTATATCATATTTGACACACCAACAAATCTTGTTTAATTAAATAATTTTTTAAAAATACAAACATAGAATTTTAGGTTTTGACTTTTGGGGGGTCCAAACCCCCTGGACCCCCCTTTCCTAATCCACTGTTAGAAGAGACCTTTTGGAGTTATAAAACTTGACCGTTTTTATTTTTAACATATAAAATGCTAATTTAAAAAAAAAAATTCAACCCCCCCCCCAGAAAATTCCTAAAACGATAATATTTTGCCCCCCCTAGAAATTTCAATGACGCAGTCTGCGTCTTAACCCCCCCCCCTGTGGGCACCCCTGCTATATCCTTAGCATTACAGTTTTCATTCCTGGAACTAGAAACATCATTAAATATACTTACTTTTGTTCAAGGAATTGATTAAGGGGTGAAATTAGTCGTTTTTAGAACATGATCTTATTTTTACCCATTTCAATCAATTCGTTTTTATTACACTTAAAACACGCCAGAAATAATATGATTCTGAGCAAAGAAGAAAGACCAACTATGAAGCAGGATGACCAACTGTCCATCTTGCATTAAGGTAAGTAGTGGCAGGTAGATTTCTACCTGTATATCTGTATGACGCTCCGTTGAGGAGAAAACGGCTTAGAAGTTAGATTAGGTTAGGTTTGTTATGTTACGTTAGGTTTGTTAGGTTATTAACAGTACAATATTAGTTTTGTAGGGCATACCGAATTTACACGTTTCGAAAATGTGCCATCTTATATCCTGTGAGGTTTGTCAGGGTGGTCAACCTGTGTAGCCAATTAAGATGGCCGTCAATTATATGTTATCATGAATTACGTATTTTAAGGTAAAAGAATTACAGGATGTAGGCTATTCTTATACATTACCAAATTTGGCACCTAGAGTAAATACAGAACAACTCTGAACCTGAGGGAGAACAGGCAGAATCACGTGACGAGTGATAAGCGAATGAGGTTCTTGCGGTGTTGTACAGTTAACAGACTGCGCTGCCTCGCTAAAGATATGTACTTCACTTATTCCTTTGCATGCTCAAGATCTATTACGTATAGGTCTTTTCTGAAATCACCATTGGAAAGCTGTATTTATTTTGAAGCTGACTCTCCAAATCCCATATCTGTACGACGCTCCGTTGAGGAGAAAACTGCTTATTTAAAAATAATGAAATACCGTGGAATGGGGTAACTTTGATCTCATGGGGTGACTTTGATCGCTTAGCCTACTAATATTTTTAAATTTGGAGCCACATTTTGGAAGCATCTTGAGTTAGTTCTAAGTTTACACACTATAGCACCACATATATGTGGCTTGGCTTGGTTTCCACCATTTCTTTGTACATGTGCCTAGTGATCAGTAGCATTTGCTTGTGATCTGAAGTATCAAAAAAACAGAAGACTGAAAAACCTTTCAAAACAGCTGTCAATAAATTTTTAATAACTCACACCTTCTACAATTTGGAGGAATATTTCCAGCTTGGATAAATTTGGCAGCTTGCAGTTTTTGTAGGCCTATATTATTGTTATAACATGCATGTATTTTTTGATCTGACGTGTTCTATATCCTTGAGCCCCGCTCAACACAGGATCTACAGGACGAGATATCTACATCTACATCTACATGCTTCATCTATTAAGATATTTGGCTGCATAAATACAATTAAGGATATTTTTTACTTGCAATTTGGCTATTCACATATTTTTAAATATTCTGGTATTGTCTGCATAACCCAAAATTTATGGCGGGGTATCATTGATCACTTTTTGGGGGTAACATTGACCACATAGATCACATAACTGCAATAGGCCTAAATTATGTGATGCATTAAACAGTATTTACCAATATACAAAAATTTGTTCTGTTTGTTTAACAGATTGAAATATCCAAGTAGCCTAGATGTCATTATGCCACGTACACCAAAAAGAAAAGTGGGTTCCTGGACATCCAAAATTTCACAGAGGAGCGTTTAGAGGAAGCTCTTCTTGCAATTGCTAAAAAAAAAATTTCATTACGAAAGGCTTCAAAACAATTTGAAATTCCTTATGGTACACTTTATAATAAATATAATGGGAAGCATGGGAATAACCCTGGAAGATCAACTGTCTTCTCAGAGGTAGAGGAGTTAGCAATAGTGAAAGGCCTTGTAACATGCAGCGACTGGGGCTTTCCTTTAGGGATTAATGATATCCAGGCATTTACAAAAATGCATTTGGATATACTTGGCCGCAGTGAACCCCGGTTTAAGAGCAACCTACCTGGCGAAGATTGGGTTCGTGGAATATTGAATTGCCACAAAGATTAAGTGGAGGGAAAGGAAATAGACATTAAATCCATGTCTGGGATATTAATACAAGTAAGAATCAGCTTGAAAAATTTTATGTCATAACCGGGATTTGAACACGGATCTTCGGCTTAACGCGCCGATGCTCTACCATTGAGCTACCATAACAACATGCCAGTACGACATCAAATTCCTCAACTGATTCAGAAGACAAGGCAGCCCCAAGGCTAGTATATGGAAGGTTGTCTCGTTCGACGCGCATGCGTGTTGAGCACGAGGAATGTGACGTGGCCCGTAGCCCTGCACAGGATTTAAACAGCTACACACAATGGAAATGATGGGAATAAAACTTATTTTTAACTACAATAATACATGTATCTGTAAAGATATACTACATATGATCTTACAGGGGTTATGGCTTAATAGAGAGACCACTTCTGAGTGCTCAGACCTCAAATGAATAAGCTGTAACAAAATATAATGAGACGTTTGAAACAAATTAAAATATTTAAGCGGCTGGTTTCTGTAAAACATACTGTGGATCACAAAATAAAGAAAACACACAGAAACCCTACATTTCTCTGGCAAGGGATCTCTCTTTAAATTTATTGGGGTACTTTTACAACTCTGTTTGGTTATGACTAAGAAAATGGGAAGTATACTACGATTTTTTTTGTCTCGCAGATTCAGAAATATTACAGCCACGAAACACGTGGATTAGAAGTTTGTCTTATGGTGGTTTAACAGAGCCTTCTGAAATTTGGATAGAACAAGCGAAATGTCTTGAAAAAGAATTTGTTAATTACCATGGACTGAAGGGCATTAAAAGGGGAAAATTAGTTGTAAAAAATTTGGTAGAAGAAGTTATGAAGAAATACCCCTGCATTAATCGTGAAGCGATCATAACATTCATCAGGCAAAGAACATTCATTCGAATGAAATATTTAAATGCATTACAAGCATCACAACGGAGCTATAAACGGGTTCATGCAAGTTCGAAGGACCAAAATAAAACATCAAAAAAACTTAAAAAAATTGTCACTTGATTTTTAGACACCTGGTTACAATGGCACATAAAATTATTTTGCGGGATTTTCAATGCGTATGGTTACACACAATATAGGCCAACTCTAAATTTCTATAGCATTTTATTGAGGCACTTTATCAACAACAAAAATAGGGAGTGATTGTGTGTTTTATTGTGAAATAATAGTCCTTCGAGTATTAAAATACTTTCATCCCATGCAGAGGAAAGGAATGCTCTTTTCCAGTAAAATCCTTGAACATTTTATTTATGGACTCCCCTAATAAAACATCTTTCAGAAACCGAATAACTACAAGTATATACCCATAAACCAGCTGGGCCTCGCTCACTGGGGGGGGGGAAGAATATTCAACAATGGATCTGTTGTTAACAGCAAAAAAATGGAAACCTAGAAGCCAATTTCCTACTGAAGGTGAGTTTATGACGCTATTATTATTATTTTATTATAAGCGCGTCTTAAAATCCATTTTTACTTGAAAAATATTACTAAGTTACTCAGTATTGAGTCTTGGATTGTTCGACCATTTAAATGCTGTCGGTCGGTATACATTTAAAGATATACCTGTTAACATTTATGACGTGATCACTTTGAATCATTTGTAAATGTTTATTTCAAAATGTTCTACAAACAGTACACAGACTGGTTTGTAATATATTAATTGTTATTCCGTGCGCATATTTTATTTGGCTACATCTTCCAGTTTTATAATATAATAATATACATCTTCCAGTTTATAATATAATAGTCATTCCGTGCGCACATTTTATTTGGCTAAATCTTCCAGTTTTTTGTCTCTGGAAAGCATTATTCCAAGCTGTTAACTTTTAAAACTTCTATTCTTCTTTGGTTTTAATAATTGTTTAGTATCTACGATTACACGCTCTGTAATTAAATTGTGTCAAATACATTGCAATCAGAAGTGTATTGGTTCATCTTATAGATGTTTAATTTAACTTAATTTCATGTAAAATAAATAAATATAGAAAATATACAATCTAATTGAGAAATTTATTTTTCTAAGTCAAGACGAATATCGCAAAATATGCAAAAGTCTATTCTTTTAAGTCTCCTTCCATAAATTAGACTAATTTACCTGGAATAAGTAATCATAAAATTAAAAACCTTTCAAGCATAATCTGAGCTATATCTGCTAGACTACTTTTTTTTCTCAGTCAGACAAACTTTTTCCTAACTTCGTAAAGCTGTACTATTCTTATTTGTACCTGTATTAAATATTTATTTTAATTTGTGTTAAATCCTCTTTATATGCAGGGTCGTATGCATTCTATCTTCACATCGGAAACATGTATTAGGGGCCTATTGTTGGTAAAACGATGGTGTTTTCGTGTTATTTCTTCCCATCATTACCATTGTATGTAGCTGCTTAATTCTCGCGCGGGCTGTGGGTGACGTCACACAGCAGTGTAGGACTCTCCCTACAGCTCTTACGGGAACGAGGCAACCTTTCATATACTAGCCTTGAGGCAGCCCTGCTTCTTTTCTGTCTTCATGTAATTTTATTTTCAAGCACAATACTGTAGCCTATTTCATTTTACATCAATTTTGAACTTGGTGCATCCGAGCGAGATCTCATTTGTTGATGGCTTGTGAGTCAGTAATATGAATACCTTTTTTACTGATGTTTGCTCCCTTCATTTCCTATAGTGAGATCTCCACATGTGCAGTAATCCAATTTTATTTACATCGTGATGTCACGTCTCCTTCTAGGTGTAATTTCCATTCACAAACGTGATGAACTGCAGAAAGATCCATACTTCATTACAACATCTCTGAATAGTGAAGCATAACTATTGTTTGGGAGAGGGAACTAACTACACTCCTAGCTTAAACATGACACAAGTGGCCAGTGAACAAAAGAAAAGTGTCTACACAGAATTATAACTTCTGCAGTAAAAGGGAATGCCACATCCGAAAGTAATTGCATAAGTAGACCTATCAGTCTTTTCTTATAACTTATGCAGCACACTCTTGCTTTAAGCCACAAGTCTTGACTGCAAGAATTGTGATGATGATGATGATGAGTGTTCTGCCCGAAGAAAAAAATTGCTGATATGAGCCACTGCGCATGCCTAGCAGCATTCACACTATAGCAGGGAATGTATTGAAATGAACATTGCTTGAATTGAGAAATAATTTCATTAAATTTGCATTGCTTGTGAAAATAAACGTTTCCATTACATCTCTTATATTTATTTACATATCACAAGGCTCTGAAATCAGCTACAGGAATCGGTCCACTTTTTTTCCCCTACCTGCACATATCCTCTTATTTATGCACCTTCCAGCTTGTGCTTACACTAGATGGCATGAATTGCTGAGCAAAAAAGAATTATATATATATATATATAAAAATGATAGGCTGCATGTGCCTATACCAGGAACTAAGTATCTTTTGTCTTCTCTTGATCAACTATTGCTATAACACAAATTTTGTTGTTGATAAAGTGATATTTTAAGTTAAACTCCAGAACAAACTAATATGGCAATCTGTTGATAGTTACCATATACCGGTTTCTGACATACAATTAGCCAACTGGATTTACAGATTCATTACTTGTAATTCCCTACTTCGAAGGTTATTTTCGTGTGATTCTACTTGCTATCGATAAGCAGTTAACTAAAAATAATGACATTCATTCCCACAACACTAAAGGTAAAACAGACTATCATAAATCAGTAGGCCTATGGTATAAACAACAAAAATCAGGTGAAGTTGTTAATGTGATGGGAATTAAATTAATACAATATCACTATCTAGCAATATATTTAAATGTCAACTGAAAAAAAATCCTTATTCTTAAAGGTATGAGGGTAAGTCAATAAGTATGCGCACTTTTTGTTTAATTTTTTGTAGGTTACCATTACTGCTTTGTGCTCGTGCACATCAACATGTTGTTAAATTGTCTCTGCTTACAGTGGAATGTATGATTGTTGTGAATCCACTGTATGTTGCGCTGTTGCACATTAAACATGGCTACACTGCTCAGCATTTGCACCAGAGAAGAACAGCATGTAGTGGTTCGTTTTTTGTAGTCTAAAGGTGTACCAGAAGCCAAAATCCATCAGACTTTCCATACAATATGGAGGTAATGTTTTACCGCTGTGAAGTGTGTACGAATGGATTGAAAAGTTCAAAAATGGTTGGACGAGTGTGAAGGATGAGGAAGAACAGGACGCCCTTCCATATCCCATAGTGACGCCAACATTGAGCAAGTGCGTATCATGATTCAGACAAACAGAAGAGTGACTGTCGATGATGTGGCAAACCATATGCAAATTAGCCATGGTTCTGCATATTCATGACCTGGCAGGCCTGGCTTTCATACAGTCCAAGGTGCAAGGTGGGTCCCAAAACAGCTTACTGAACGGCACAAGCACAATTGTGTGTCCATTTGCCAATTCTTAATGGACTGCCATGCTAATGTCTTGGTAAAGTTTATGTAATCAAAGGTGAAGCTTTTTTGAAACGAATAGTCACTGGAGACAAAACATGGATCTATCACTTCGAGCCTGAAAGCAAATGCCAAAGCATGGAATGGAAACACCCTGCATCTCCAGTCAGAAAAGAAATTCAAGTATCAATTCTTTGCAGGAAAAGTGATGCTCACACTTTTCTGGTACTCACAAAGACCAATACTGCATTGTTACTTAAAGAAGGGTTCAACAATAAACAGTTCAAGTTACAGTGAGATGTTGAGCAACAAGCTGAAGCCTGCAATTCAAACCAAAACATCAAGGTCTATTGTCAAAAGTTGTTGTTTTGTTGCGTGATAACGCGTGCCTACCTACTGCCGCCCACACTGCTCAAACTATTGGAAAACAGGGTTTTGGGGTCTGCATACAGTCCCAATCTAGTCTTATCAGATTTCCATCTTTTTGGCCCACTTAAAAATGACCTAATGGAGCCGTTGATTTGCACAGACTAAGAACTGAATGAATGAAGTGGTGCATACCAGGCTGCTACTCAGCCGAAAAACTTCTTCTGAGGGCATCAGGAAGCTTGAGCAACAGTGGATCAAGTGCATTGAGAAGCAAAGGGAGTATGTTGAAAAATGAGATAATTGAAAATTTTGTGATTGTTGTAATAAATTTAAAAAAAGAGAGTGCGGATACTTATTGAAATCTCTCATATGTATGAATTGATGTCAAGTATTAACTTTAAGTGATACTTTTATTGATTAAGTAACTTCATACGGTAATGTTATGTATATAATATTTTTTGTAATATTTCTATTCCGATATTTTTTTAGCTGATGAAGCTAAAATTCTGTACTGGTACAGAACCTACAGTGAATAAATTTGAATTTGACCAATAATATTAAGCATTTAGCATCTGATAATAATTTATTATATTAATAATTGTTTCTGTATCCCCTCAATGGGACATAAAATCATCGCAAGGTTTCTTAAACAAACCGTTGATTTTATGCTGTAAAATGGTATAAGTTATGACATCTTGTGCCATCTACAGAGTCTTTATTATAAGTTGAGACGGGGCAACCGGTGTTTTCACTCTCCGCTACGGAGTCCGCATTAGCCGCGTGATAAGGTTTATCGAACAAATCCTCAGCTGAAAGAAAACATTACGAATGAAATTAGGGGCAGTGGAAGAACTCACTCGCGTCAGCCAGAATGTGGTTTCCAGATACAATGCCTGTATAACACAGGAAGGACGACACTTCCAACATATATTATAAGGTAAGATATGTAATACTTTATATATAGCCTACACTCGAAGCAGGGAAGCCGTGCGCCGCCCACGGCTAATGCGGACTCCGTAGCGGAGAGTGAAAACACCGGTCGCCCCGTCTCAACTTATAATAAAGACCCTGTACTAACTAAAGAGAGTTCAACTAAAAGAAAAAGACCATTTTTCTTGCATTTGTAGTTTGAATTTCAAAATGAAACTTTGCGGTAATCTTCCCAATGATATGATGTGCTTAAAAATAAACAAATACACTTTTGTGATATTTTCACGATTTTTGCTACCATCTCCCCTTAACATAAATGGGAGAGGTGAGACAACCAACAAACTCAACCATATGAAGAAAGTAAACTTATATAACGATGGTTCAAGATAATACAGTGTATATAATTTAATACGCTTAATCAATAAGCTAATTGTCATCATCTTGCTTGCAAGACACCATTATTAAGCATCTCTGTTATCCTCTGAACCAGTAGCGGCTCGTGGCTCAAAACGAGAGTGTGCTGCAAATACCATTTCATAGAGCAAACTTAAAATATTGAGCTACTTGACAGAGAAGTAGCGGCTCCGGTCATGGAAACCACCATTAACGGCTTTTGGGTGTCGGCATGCTGACCACATGCCCCCAATCCTGCCATCTGTCTGTAGGTAGATGGCGCAGTGGTCGGGTGGTAGGCCTTGTCTCCTCGGGGATGTCGCGCCACGGAGTTTAGTTTAGGCTTACTTAAATAATTACTGTCTCAGAGTTAAGTCCATGGGACTTCTTCTTACTACAGAAGTTTTCGATGACTTTCGTGTTGAATCCATCCATGTTTGCAACCATCTTTTTCGCTATGGAAAGCATTGCAAGAGCTGTAAGACGTTCTTGTGATGGTATTCCTTAGGAGTGTCTTTATCCTTTTCAGGGTAGAAAAGCATCTTTCTGGTTCTGCTGTGGTAATAGGAGTGGTGACTATAATCCTGAGAAGCTTTGTTATTTCGGAGAACGTTCCTACCAAATTGTTTTTAACCATAGTAGTGGAACAGCTCCATCAATTTTCCTGTAATCATATCTTTCATACAAAACACTCAGTTCTGTTTTCAATCTGTTCTAGTGGCTAAAACCAGAACTACAGTTTCAACTATATTCCAATAGATGTCGCGGCAAGTGTCGTTTTGTGTCTATATCTGTGGCGAGATCACAGCGCTCCAGTGTTAAAATTTCGTGAACGCAATTCAGCGGCAGCCCGTTCTGTACGTTGAAACCAGTTTACACGCCAATGGCGAGCTTAAGCATGACGTCACACCCTACAAGAGAAGAGCTGTTTTCAACATGCATTCACGAATACGGGAAAGATAATATTCACATTACCGACTTCCATTCTCCAACGTCAGCTAAGGAATTCTCGCGTGGACGCGCCAAGTTCAAAATCTAAGTAAAAGAAAATATAGTATTGCGTTTGAAAATAACATTATACGACGAGCAGAAAAGAAGCTGTGTGCTGTAGCACTGCAGCACTATAGGAGAAACCGCTACTGCTCTGAACACGTTCCTGTTTAGGTTTAATTTGGCTGTTTGTATTCAAATTAGATTTTCTTTCAAACGGCTTGTTACATAAATCGCAAGGGAATGGTTTGACTCCCGTGTGAAGGATTCTTACACACTTTGCAGGCAAGAGGTTTCTTTCTGATGAACAGTTTTAAGCTTCTTGACGAATCTGTCTCCTGTATATAATTTAGTACATCGATCACAAGAAAATGGCTTTCTTCCATGAACAACCAGAAAGAACAACATATTATCAAGTCGCTGTTCTCCCCTTGGGCAGAGTGTGTCTTGCACTTTTAGTAATATTTACTTATTAGTTCCACTTAATAAAAACTTGGACAGCAAAATCAATAGCCATGAACATGTCCAATTCAGAGAAACTAGTATTCTTCAAAACTGTTCACAACAAAAATAACTTATTGTACTTAAATGTATTTTGCAGACAGTCAAGACACAAAATATATGCCACTCATTTCCTCTTAATGGGTAGCTTTTGCTTTTCAGAAACTTAACGTTCTTCAAAACTGTTTCCAACAAAAATAACTTCTTGTACTTAAATGCACTTTGCAGACAGTTAAGACACAAAATATGAAACTTATTTCCTTCTAATGGATAGCCTTTACTTTTCTGAAATTTAATGTTCTTCACTTCCTTTTCTCTCTCTCTCTCTCTCTCTCTCTCTCTCTCTCTCTCTCTCTCTCTCTCTCTTTCTTTCTCTGTCTCTATGCCCCCGGACCAAGTGACCAAATCAAAAGCTTCCCCACTACCCCTTTGGATTCCACAGCATTTGTCTGCTCAGCGCCCTCAAGATACAATACATGTCATTTGGCACCAAAAGTTAATATCACGTGATAACTACCTCTTCCTGCTTCTTATGGCTTTAAGTCCTTGGCATGAACCTTGACTGTCGTTTTCTTATCTGGTTTCAAAAACATTCTTGCCTATTACCCGTAGAACCAGCCCTGGTCCCTCATATTTAGGTCCAAGTTTTGGTGTGAATTTCTTTATTTGATCGTTCTGATGATGAGTTCTGATCATGACTCTGTCACCTTGCTTAATTTGCTGTCTTTCCTACCACTTCTTCGTTCTTTCATACCCCTTGGTCAAATTTTCTTCTTCCTTTTTCCTGTCTTCAAATTCTCTTTTCTTCTAAACTCTCTACTACTGTTTTCCATTTGGATAGCAGTAGGAATCTCTCCTTGTTTTGAATTATACAACTTCATTTGTCTATTCAACATAAGCTTTGATGGCATGAAACCAGTACTTTCATGATGTGCTGTCCTTATGGCATGCTGTATCTCTGCTAAATGTTTATTCCAGTTTTGCTGCTTATCTTTAACATAACAAGATATCATGGTTTTCATCACCTTCTTAGTTCTCTCTACAGGGTTAGCCTGAGGGTGATAAATTGGGGTGAACCACTGTTCAATGCTATACTGGTTCACGAGTTCCTTAAATTCTCGGGAGATAAACTGTTTTCCATTGTCACATATAACAACATTAGGACTTCCCATCACCAGCAACACACTATCCTTAAACTTTTAGCAACTGTAACTGCAGTACCCTGCCTCATAAGTACCATAATCACCCATTTAGTATACGGGTCTGTAGTAACCAGAACATGTGTATGTCCAGTTCTAGTCCTGGGCAAGGGTCCGACAATATCTGCGACTACCATCTCTCAAGGTTCTTTAACTTTCCGACCTCCCATCAGTCAAGGATGTTTACATTGCGGTACTTTATATGTTGCACAATTTTTACATACTTCCTAAAGTCTTCATACATCTTGGGCCAGTTGTATTGTTCCTGTATGCGTTTTAAAGTTTTTGTTACCCCCATGTCTCCTGCTGCTTCAGCATTGCGCTCTCTTATGAAAACTTTAAGTATTTCAGACTCGGGTACCAACATTTTCCACTTTTCCCTTACTTACATCCCACATTTTGATAGATGCAACCAGCTTCAATCTTCCACTTCCTAAAAGAGTCCTATCTTTTTAAGTTTTCGTAATATTGGTCATAAGTTGCTAAATTGAATTCAGTCAGTACACAAGCAACTTTTTACTTGTCCATCAGTTTGCTTTATAATTAGTTCCTTCTCTCCAGTAAGTTTGCACTTTGAGAAATTCATGAATAACTTTGATTTTGTTGCAGAGACACAACATGTATGCCTTGAGATACTGGTTCTGCGAAGCTCTGTGCCTTGTCAATATCATCTGCCAACTCTACTACATGAACCACTTCTTCGATGGAGAGTTCTTCAGTTACGGATTGCGAGTTATGCAGTTCTCTGAGCAAGCCCAGGAAGAAAGAGTCGATCCTATGGTGTATGTATTTCCAAGGGTCACCAAGTGCACATTTCATAAATATGGTCCATCAGGCACAATACAGAAACACGACTCACTATGTGTACTTCCACTTAACATTGTTAATGAGAAGACTTATATTTTCCTATGGTTCTGGTACATCATCCTCGCCACACTTTTATCCATGCTTGTAGTTTATCGTGCTGCCATCATTGCCATGCCGTCGATAAGACCACGCCTCCTACATGCTCGTAACCGAATGGTGCCTCGGGAAATAGCAAGCTCTATCTCTCGGAAGACAGATGTGGGTGACTGGTGGATTCTGTATATGTTGGGGCGCAATATGGATCCACTCATATATAGAGAAGTTGTGGCAGAACTTGCCAAGAAAATAGACTCAAGCAATCCATGAGGGTTGAAATGTTTGAGTGCGAGTGCACTCGCCCACTTGCTCATCTTCATATCTCGTTTAACAGGTTAAGATTATGTGATATGTCAGCTGGGGTATAGTTACTATGGTTATATCCATTAATGAGACTGGATTATACAATTCAATACTCGGTGCATTATTTAATTTAATTTTTATACAGTGGTGCATAGTGTGCAACTGTGTGTTTATATATAATTTATATTACATTCCACGCAGTATTTTTAAATACAGTTTGATAAGACTTATGGTAGGAGTTGATTATACCATCCTGTGCCTTCCTATGCAGTCATCCTACTCCTGTGAGAGTTGCTTTATGATACAAGGTTTTTTTTTTTCAAGGTCAGATCGGCCATGAGATTAAAACCAAAGTGACAATGAAAAATGTTTTATTTGCATCTTGTAGGTACACCTTTCAGCTACTTCTCTACATAATCGCCGCTCCGACTTAAAACATTTTTCGTAGCGTTGTACCAATTTTCCAATACCCTTATCATAGAAGGCAGCCGCTTGTGCTTTCAGCCAGTTGTTTACGCTGGTCTGCAGCTCGATCTCTGTGTCAAAATGCTTTCCCCCTAGGCACCGTTTCATGTGAGGAAAGAGATGAAAATCAGAGCCAAGTCTGGACTGTATGGGGGGTGATTGAACACGTTCCATCAAAAACGCTGCAGGAGCGTCCTTGTTACAGCTGCAGTGTGTGGCCGAGCATTGTCATGAAGAAGGACAATGCCTGATGACAACATTCCTCTTCGCTTGTTCTTAATTGCCCTTCGTAGACGTTGAAGTGTCATGCTGTATGAGGCTGCAGTGATGGTCGTGTCACATTCCATGAATTCCACCAAGAGAACTCCTTTTCAGTCCTAAAACACAGTGGCCATACACTTTCTCATGGAGAAGGATCTCTTGACTTCTTTGTTTTAATCGGGGATTGAGAATGCATCCACTGTTTGGATAGCTCTTTTGTATCTTCATTTTCGAAATGGACCCATGTCTCGTCCCCTGTGACAGTTATGTTCAAAAAGTCTTCTCCATCATGGCAGTGCCGGAGAAACGTTAAGGCTGCACCCATTCGCTGTGTTTTGTGATGGTTGGACAGCATCTTGGGAACCCATCTCGCACACAGTTTTGCAATACTGAAGTCTCTCACTCAAGATGTTAATAGAGAGCTGACCTTGAAATTTCGGGAAATGAATCGCTGAACATAGAAATTGTGTCTTTCTCGAATCACCTGATCCACTCGCTGAACAAGATCATCGGCTGACACTTGTTTTCTTCCCTCACCACCTGCATCATGAACGTCTGTACGTCCTGCTTCAAGTTCCTGCACCATTGCCGCACTTTGCTGTCACTCATAAAAGTTTCACCGTACACATTACTCATTTGTAGATGAATTTTGGCTGCACTGGACCCCCCATCATGAAGAAATCGAAATACAGCATGCACTTCACATTTGGCGGGAGACACTATCATTCTAATCATGTTTACACACTTACTCCACGCTCAGAACTGATACGTGCGATGTGATGCGATCAACAGGCATACTAGAGACACTGCGCAACACATCTACGCAAAGCTTCATCTGATTGTTGCTGTGGTTTTAATCTTACGACTGATCGGACCTTGAAAAAAAGTTCTCGTAAATTGCTTGCTAGTAATGTTGTGTACAGTACATTGTTATTTAGGCTTAGTTTTTCAAGCATTGATCATTGACCAACTTCAAGCTGAAATGAGCAGAGGTGAATTGCTTCTCTTCCATCTATGGCCAATGTTCAGTGTTGGAATTACTCAATTATTGTATAATTTGTCTCTCTTGATTTAGTATAATTGAAATTATGCAGTGGAATATTCTGATGTTACTACTTAGCAGGCATCTAGGTCTGCAAAATGATAACACAGAAAAGGAGTAAGCTTTAGTTGCCTTTCATTCCAGAGTTGACAACACTGAAATATTAATAAATATCTTTTCATTTTTTGTTTGTATTTAAATTGTGTTTCTAATCAATCTTCTGACTGATGATTCCCAACTGCCTTTACTTGTAATATGTTTGGTATAACATTTGTCTCCTCAGCAGAAAGATTTCCTTCCTTTTTAACTATCACAACAACATTAAACCAATGAACTTATTCATACTTGTGGGTTGTGTTCATAAGATAATATTATTCGAAGTAGAATACAGTATTTGCAGAGTAACCAAAAAGTTCACTTAAAATGGAGTTGTTTTCTGAACCACCAGAGTAAATCGATACCACAATAAGAATATTGGGAGTAATGGCCAACAAATTAAGAATATTGTCTAAGTATGTGTGTGTATAAATTTATATTTATTAGTATTTTATCATTGTCATTTAGAGTTTACATTAATGCAATACACAGTCGAATAATAAAAATCTATAAAATATGGTTATATGCTACTAGAAAAGTTATTATTTAAAAACCTTGAACAGTGGATGATAAAAAGGAATAGTCATTACCTTTAAAATGACGTTTCTGCCCTGCCACCAAGTCTTCCTCAGGTGAAATGTGTCTGCCCTCTCCGAACGATGTCGCTGCTGTCCTCCCATTTCCATTCAGAAAACTGCCACATACGCAGTCATCCTCCAGCCCCTCGGCGTGGAACATAAAGGTAGTATCCAGCAGCGACATCGTTCGGCAAGGGCAGCAGACCAACATGAGGGCAATCACATTTCACCTGAGGAAGGCCTGGTGGACAGGCAGAAACGTTGTGATTTTAAAGGTAACGATTATTCCTTTTTTATCATCCACTGTTCTCAAGGTTTTTAAAAAATAACTTTTCTAGTAGCATATAATCATGCACAGTGGAAAGAGTTGGACTTGGGTAAATTACCTAATATGTTGAAAATATGGTTAATTGCATGTAACAAGCAAAGTCAAACTAGAAACTATTAAATAAAAGTTAACTTTTTAACTGCTATGCCCGTGACCAAAAGGAAAATTTCTTAATGTCCCCAAATAGAGTAGACAACTATAAAATGTAAATATACTGCTATAGTTATGAAAAAGTGCGTATTGTTATCCTTGTGTTACAGACATCACTGGTAAAAAAACAAATATTTTATTGAAATTTTCCTCAGTGATTAAAAAAATGTTTTCCACCATGACAGTTAATATTTTGACTTTCGTCCATAAATAAATTGATCGATTAAAAACAATCTAATAAACTAAAGTCAAGCCGCTGGGTCTCTGGCCCTGACGTTTCTCGAGAGGGAAGAAGCAGTGTTGCCGGTTCCGAAGCAGGGTGCGGTTTTGAAGCGCAAAATTTAAATCGAATGCGAACGCCTATAAATAATTTAAAACATTTCACGTTGTATGCAGTTAAATAAATGGGCTGTAATTATTGAATATTTATTTACTTACTTTCTCAATGGCAATAGATAACTCCTAAGCAATTTAAAAGAATATTATCTATTTTATGGAACTATACTATACAGAACATTAAAAAATGGAAGCAATTATGGTGGCATAACTCTGTATTAGAAAATGTAAGGTAAATGAAAACAACTGACATTCTGTTAATTCTCCAGAGGAAAGACGCCACACTCTTCGTAAATAATATTGGTGAATATTGTATCCTTCTGAAATGCATCAAGTGATGTTTTAGGGTTGGGTTGTGGTTTCTGCTTTCCGGGAGTAGAAGAACAGCAGATGGACATTTTTCTTTCGTCACACATTTCAATGTTGTTTTTCCACTCCCAAAGCATCACAAACTCTATCTACCACTTTCATAACAGGCAGAAGAGGTCTTCCATTGTCTCTCTCTTTCTCAAAATATTCACGCAGCCTAGGCCTATATATAAATTCACGGCTTTGGTTCTTATAAGAGCCAATTTTTGTTTTCTTCGATTCTGACGAACCTATAGCCATTATTGCTACCAATAATAAAGCTTGTAAACAATTAACTGGGAAAATAACACGCACAAACAGCAAAGGAACTTCCCCAGCACAAGCACAAAGCGTAACTGAGGACACGTTCTTCTTACAAAATTAGATGGGGCAACATCGCACTATATTCAAGCAATGAGCTTGGCGCAAAGACCTATGATTGGTGCTAGCAGACTCTTGCGATATTTCATTTGTGTGGAAAGCCTACTATACGCTTTGTATCAACAAATATTCCTAATTAAAAATACTGCAAGAATCCACCGTGAGGATGCTGCATTTAACTGTTTTAAAGTTTAATAGGTAATAATTGTAGGAGAATAACTTCATTCAAAGAATATTTTGCAGATTCTTTCAACAGCTTCTAGTTCTGCAGATTGGCAATCCTATGAGCCTCCCTCCCTTGTCTTTCTAATGAGAAATGTCAGAGCCGGACACTAAGCAGCTTGACTGTAAGTAACGAAGCAATGGACAAGATCACTTAACCTTTAAATCTGCAAGCACTGACTGAGTAGTACATCTGTCGCACAGTTCATTGTTCTTCATTCCATAATTCATTGCATTTCCCATAATAAATATCAACTGTTACTGTGTACATTTGCATTGAACAGTAATGTGTTTTACTAAATAATGCATATGATATGAATTTTAGTGAATTATGAAATTGCAATTTTAGTTTTGTTTTAGTGATAACTTGAGGTCCATGAAATTCGTGAGATGTGATAACGTGGATTGTTCTCAGTTTAACAATTGTTTACAGAATTTCATTTTACTGTCTCCTATAACCCTAAAAACAGCACTTCTGGATCACTAAATAATGCGAATTTACATAACATGAAAAGTAGCCTAGGCCTACATATAACCCTAATTTTTGGTCAAATTAAGGCAAAAGTTTTTCTAATCAGACAAATTCATTTTTAGACAATATTTTTGTAATTTCTATGATTTTCTTGTGATGGTGACAATTGCCATGATGGCATAGAAGAATATTTCTCCATGATGTTGACAGCAAAAGGACACAATTGCCATGATTGCACAGAAGAATATTTCTCCATAATGTAAAACAATTAATTTTTAGCTCCAAAACTAACAGCTCCTTCAAGAGAGCTAAAGAGAAAAAAATTTAGATAAAGGTATGATGCAAAGCACACAAAGTTTACTCTGGCACTAACATTAGAGTGTAGGCTACTGTATACCCCATTGACCTCCATATATATACCTGGACTTAGCACTAAATACAATCCCCTGTACTAAGATGTGAGGCCACTTTTTCGACTAGTCTTGCCCGGAAACTATGGCAAGAAACTATTTGTCTGCTCAATACAAAACGTCAAATCACCTTTCTTGTATGGAATTATCACATGTTTGGTTTGGAAATTGAAGATGTTGTTGACGAATCATTGTAAGACAGTTCTTCTTGCATGCATTATAAGAATAATTAATATTAACATATTAAAAGTATGTCATTATTATAATTAAGATTGATATTAATACGTATGTTTTCACCTGTGACTTTTGTCGTTTCCATACATGTAGGCTAGGCCTAACCGACAAAATAGCATGTATTCAATACTAGGCCTACACTTATTACATTAAATTGGTATTACGTTGAAATGTTTAGAAATTGAAATATATTGTTCTACTTCAAAATCATCATCATTCATTTTAAGTATATTTTATTGTGATAATAACGTTTAATACCATATTTAGTAATTAATCCTTAATCCAGATGTTAGCAATTTTTAGGATAGGCCTATATCATAATTCAGGTAGGATGGCAATGCATGGAAAAATCGAAGAACTAATAAAAAAAAACACAACAATGGGCAGACTTAGTTTTGCATAAAAGAATGAGCTGAGGTAGGTAATGATTGAAACTGATTAACTTAGATTAGAAGTATTTGTAAAAGGCTCTCATGTGTAATCTATTTAATAAGTAGATTAAAGAATTGTTTATGTGGGAGCAATAATTACAGACACAAATAATATTAAGGCCGAATTTAAGTGTAGACACAAATCAGGAAATGGTAGTTTTTATACGGGTAAGAAACTCTTAACTTCTCGTCTAATGTCCACAAATCCAAAAATAAAAATTTATATACAATTATCCTACCGGTTGTATTATATGAGACATGGTCGCTTACTCTTCGCGGAGAACAAAATCTGAAAGTGTTCGAAAACAGGGTGCTTAGGAAAATATTTGGGCCTAAGAGAGATGAAAATGGGGACTGGAGAAAACGGCTTGATGACGAGCTTCATAACCTGTACTCGTCACCGGCTATAGTAAAGCTAATTAAATCATTGAGGATGAAATGGGCTGGACTTGTTGCACGCATGGGGGAAGAAAGACATATTTAAAAAATATTGACGGGGAGACCCGAAAGGAATATACCACTTGGAAGACCTAGACACAGGTGGGAGGACAATATTAGGATAGATTCAAGGGAAGTAGGATTTGCGAGTGATGGCTGGATGGAGTTAGCACAGAATAGGGTTGAATGGCGGACTCGAGTAAGCGGGGCAATGAACCTTCGGGTTTCATAAAACACAATATTCATTTAGCTTGCTTAGGAATTGTCCATTGCCATAGAGTGATCATCTTCAGATTATGTAAAGACTGCCTAATATGCTTTTTTCAGAACATAATAAGGTGTGATCTAGTAGTAGCCTATGGGGAAATGGTGTAGGAATTAATCAAGTATTATTTATCCAGAAAAAACAATTAGAATAATAACCAATGCTAAAAAAATAGAGCATTGCAAACCACTATTTATTGAGACAGGCTTACTAACAATAATAAATTTGTATATTTTTTTATGTCTTGTCATTAGTAAAATATAACATAAAAAGCTATCAAACACGAAGTTCTTATTTATCAGACCAGAAATCAAAATAAATTTGTGACAACATTTTATAACAAATTACGGTATAAACTTCAAGAAATGTCCCCAAATTAGTTTTCACAAAAAACTATATTCCTAGCTTAAAAAAATCCTTTTTATAATGTTAAAGAATACTTATAGAATCAGATTTACAAATAGAATAGAGCAACTTAGCGTAAGTAATTACATGTGTAATCTGCAAGTATATGTTATTCATTTAGTGTCACTTGTGTTATGGCATTAGGCAGTATAACTTAGAATAATAATTTTGACTAATGTAATTAAGTTTGTAAGATTGTAAATATTCATAGCTTAGATTCTTAAAGATGTGTATTGATGTAAATAGCTAATGTGACCGATTGCAGTTGGTACTGCCTAAAAGTGTTATCAAATATATTTTAACTTCTAAACATTTCAACGTAATAATAATTTAACGTAACTCTTGACAATGAAACGAATAATTATATTCAAATATCACACTTAACTAGCAAGGAA
The DNA here is from genome assembly GCA_964059195.1 of Ectobius pallidus. Lineage (NCBI taxonomy): Eukaryota > Metazoa > Arthropoda > Insecta > Blattodea > Ectobiidae > Ectobius > Ectobius pallidus. The sequence continues at coordinate 165,533,904 of CAXKWD010000003.1, forward strand.
TAAAATGGTTTAAAACATAAGAATTTGGGCCCTAGTAATAAATGTTGTATTGAATACGCGCGATTTTGTCGGTTAGACTTACATAATGAAAGAGAAGTCACGGGTAAAACCATTCGTATTGATAAAAATAAATTATTTGGAGTTAAAGATAAAGTAATGTTCACTCTATCGCAATAAATTTTCTGGCATATATGCCTACTTGACATTTCTTGCTGAGCAGACAAATAGCTTCTTGCCAGATTTTCCAGGCGGAGCTAGTCGAAACAGTCGCTGTGCTGGACTCCTAACTCCAGTTCTATTCTAGCTCAATGGTATACCCCCATCCCCCCCCCCCCCCCCGTGGTAATTTCCGACTCGTATATTTTTTTGTTGGTATTGCCATCTAGTTTCAGATTTTAGTTGTTTGCCCTTTATCAATTACAGCATTTACCCGGAAATCCGGAGAAAATGAGTTTGTTTTAATTTTCATTTGTTCTTTGCTCCTAATATGCTCAGGGAATTTCTGACTCACATATTTTTTTTTGTATTGCCTTCTGCTTTAAGTTTTTAGTTGTTTGCCCCTTATCAATTACAGCATATCCCCGGAAAACCTCGGAAATCCGGAGGAATGAGTTTGTTTTAATTTGTCAGGGAATTTTTCACTCGCATATTTTTTGTTGGTATTGCCATCTAGTTTAAGGTTTCAGTTGTTTGCCTCTTACCGATCACAACATATTCCGGAAAACCACGTATATACGGAGAAAATGACAATGTTTTATTTTTTTAATCTTTGTTCTTTGCTCCTAATATTCAAAGGTAATTTCTGACTTGTGTTTGTTTTTTTTATATTGCCATCTAGAGTAAGATTTCAGTTGTTTTCCTCTTATCAATTACAGTATATCCCCGGAAAACCACTTTGTTTTATTCATTTTTTTAATCTTAGTTCTTTGCTCCTAGTATTTAAAGGGAATTATTGACTCATGGTTTTGTGTTGGTATTGCCATCTAGATTAAGGTTTCAGTTGTTTTCCCCTTATCAATTACAGCATATCCCCGGAAAACTCCAAAAACCACGAAAATCCGCAGAAAATGAGTTCGTTTTAATTTAAAAAAAAAATCTAATCCTAATATTCCCAGGGAATTTCTGACTTACATATTTTTTTGTTCCCATTGTCATCTAGATTAAGGTTTCAGTTGTTTGCCCGTTATCAATTACAGCATATCCCCGGAAAACCACGGAAATCCGGTGGAAATTACATTTTTCGAATTCATTCCTATTTCAATCATTTTTAGTTAAAGTTAAGTTATATCCAGTATATTGTGAAGAAGTTCTTCTCCTAGTTTTCCTTGAAATAATTAACTATATATCTTTCATTCATTGTGAAAGGCATCTGTGGTATGTAACATACTTGCTTTTTCAAATGACAACTCCACATATTTAGCACGTTCATGTCTTGTAATACACCATCGTGCATATGTCTAGAAATTTCTCCTGTAACCCACTATTCCGCCAGTACATTTGTCATATCGATTGATTATTCTGTTGTGATGTCCACATAGTTTCTAGAACTCTGAACTTGTGATCTAGAATCACTGAAACCGTTATTGCGAAGTAATTCTTCTGCTTCAAGTGTGTCCTTTGCAGGTTCAAAAGGGTGAGTATGTGGACTACGTGCTATCTGGCATAATTGTGATTGTCACATGCAAAGAAAAAGGGAATCATATCTTCTAAACATGCCAAGTGTAATTCAAAGTTGTTTTCTTTTGTTGCTCGCTGAAATCTCAAAATCAATGACACTTTGTCCATATTACCAATCCAAAATTGTGCTGTTTTACCCAATGTCCCTTCTCTAATTTCAGTCAAGAAGGTTCGGTAGTGACTGTGGAAGGTTTGGCAAGACAAATTATCATTCACAGATGTCAAATTCTAATATGAAGGGGTTTCAATCGCTTTCATACCTTCAGCAGCAGGATTTTTTCCAGTATTCTTTGTCACGCTGTAATTGGTAAGGGGAAAACAACTGAAACCTTAAAATATATTATGGCAATAGCAACAAAAAGTATGTGTTTCAGAAATTCCCTGGGAATATTAGTATCAAAGAGCAAAGATTTTTAAAAATTAAAACAAACTCATTTTCTCCGGATTTTCGTGGTTTTCAGAGTTTTTCGGAGATATGGTGTAATTGATAAGGGGAAAACAACCGACCCCTTAAACTAGATGGCAATACCAACACAAAAGAATACGAATCACAAATTCCCTTTGAATATTTGGAGCAAAGTACTAAGATTTAAAAAAATTAAAACAAAGTAATTTTCTCTGGATTTCCGTGGTTTTCAGGGTTTACGTGGATATGCTGTAATTGATAACATGTAAACAACTGAAACCTTAATCTAGATGGCAATACCAACAAAAACATGAGTCAGAAATTACTTTGGAATATTAGGAGCAAAGAACAAAGATTTTAAAGAAATTTTTAAAAAGTAATTTTCTCCGGATTTCCGTGGTTTTCGGAGTTTTCTGGGGATATGCTATATGTATAATTCATAAGGGGACAAACAACTGAAACCTTAATCTGCATGGCAATACCAACATAAAACATACGAATCAGAAATTCCCTTTTAATATTAGGAGCAAAGAACAAAGATTTAAAAAATAAAACATAGTCATTTTCTCCCTACATACGTGGTTTTACGGGTTTTCCGGGGATATCCTGTAATTGGTAAGGGGCATACAACTGAAACCTTAATGTAGATGACAATACCAACACAAAAACACTAGGAGCAAAGAAAAAAGATTTAAAAAAAATTAAAACGAAGTCATTTTTTCCGGATTTCTGTGGTTTTCGGAGTTTTCCAGGATATGCTGTAATTGATAAGGGGCAAACAACTGAAACCTTAATCTAGATGGTAATGCCAACAAAGAAACATGAGTCAAAAATTCCCTTTGAATGTTAGGAGAAAAGAACAAAGATTTAAAAAATTAAACATAGTCATTTTCTCCGTATATACGTGGTTTTCCGGGAATATGTTCCGCTTTCCACCAAAATAACGTAATTGTCAAAAATAGGCCTCGTTTTAATTATTTATGACTTCAGAATTGACATCATGAGAAAGAGCGGAAAATTCTCTATAAGACCACGTAATTACATTACTACATTGATCACTCTGAGTTTTCGGAAGATTGTCAACATTGGTGGGATAGAAAAGGACGAAGCTAATTGCAGAACCTATGAGCGCAAGTGAGATGCAAATACTACATTTAACTCAATTCTGTCTTTTAAGGCTGGGACGATCTATAGATGGCAATACGAACAAAAATGTGTGAGTCAGAAATTCCCTGGGAATATTAGGAGCAAAGAACAATTAAAACAAATTGATTTTCTCCGGATTTCCGTGGTTTTCCGGGTTAATGCTGTAATTGATAAGGGTTAAATAACTGAAATCTGAAACTACTCGTAGATGGCAATACCAACAAAAAAATATGCGTCGGAAATTCCCTCCGGGGGGGGGGGGGGGAGGGTTTCATAGTGGTAGTCTGCTCCATAAATTCTGCCAGGGACAGTCTTTTTTTTTTATTGAAAAAAATATAACTTCAATAGTATTTTTAAATTCATCAAGTTTGTCTATTAATAATTTAATATTCAAGTAATGTTTTCTTCCTAAATTCTTGCAGACATCATTCATTATGAACCTATAAACGAAAAATTAAAACTAATAATTCCTTCATTGAACTAAAATGTAAGTGGCAGGAAATTTAAACATAGAGTTTGAACTAGAGAATGAGTAGTTCATAACTAGGGACCGGATTCTTAGGTTTTTACCTATTTTTTTCCTTACTTCCAAAACAAAAAGCGCTCATACACTTTTTCGAATCATGTCCATAGGATTCACCCACATTAATTCTGTGGCACCTAAAAATACCTAAATGGGACATAAAAACCTAAATATACCTAAACGGGATATAAAACCTAAAATATCTCATTTAGGCTACTTCTTTTATCTTTTTTGTTTGTCAGTTGAGAAATCGATATTTTGCGGAGAGACAATAATTTTTGTCGGGTTGAAAAAAATACCACCAGCGTTTCGTTCAACCCATTGTCGTCTAGGATGAACAGTATCTAGAGAGGAAGTGTAACAGTATCGGTGTATTCCTTTTAAAATATTCGTGCGAACAACCATTGTTGCCGTGTATGGACAAGGATATAGATTTCTGTGTTTTAAAGCGCTTGTTTGCCTTTATTATTGCCCTGTCTTTCATACTTTGTGGTCACACTGTGAATTTTAAGAAGACGTGTTAATTATGCCGAAACAAATGAAATCGGGCTTATTACGGCAGTGGATTGGCGGCGACCTGAATTTCGCAAAAGATGGCAAAGTAATATTTTGTCAAGCCTGCCAGAAACACGTAAGTATTATTTACCTTTCTAGAAAAGGGGGAAGTTTTCATCCCTAGTTGATCTGTTATGCGGTTAGCATGCGTAACAACCGAAAAAAGGAAAATAATCAATGTCACATTATCCACATCTAACTATAAAGTATTTTACTTACTAAATTAGAAGCATCGGATTCGAATCCTGAGAAAGGTAGTGTCTAGATACAGTATTAACTATTAACTAAGAGATAACAGGAAGAACTTCACAGTTGAGAATCTTGAAAGATATTTTGTGATATACTGTGACCAGGAAATGTGAGGCCATCTTATTTTCACTGCTTATTTTGATTGTTTATGCTTTCTTTCTTTAATTGTATAATATTGTCCAAAAGCAAGTTTACACAAATTTAAGTAAATTTTGTTAAGTTAAACTCTACAAGTATTATGTATTAAATCCTATGTAGCACATTCAAATTCACTAAACCAATTATTCTACCCGGAAAATATATTTTGGACAAAAAACCTAAAAAAAACTCAGATTACTCCTATGACTTAAGAGTGAGAAAGACAAACCGGTTTTTGTTACGTCAGGTTCCTGCTTAGATTTACTACTTTAGTGCTTCTCTTTTAGTTACTGTTGGAGAGCTGAATTTATAGTTACTTCTTTAGTTGTAACTAAAGTAGTAAACGAGTTTTACGAGTAGACAAATTCTGCGCAGAACAGAGAAGAAACGTTAGTGCAGCGCAGCAGAACACATGCATTTCAATTTCCAGTATTAAAGTGCCAGAGAATGAAAAGGAAAGGTTCGCTGAAACAATGAATATGACTTTGGGATGTACGAGTTATTGCTAATGACAATCGTCATATTTTAAATTGGTAGTGTTTCATTCATTAATATTTTCAATTCCTTCAGTTGAATATTTTCAGTTTAGTAGGCCCTACGTTAGGGTACTCTGATTACAATTTTTGTGCAAACTATTTTTGTATTATAATGCAAACAGTTGGAATTTCCAGTTGATTTTCATCATTGATTCACGGTCATTTTTACAATTATTTCTCTCATAAGAATAATAAAGTTCTAAAATATATTAAAATATTTATATTGCCTAAAGTTACATATTCTTCCGCAAAAATGATAAATCTCAATATAATGAATTATTAATACTTATTGGCTGTTTAACAATATTAATGAGTATTACACAAAATCATGGAAAAGAGGAGGATAAAAAGGATAACAACAAAACTAATAAGAGGCATTATGTTTCTGTCCTTTTTCAAATGCACAGAACATTTACTTAAAAAATATTACCCTTTAAAAGTAATATTATAACTGAGAAAGGTAATATTTAAACAAAACTGGCGGCATAATATTTCGCAAGCTATGAACTCCAATAATAATTGTGTAGGTGGTTGTGTGTTTAAAAATAATTTCAGTGACCATTTCTCTAGATTCTGTGCAGCTTCAACCACCAGTGCCCTCCTTAAAATTTTCTTTCGGCACTCATGTTGGCATTTTTCTTCTATGTAGTTTATAATGCTTCCCACTTTCCTGTCCACAGGGTTAATTAAAATAGTTAGCAGAATACTATAGAACTGCAGCATCTGCTATAGTTTATTCCCAAACATTAATGCCTCGTCTCACTCCAACAATCGAGACTTGGGGAGTTTTTAAGGAATGGTTTTACAATGTGTCCCCTTCTCATTGTTCAGTAATCCCAGAGTTAGTCACATTTTCTTCCGATGTGGCCTGTTTGTCCATTTTTACACCTGGGTCAGAAAAAAGGAAATATACATTAACACTGCGGGTGCAACTATTGAACTTTTATCTCATTATTATTATAATTCTGGCATTCGCAATGTTGTGGTTTAAGTTAAGCTATAGAAGTGTAATATAATAAAATTACAATAATTATAATAAATCGTTTAACAATGAGAATCACCTATTGTTCAGTAATCTCTACGGTTAAGTACCAGGGGGAAATGTTATCTGGGTAGCTCCAAGAACGGAGGCTTTCATTTATTGGAATATACTATACCTCGCCGAAACAAAAGGAATATTTTAGGAAAAGAAAAAACTATTCCTCATATTTTTGGAGAAATTTAAAGAACTTCGGAAACTAGCTAAAACGCTTGTAAAAAAAAAGTACAATGAATATATGTTTACTTGTGAACAAAATATTAAACTTAATCCGAAATATTTTTGGAATTATGTGAAAAATAAAAGAACCGAAAATAATAGTTCTAGCATCTTCGGATGGTACAATAGTGAATAATTCAGAGTTCATATCTGATGAATTTGCTACTTATTTCAAAGTGTATATTTTCAAATGCAGCCATAATATAAAATACTAGATACGGTTAATATGCGCACATCACATTCCTTATCTCTACACCCAGTAGACAGTGTGGAGTATTGGAGTGCTATTAACAAGCTTAAGCCAAAGAAATCAGCAGGTCATGATGGAATTCCTCCTTACGTATTAAAAGGTTGCGCAACAATATTAGAATCCCCTTTTCTATTAATCTTTAACCGAATACTTAGTTCTCAAATGTTTCCAGATGTGTGGAAAATCATTCAAATAACTCCTGAATTCAAAAGTGGTGAGAAAATAAATGTAGCTATTACCTATTGCTCTAATAAGTGTGCCAGCAAAAATTTTAGAACGGATTCTATATGATAGAATATTTTATCATGTCAAACAGTATATATCTGTTTTTCAACATGGTTTCTTTCCTCAAAGGTCGACTTTGACAAACTTAATCAACTTTATTCGAGATATATCAAAATCTCTAGATAAGAAGGGTAGGGTTGGTGTTATCTACACTGATTTTGCAAAGGCATTTGATAAATTAGATCATGATATTCTGTTGACTAAAATGTCTATGTTGGGTATTAATTCGATGTTTTTGAAGCTGACAGCATCTTACTTAAAAGACCGTAAACAATGTGTTGTTTTTAATCATTGTCCTTCCTTTGTTTATAATGTACCACAGAGCTCTAATTTAGGGCCACTTCTTTTCCTAATATTTATAAATGATTTACCAGATATTGTTAAAAATTCTAAATGCTTATTTTTTGCAGATGACTTAAAAATATGTAAAGAGATACGTTTATTATCAGATGAATTGGAATTACAATTAACAGTAGACAAGCTCTTTGAATGGAGTCTCTAAAACAATTTGGAGTTTAATGTTAGAAAATGCTATTTCATGAGTTTTCACAGATTTTCACTTCACCCGATTATTCAATACAGTATGAATTCGGAAACGTTAACGAGAATATTTACCATTAAAGATTTAGGATTAATTATTGCGTATAATTTAAATTTTCGAAAGCATATTGATAAAATAATAGATGAATCTTATGGACAATTAGGATTTTTTTTTCGTAATTAAATATTAAAGATGAACGTGGTTTACAATTACTTTAGGCCTATAATAGTTTTGTACGCAGTCAGTTAGAATACGCATCAGTTATATGGTCACCATTGTATAAAACTCATATTAATGACATAGAAAAAATTCAGAAGATTTTTCTTGGGTACATGTATTTTAAAAAATATGATAGATATGCTTTAATTGATAGAATTTCTTATAATACTTTATTAAATGAATTTAATTTTGTTACTTTAATTGGTAGAAGGTCGATAGCGCAACAGTTATTCTTATATAAAATTATCAATGGTATAATTCAGCGTTTCTCAACCTTTTTGGACCGGAGGACCTCTAAAATGTCTAAAAAACTTTATGGACCCCTAATTTTACATCCCATTTTTAAAAGAAGGCCTATATTCTTAATCTTTGGGCACGGAATGTGTGAAAAATTGTACTTCTTTACTTTCTACTTGCTTTATGATATTTTTAATTATGTCTGCGGACCATAGGTTGAGAAACGCTGGTATAATTGATAGTAATTAACTTTTAAAACGTACTAAATTTAATGTAGTACAGTTAAATTTAAGGAATAGGGAATTGTTATATATTCCTGTCATTAAGTAAAAAATATTAGAATGTTCATCTTTCATTCACATGTGTAAACAATATAATTCTCTATCACTTCAAAATGCTCTTCTGGATTTTGACTTATCATTAAAAAAGTACATAGGATTTATTCATAAAATGTTATATAGGCTATTCCAGGGGTCGGCAACCTTTTGAGTCGGTAGAGCCAAAAATTACAATTTACAAAATTTCAAAGTTTTTAAAGAGCCACAAAATTTTTTCTTGCCAACAATAAATAGTACTCGCATAAATAAAGTTTTTTGATAAAAAAACTAATCTACTTATTCATAAGAAAAAATATCTATTTATTCATAAGAAAAAATATATATTTATTCATATATAAGTAGTGTTTTTCACAACAAATTAGATAATATATATGGCATTATTAGATAATTACTTATTATTTAAGTAAAAAATTAAAACAATTAAACATTTACTTACAACACTAACTTGTACTTCAATAACATACATTTGAGCAAACAAATTTAATGGGAGCGTTGGCTTTGCATGGTTTTAGAAAGATTGGATAAATTTGGCTCATAACTTGTTGTTTTAAGTTTCAAACACGGCTCTAAATTTTAATTTGTTAGTTGGCTTCTTATTTTACTTTTAATTATATTCATGTAAGAGAACGCTTGCTCGCACGAATATGTCGATCCGAAGATAGTCAGCACTCCAAATGCCAACTTCTTCACCTCACTGTAGCATTCTGGAAGACTATTCCATGCATCGAATATAAGTGCCTCAACTCGTGGCATTGCGTTACGTACATACATTTCTGGACCTCCAACTCTTCCAACTTGCTTTTCAACTCTGTAAATTTTCCACTCCACAAAGCTTTACTTTTTAAATCGATCAATTGCATTTCTAGAGATCCAGTATCAATTCCAAATGGCTCAATGTGGATTTCGTTACTATTTGTGTTGAGAGGATTTAGGCTACTATGAATGCCAGAGTGGTTTTGTTGGTTTTGAATTGCTCAAATCAGTCAGCAAATTCATCTTTAATTTTTTTATAACAGTGCTGAAGTAATTCGTGTCAACAGTTGCACTGGTTTTATCGCGATATTGCTTTAGAAATTGAAAATGAAGTAATTTACCGCTCTGAATATCTTCTGCAAAAAGAATTAATTTTTCTTCAAAACAAACAAATTCTTATACCAAAACATAGGCTGGGTTTCCCTTCCCTTGCAGTTTTAGATTCAGCTAATTTAATTTTGCTGTGATATCCACCATAATTAATTTTTTTGCAACCATTTGTCGTTCTCTAATTCAGGGTGATTAATGCTTTTTTCATTTAGGAATGTATTTATTTCATTCAAGCACAAAGCAAAACGTTTCAACACCTTACCTTTGGCAAATATTAGATACTTAGTTTACGAGTAAAGGTGTTATGCCCAGCTATGCCGAAATCAATGAAAATTGCCAAACATATAAACAATCTAAAACTGCAAATACCTACCTACTTTGATCCTCAGAGTTCGAAAATAGGTTTATTAAATAACAATTTATAGGTACTTACACTTATAATTATTATTTTAACGCTAATTTTTAAATAATAACAGTTATAAAATATATAAATAATAAAATAGGTAATTTATTAAATATATATTTTAATAAAACACTTTCGCGGTAATATCCAACAGTATTACTTTGTTTCTTTTTTGACAATTCTTATTGACTTCAAAAAAGTAGTTAGGTATTTTATTTGGAAAAAAAATATGTATAATATGTATTTAAAAAATATAATACTTATTATGTTACCTACCTTTACTTCGGTTTTTTAATTTTATATATAGGCTATATATATGTACATACATAACTTTGAGAAGATAATTCGCTTCTAACTCTTTTACTTGAAACAACAAACTATACGTCACAGCCAAAGCACTGGTGAAGACGCCAAATTATCTTGCGTCGAAAGCGAATTAAAACCTACATAGAAACATCCGACGACGGCGTCATTCGAGAGCTTCCGACGGACTGACGACAGTGACGACGCATGTCACGGGGGAGGGGTGCGGTGAAAAGCGAGTACATGTGGCTGAGAGATAGAATCGGTGCCTAGTCCTCGTTAATCGATTCAGAACGATTTTTTTTTTAATTTATTTATTTTTTTTATATATAAAATGAATAATATTTGCGAACTAAAGAGCCGCAGCTTCACATCCAAAGAGCCGCATGTGGCTCGCGAGCCGCAGGTTGCCGACCCTTGGGCTATTCCATATGATTTGGCTTAGTTTTTAGATTGTCTTGTTAAATGAATTGTAGTTATTATAAATCACTTATCGATTTTCTTCTTTATCCTCACACATTCATTCATTTATTGTATTGTATTTATATATTGTACAACACGTATTGCCGAAACTACGCCAACTGTAATTGGGATTTATTCCTGTAGTTGGCAGAGTAAATAAATAAATATCTGCTTCCATAGGATCAGCTTCAAATACATCGTCGTTTTCTAACCAAAAGTTATGGAGAACTGCCGCATCTAAAGGCCTCTCCAGCTAGGAAGATATTTGAGCGCACATGCGCTCTTGGTAACGTGCAATGCAAACGTCCCTTCCACTCACTCTCCCCCTCACCTTTGGTGGAATCATCGATTCATCCAGCTGAATCATCGTATTGCTCGACGCCCTCCACGTGCGCATCGGACTCTTGCGTGTTGGTGATGACTCGCGCCATCCAGGGTGTTGAACTGCTGATGTCATCTGCTCGCCTGCGGGTTGATGCCCATTCGTATCAGCGTACTTCCTGTCTTCTGAGCACCGTACACATCGACCCTCGTCTTCCCCTATTCGTGTTGTCTTCTGAATGCTGTAGCTGTTTCCTTCTCTCCGGTGAGGGACTCCTCTCACTACCCCTTTCGCCAATCTTCTGGTTAGGGTTCTCCTTAAAATGTTCCAAGTCTTAAAACCTCCCGTTAATTTTTAGTTTATCATGCACCAACGCCGCGTTCTTGCCTCAATCATGTGTTTTACTAATTTTCTTCTTTTCACTGTGGTATTGTAATCGTAGTCCTCTGAAATTCCTATGTTACATCCCCTCAGTAATTTAGTACGTTCCATTATCGTGCCTTTGGTCAATTAACTGACGAATTTCACGAGTAAAGGGCGTCTCCGCTTGTATCCTCCGATCCAGTGTATGGTTTCAATATATAGGTCCGATAGGTTCACATGCAGTACTTGCTCGAAAAATTCAAGCACCCTGCAGCAGATGTCCCATCTTTTCTCGTACTGGACCTCCTCAAAGTCGAAACTTATAATATTCTTTCTCCTTGCGTCTTTCCCAACACTGCTTGGTATTTGTATCTGCTTTTTCATATCATCCACCTCCCGTTTTACTATATTTCCTTTTTAACTTCTCTCATCTCCGAGCTTAGACCCTTCCATTCCTCGTGGGCCCTATCTAGTTTATTGTTTATGCTCGTTGAAAATGACTGCAATATTTCCAAGATGGCATTTATTTTATCTTCCATGCTACCACAGATTCTCTTCATTGTATCGGGTCCTGGGTTCATTTCAACCCCCCGATTACTAATAAAACTACTAATATTAATATTAGGTGCCATGGCACTTTCCTGTTTTGGTCGGCCACTTTCTTCACCCCCTTGCTTCTGCAATTTCTTGCTGAGAATAGGCCTATTCTTACCCTGTGTGCTTGAATATCAATCCCCATTATGTTACCATTATGTTTCACGGGCTTGCACTTATACGAGTATTCTTCAAGCACCACTTTGTACGCCTCAGCACCAACCGCTTCCTGCAGCGATTGAACTCTCAATGGCCAAGTTAGTTAAACAGTGCGTTAAAATACTATCATTCATAAATTAATGCCTCCTCACATTCAGTATTGTTGGTATAATAAACTGTACACGAAGACCAGACTCAAATATTTTAATGAGTTTATGAGGCAATGAGTTTACAATCGCCAGGTAATTTAAAAATGAAACGTTACGGTGTACATATATAGGTTGATAAGATAACGTTAGACCTTCTTCACTCAAAACACTGTTATAGGAATAAGCAGTGATAAATAACATGCGACTCACTGAAAAATATCTTGTTCAGGACAAACATCTGAATTTTAGAGTTTATAATAATTTTATTTGGATTCTTAAATCAATAATGTGCCGTGTTTTACCTTCCATTTAAGCCCCATCCACAATGTGCAGTTGGCTGTCGGTAGTTGGTAGCTGGTAATCGGTAGTGGAAGTATAACATGTGGTGAGTAATGGACGCCATTCACAATGTGCAGTTGCAGTCGACAGCAGGCAATCGGCAGTTGGTAGTCAGTAGTCGGCAGTCGAGAAATTCATCTGTGACTACCAGCTGCACGACTGCAAGTAACATATTACGAGAATGAAAATTATTTACTAGAGCAAATACACAGATTAGCATACTACGAGAAAGCAAGATGTGTTTATAACATAATATGTTAATATATTATATTATGCAATTATTCCTCCACCATTTTGAAGTGAAACTTCTTTAGCGGCGGTAGGGGTTAATCGGGAACTTGTGTCATGCTAAAACCGTCACGAAATTAGTGTCACACTCAAAACCGTCACGAAATTACTAGGGTGATTCGGAGCGGACTGCACAGAAAACAATCAACTCAATGATTAGGAGTAATCAAAGGAAATTTTTCAGACCTAGTACGAGGACCTATAAATGGGAATAACAGTAATAATAATAATAATAATAATAATAATAATTACAATAATAATAATAATTAATAATACTTACTTGCTCAATGGCAATAGACAATTCCTAAGCAATCTAAAGGTATATTATCTATTTTATAAAACCCGGAGGTTCATTACCGCGCTTAAAAAATCCAAACAATAAAAAAATCGAAGATCCAAAATTTATAATATCCAAAATTCTAAAATAAAAAAAAACAAAGATCCAAAATTAAAAAGTCCAAAAATCAAAAATTTAAAAAATCGAAAATTAAAAATCAAAATATCCAAAATTTAAAAAATAAAAACATCCAAAATCCAAAATTTTAAAAATTTTTAATCCAAAATTTAAAAATAAAAAAATTAAAAATTGAAATATCAAAAATCCAAAATTAAAAAAATCTAAAAATCCAAAATTAAAAAAACGAAAATACAAAATTAAAAAATCCAAAAAATTAAAAATTAAAAGAATCAAAATTTATTAAATCAAAATTTAAAAATTCAAAGATCCAAAATTAAAAAATCCAAAATCTAAAATTAAAAAATTAAAAAATCAAAAATTCAAAATTGAAAAAATCTAAAACTCCAAAATTAAAAAATTAATAATACAAAATTTAAAAATCCATAAAACAAAAATTTAAAAAAAAATTTTTTTAAAAATCCAAAATAAAAAATAAAAATTCCAAAATTAAAAATTCAGTTCCAAAATTTAAAAAATTAATAAAAAATCAAAATTTATTAAAATGAAAAACAACATCAAAAATTAAAAAATCCAAAATTTAAAAAAATAATAAAATCTAAAATTTAAAAATTTAAAAATCTAAAAATTAAATATTTAATCAAAAATTTAAAAAATCCAAAATTTAAGATTTAAAAATTCAAAATATAAAATTGAAAAAGTCCAAAAACCCGATATTAAAAAGTTCAATAATGCAAGATTGAAAAAATCCAATAATCAAAAATTGAAAAAAATAAAAATTAAAACAAGTTTCACTTCTGTCGCGTGGCGTTCCACGCACACTATTTTTTATACTGTAAAATGTTTCCCTAACCTCAATGTGGACTGCATTCGGCTATCGCCTCCGCTTCGCGCACTTAACTATGTGGATAGTGTTATGCATTATTTAGACTATATGCAGAGGCGATTGTGGTCTGATTGGGAGTGCCGAGTGAGCTAGCGGGTTGTCATTTTGGTGCAAGGGTTGGTAGCTGGTATTTGGTACGATCGGGAGTTTGGAGAGAAGGAACGGTCGGGAGTGCCGAGATAACAAGCGTGTGGTCGCCATAGCAACGCATTGTTCTTTCGCCTTATTCTCAAATGAATGTGTTTCTACAATCATTTTTATAAGGGTATAGGTATAAATGGTTCACCTTTAATATATTTTACCTTATTTGTTGATTTCTAGTTTTTCAATGTTTGGTTATACTTATTTCTTTGCTTATGCTTAATGTGTCACTTTCATTTCTATAGTTCGTTCTATTATGTTGTTTGCTTTGGTTAATATTCATTTGTTAATTACGCGTTTGGCTGTAGCATTGCAAGAGTACAGCTTTGGTTTATTTAAATTTTATCATTTCTCTTATAGTCCAGACAATAAAGGTCGAAAAACATTGAATAGGAGAAAGAATCGTATAGTTTTGAAATTCGGCAGCGTTGTTGGGGGAAGTGTCCTGAACAACATACTGAAAGTCCCCTAAGGTGGGGACTGAGTGGGCAGGGGGACCGTTGAAGCCCTCTTATAGGTTTTTCGCTTATATCTAAACAGCGGTGCATCGTAGAGGAAAAGTTACTGCATACAAAATTCAAACTGATAAAATTTACTACAAGTTTAATCCTACACTTTTTTCTATTCACAATAGCTTTTGAGATATTTGCCAGTGAAAATAGCAAATTTTCTGAGAACGCTCTTTTGCCTCACGCTTTCTGACACACTTTGCCTTCCAGCGCTTCATCCCTTAGGTAAAAGAAGTTGTAGGGCAATAAATTCCCTTTAAAATGAGTAGTCATTTGTTATTTTGTCTTCAAATATTCAAAAGGTGTGACAGTTTTAAGTTTCGGACAAATTTCGAGATTTTGAATGAAAACTGTACATCGCACTTTCACTTTACTTAGAGGTTACATCTTTGTAATGCTGTATAGGCCTATTGTGTATTTACATTGTGAGAGAAGTGGAGAAATATTACACAACCATTAAAATTGCATTTATTAAAAATCCAATCATGGTACAAGCACAGTACATGTAATGGAAAATACATTATAGTCCAGGCAACAAAGGAAAAATGGGGGAAATCATGCAGTTTTGAAATTTGGCAGAGATGTGAGGGAAAGTGTCCGAAACAACATACTAGAAGTCCCCATGGATGGGGTGGGGCACGTTTAGGTGTCGTTTCTCTCAGTTTTACCCAAGAAACTATTGGTTCTAGCAAAACATAGTTTATGCACAAAATTAAATTATATAAAATTTTCTATAAAAGTGATCTGAATGATATTTCTGTGGGATTAATAGTTCAGAAAGTAGATGGATATGAAGAATGACATAGTTCTGGAAATTCTTTTTTACATACATCTGTATATTATATATTTTTAACAAAGAAGAGAGTTGATGATAATTAAATTAGCATGATGCCGAGCTAACTAGTTCTGAGAATAATATTCGTACTAAAGGTAAACATTATACATAAAACTCACTATTATTATTGTTGTAAATCTTTTAAAGATCACATGGTATGTGTGCACGTTATAAGAAATATGAACCAGGTTTATTAGCCGTTACATTTTCGTTTAAAATATTATTTGTAAATGGTAAAGAGTTAGATTTATTTAGAAATTATACTAAGACCTAGTAGACCTACCTATTACTTTGAATAAATGTTTAGTTGTCTATTTTTCAATCTCCAATATTGGAACACTAGTACATCGTATGATAAGTTTGAGTTATATGTTTCAATTACCGAACACTCAGTATTTATAAATATATACAACAATGTAGAAACTGTTCTCGGGTTTCCAGTCGGATAGTAAGAGAATTAAACTCTGAGCTTTCGGCGAGTGTCTGCGTCATCATCTTCGGAGAAGTGAGATCCAGAGGTTATGGCGTTGTATATATACCCATGGTAGGACTAGTCAGATGCTATCGTGGATTCTGATTGGTCGTATATATATATATATATATATATATATATATATATATATATATATATATATAAAACAGGGAGTTTACCTGTAGATACAGGTTGTCAATACAGACAGAGCGTAAGGGTACGTATACATCTGCGCTCCTCTTGCGTTCCATAGGAAAGCGACGAACCTACTGCGAACCACTAGCTTCCATCATTAGGCCTAATATTTTGTGTGTTGTCTTGCTTAGAAAACGAGTTTTGAAAAAAGTCCTCAATTGCAAAACTTGTCTACGGCTTAAATATCGAAACAAAACCATTTTTAAACAAGAGTTGAAAAGTGTGTAAACAGTGTTATTATTTATATTATATAACTTAACTTTTCCTGTACCTTTGCTGGCGTTAACTTTAATTTTCTCTCGCCGGTTACAAGAGAGCATTGATAACATCTTCTTCTTGCACTCTTCTGAGGACGTATTTATTTCCATTCCTATTTCCCTCCATGCATCCTCCTTTAAATTTTTTGTAGTGATCCTTATGTTTTGGGTTCCACAGTAGAGGTTTTGATTTGTAAATATGTATCATCTACAGTATCTTCTCCTCGGACCACTCCATGATTATATCACATACAAGCTAGCTCATTCAATCTTGACTAATGTCCTTCAGAGAGGGACCAGTGGGCTAGCTAGGCACGTCAGCAAAATAGCACATGTTACAATAAACAAACAGTCGAATTTCCTGTACTCTGTTTGGAGACGACAATTCACTGCTATATAATTCATGCAACACGGGTGCATGCAAGTGTTTTAACGAATGCTATTTATTTAATAACGTGATAATGCCTCCTATACTGTCAAAACTAAAAGGGGAAACTCTACACAGTCAAAGTAGTGAGATTATTGCTAATGCTTATGAGTAGGCCTACTGAAGGAAGAAGCCAAACATAAAGATCGATTTTCTCCAGCGTATTTTAAAGAAATTCAGAAAGTCCAAAGTAACGTACACAACATCTGACTCAGCTCCTGCTTCTGTATACCTATCCTTCCCCAAAAGGTGAGTAAGTGACTCGCATCAACCTCTCATATAATTTTTTCATTTGCCAATTGTACAGTAAAGCTTGAGGAGCGGAGCGCTGTGAAAATAATTTCAGCGAGATGCACGCGAGCAGCACGCAACTACCAAAAACACGTCCCAATGTGAAATCAGAAATCCTTTGTGTTCGTCGAAAAAACCGACAGGAGACGGATCGTGGCTAGCGGCACGCGTGCCGCACGGCGCGCAAGAGGAGCGCAGATGTATACGTACCCTAACACATCCAAATCAACAATGTAACTATGAAGTCAAAGTTTTCCCATAATTATTAAACATGATTGATTATTGTATAAATGGCGACGACAATGACAGTATCTTTGATTTTCTTTTGATTTAGGTTGAACCTTTTCCAGGTAGAGAAGAAGTGATGTGGGATGGTAGCCCCTACCATCAGACCAATTACTTCATTTGTTCATAGGCTGTACTTTTGTTTGAAGTATGAAGCGGTTGGTACATATACGACCTTCTTTTCTTCGTTGACTTCCTCAGGCTGCCCCTTATGTTTTTCAAACCTGATCATGGGATCTAATAATATGTATCCCACTTGACAACTGGAAATTACACATTTCATGGACATACTGGCATACTCGGAAATGAACTGGAGGACGGTCTAACGAAAGAAACAATTGGAACAGGAGTTGAACTAGCATACCAAAGGGTACCTATATCTGTAATACGAAAAGAAATCACAGACCTAAATATTGCTGACTGGCAACGAGAATGGGATACATCGCAGAAAGGAAAGGAGGCAAGAAATTATTTTCCGGACATTAAACAAAGGCTTAAGTGAACAGGGGTCACAGTAACTGTTAATGTTAAAACAGAGAATTCCTGATGAAATTCACAGTATCCCAGCTGCGATTTTGCAGCGGTCAATGAGGAATCTCAACAGCAGGTTTCAAGAATGCATTCGTACAGGAGGACGCAATCTATGGGACGTAATTTTTTAAAAATGATAAATTCCATTAATGTTTCTTTAATGGCAAGTTTTTAGGTTTCATTTACTGTGAATAAAATGTTTTCTTCCATCACTCTTGGTTTTATTATTGGATGTTAAAAAGTCCCCGTTTTTTTGTGTCATCTTGTACTTTTGGGGTCTTTCAGGCAACTTACTGATACCAGAGCTGTAGAAATCACCCGCCTGCTTACTAAGCCACCTTTGCACCTCTTCTTTGATTTCTTCATCATCATGAAAGTTGCGCGGGTGAGGATTTGTTTTGTTGTTTTAAATTGAAATTAATTTAGAGCTGTATTAAATAAATTTCTGATATTATATGCTTGTTCTACAAATTTATTATAAATCTGGATATATTTGCGGCAGAATAGGCCAATGGCCTAGAGTAATATTGAGAGAAGGAGAAACATATCTAAAATAATTAATATTGGTAATAGCAAATATAATTTTCATATAAATTAATAATTTTATAATATTAAAAGTTAGTAATTTTAAAGTGTGAAATGCAGAATATTACTGCAAGAAGGTCTTCTTTTTCGTGAATAGACTGGAACAATTGGGCTGGATAACGGGGATGGAAAAATACATTAGCGAGCACAATAGCGAAGGGAATTGCTAGCTTAGTATTTCCTGAGAACGACATTGTCTGAAAACCTAGTGAAATACAATAGAATTGGAGATAAGAGACGATTTTATTGTGGACGAAGGAAAATCCATGCCCGAGTCAAAATTTAGGAAACAAAGGAGGGTACGCTATACTAAGAACTACTGTTTTTGGAATCACAGCCAACAAGCGTCCAAATCGGACAATAAGATTACATTTTGGGCGTAGAGCGCAGTGATATTTACCATGGTTTCCACCAATACAAATTAGGGAATATATTTTCTATAGCTGCTTAGCGAGGTTTCTTGGGATGTGACGAAAATTGCTGTAACGCTGTTTGAAACGACCGCGATCCCATCCCCTCCGCCTACGCTTGCTTACGTAAGTAGTGCACGAATTCGCCGCTGCGCTACGAGTCGAAGTGGTAACCTGCTTCCGCTCAAGATCAGTAAACTATACAGGTTGCGTATTCCGGGATAGACCAATCGCAGCACTTGAGTGCGTGACGTCACCAGATTCCAATTCTCGCAATTCCCAGTTTTTGCTCAGTCTAGAAAATCTTGCATCGCGTGATTAAACTCGTAACCTTTAATCAACCCTTGGTCGGATTCCTGTGAAATTTGTACAGAAATAATCTACACACATCAGCCCTACTGACGGTTAAAACAGAGCCTTCAAAAAGCGGACCCAAATGTCTTTATTTCATTTTATATACATCACCCGTTACACAAAATTCATGGAGGGAGAAGCAAATTTCACTATGCGACAATTTTTTGTATTTTTGTGTCCTGAAAAAACTTCAAGCGAGAAAGTTTTAGTGAAATAATTGAATTTTAATACAAATGAAGTTCCAGCCCTATACCTCGAATGGTTTACGAGTAATTGAGTGGTAATTATTCCGGGCGCATCAGTTGTGACGACCGTGAAATGTTCAGGAAGAAGCATATTTGACTATGCGACAATTTTTTTTATTTCTGTGACCAGAAAATGATTCGAGCATGTAAGCTTTAGGGAAATATTTGAATTTTATTATACGTACATCAAGTACCACGTTTATATCTTGAATGGTTTACGAGTAATAGAGTGGTAATTACTCTAGGCGCTAAAGCTATGGAAACGGAACAGAGGTATTTTTGTTCTATAAAATAGACCTACTAGCAATTACGTAAAAATCCTTAAATATTTTAGTCGTGGACTCAATAATAAAGGATATTAACTGGCTACTTGTACCCATACTGAAAGATTGACCCTTTGAAACTAAATTATTTTGGAAGACTTCAATAGACGCCGTCCGTGATGCCTAAATACTTAAAATAAAATAAATAAAATAAGCCTATCGTGTCCCATGTAGGGCAAAGGCCTCCTAAGAAGGGTTTAGCTCCTCTTATCTAGCACGGCGAGCTACTCCGCGCTAGTGAAGTTGTTCGTGATTTTGAGCGTCATGTGCACTTGAACTTTAACACTTGGTCTTGAGCACTTAGTCTTGCGTATTGTTCAGGGTTTTCCCCAGTTCTTTCCACTCTTTTCTTCTTTTGGCTACCCTGGTCCATTGTTGGCCCACTTTATCCTTGAAAAGGTCCTCCCATCTTATAATCAATTATTTTTAATAAATCATTAATAGAAAGACATTTATCACTTCATAAGTTTTGTTCAGAATAACTCACCTTATGCACATTTGTGCGCATTTAATCTCATTAAATTATAAATGAGTGCCGACTTGAATACCTATAACAATATAAGTGAATAATAGTCGCCAAAAATTTAATAAAATATCATTTAGCCTGGTTAAATCCATGGACCCTTTACTCCGTGATCTACCGAGAGCTGTGAATATTAATCTTCAATAATTCTTCAATAATTCTTCAATCTTCAATCTTCAGCTGTGAATATTAATCTTCAATCTTCTTCAGAAGAAACGCCAAATATTGCCTTGCTGCAGACTAATTTCCATTCCTCAATAAAAAAAAATACGCTTTCCAGTGCAGTTAAAGACTTGTATCATGATTCCAAGAATCATTTCTTCGGCAAGCAACAATCCATTGCTTGCGAACATCTTTGATTTTTGGAAAGACGTGGAACGAAATGTTACAGTCAAGCTTCTTGCAATCTGAGAAATTACTGTTACACACTGCCACAGCACATCTCTGGCCCGGCATAATGGTTTAGTTATTTGCACATTCTAAAGCACTTTCTAATAAGCACTATTAAAAACAATATGTATTGGTAATCTCTATCCTAAAAGACTACGGTCAAGCGGCCGAGATCAGTAGGTACAAAAGCCTTGTCAGCGGCACCGTGCTCTCTTCTGTCCTGCTCGAAGCGCCCGGAATAATTACCACTCAATTACTCGTAAACCATTCGAGATATGGGGCTGGAACTTCATTTGTATTAAAATTCAATTATTTCACTAAAACTTTCTCGCTTGAAGTTTTTTCGGGACACAAAAATACAAAAAATTGTCGCATAGTGAAATCTGCTTCTCCCTCCATGAATTTTGTGTAACGGGTGATGTTTATAAAATGAAATAAAAACATTTGTGTCCGCTTTTTTAAGGCTCTGTTTTAACCATCAGTAGGGCTGATGTGTGTAGATTATTTCTGTATAAATTTCACAGGAATCCGACAAAGGGTTAATTAAAGGTTACGAGTTTAATCACGCGGTGTAAGATTTTCTAGACTGAGTAAAAACTGCGAATTGCGAGATTTGGAATCTGGTGACGTCACACACTCGCCTGCTCGCCGCAACCCCCTGTTCTATAAACTCGCCGGAATACGCTACCTCTGTAGTTTACAAGCCTTGGCTTCCGCTCGCTTGTTCAGATTGTCTCAGGCATTTGCCTAGGTTAAGTGTGGGAGCAGCGGGATGGACTGGCTTCTTCTTCTATAAGCGTGAGTTGCGATATCGTCACTACTTATTGTACAATTTCTATTCTATGTGCCATCAGCACATCATGTTAGAATTTTCATTAAATCATTAGTACGATGTTTTAGGGAAGAAATGGACAATCTAAGATTCCTAAATCATGAAAGTTAGTTCAAATCAGTGGTCCTTATGTATATGGACTTTCTTGTAATAATCATGTTGGATAAGGAACAACTTTTATATAACCAAGCTTATCTTGTTGCGTAAAGCTATTGCCAGTATCATGCTGAAATTCTTCTTGCTTCATGTTAATGCGTCACTAGTGTATTTGATGTCCGGTATGTTATTATGATACATTAAGCTTATAGAAATCTACATACGTAGTTTCGTCATATCGTATGTGGAAATACCATACTAATATTAAACTGTATGAACTATTCATTGGTTTTTCATAGATGTTTTGCTTGAAAATTTTCTTAGTGGGCGTGTCGTCGCCATTAAGATAGCCCGTTGCATCTTGGGATTTTTCTGTGTGACGTAGTATCTTTTCCTGATGATTTCGATACATTAAATTGAGTCATCTTTCTATTTCTACAAGTTAATATACTAAATTCCAGTTATTCCATAAGAATGAATTATTCAATTCAGCATTTTACATTGTATTTGATGCTAGCCTTGATTTTGCTTTCATAAGTGAGCACGCTATAAGCAATGTTACCACTCTGTTTCCGCAAGTGAAATTTCAGCATTGATTCGGATCACAGTTATACGCACATTTACTCATAATAGCTGTATAGGCTTTTTGAGATTAATTACTATATATATTTGGTTTAATTATTTATGAGAAGCTCAGGGTCGTACACTTTCATGGTGGAAGAGATTTATCCTAGTGTTCAGGCATAATATATTTCTAAAATGATATGTACATATTTATATGGGTTAAACATCAGGTTTCAGATTGTGTCATTCTAGTCCATGAGCATATTATCCTTCGTATTCAGTTAAATGAGTATTCTTTGGAATATATATAGTTATATATTATTTGAAGTAGTATATCCCAAATGTTTTTGCTAGTAAATGTAAATTATTAATTTACTGCTAATTTCAAGTTAATACTGATTCTCTATTGATAATTTACTGTCAGTTTATAAAGCTTATTTCATAGGCTACATCTCGTGTAAATATTGCCTTGTTGCATTTTTCCTACATTAAGGGTATTTCAAGTGTAATTATTCCTTGGACATCATATTACTGTTAAAAAAAAACATAGTCCTGATTATCTGTATAGATAAATTTCTGTTAATTTATAAAGCTTATTTGTCAGGCTACATCTCGTGTAGCTTGTTGCATTTTTTCTACATTAACGGTACCTTCTGTATCATTATTCCTTTGATATCACATTACTATTTTAATAATATACTTCTGATTAGCTACTGCAGATTCTTTCTATGTGAATAAGTATTATTCTCCCTCCTTTCATTTAATTAGTTGTATTAATGGTTTTTTGGTTCATATAAATCTCAGTCAGGTTTGACTTTTCACATATTTCATGCTTATTCTCATATTAAATTCTTTAATATATTTTGTTATTTGTATTATTGTTCTATTCCCTTGATTATTCTAAATTTTTCAATTCCCATTTATGTTTCAAGCTACTGTTTTCTATTCTAGTCAGATATTTTCTTGGTTAGGTTATTATCTCAAAACAAATTAAAGGTTATATCCCTGGTTCTGATTCTTAAATAATAAAACTTCCTTACCCTTGATAACGTTATATTCAGATAGTTTTCTGCATTTCATACTGCTCACTATTTTGCTTTCAAGTTTAGATTTCATGGAGTGTTACTTCTAGTGAACATTAAATACCCGTGTAAATTTGTTGCCTGTCATGCTTTTTCATTTGGCGTAGGCCTAGGCAAGCTTTTTCTACTTAAAAGAATAATTTTGGGCGTCATCAAAGAATGCCTCTTGTTGAGATTAGGTAGTCCTAACTTTAACCATTGCTTAGTTATTTCTCATGGAATTTGTGGTTTAATCTATGGATTTTTGGATAAGGTGCATTTAGGTACACTAGGATTATTCTACGATTGTATTTATGGTAATATTATTCTTATACAATTTTACAAGTAAAATATTTGTGCATTTATACTATGCTCTTATTATATTGAGCAGCTTCTTAATTAGTCAGAGTGCCTTATATTTATCCAGATGTGTCTTGCTAGTCATTCCTCGTTTAATGTTTATGCTTTTTAGTCATGTTTAATTAAATAAGACCTTTTTATGGTTTATACATATTGTTCAAGTTAAACATTAAAATATTAGTCTTGGAAACTTGGGACTTATGTTTAGCTGCTATTATCATATTGTGCTCCCTTCCTTGTCATCCTGTTCTGGAGATAGTATCTATGCCCTTTAGGGTATTGTCCTCACGCTCTTCAATCTTTTTCAAGTTGTTTCTTTTCATATAAGATTTGGTAACCCTGCAAATAAGAATTAGTCATTATTTCAGATATATATGTGATAAAGCATATTCATTCTTTTCTTTTAGCAACACTTATTCTAAACTAAGCTCATAATTAAATTAAACATTAAATAAATAAATATAACCTAAAGTTTATCTTAGCGTTGCATTGCGAGAGAGAGTTCTGCTACAGCTACTAGGAGGGACGGTACTTGGGACGTCAAGATGGGGCCAACGGTTTATTGAGTTGTAAGTACTGAATTGTGTGAATTCGGTGTGCGCGCGGCGGAGGATAGTTTTCTGGAAATTGATTTTAGGAGGCGAAGTTAAAGTCCCGTGAATACTAGTATTTTATGTTATTACCCGTAGTGAAACGATGGAAACTAATTGTGATTATATAAATCGCATCATTGGTAGTTGAACCCCCATCCGGTCAGAAATATTATAAGTGTGTCTCATATTAGATTTCATAATTTCATAATTTTATTAATTGAATTGAATTGAATTTAATATATATAATATAATACAACCCCAAAGAGCAAAGCTCATGA
Organism: Ectobius pallidus; assembly: GCA_964059195.1. Taxonomy (NCBI): domain Eukaryota; kingdom Metazoa; phylum Arthropoda; class Insecta; order Blattodea; family Ectobiidae; genus Ectobius; species Ectobius pallidus. The sequence goes on from CAXKWD010000003.1 coordinate 165,558,585, forward strand.
GAGGGGTGACATAAATACATTGGTTCAAAGGAAAAAAATTACAACACATACTACAATTATTAGGAGGCTATAACAAATTCTCTGTGACAAACATACTACAAAACACACACAAAAAACTTGAAATATACTAAGCAATTTTGAAATATGCATTTTTTATACGACGTCACAGAAATATATTATAACTATCCTACGGACTAAAGTACAGATCAAAAAAATATGATAATGCTTTTGGTTTAAAATTTCTAAAGGAACTGGACACACTTTCAGGTAAGATGTTATACAATTTTATAGCAAGAGGTAATATTCCATTTAGGCCATACGTAGTGGATTCGCTATGAGTTACAAAAAGATGAGTGACTTGTCTTGTGTTATGGAGACGAACATCTTCGGGTGTAATTAAGGTGGTGTTGGATTTAATCTCTATATATACCGTATAAAAGGCTTTGTCCTGACTGACAGGAATCAACGTAGAGCCTAAACTATAACAGGTAGAGATTTGGAATTTTGACAGTACCTTCGCTTCATAATGTAGGTGCTCACTAAGAAAGGATTTTGAAAAATTCTGATTTTAAATGCCAAAAATCAAATGTTTTTGAGAATACTTAATCCCTTCTTACACAGAATTATCGAATCCGAATCACATTTGACATTAAAACATATTGTTGCTGGGTTTCAGATGGGGTTGGAATTAAATTAAATGGAAGTTTGACAATTACAGTTGGCTTTGTCTATTTTTGTCATACCTTGGAAATTAAACTTTCGCGATCGCTTGAATGTTGTAAGCCCTAATATGGTCAAACATTGTTTTATTTGGACGAAACTCACTATACAGGGGTTTTCTGGACCAAGGAACTCGAATCTGAGGTCGCTTTTACCAGGCGGTGCTCTCTAATCGTGGTATGTAGTCCACGTGATTTAGGTGTTAATAAATACCTGGTATAATGATTTAACTATTATGCTCTTAATTTTTAATTTTTGAAATAATTATCGCGGGCGAAGCCGCGGGCACATGCTAGTAAGTTTATATTTGATAGAATGTAAGTGACTGACTATTGCTGCATTTGTAGAGACAGAAAGTGGCTTGATTCCAGAAATTTTGAATATATCACTATTATGGGTTCTAAAGGGAATATTAAACATAATTTTAATCGCTCTATTTTGAATTACTTCTAGCTCATGAAATAGGCTTTTTCTGCAATTGCCCCATATTATATATATATATAAGGCTTTGTCCTGACTGACAGGAATCAACGTAGAGCCTAAGCTATAACAGGTAGAGCCTTGGAATTTTGACAGTACCTTCGTTTCATAATGTAGGTGCTCACTAAGAAAGGATTTTGAAAAATTCTGATTTTAAATGCTAAAAATCAAATGTATTTGAGAGTCCCAGAACAACTCCCCCCATCGTCGCGATATGGCTTCTTCACACGTCCGGCGCAATGTATTTGTTTTCAACCGGTCAGGGTGACCAACTATCTTCGTTGCAGCAGTACGATGGCCTACATAAAGCTAAATAATGCATAAACTAACCACATTAGTTAAGTGCGCGAGCGGAGGCGGCAGCCGAAGCGAAGCGCCCTTGCATTTTCGAATAATGTACGAAACACTGTTTGTCGGTTTCGAAAATCTGGCATATTATATCTTTCGTCTCGTTATGTTGGTCACAGTTCATCGCTGGCGACGTCACACTGGCAACGTCCAATCATGCGCTTCTACTCCGGTCTTAATAATCAACATGGCGGAAATATCTCTACTTTTTGCAACTTCCCACTATAAAAGAAAGTGTACTGTTTAGGGTGGGTGGGTTGGACGGACCAAATCACTCGTGAAGACAACATCTCCTCTCCCGAGAATGATATGTCTTGAAATTCATGTGTTTTTAAGTGTTTTATGGAGATAATCTCATGTTATAATATGGGGGGAGTTGAAATGGGATTTTACCCACAGAATTATCGAATCCGAATCACATTTGACAAAACATATTGTTGCCAGTGGGTTTCAGATGGGTTTGGAATTAAATTAAATGGAAGTTTGACAATTACAGTTGGCTTTGTCTATTTTTGTCATACCTTGAAATAAAACTTTCGCGATCGCTTGAAAGTTGTAAGCCCTAATATGGTCAAACATTGTTTTATTTGGACGAAACTCACTATACAGGTGTTTTCTGGACCAAGAACTCGAATCTGAGGTCGCTTTTACCAGGTCACGCTATCTAATCGTGGTATGTAGTCCACGTGATTTAGGTGTTAATAAATATAATGATTTAACTATTATGCTCTTAATTTTTAATTTTTGAAATAATTATCGCGGGCGAAGCCGCGGGCACATGCTAGTGTCCATTTAAGTAAGATGACTGTGGATTAAAGAAAAATATACCATTCCCAGATAGCGCTGACGTCCTTCCAAAAGGATGTGAACAGCAGTTGGTATTATGTTTATTTTTCGAAGGTTCTTTAATTACTCGCCTGAGTGCAGCGTCACATTTCGTAACTAGAAGCTACACGCTTTAATATTTATGTTATTTCAGTCTTCATTGTTGAGAGGTTAGTGGTGATATTCAGCTGTGAAGTTGCGTTTCTAACGAAATGGAATATATTGAAGACCTCCGGATAGATGGGTATGTATTCTATGTTTCTTCTTATTCTTTTGTTGCAAATTGTTATTAATTTATTGCCTCAAATATATCTTTTACCATAATGATTCACCAAACAAACATTTCGAACAATATTGTAGGCCCCACAGCCGACTTTCGTAACGCTTCCTTCCAGAAGGATGTCAGCGTAATGTGAGCCTAAAAATTTGTTTGTGGAATTCTTTTGAAGAATAAAACCTGGTGTTTCATTATATTAAAAAAATATCCGTAAGTAAATATTAATGTGAAGATGACATGAATATATCTTTCTTTGTGTCAAACTAACTGTTGTATCCTTTATAAGCGGCCCTACAATATATTTAGGAACTAAGAAATATTCATTCTTGAGTCCGACTTTAGCGTTGTGTACAAATATTTGAATAAAAACACTTTCTTAACGCAATTTATTTTACCTTAGTAAACTTCCGGACGGCCGTTTCGCAGGTGGTGTTCCTGCATCACAACAACTCTCATGTTATGTATGTATGTTATGTATGAGAGTTGTTGTGATGCAGGAACACCACCTGCGAAACGGCCGTCCGGAAGTTTACTAAGGTAAAATAAATTGCGTTAAGAAAGTGTTTTTATTCAAATATAAGAAATATTGATAAGTACGATAGAAATAATAATTACAATACCGAATATATTTTTTCTAGGTGGCCAGTAACTCTAAATCAACTCATGGATATGCTAGAAAATGCCGAAGAAAATGATATACCTGAAACTGGTTTAGATGTAGCTGTACTACCCCCTACCAATTGCACAGATGATATAACTGATGAAGATTCTGGCGACGAGGAAGCCCCACGGATTGAAAATGTCCCAGCTAGTCAACTAAATGCACTTGTCGCTACTTGTTCAAATTTACCTGCAACTTCACTACACTACACATTCACTGACAACAGTTTTGGTTTCAACATCTATGTGTTCGAATCCCTCCATCACACTACCCTCATCTTCTACAACCCCTAGAACTATTCAACCCTCCACACAGCAAAAACTGAAACTAAAGTCAGTTTCAACAGTACAAACGTCTAATTGGAAGAAAAAACAACAACTTCCCGTCCATCGTCAAATTGGCCAATATTGTGCACAGTTAAAAGTAAAGAAAGAAGCCCACTAGAATTATTTGAGTTATTTTTCGATGATGAAGTGGTACATTTGATGGTGACATATATAAATCAGTACGCCGCAAAGAGAAATAGGCTTGGAGACTGTTCTAAAGAAGAGATGAAGTGTTTCATAGCCATATTATTATTGAGTGGTTATGTCGACCTGCCACGGAAAGATATGTATTGGGAAAAATCACCAGATGCACATAACATATTGATTTCCGAAGCTATGGCAATGGATCGATTCCGATTTATAATGTGGAACCTACATGTTTGTAACAATGATGAACTACCTTTAGGTGATCGATTTGCTAAAGTACGGCCACTAATAGATCAAATAAATGAAAAATGTATAGAGTACAGCCCACATATTCAAAACCACTTCGTAGATGAGAACATGGTACCTTACTTTGGTAAACATGGTGCAAAACAATTCATCCATGGAAAGCCAATTAGGTATGGCTTTAAGTTCTGGTGTGGTGGATCTAGTTTTGGGTACCTAAGCTGGTTCGAGCCATATCAAGGAGCTGGTACATTACCTCAGAAATACGCCGAAAAAGGACTTGGATATGCTGTTGTGATGACTTACATTGACAAGCTGGAACAATTGCCCTATAGAGTGTATTTTGACAATTTCTTTACGTCAATACCTCTACTTAGGGATCTTCATGAGAGAGGAATTGAAGCCACTGGAACAATAAGAGTCAATAGAATTGGAAAAGAGTGCGATATGCCAATAGTGACGACATGAATAAAACACCACGCGGTACATACGACTTCAGGTCTGATGACACAAGTAATGTCCTCGTCACTAGATGGAATGATAATAGTGTGGTGAATGTGGCTACTAACTTTGATAGAGTTTTACCAACTCGTCAGGTATCTCGCTATTCGCAGAAGCAAAAAAAGCGAATTAGTGTCGATCAACCACAACTATAACACACACATGGGAAGCATTGACAGAGCTGACCAAAACATTTCTTTGTACCGTGTATCAATCAGAGGCAAGAAATGGTATTTCCCTATCGTTGCGCATTGCATCGATGTTGCGGAGCAAAATGCGTGGCAACTTCACCGGCAAGATGGCGGTAAATTAGACCATCTATCCTTTCGCCGAAGAATAGTCACTGCTATTTTGGAGTCGAACAGAAGAATGGTTTCTTCACGAGGACGGCCATCGGGTTCATCAAAGGCCGATTCTCGTTTCGACAAGTTGGAGCATTATGTTGCCGACCTACCACCAAACAGTATTACAGGAAAGAAAAAAACAGCTCCATCGCCGACAATGTCACAAGAAAGCTACAACTCAGTGCATGAAATGTGTTGTGTCACTTCATGTAGCATGTTTTGTTGCTTATCACACAAAGCAGAGTGAATAACTGACAATACAGTACTCGAAGAAAAGTATTTAATTATTTTCAGTTATTGGTTAATTTCAATGTGCATTACGCTGACGTCCTTCTAGAAGCACGGGCATTATTTCAGGAAGTATGTAAGTTACAACAATAAATCTCATTATTATATGATTCTTTAGTTAAAGTGAACTGTTTTATGCAATTTAAGAAAAGAAAACTTGTTAAAAATAATTCCGCGCTATCTGGGTGGACATTCCTTAAAGACGTAATGTGATTATAATACCGACTACTGGGAGAATTTTCTTCTTAATTTTGTTAATTTGAGATTCCCAAGAAAGGATAGGCCTACTGTCAATACTTAGTCCTAAAAAAGAAATAAATTCAATTCTCTCTATTGTCTTATTATTTATGTTTAAGTTTATATTGGTTTGAAGTCTATGCGATCGCTTGTGAAAGAACATGAATTTAGTTTTATCTTCGTTTATTGTTAATTTATTATAGTTAAACCAATTGATTAGGTCATTCATGTCATGTTGCGTTTCATATGCTAAGTCTTCTTCTGTTCGTCCTATATAGAAAATATTTGTGTAATCGGCATACAAAAGCATTTTACCAAACAATTTTAAATTAAACAAATCATTTACATATATATTGAAGAGGAGTGGACTCAGGATAGATCCTCGAGGTACTCCACACTTAATAGATTCTATTTCACTATTGTATTGATTTACACTAACGTATTGCTTTCGATTACTCAAATAACTTTCATACCATGCTAACGACAATCCTCTTATCCCTGCGTAATTCAATTTCTCTAGTAATAAATCATAGTCTACAGTGTCGAAAGCTTTTCTTAGTTTCAAGAATAGCCCAGATTCTAAGCTATTTCCGTCAACTGATTTTTGTATTTGAACAAGAATGTCAAATAGAGCAGTGGCTGTACTGCTTTTTGATGTAAACCCATATTGCATGGGATGAAAAAATGTATTCCTATGTAAAAAGTTTTGTAGTCTTATCTTAACAACTTTTTCAAGGATTTTAGCCAAAACCGGTAAAATACTAATTGGTCTATAATTACTAGGGTCTGTGTCATTTCTTCCTTTTGAAATGGGCACTACTCTTGCAATTTTACATTTAGAAGGTACGATTCCCGAGCTTAGAGAGAGATTTACAAATTGGACGACATTAGGAGTTAGCCAAATTCTGTTGTTTTTAATAAGTTTGTTAGTAAGAAAACCATCTGTACGGTTCCCAAAGTTTTTTAGTTCACTTATTATTTTTTTAATTTCATATTCATTTGTAGGAGTAAGGAATAAACTTCCAATAGGAGTGTTGCTGTATGAGGGTTTATAAGAATAGTTATTTCTGGGTACATACTTAGCCAAGTTTAGATCAACATTAACAAAATAAGTGTTTAGGTTTTGCGAAATTTCAACTGGGTCCTTGATAGATTTATTATCAGCCATTAGTTCGACCAAGGAAGTATTTTTGGTCCTTTTTGGAATATTCAGAAGTTTATTTACAATTTCCCATGAATGTCTGGAACTTTTAGTACTTGAAAACATTCTTGTATAATATTCTTGTTTTAATTCCCTCTTTTTTAAGTAACTAAATTACGAAGCCGTTTATATTCTATTAATGTATATTCTGAAGAATATAATGATTTGGTTTTCTTTAGGGATGGGTCGATACCAGATTTTCTCGATACTCGATACTCTATACCGATACATGACTTTTTCCTCGATACTCGATACTTCGATACTCGATACCTTCAATAAAAGCAGTTTCAATAAATAGGTACATTAAAAATTAAAATGAGAGAGAACTGCTTAATACCAACTAAATTAATTAAGTCTGCATATTTAATGAGACAAAATTTAATATCATCAGTAGCCTATAATTATTTTTAAACTCTACATTAAAACTAAAATTAGTTTTTTAAACAGCCCACTTACAAGTTTTTGTTAAAAAAATACTAGCATTCTCACTTAATTGCAGAAAAGTATCGAAAAAGTATCGAGCGAGTTTTCTGAAGTATCGTTCGATGCCGATACCATGCAAGTATCGAGAGTATCGAGGTATCGAAAGTATCGAGGACCCATCCCTAGTTTTCTTATCCATTGATCTTTACTATGAATTAGTTCCAAGAGTTCAGAAGTTATCCACTTACAAGAAGAACGAGGTGCCTTTTTAGATTGGAACCTTTGTTTGTGAACAGTACAAGTGATAACTCCACTTTTTATATAGTCTAAAAGTTGATCATAATAAATTTCTGTATCATCAGATGAACATACAAAAGTAGTGGTTTTAAAATAATAAGATAGTTTCTTGTAATCAATATTCTCCACAACTTCTAAATTACCTGAATCTAGTTTAAATTTGGTTGTTTGTGAGACAAGATTCATAATTAGTATAGGCCTATTGTGATCCTAAAGTCTGACTTTATATTAGCTATTTTTACCATCGAATTTACATACTTATTCATATATATATGTGATCTAATAACGATTTTTTATTTCCTTGTATTCTAGTTGGTTATTTATTATAACGTATTAAACTAAAGCTTTCTGTTAATGACTCATATAATGTAGTTATTTGCTGGAAGAATATATATCAATATTAAAATCACCTGCAAGTATTATTGAACCCCTGTTTACTTTCATTAAAATTAATTCTAAATCATTTAGGAAGTTTTCATACATCTATTCATGAGGATTGTATACTCCTATTATATTGAAAGTAGTGCTCCCTTTAATCATAATATGAATTATGCTGTATGAAGCATTAATACACTGTATAACCTCACTGTGGAAACTATCACGTAGCACATAAATTGAAACACCCCCTCCTCTAGAATTTCGGATAATATGGTGTGCATTATAATTAGGAAGGTCAAAAAACCTTTTATCACCAGGCCGTAACCAATTTTCGGATATTACCAAAACTTCTTGAAAATTTAATTTATTTGCAAGAATTTCTAAATCCTCAAACTTATTACACAAACTTCTGGCATTTATACAACATAAAGAAAATCTGTCGTGAGAAACAAAGCTATCTAAATAATCATTATTAATAAACTTCATTATGAAGCTTAAATATAAGAATTTCAACTAGTATAGCATAAATCAAGTTTATGGTAAAGGCTCCACCTATATACTAGTAGTTTTTAATAACACCATATATTGCTTGAACCCGATTATGATTGTTGTGTTGTTCAAATTTAATTTAACTTACTTTTTGTTCAGTTTGCGTTGTGTCAAAACCTAAATACATAAAACAGTATGCATGTATAGAGATACCATTAATTGCTTAACTAAAATATTATTAATAAGCTAATTGAAATGGGTTTTGTTTATAAGCAAAGTTAAAAATTCTTTCTACCCTAACTTAATATTTTGTATTTGGTAAACTATTTTGAGTTCTTCGATAATTATTTAACTTGTAGTTTTTTGTTATACTTATTGAGATGTATTAGGTTAGGTTAGAAAAATTAAAAATTATAGCATTAAAATAATGTTCAAACTTATTCTAGTTTTATTTATAATCCTTAATAAGTTGAGTCATTTAAAAAAGTTATTATGTACAAAACATCATATGTATATAGTATGCAAATATTACTTGATTGTTTCTCTAAAAATATAATATACTCAAATTTAATTATAGTGAGTTATTAATAAGTAATGTTCAATGTTTAATAAAATTGAAACTTACTGAACATAGTAAAGTAGTCCAAAGTACATTAAAAATAATTTTTGCTAGTGAGCAATATTAATAATCGTTTAGCTTAAGATTAATGTTGATAGTAAGTTCAATATTTAAAGAAGATTGAACTTACTGTACAATAGTTCAATGTTCGTTGTCTTTAAAATATAATTTTATTTTAGTTTAAAACATATCTGAGTGAAATATATGGTGTTATTAAAACCTACTAGTATATAGGTGGAACCTTTACCATAAACTTGATAAATAATCATTGACAAAAAATTATTCCGCAATGATAAATTTAGCACTACAGTAGAACTCCAACTATCCGGTTCGCTTTGAGGTCGTTTTCAAGTTTTTTTTTCAGCAGCGATCATTGGGAACCCTCTTTCAGGGCCGATTATTTGCGAAAAGGCAAAACTTTTAGCTGACAAACTCGACAGTTTGTTACCAAAACAGCCGACTCCGACCGAAATGTTCAGGATGTGGTACTTATACGTTGTGGTAGTCGTAGTCGTACTGTACAGTTTTGTTTGTTTTTATAAAAGAAGTGTCCTTTTTCATTATTTATCCAATTATCCGGATATTTAATTATCCGGAACTGGTCCCGTCCCAATTAATCTGGATAATTGGAGTTCTGCTGTATTTGTAAGGGATATGTTAAATAATCAAACAAAAAATTGTTGTTTTTTAATACAAGCAATACAACAAACTATCATTAGCAGCAGAATATGGGTGGCGCAATATTTAGAGTACAGGAATCTACCTCTAGGTCGCAGGGTAATACTACGATCATAATGAATAGAATGAGAAAGTCTGATGACTCGGCCGCTAATACAATGGTGGGTATAGGGAGAGCGGCGGTCCACCGAAACACTGGCAGCACCTTCGTTTGCGTTTCAACTTCTCAATGCTGCATCTTGATAGTTTGGCATCTTATGATTAAACTCGCAATCTTTAATTAACCCTTGGTCCTATTTCTGTGAAATTTGTGCAGAAATAATCTGCACCCAACAGTCCTTCTGATGGTTAAAACAGAGACTTAAAAAATGCGGACAGAAATGTTTTTATTTCATTATATAAACATCACCAATTACACAAAATTCATGGAGGGTGAAACGGAATTTGACTATGCGACAATTTTTTTTCATATTTGTGTCCCGTAAAAACTTCAAGCGAGAAAGTTTTAGTGAAATGTTTCAACTTTATTTTGAATTCAGTACCACCTTTATATCTTGAATGGTTTACGAGTAATTGAGTGGTAATTATTCCGGGCGCTACAGCTGTCTGAATGATGTGGGACGATCGTGAAATGTTGAGGGTGAAGCAAATTTGACTATGCGACATTTATTATCTTATTTTTGTGTCAAGAAAGAGATCAAGCGTGTAAGGTTTAGTGAAATATTTGGATCTTATTATAAATTGAGTACCACCTATATATCTATAATGGTTAACGAGTAATAGTAATTAATCTAAAGCTAAAGCTATCAGAATGGTATTGAGGTATTAGCAGGCATCTTTCCATAAAATACCAGCAATAACGTAGACATTTTTACATAATTTATTCGTGGACTCAATAATAATACTATATTAACTGACTACATGTACCCATACTGCAAGATTGACCCGCTGGGGAAAAGGAGCGAATGAAGCTTTTTTCTAACTTAGTAAATCTGCACTACTTTTATTTATGCATTTATTGGATTATTTACCATATTTTCGGTTCACTTATGTTAGTAATTTTTATGTATAATTATCATAGCAAATGTCTTATTAGTTTAATATCTTGTTCCTTTTTTTAATAATATAATTTAACAACATAAGACGTACATCAGTTACAGCGAACGGCGAATGGTAGATGGTTGGAGCAAATAGCGGGCTGTAGTTAAGGCAAGAGGATTTAATTTTTTTTTATGAAAAATTCAGGGAAAATGCTTTGAAATATTGTGTGATATATGTAGAATGCATTGCAAAACAAGTTTTGCGTATGTGCGTCTTCATCGGATGTTGAGACGCCAATTTTGAAGATCACGCGCCCTATTTTTGTAGTGCTGCTTATGAAATTTTCCGTGCCCTGCAATTCACAAACCATCCCTTAGTTTATATTATCTCTGTCCACATAATTTGTACACAGATCTACACTTTTGACCGTGTTTCACCTACAGAACTTACCCCATAAAGCCAGGAGAAAATTAATATTAATATAAATAATATTACTATAATATTAATACTTAGTAATATTCTATACAATGTAATATTAATATTAATTTATAAAATATCCCTTAGCTGTTTTCTACCCTAATTATACGTTGTTATTTCTATACAAATGTACATTCTTTAACAAATTATCATCAAATTATACTAACATACCCTCTACCCCAGCGTTTCTCAACCTTTTTGAACCCGAGGACCTCTAAAATGTCTAAAAAAAATTACGGACCCCTAATTTTACATCCCATTAAAAAAAACTATATTCTTAATATTTGGGGTATTAATTATAGGTCATTATAACGAGATATGTGAAAAAATTTTACTTCCTTACTTTCCACTTGCTTTATGATATTTTTAAATTATGTCCGTGGACCCTCTGCACCATCTTCGCGGACCACAAATGGTCCGCGGACCATAGGTTGAGAAACGCTGCTCTACCCAATTTTCTAGGCAACAAAATATTAGATCAAATCATCCCTTAGCTGTTTCATACCTATATTATATAAATGTTCATTGCTTGTGAACATCGATTTTTGGAAAGATGTGGAACGAAATGTTACGGTCAAGCTTCTTGCAATCTGAGAAATTACTGTTACACACGGCCATGTTTATGTATGGAGATGTGATCTTCCAAGACGTGTAAAGCAGCCCGAAAATTGTCAAAATTATCTAACAATTCAATTTAGATAAGGTGAGTCATTTTGAAATAGATAAATGTATTATTTTGTTTAAGAATGTTTGCAATTTTTGCTATACCGCCCGTAGTAATCTTGCTCCCGCGAATCTCAAGCAGAGTAACTGCTACCTAGCGGCGGAACCAGTGAACTACCTCAGTCATCACACTTTCTCCTCTATTCATTATGCTACGATGTTGCGAAATTTACACCACAGAGGGACAGTCTTTTGCTAGCATGCATTTGATGACACATTTGAGTGTTAGCAAGAGGTACATTTCACTACATGTTTGGTTAAATTAGTTGTACAATAAATTTAACAGATAAATTTTACCGCGAGCAACAGGCATAATTGTGAGAACCTGAATCATTACACCGTTAGCGGCTTTATTTGCGTAGATATTTAGAGCTGTGGCTGCTGCGACGCAGAAACCCGCACGATTGGACAACTCTTGCGTGAAACGCACTGTAGAAGAAATGAAAGCATGAACAGTATTGAAGTTATGTTAGTCAGCACACAAATAAAATTTAAAAAAATTAAAAAACAATAAATACAAATAAAAATGGGATAAGATAGAGAGAGAGAGAGAGAGAGAGAGAGAGAGAGAGAGAGAGAGAGAGAGAGAGAGAAAATTACCAACATTTCTATATAGTAATTCCAAGTAAGTTATGCAAAGTCAAATATGTCAGTTAAAGACATATTTCCTGCTTCAAGCGTCAGTTTTGCTGAACTAGCAGGGTTAGTGAACTGTCAAGATTTATCGCTGAATAGTAATAATGGTTTTATTAGTATTTGTTCATTGTGGAATGCTCTGCTATAGATGCAGTAATGTAGTAGTAGAGCATTTTATGAATTCATGTATCTTATATAGTTTTATGTATTTATGAGTGATGAATAAATAAATAAAATATGTCACTTTATGTATTTATATAACGTATATAACGTGACATACAAAACTACAAACACTTGGAAAGAAAGAAAACATGAAACAGAGAACACACGGCGCAAGGGGTCATCAATCATGCAATCCGACGGCCAGTTATTATCTCAGATTTATTGCCCACTCCCAGACCTTCAGTGTAAGCACAGACTTGGGAGTAGAGTGGAGAATGGCTGCAGTATTGTTTGTATTCCATACTAGGTAACAAAACTGAAAGCAGCAGCGACAGATTTTAATCAAATGAATGCAGAAGCGACAAAATATTACGTAAATGTATGCAGTAGCTATGCGATAGATTTTAACAAATAATAATCAACAGGAACAAGATATAACATAAATGTGTGCAGTCGCTGTGCAGTATCTATGTAATAGGCTATACAGTAGCTACAGCATAATATAACGTAACATAATTGAAAGCAATGACGACAAGTTTTTAACAAATTGGCTGAAATACCGACAAAGTATAACATAAATATATGCAATAGCCATAGAAAATAACTTGAAGCAGTAGCTACAGATTAAAAAAAAAAAAAAAAAAAGAGACAGAATGTTCATTTTCATCACACAGGGTGTTTCAAGAGGCCGCTTACAATGTTTGGGGGATGATAGAGGAGGTAAAATGAAACCTATTTATGTATGATACAATTCCGACGGATGCGCCATTTCGGCGACACGATGTCATTTTATTGTTGCAAGATTATGGTTTAACAGCCGTTTTCCTCAATACAAATGAATGAATAAGTTTCGGTTATAAACGGTGTTCAAAGTTCCTTCCATGTACCTGCGCACATAGATCGCATCTTCTTTCTTATGACCGTCTGACATGCGCAGTAGGCCGTATGATACCGCGTAGGGATGGGAATGAGGACACAACACCTGACCCAGGAAGGAAACTTTACATCTCTGTAAAATCCCCAACCCGGCCGGGAATCAAACCCGGGGCCACCCAGGTGGCTGGGGCTGGCAGTCACGCTACCAACTCACCCACGGCGGCAGACATAGGCCTATAAGCCTATTATGTATCAAGGATATCCCCCTTGTTACATCTCAGTTAATAGAATGTAGTGAAAAGTTTGCATTAGCTACAGCATGTAACATAAATGTAAGCAGTAGCTATAGAATAAGATAAATATATGCAGTAGCTATAGAATTAACAAAAATATATGCAGAAGCTATAACATTAACATAATTGAATGTAGCAGCGACATTATTTTAACTTCAATTAAGTTAAAATAATGTCGATTGGACTTCAATTAAGCCAGTGGCGACAAGATGTAACAAATTTGTTGTGTATTCCTTGATGCAAGACCTTTGCAATTGGTGACTGTTCAAGGTACGTAAATTATAATTAACTTGTTTTAGGTCTGAGAGGATTATTCCATTGCAATAAGTTATGGCATTACTCTACGAATAGTGAGGCTCGGCATCATTTTCCGAATGGCCCAATATTTAAATTTACAATAGCCTAGCGTAGATTCAGCCCCCAATAGCAATGTAAGAACATAGTTATTTCCTTAACATGAAAACTCCAGTTATTGCAGCTACTCAGATAACATTTATGTTATGTTAAGTAGCATATCCGTGCTACTTAACTGTAGGGACTGTAAACAATAGGCGACCCTCATGAAATGCTATCAAGTTTTCTTCCTTTTCTGTTCAATCCACTGTCCTGTATCGCGTTGATTAGTTCAATTGCGTTAATGTCATGATATGTCCTTTTTCCGATCTAGATGTAAAAACAGCTATCTTCACCACATCAGAAAAATGTGTACACTCTCCGCACACCATATTAGTGAACAATAAGCGACCTTCATTCGGAAGGGATTCATTGTGAAACCACTCTGCAAAAATAGCTTCGCGCGGTGGAGTGAAACGAGGCTTTCATGCTTTTTAAAGAACTTGAAAGGCGAATTTTATGTGCCACTTGTCTGGAGATTCAAAATTTTCAAAACCCAGATTTTACATACGCCTGCATAGGGAGTAGGCCTACTTTACAAGGGCGCCCATATGATACTTTCTAGGGGGGGGGGGAATTTTTAATTAATGTACTTTCTCGCTCTAACTTCTTGGGCCACTTTGTAACATTATATTAATAATCAGGGCAAGGCATTTGATGATTTTGCATCTTTTTTATATGAAGGTTAAAAGAGAGTTCGAATATATATATAATTGTGTATCATGAAATAATTGATTAAATAAAGGCAATTTTTTGCACATTATTTTTATTTAGTTTGTATTTTTCATCATTTTCAAGAGATAGGTCATATTTTGGCAATTTGTAGGTCATTTTCGGCATTTTAGGCCATGTTTCAATGGAGGTAGAGAGGAACTTTTCCAAGTACAAATCGTTACTTTCAGACAATAGACAATCGCTTTTATTTGAGAATCTCTGCCAAGTGTTCATAGTTCATTATTAGAGCAACCCACATTATGCTTTATTTTTTTTAGAATTATGCTTTATATTTTTCCAAATTATGCTTTATTATGCTTTATTTTTTTAACATAAATAATTATTTATTTTTAAAAAATTATTATAATACACCAATAAACTGTTTATGTATATCATACCATCAAACTGATTTTTTTTGTGTGTCTAATGTTACTTTGCAGGCTATCTTAGTGACTTAATATGTTAACATTTTATAAGAACAAACTGTAGGGTCTAAGCAAGCTAGTAATGAAATGAATGAAAATTTAGTCATCCTTGTCACTGTCACTGTCATTTGCACTCTCCTGATGAACACCACCCTCCTGATATTGATTTTGATTAATTGCCAGTTGTAGGTGAGACTGCACATTTTCTTCTGTCAGACATGAGTGTTTAGAGTTCAAAATCCAATTGAGAGTAGAAAAGTTTCTCTCAACTGAAGCAGACGATGGAGGAACCATAATTGCCTTCATTGCCAGCTTACTTAGGATAGGCATCTTGGTGGAATGTTTCTGCCAGAAGGATAAGACAGAAGTTGAAGACAAATTTTGTCCATGTACCATTGCTGCATATGTTCATATTTCTTCCACTGGAACATCAATGCCAGAGAAACGTTTCAGTTCACCCGAAGTAAAAATTGAAGAAATCTTCTCAGGAACAGCTATTGTTGGATCTAAATTCTGAACTTCCTTTCAGAAATTTAGAGCAGGATGACGTCCATTCATATATCCTGCCAATTTTTTACAATTTGCACCTGCACTTTGAACCATCTGAAGAATTGATGATAGAAGAAGCCAGACCTGTGTTGCATCTTGATTATCTGATTCCAGAACCTGTATTTGATTGCAGAGTCCATCAGAAATTTTAGCTATAGCTCTGAGTTGAAGCAATAGTTCTTTATTTTCAACCAGTCGCTTTAAGTTTGTTACTGCAGCACTGCCTTCACCATCTTCCAAATCAATCCACTGTTTTACTGCATTCAAATTCATGCAATGATATTTTCCTGCCTTCAGCCATGTCCCCCAGCGCGTTATTACAGGAACTGGAGGTAAAACAAATGTTCCTGTTTCTTTTAGGCAGTCCAGCAATCTCTCCCTTCTGGCTGGAGTTTTCGCTAAAGCAGTCTTAACAGCTGCAATGAATTCATCAGCAATTTTTAACGAAAACCTAATCTCTTCAGCACACAGATGTAATATGTGAGCCCAACATTTAGAATGTAAAAGCTGAGGTGCAACTCCAACCAGTTGCCTGCCAGCAGAAAGCATATATGGTGCACTGTCTGATATTAGAACAACAAAATTGCTTCTGTGAACACCAATAAGATCTAATGTATCAAGTATTAAGTTTACTATAACATCGGCATTGCAGTGTTCAACAATTTTAGTTTTCACAAGACGGGGTTTTTCATTCTGAACACCCAGTGGAGCAACAACAATATTCACCACCTTACGGTTCTTTATATCTGTTGTTTCATCAACCACTAGATAGACAGAATTTCCCTCACATTTTGACTTAGTTTCTTGTAAGTCGTCTTCAGCACACTTTGTAAGATACCTTCTTAGAATGTTCCACTAGGAGCCGGCTGCATACATGTAGCTGTTGCAATCCACTGACGAAAAAGTTGATTACGAAAAACATGCAATGGAATACCAGAAGAAGTGAATGCTGCCACCATTTCTTTCATATTATCGTTTGATTTCTCCTTACGCTGCCATACTTGAGGTAACGTACTGTTGCGTATACTGCTAGGACCACCTGAAGTTGAACTTTGTCCACCACTCTGTTTCCGAAAGCTATGCTTAAAACTTTCCACATATTTCTGCACAATGGATTTCTTTTCGAAATTAATGCACTCCGAACATAAGGAACACAACAGTTTCCCCTTTTCAGCCACAAAATTGTCTGTAGGAAACTCGCGAACCCTTTTCATAGCAGTTACATAAGTTTTTGGCATGCTGGTATTAAATAGATGTGAACCCCTCTGATTCAGAGTGTGTACTGACCATAAAACCGTTAACTTTTACTCAATAATGGTTATTTTAATTGTTGCCCTGTTCCTCACAGAACTACAATTATTCTTTTACTTCTTAAGTTTGAAATTTCCATTGTTGAGAAACTAGCTTCTCATTGTTGATTGAGTATTTTTATACTGCAATGAGACAGGCAGTTTATTTGCCAAGAATTGTGCTCTATTTTAAATATCATGCTTTTATGCTTTATTTTTTAGAATTATGCTTTATTGTGCTTTTAAAATTAGTTCCATCCAGATCCTTAGACTGCCAAATTTATATTCCGGGTAGCAACCACATGTCTAAAGTCCTGTTATGCTTTTTATGCTTATTATGCTTTTGGGTTGCTCTATTCATTATACTTCAGGTTTATTGTAAGCACCACAGCAGTTTGTCTTGTACCAATAAAGATTCTTTCCATTCTTTTTAAATGACACATATTTGCTAAAGGCAATTTGATGGACATGCCAGTTCAGAAAGAATTTCTTTTCGCTAAGGGTGTCCCGGTTGTATAAAATTACTTACTTTTTAATAACAAAATAACTGCGTTTTATAATTTAAATTCATATAGGCTATGACGCACTCTCATAAATTCTTTTTAGCAATTCATTACTTTAAAAAGACCTAATTATAACTAACGATGGTAAATTTATTGATATTTTTTTTTAATTTCGGGTCATTTTTCACTATTTTTAGGTCACAAATGCATTTTAAGTGTCAGTATGGTACCTTATGAGATTGTGTGGGGGACGGGAAAATGTCTGTCCGTCTGTCTATCTGTCTGTCTGTGTGTCTATACGCGCCATAACTCAAATAAGCTTTATTGCATTTTCATGAAACTTGCTGTTACGCATTTATAACGTTCATGGGAAGAACGCTATTGATATTGAACCAAATCGGTTCACCGGTACCGGAGTAATGCTCAATTAAGTGCCTATTTTAATCGGTTATATCAGAAAGGCGCCATAACTCAAACACGCTTTATCGGATTTTCATGAAACTTGGTATACGTATTTATGACGTCCATGAGAAGTAACCTGTTGAATTTGGACCCAATCGGTTGACCTATACGGGAGTAAAACCCAATTTAGTGTCTATTTTAAAGGCGCGAGACTCAAATACGCTTTATCGGGTTTTTATGAAACTTGGTATACGCATTTATAATGTCCATGGGATTGATATTCGACCACATTGGTTAGCCGGTACCGGAATAATGCCCAATTTAGTGCCTGTTATGGTAATATATCAGAAAGTCGTGATAACTCAAATATGCTTAAAATTATTGAAATAACTCATATTCAACAAATAAGGGTTAATATTAAATATTTAATACACTATTCCACCTTTACCCTTAACATATAATATACAACTTATTATGAAAATGCATTTCGGCGTATGCTGCGCCATCTTCAGTTCAAATAAGATGTAATGAACACCACAATTCTTCTCAAATAATGTTGTTTATGAAATTTGTTAATTGGTAACCTAGGTCACCGTTGTAGTCAAGTCAAATAAATGATTTTGGTCAATTATGTTTTCATTAAGGATGTTATTTCTGTTCTTATAAATTTGAAAGTTTTCCAATGTATTTAGTCTAACACCCTTATCACATATATGTAGGACTTCCATGGTGTTATTTAAATTATCCAATCTATGACCACTATCAAGCAGGTGTTTAGCATACGCTGAGCGTAATCTGCCATATTTAAAGTCAGAGACATGTTCATTGAATCTTTGTTTGAATTTTCTACCAGTTTGTCCCACATATATCTTTTTGCAATCAATACACGTCAATTTGTACACTCCACTTTCTTCCATTTTATCCACAGAGTTAGTATTATTGCTGTACAACTTATTCTTTAAGTTGCAGTTTGTTCTGTAAGCAATTTTAAAGTTTTCTTTACGTAATAACTTTGTTATAGCATGTATTCTGTTATCTGTGTAATTAAATGTAGCAAAATATTTACTATTGTTGTCTTTTTGTAGAGGTGTGAGTTGGCTAATGGGGTTTTGTTTGTTATGTAATTTCATTTTGTGTTTTCTGATTAAATTTCTAATCATACTTTTATTGTAACCATTATTTTCGGCAATTTTCATAATTGTACTACATTCTTTGTTGTAGTTAGTTTCATTCATGGGTATGTTAACCATTCTGTATACCATGCTGTTGAAAGCAGCCATTTTGTGGCTAATAGGATGATTAGAAGAATTGCCGATAATATTATCCGAATAGGTATTTTTTCTGAATATACCAAAATCGAGTGTCTTGTTGTTTCTGGTAATACTGAGATCCAAGTAGTGTAGTGAATTATTCTCTTCTTTCTCAAGAGTGAATTTCAGATGATTATTGATGTTATTAAAATCTTTGAAAATATCTTCTACTTTGTTCTTATTACAAATGATAAGAATATCGTCAACATATCTTTGATAAGTGGTAATTTTATATTTAACTATAATATTTTGTATATATTCTTGTTCAATATGTTGTAAGTAGGCTTCTGTTATAATCCCAGAAAGCGGCGATCCCATTGCCACTCCTTCTTTCTGTATGTACAATTTATTGTCAAATTTGAAATAATTTTGGAATAATATAGTGTTAAGAAGTGAGGTTATCTGCTTAGTAACACTGGTGTTATCGCCGTTATCTAGAAGCCTATTTATTTGACTTGACTACAACGGTGACCTAGGTTACCAATTAACAAATTTCATAAACAACATTATTTGAGAAGAATTGAGGCGCCTAGAAGCCAAGGGAGATAAGTGCACTTTTTGTTCAATGGAGTTAAAAACAAATCTGTATGGCTGAGAATGACATCTGTTTGGAGGACAAGGGAGATTTGCTACACAACTACTAGGTACTGATATCTACTGGTGGAAATAAGTACCAAATCAAGACTTAGCATGTTTATTTGGTGGCCAACGGACATAACTGCTTCATTTTCTCAAAAGTGTAAAAAGTGCACTTACCTCCCTTGGCTTCTAGGCGCCTCAATTGTGGTGTTCATTACATCTTATTTGAACTGAAGATGGCGCAGCATACGCCGAAATGCATTTTCATAATAAGTTGTATATTATATGTTAAGGGTAAAGGTGGAATAGTGTATTAAATATTCAAATATGCTTTATAGGATTTTCATGAAACTTTACATACCCATTTTTAATGTACATGGAAAAACGTCTATTGATACTGGACCAAATCGGTTGACCTATACGGGAGTAAAACCCAATTTAGTGTCTATTTTAAAGGCGCGATACCCAAATACGCTTTACCGGGTTTTTATGAAACTTGGTATACGCATTTATAATGTCCATGGGATTGATATTCGACCACATTGGTTAGCCGGTACCGGAATAATGCCCAATTTAGTGCCTTTTATGGTAATATATCAGAAAGTCGTGATAACTCAAATATGCTGTATCGGATTTTCATGAAACTTTACATACCCATTTTTAATGTACATGGAAAAACGTCTATTGATACTGGACCAAATCGGTTGACCGGTAACGGCGTGAAACCCAATTTAGTGTATTTTAAAGACGCGGTAACTCAAATACGCTTTATCGGATTTTCGCGAAACTTGGTATATGCATTTATAATATCCATGGGAAGACGTCTATTGATATTGGATAAAATCGGTTGACTGGTATCGGAGTAATGCCCAATTTAGTGTCTATTTAATGGTAATATATTTTAAAGAATTTAACAAATTAATGCAAATCTGTTATCCTGACAACATATCGTTTTACACTCTTCATATACGGCTTTGGAATAGTTAGCCATGACACATCCCTTCGCATTTAACTTAGACGTACGGTGATAATAACGAAGTAAATTGGAAGATTTGATTATCAAAGTATTCAGATGTTTATTTCGTTCATCAAGTTGAATACAGAAGCTATAACCTCTGAAACAATTAGGCCTACATACATTAAGTGGAGTTCTTCGCAAGTGTATTTTGTGAAATGTTGACATAATTATTTCAAGAATATCTTATACGTATCAGAAATGTAAGAAGATGAATGCTGGTACTGCTTCAAGTAAAGAGGGAAATATTTGTGCTAAAAATACTGGAAACAGAGACTTGTGAGAAAGTAATGCTGACGGAAGAATTGCCAGCACTTGTGAACATGAAAAACTGTATCTTGGCCCCTCAAAATCGGACTGTAACAAACAAGACTCACTGCTTCTGAAGGCTGCACCTGCTCTCTACGGTGATGTAGTTCAAATATCAACTTCAGGTGAAGTAAACAATAAAAGTTCGTTATATCCATCTTTGGATATACTAGGTGAATGTAATGTTGATGAATCTAACGATAAAAGTGAAGATGAGTGGACCGTTCAGTCGTACAGGAAGAAGAGGAAAATTGAACTAAGTAACAATGGCAGTAACAAACGAAATAAAGATTACATTACAGGCTCATCAAGAAAGAAGACATTAAGCACAGTTGAAAAACTTAATTTTCTGTTTGTCTCCAGGTTAAATCCTAGCATGGAATGTGGTAATATCCTAGAATATCTGAAGGAGTTCAAACCAGCAGAATATCAAGTTGAGAAACTCACGACTAAATACCCCAACTATAGCTCTTTTAAAGTGGGAATTCCATATTCTATATTTGATGACATTTATTCTTCTGATTTTTGGCCATCTGGATCGTTTATAAGTAAATTTAGATTTCCTAAAAAATCTTTAAACGAAAAGGATATGAGGAGGAAAAATCCAAACTAACGAAGAGAGGATCTGAACACGACAAACAAGAATCAGGACTACTTTCCACTGATGGTACAAACATTTTACATTATAACGTCCAATGCATTACGAACAAGGTTAGTTATGTATATGTTATTGCCAGTGAACACAATGTTGATGCATTGAGTATAGTTGAACATTGGCTCACTCGTGATGAATTGTCATTAATATGTATCCCTGGATATTATTTGGCTCATTACACAAGTCAACAGCAAAAATGTATCCGAGTTAAAATTAATCATACATTACTAATTTGGGGTCGCTAAACACGAAAATGACATCCATTTTTGTCTATTAGTTCTCATTTCTACAATACACAGCTCAGGTGTTTTTTACTAAAAACAGGATTTTAGCAGAGTAACTTCGTTTGAAACAGACTGTACCGGAAATTTAAGGGTGAATTTATGGCTCTAGCAGATAAGTCCAACCCTCAAACTGATATTCCTTTATAAATTCATTTCAGTTCTTGCTTTGTGAGTGAGAAAACTGTCTATCAGTCTGCTTTGAAATAGTTAAAATAGGGAGTGATTTAATCGTTAATGTGAGTGATTATAATTAAATTTAAAAAATAACATATATGCGTATATATTATCCTTTCAGTAATAGAATTGGCATGAAAGGCAAAGAATGCCGCGTAAGTATGTTAACAATCAAAATAACTTTTGTTTTATCTGTAGAGAAGTGACTTTTAAATCGCAAAAGGTACAGTTAACTCCTATTGCTAAAAAGGCCTATCATCTCTATTTTGGTTGCAAGGTTGGTGATCAGGACAAATAGTTTGCACCCCATATTTGTTGTCTTACTTGTTCCACAAACCTACGCGAGTGGCTAAATGGAAACTGGCGATAGGCTATATGACTTTTGCTATACCAATGGAAACAGGGTTATACGAAATATTGTTGCTTTTTATGTGAATGGGGTAGTCGTGCGAAGGACAAATACTATGCAACAAAGCTATGGCCTCTCAGACAAAACTTAGAACCAGGTATTAAAAACATTGTTTGCAGACCACTGGTTGACAAGACTGAACTAATATTACCTGCGTTGCACATTAAGTTGGGACTAATGAAAAACTTCGTAAATGGTATGAATCAAAACGGAGAAGCATTTAAGTATCTCTTTCATAAATTTCCACGATTAAGTGAATCTAAAATCGGAGAGGGAATATTCGTAGGTCCCCAAAGAAGAAAACTAATGACTGATGAACATTTTCATGGACTTCTAACAGGCAAGGAGAAAACTGCATGGGTAGCATTCACTAGAGTTGTACCTAGGTACGGTACTTAATTTCCTTGGCAACAAAAGAGCGTCTAATTACAGAACATTAGTGGACAATATGTTGATGGCTTATAATAGAATGGGGTGCAACATGCCTCAAGATGCATTTCCTTCACTCTCACCTGGTCTTCTTCCCTGACAATCTTGGAGCAGTAAGCGACGAGCATGGTGAACGTTTCCACCAAGACATCGCTACTCTAGAACGAAATGGAACACATCTATGATTGCTGACTACTGATGGTCTGCAGTAAGAGATGTTCCTAAGATAAAGTACACTAGAGAAGCCAAAATACCACGTTTGTGAGGTATGTGATTAAAGACTAGGTATATTTTCTTGCACGAACAACATTGAAGGCTATATAGCCTATATCTCCTAAACGAGAACTAATAAAAAAAATTGACTGCCATTTTCGAATTTAGGAGGCCAAATTACATAAGATTTGATACATTTTATTTCGGATACAAAAAACTTTTTTAATTTTGTTGACTTGTGTTATTATTGTAGACCCCACAAAGGTCTTCATGGGGGTACAGCTATTTTTGTAAAACGTGGGATTCAGGTTAAACAATTTATTGATGTTTCTAATTTTGTTATACAAAATCTATTTGAAATTTGTACCACTTTCCTCTGCGATATTAATATCTTGCTAATATCTATCTACAGAATACCTGACAATAGCAAAGCTAGTTTTGAAATATTTTAATACAAACTATATGATCTTTTAAACTTAATCATTAATACTAATGTTAATATATCAATATAGTTTTGGCTGCTGACTTTAATGTTGACTTCCTGTGTAACAATAATGATGCCAGAGATCTTATAAATGTATGTTCTATTTTCGGGTTACATCCCACTGTTTCATGTCCAACTCGTCCTTGCTCAGGAACATGTATTGACAATATCTTTACCAATATTCATCATGACAATAGTTCAGCGAGGGTTATACCTACTATATTTTCTGACCATGATCCCATACTTTTAAATACTGCTATTACTGAAATAAAATCTTCAAGTAATACTTTTAAACTATATCGACCAGTGAATGATATTAGTAAATGTTATTTTATACAAGTTTTAAGAAACATAAACTGGTTTCAGTTGTATAGTACCCATTGTATCAATGACAAGGTAAATATATTTATATTAATTTTACTACAAGTTGTAGATAGTGTATTTCCTTTAACTCATTTAAGATCTGCTTATAAGAGGGATTTTAATAATAAGTGGTACAATGGTGAGCTCAAGAATCTTAAACAGAAATGTCTTCTTTATTACAATCTATATTATAACCATGAACTACGTGAATTAAAAGGTAAATACAGCGAACTTCAGCGTCAATACAAGAACTTACTTAGAACGACAAAAATTAAATATTACTCCAATTTAATTAATAGTTCCAAAAATAAATCTAAGTCTACTTGGTCGGTAATTTCTTCTTTAATTAATAACACTAAATTCAATATGACAGATACAGAATTAAATGCAGAAGAATTCAACTCTTACTTTATTGATAAAGTTGATGAAATTGTAAATAGTGCAGTCCAAAACAACGATGCAATGAATTATTTACATAATCTTAATGAACCACAAAGCAATTTTGAAATTAGACATGTCAGAGTTGAAGACGTTTCCGCAGCAATATTAAAACTCAGTAATAGTTCTTGTCTTGACGTCTTTGGTCTTAATGCAAGAATTATCAAACTTGCAGTTGATTTTATTTGTGAACCTCTCACGCATATTTTTAATGCATGTGTTGATTCTAATGTTTCCTGAAGCCTTCAAATATGTAAGAGTTATTCCTGTATATAAAAAGGGCAACAAGAATGAGTATGCGAATTATAGGCCAATCAGCATAATTCTTACTGTGTCAAAGGTTTTGAGATGTTGTTACATAACCAAATTTATACTTACTTTGAACAGAATCTTCTTTTCTCTAACAGTCAGTTCGGTTTTAGATCTTCACATAGTACTATTGATGCAATTTTATCATTCGTAAAGAGAAGCTTAGAAGGCATTGAAAAAGGTGATAAAGTGTTCAGCAGGTTTTTTGACTTGACCAAAGCCTTTGATACAGTCTCTCACTCAATTTTATTACGAAAATTTAAATTTTATGGATCTTCAAATACTACTATTGAATTATTGAAATCATATCTCACTAATAGAAACCAATCAGTTTACATTAATCATCATAAGAAATC
The DNA here is from genome assembly GCA_964059195.1 of Ectobius pallidus. NCBI lineage: Eukaryota > Metazoa > Arthropoda > Insecta > Blattodea > Ectobiidae > Ectobius > Ectobius pallidus. Next base: position 165,583,877 of record CAXKWD010000003.1, read on the forward strand.
AGAGTTTAAATTGGTTAAACATGGCGTTCCTCAAGGCTCGGTTTTAGGACCTGTACTCTTCATTATTTACATTAATGATCTTCCAGGTTATGTTCATGATGATTATCAACAGCCGTATATGTTTGCAGATGACCTCGCCGTAAATATATGTTCTAATGATGTGGTAACAATGCCTCTGAAACTTGATGGTTTAAACTGTAAAGTTCAAGAATGGTGTAACGCTAGTTTACTGTCTCTTAATCCTGATAAAATTATAGATATTAGATTCAGTTTAAGTAATAGTGAAGTTTCAGATACCCAGACAAAATTTCTAGGTATCTACCTAGAACCGAGCTTGAGCTGGAATTCGCATACTAATTTTTTAGCAGGAAAAATATGCAAAGGTTTATATATGATTAGAATCCTAAAGAACAGTGTATCAACAAAAACTCTTGTTACTGTTTACTATGGGCATATTCATAGCCATCTGAACTATGGTATATTATTGTGGAGAAACCACGTTTCCTCACAACGATTATTTATACTTCAGAAAAAAGCTGTAAGGTTAATATGTGGAGCTAAGCCAGGTGATCACTGTAAACAACTTTTTATTAAAACTGGTATTCTTACAGTACCCTCAATGTTTGTTTTAACCTCTCTTCTCTATGTCAGGAAACATGTAAACAACTTCACAACTCATTCTCAAATCCATAGTTATCCCACACGTGGAAATTCTAATTTATATATCCGTAAATGTAAGTATACCCTTACTCAGAAAAGTTTTGAACATACATCGCTTAAACTATTTAACACAATTCCGTCTCAAATTAAAAACCTTTCTTTCCTGACATTTAGGAGGACGGTTTTAACAGCACTGAGATCTAACCCTCTGTATTCTGTCGATGAGTTTTATAATCTGAGTGTCGATGAGTTTTATAATCTGAGTGTCTTTTAATATCTTATGACTTATGACGGTGCAGGTGCTATACATATTTTATATGTCTCGGCCAAACTATAGTATCTATCTATCTATCTATCTATCTATCTATCTATCTATCTATCTATCTATCTATCTATCTATCTATCTATCTATCTATCTATCTATCTATCTATCAGTGTATATGAGTTTGAATTAAGGTTGAGTATCAAACATTAGACCTTTGTTCTTCCGTAAGTTCTGCTTAATGAATCGATCTGCAGCTTAACTCGGAAATCGATAACAAAAATAACTTATTCTCTGCATATCATAATTCCAATTAACTTTTTACTGATTAAACAAAAGCATACTGGCACTTTATTACATAAGTTTACCTGATATTTTTTAATTTTGCATTTTCCCACTATTTTATGGTCATTAATTGTTTTGCCATATTAATAATATAAGAAGTGCAACAATGACGTAGCCAGGAAATAATTTCGGGGATGGTCGAAAGTGCCGGTTTTTTAATATATATTAAGTAATGAAAATAACATTTTATGCTATTTTAGTACTGAAAACCAGTTAGCAAATTCGTTTACCCTACTCTGAGATATACCAATGTAAACAAGAAATTGTTACCTAAGTCGGGGTCCACCCCTGGAAATTGTTCATATATTGAAGTAATGGAAATCACATATATGCTATTTTAGCACTGAAAAACTAGTTAGAAATTTTGTTTACCATATTCTAAGACATGCCAACGTATACAAGAAATCTTTGTTAAAGTCGGGCATTACCAAAGTCGGGGATCCACCCCCAGAAAATTTTAAATATTGAACTAATGAAAATCACATTTTACGCTATTTTAGCACTGAAAACTAGTTAGCAAATTTCTTGATCAAACTCTAAGACATGCCAACGTATACAAGAAATCGTTACCTAAGTCGGGGATTTACCCCGGAAAATTTTTAAATATTAAACTAATGAAAATCACATTTTAGCCTTTCCTATTTTAGCACTGAAAAACTAGTTAGCAAATTTGTTTATTATACTCTCATACATACCACCGTAAACCAGAAATCGTTAATTAAGCTTTAATACTTATTACTATTTACAAGAAAAGTTAAATAACACATGGAACAGTGGAAATAATAGCCTACTGATTATGTTATGAAAACAAAATAACTGCTAGGCCTATATCATATTTGACACACCAACAAAACTTGTTTCATTTAATAAATATTTTTTTAATATAAAAATAAAATTTTAGGCTTTGATTTTTAGGGGTCTGAACCCCTGGACTCCATTTTCTTAATGCACTGTGGATTCTGCTTCCTTATTGTCGATTTGGTAAAACTTCTGCAAACTTTTTATGTCTCTACTGACTTTTTAATAATCGCCCTAAAAGAAAAAAAACACCTGACTATAATTATTAATATATTTTTTTTTTTCCTTTCCCTGAGAGCTAGGGGGGCCGGGCTTCCTCCCGTCCCCGGATATGGGCGCCCTTTGTTACTTTACACTCTCAGAACGCTGATAGCTATTCATTCGTGAGTAGTGTAAATCTAAACGAAATGTTTTCAATGTGATAGCTGAGGGACTACGCGGAACAGTTGTTCTCTTTCCCATTTGTAAGTTGTAACAGGAGGAAGTTACAAGTTTCTAGTTTTCCACTTGAAACTTTGTGGGAGAAAATAATCGATGACATTCTTCCTCTATGCTTTCTGTTCCTTCAACTGTTGAAAGTAGGTGTAGCATGCAAAATTACTGACTTGTTTCCGTTTCCACAATTCGATAAGCGATAAGCATAATTGCATATTTACTTGCAGCACATGCAAGGTCACAGCTCATCTTCATAATCCCAGCACTCAGTTCTGTGGAATGCTAATTAGAATGAAGCAATATCGTAAGCACTCAGACCCTTTATTTATTTATTCCTATCCTCTTCTCCTCCTCCTTCTTCTTTACTTCTTCTTCTTCTTCTTATTATTATTATTATTATTATTATTATTATTATTATTATTATTATTTTATTATTATTTGTCATTTTTATTATTTTACCGCATCTTTTGTTTGTATTAATACTAACTCCATGGCGCAACATTCTATGGTAGGACATACTTACTACTGCGTCATCTACCTCAATCCTTCGACTTGGCAGATGACAGATTTGGGAGGCACGTGACCAGCATTCTGACACTCATTGCCGTTATTGGTGTTTTCTTAACCGGAGCCACTACTACTTTATCAAGTAGGTCCGCAGTTGTCCTCACGAGGTTAAATGCATCCCGTTCCAGTCCTCCCTGCTTCAGAAATATCCGAGATAGCGGGGATCAAACCTGCGGGTCCGAGTCAGCAACGCTAACCACAAGACCACGCAGGCAGTAAGCATAAATGCCATTGAGAATTTTATTTTACTCAGGAAATCAAAACTTCCTTACAATATAGCATGTTTGGAATATTGTTCCTCATTATTTATCTTCATAGATACCAGTATTTCTAAAAAGTATTGAAGTTTTTCGACAAGAGTACTGTGATTACAGCTTCCAAGGAAAAGAATGCTTAAGAGTTTTTCTGGATCTAAGAAAGGCTTTTGACACTATAAGTCGCAACATCTTGCTAAATAAATTAGAAAATATTGGTGTTAGAGGTACTGCCTTAGACCTATTTCGATCATATTTGGCAAATAGATACCAAAGCGCTAAAGTTAATAACGAAAAGAGTGAAAACGTGCTAGATATCGGCGTCCCACAAGGAACTGTGTTAGATCCTTTACTCTTCTTATTAGATATAAATTACATCAAAGGTAATGTTTATTCTTTCGCTGATGATACAGTAATCATATTTTCTGGAAACTGTTGGGAGCAAACATTAGAAGAAACAAAATAAAAAAAATGGCTCAATGAAAACCTTCTATCTTTAAATATTTATAAAACAACATATACCTTTTTCACTAAACTCTACAGGACTTTTCTCGATGAATGCACAACATAATATAATCTTACATGAAATCACTTGTTTTATCCCATTTGGTTGTAAATGTCCAAAATTAAGTTCATCAACGCAAGTGAAATACTTAGGTGTTGTAAGGAAATGGCCCCTGGAAGGATAAATACCAATACGAGGTATCCCGCTCGGAGAGGAACAGTGTTTGGGATCCGGCGACGGAGGGTACCAATGTTTGGTATAGGATGGGACCTAGGCTCTGGAACTCGGGAGCGGAGGACCAGCTTAAATATTAAGCAGAAAAATGGAGGTCAGTGGATCATAGGCTACGCTTGAATACAGAGATCCACGTATCTTACCATGAAGTAACTATAACATGTCCTAAAACTCTGGAAACTTTATTGTATACACGTGATATAACTTTAAAATGAATAACATGTAATAATTAACTTAAGAAATATATAAACTTTGTAGAGATATCCGTGATGGGTGAAAAATAGTTTGCACGCGCGAATCTAAGATAGCCAACACAACAGTAAAATGATGTAGGTGTTTGCTACAAATAAATGAATAATACAAAAAAAACTGCGTTAAGCGAGTTTGCTTAGTTTCTGTAAGAAGAAACTTGAATTTGCGGAGAATCGTCTCGTGTTGAGATTAAAAACACACGATTGCTTAAAACCCCACGAATACTGAGCGCTTCTCCGACACGAGCTACTCGGTGTGGAGTTTGGCTATAGACTGAAGCCACCCTGAGCAGGCTTGCTGGGGACGCTTGTGAAACCTGCTGGCTGTCGTGACATAAATGCTGAATTAGCACAGGCCTACGTGACTATCCATGCATGTACCACAGCTAAGTTACTGGGTATAGAAAATGAGCGGGCATTTTAATTAAATAAAACAATATGCTGAATATTATAACTGAAGCTTGCACGAACATACAGGGCCCCTTAAAACATTTAGCTTTAACAAAAGAAAAATAAAGTCCAAGCTTCATTGACTAGATAAAGACACACGTTATTATAGGGCACTTATATACAACACTGAAGTGCGCACTGACACTACACTGATTTGGCTGACAACACACGAGATGTAATGTAGAAGTCAGGTCGATGAGATGATGAGGCTGGACAGTGCAGATGCTGAGTGAAGTTGGATGTCGACTCGTAGGAATCAGCTGGAGCAGACTTACGTTGTAGTGTAGCAAGTATAGTTACTTGTTGCAGATGATGATGTATATGTTTGATGCTGAAGAAGCTTCAAAAAGAAATGCAAGATAACTGCTTTACACCAGTCAGGGAATCAGGCCGCTGATGATAAAACGTGATGAGATTTAAAGTTGCAATCATGCGGAAGTGATGTTCTGACAGATGATTCACAATGAAATCATTTTCTGCAGATGATGCAGGAATGCAACCTGACTTTGTATCAAAAAATGAAACAAGGAATATGTAATGAACATGTAAGAATCTTGGCATATGTGTGACATGATGCTAATTACTTAAAATGAACAACGATGCAGTTATCAACCCTACATACAATATGAGGGTGATAATATCAAATGAAACAATTCAACACTGATGAAATAAAGTGAAGGATATCATGATGATTATGACTCAGAATATCTCGTTGTAGGAACTGGCTATATGATGCAGTTCTACAATATACCTGGATTTAATGAAGAAAATTTGCTGAATGCAGAATCACTGAAATGCAGTGGCGGCTATTCAGGTGAAGTAGGTGAAGTAGCACTTCACCAGTATTTTTCCTTTACAATATGTATTTTTAAAGTTTATTTCCCATATCACGAATGTTGGTTTTTACTATAAATGCATTTATGTAATTTTGTATTGCTCGCCACGAGTGGTGTCAAAGGAGGAGGCGCCAGAGAGCTCCCGAGTCTTGCAAGCAAGCACGAAGCAGAACAAGTTATTTACTAGCCTTGATTCACTTCCCCTGTTGCATGGGTAGTCTGGTCCACTCAAAATGATGCTGGCTCATGCTGCAAGCAGCATTTTTCTCGCTTATCCCACATCCATGCTGAGGGGATCAGACTACCCACGAAGGTGTCCAGCTCCTTGTTGAGACCGTTGCACTTGAATATAGCGTGTCGTCCTTCGGCTTCATGATGGCGCGCGGTTACCACAGCAAGCTGCTACAATGACAGTGTCTGGCGGGTTTCATACCTACTCCTCTTCTGCTAACAGCTCCATTAATAACAAAGCACCAATTTCACTTCCTCTACCCGTACCAAAGGTAATAAATGTTCGGAATCAATGTTTTTAACATAAATACCTGTTTTGAATTCTCCTCTGTCCAATAATATTTTCAGGAACGTGTCTGTGTGGCTTGAGAACTAAACATCGTGTATAAATAAAACGTATTTGGATTAGATATCTTCTGGGGAGACTGACGACTTTTTCTTACTTTTATACGGTATCCTTATACTTTGAAGGGTAGTTATAAGCCAGCTATCGTTTGTACAAACTCAGGCTTGTAAGTCTTACATCTTTGGGCGAGGCTAGAACAGACTTTCATTCTTCACGATTTTATAAAAAAAACAAACAATTTTGTTTAAATTTTCTACACGATTTGCATAGACGCTAAAGAGCTAGAATTTTTATTTTTAACAATGTTCAATTAATTATTTAAAAGGTGTTTATAAGCAACCATATACTTCATTGAAGTATGAACGGTAGAGGAGCTTGGATTCTTCCTCATAAAATTAAATATCATTAACGGAAAAAAAATTATAGGCGTTCGATTCTATTGCACAAAAGTGAGGCATAGGGATGAGACTAGAAGTTAATTCATTTAATGTGTGTCACCATATACCAAGACTACTGGGTACTGTGATGAAAGCCCACTGTCACGTGTCACAACACTGAACCATCTTCGGAGATCGTCACCGATAGGACGCCATAGGACGACAACGTTGAATCACGACGTTTCATTCCTACAATGCATATTTTTTCATAGGCAATCATACGACATGTGACATATTAATCACTGCATATTAATGCCTTGAAGTATCCAGTAACGAGCTGAAGTTTATCAGATAAAATTGCATCTTTCCGACCCTTGCAAGCATATTAACTTATAAGATAAACAACAGTCATTGGTCGATATCCGAGGCATTGCTAAAGATTATTAGTCAATTTTAAGTCCGTATCGTATGAATGGAATATTCTGAATAATCTGATTAGGAGAATAATAATTACGATAAACATCAATAGATTCGCGGCAGAAAAGCAGGATCGAATTTATCTCATGAAACTCATAATCCCGATTGGGATTTATTAAGAGTATTCCATGAATAAAATGTATCAGATTTTATAAATAATAACTATATTCTTTCCCGCATTGTTTAAAATCAAATCATCATTGTGCCAGCTGTCAGATCACGACGTATTTCTACTAAATGAAGGATCAAAAATGTTGCCAGACAAGTATCTTGTTTAGCGAATATTTCAATTCAGAAAGAACCTTTACTGCAGCTAGAAGAAATGCAGCCATTCTATGATGATATCACCGACAAGTTTGCAGCCTTAAAGGACTATCGAAGGATTGATTTGCTATACAAGACATAGGTGAGTTCGGTTATTAACGTAAGCATGTGGCATTTTTTTCCTCTTCACCTAATTTTCCGGCCACGAGCCGCCACTGCTGAAATTGTGATTTACAAACGGAAGAAACAGTACACATGTGATGTGTGGGAAATGCTAATAGACTGATGAATGCACACATGAAGAAATGTTGTTTTCGTGCGTTGTTGCACTATACGATGAAGCTCCTTGGAGGCTTGAATTTAACGTTGCACTTGCAGTGAAACTTTCTTCTTTATCTGAAGATTCACTGTGAGAATATGCTTCTTCATCACAGAAGATCCTTGTTTTGCGGGAAAAATATTTGTCAGTGTGACAAAATTTAACTGCTGTGCTGGGTTTGTTCTTCGTTGAGCATTTGGCTGTGGTTGTGAACCGTCACTGACTTTAACTGGTTTAGAGCTGTAGCGATGTGAAACGCTCTGTTTACTTCTGCTCTTTTCAATGCACGAGAACAGATTTACTGGCGAAATATCTGGCAAAGTCGCAATGTAGGGGGGCCCACCTCACGATGTGCGCAGGTTTCCACGGACGGGTGATGTTTTTTTGTTTTCCAATGAGGCAGGTTAACCATCATGACGCATAGGGCATTCTGAATTCCTCCGAAATTCTAGTTTAGTGGCAGTTAGGTTAGGAACGGTGTTACTAATTAGTGACATGTCCTATTACACTATTTTTCAAATGGGAAGCGTTTTCCTTCACCGCCAATCACGTGTACGAGCTAAAGAAGTATCGCTTTCAGGAAGGGTCTTCCTTCCGTCTCGCCGTCTCTGATTGGACCGCGTATCTAAGCAAGGAGAAGAACAAACCGCTTTACATCTGCAAAACACTGTAGGTTAGGAACAGTCGTATTAATTTAGTAGGGCATTCTGAATTCTCCCGAAATTACTAATTAGTGACAGGTTCTGTTAGGTTGGGAACAGTCATATTAATTTAGTAGGGCGTTCTGATTCCTCCCGTTTCTTATGTGCCGTTTGTATGTCCCGCGAGGTTCGTTGTATTGGTGCACCTGCTTCCCAGAATTCTACATGGTCTGCTGGTGAGACGTCACACCTGTTAACGTCCAATCACGAGTTTCTACATAAAATATGGCGGCATTCACGGCACTTTTCGCTAGATTGTATTATAAAAGAAAGTGTAACGTTTAGAGTGGGTGGGTTGGACATAAACACTCGTCGAGGCAACACCTCCTCTCCAGAGAACAATCTATAACAAAATACGTGTGATATTATGTGTTTTATGACAAGAAAATTGGTTTTGAAAGTGGGCCCCCCCTACAATGCAACTTTACCAAATATATTTCTTATGTACAAAGTTTAACAGCTTTCTGTGCGTTGAATTACACTTTCAATAAGACTCTAATGAACACTGCTGTACTTTATGTTCTGAAAAGAAGCAATTAAAGCACAGCTGTTTAGAACGTACAAAGTTCCATCGATTTTGCACATTTAGTTTTTTGAAGTTGCCACATCTGTGTATAGGATGATTTCGCTTACACTGTGGACAGATTTGCTGTTGTGATTATTTACAAGTGACCAAAAATGAATGCACCATTATGTTCATCACTACGAGTTGGATTGGGAGATTCTGAGCGAGAAACCCTATTCCTGTTTTCATTCTGCAGCAGTAGACTATGAACTGACTTACCACAATTGCAGAAACATTCTAAATTACACTGGTGTATCTCATGAGTTGAGTCGAAATAGTTTACATACAGTTGCTTGGATTTTATGAAATACCGTCGTTTTTTACAGTAAGTTGTAGAAAATTTTTTACACTTGGATAAACTGTGACTGACTTGGCAACAAGGACAGGAATCACTGCTTATAGTTACATAAGACTACCGAGTTTCTTTGAAATTAGATTTGTGTGATCGCAGCTCATTGTTTTCCTTTCGATGGGATGAACTTGTTGTTAGATGTTGCTAGAACTACTAATGAATGCGCTTTTGCTTTCAAGAATGTAATGAGTTCTCGGATAGAAGTAAAATTCTGTGAGTCAATTTTACTTTCCTATTCTTTGCTAGTGCTATCTGACAAATGATCTAAAAGGAGTTGCATTAAGATAACGTCATGCAATGGATCTTCTAGATTTAGAGCTTCAACTGCGTTGAAGTTGCTCTGAAATCTATTAAGGAGGTTGGGAAGTTCTGCTACATTGTCATTTTGCATTTGTGGCAATCTTAACAGGTGTTTATAACGAGCACAAATTAAGTCCCGTGCCACTTAGAAATTGTCACTGGTGACTGGTGAGTTTTGCACTAGAACATGAGCTTAACCTTTTAAAGATGACAATAGATAATGATACTTCTGAATTGAAAGTAATGAATCATTTTCAGTACTATGTTTGAAAATGTGTCGCAGAAGTGTTTAAACTTAGTAACATCTCCCTCAAATACTGGCAACTGTATCGCAGGTAACGGTATAACCTTGCTTCAATGTGATGCACAGGAGTGACATGTTTGTTGAGAGTTTACACTATGTTGTGATCTGGCACTGTGATGTGATCGTACACTGTTTGATGGACTCACACTGTTAACTGGCTGCTCATGCAGATTGATAAGTTTACAGAGTTTTATTTTCAGCTCCTCATAACAGTTTCTTGTTTCTTCTTTGTGTCAGCGTGCCGTTCTAACTCTTGTTCTGCTTCCACAATGGCTTCAATGTGAGTTTGAATGCTATCGTATTTTTCCCGTATTTCATGTAGAACATCCACTCTCATCTTTAATAGAAGAAGGTCAGTTTCTTCATTGAATGATGCACATGAATTTTAAAGACGAGTAAGTTCACGTTTGACGATACCACGTTTTTTCACGAGTGCTTTGAGCTCCTGCTCCATGTTGATATGAAGATCTTGAAGATGTTGGGCTGTTGAATACTGCTGCCGCTGTTGTCGTCGTGATGACCAGCTTCGGGTTTCACTGTAGACCGTACGGCGAATCATCGCGGTAGCCGCGTGATCAGAGGTTAGCGATAGCGATCGTACTGCATTGACTGAGCAGGTGAATTTTTTGCGGAAGCCGAGTAACAGATCAATGACAGCGTAAATCGATACACGCGTAATAGCAGTTTCTAGTGTACTTTCAAAGTAAGATCCGGCAACGGAGGGTACCGAAACATGTACGAACTACGTAAAATCCGGACCGTGAGGAAATTTAAAGAAAGTAACTATATGTTGTAAAACTGTGAAAACTAGACTTAGACAAGTGTGGAAGTTTGGAATATATAAACTTTGTGGAGATATACGTGATTGGGCGAAACACAGTTTTCACGCGCGAAACACAGAATCTAAGATAGCAGAACACAACAGAATTTGCTATAAATAGTTAAGTAGTATAACAAAAAAAACTGCGTTTTTAAGCGAGTTTGCTTAGTTTCAGTAAATGAAACTTGAATTTGCGGAGCCTAAGAACACACGATTGCTTAAAAACCCGCGCTACTCCGACACGAGCTACTCGGTGTGGAGTTTGGCTGCAGACTGAAGCCACGCTGAGCAGGCCTGAGTTTGGCCTAGTATTATTATTGTTTTTGTTGTCCACAGGGATGCGTTCGTTCCGGCCCAATTCTCAGTCGGTACAAATTACCTAGCTGGTTTTTATGGGCGTTTTCCTCACCTGTGAATTACTTCAGGGGCATTGTTTTCAAATTAACAGAATATTTGACAAAATAATTTACTTAAAGAATTAATAATTCGGTAATTAATTTAAAGGAATTATTAAATAAACTTCATTACTTGCATCATTTTCATAAGCTTAAGAGACTTGTCGGACAAGCAAAATATTCAATAAAAATTAGAATTCCTTATATTAATTTTCACATGTTACATTTTAAATAAAAAAATAAGACTAGACCTAGACGGATAGTTTGTAATAATAAAAATAATCTCACCATACATTTAATAATAAATTGTCAATCGGGTAATGTAGACAGAATAATCGTTCATTATGTCATATTGTAACATTACAACAAATACAATTTATACCACCGAGCGAGGTGGCGGAGATGGTAACGTCTTGGATTTGCATTCGGGAGGTCCCAGACTCAAATCCCGGGGCCGGCGGGTTTTTTCATGGTTTTCCCAGTCGTAAAGGCAAATGCCGAATTGGATATTTACATACCATGAATTATCCTCACCATTTCATCCTGTATCGCATCCATTAAAATTAATATCAGTTGAAATTTACTCCATTAAATACACCTTCAACAGTAACAATTGACAAGCAATAGTTTCATGGCCTACCCTACTGTACAGACACAGATCCCGAACTCCTGATATAGCCTCGAAGCTAAAATATGTATAAATACAGCTGGAATAAAAAAATTCATACCTCCTCGCCAACTATCTAAATTTATCACGAATCTTTCAATGATGTCGTCGCAGCCTGTCTGCTTTGTGAACTCCTCTTCCTGTTCTAATAATACATGTATAGACTGACACGGAGGGAACAAAGATAACCACAGAAGTGCTTGACTTCATAATAGCTGACATTTGCTCAGAGAGGGGGCGTGGTTCAGGTAGACGGACCATGAACTATTAGGAAAGAATGGAGTGGGAAAACCGTCTACACGATATGAAAACCGCCTATTCTTTCTGCCTCTACTATAGTGGTGTCTACACAATATGAAAACCACCTAAAGCCCAGTATAATTAAAATCCAAATCGGAAATAATTGCTACAAAAGGTTTTATTGTTTTAATGGCATCATTTGTTGCTCAATATGACTATCCTAGGTTTTCCCCCTCGGCGGAGTTGTGCTTAAGTGGTGGGGGTAAAAATGTAACCCCCAAAGGGGTATTTTTGCGGTTTTCCGGTTATATCTCGTAAAGGACTCATGGTATCAAAAACATGGTCAAATTAAAAGTTGTAGGGCATTAAATTCTGCATTTAATGAGACTAAACACACTTTTTTTGACAATCCGTTTTCATATTACTGCTCATCAAAGTTGGACAAATTTTACATACTTATGAAGAAGTTTCGTTTTAATTTCTGCTTTTTGGTAATATCATCTAATCTAACCCATGTATCAATAAAGTGATCCATACAAAAGTAATAAAGGAATAAATTCTGCGTTCGATGAGATTAAAAGTGAAATTGTTGGACCAGCCGTTTCCGTAAAATTCTACCTTAAAATGGGGCCAACGATGCAGTTGGAATGAGGAAGACTCCCAAGTCAGTGTTATATGACTTCTTCACACCACTGAATGAGGTAAACCTGGAAGAAGCACCTTTTGTCATCGATGGTGGATATCTTCTCCATTGGATTGAGTGGAAGAATGGTGAAACTTTCTACTTATTCATAACCAGATACGTTGACTACCTAAAAAGACACTACAACCGAAATGCGACAAGTGTGGTGTTTTATGGCTACCCCGAAGACCTGCCCACCAAGAGCATCAAATCTGCTGAGCGCCTCCGCCGAAGCAAAAGACATACTACTCCTGAGGTCATCTTTACCGAGTTAATGGTGGTGACCATAACTCAGGAGCAATTCCTTTCCCACGACAGAAATAAAGCGCGTCTTATTACCTTGCTTACTGAGAGGCTTCAAGGTGAAGGCTCCTCAGTAAAGCAAGCTAATGAAGACGCAGACCCCCTGATTGTTGCTACGGCCCTTGAGGTATCACAGGAGCATGAGAAGGTTGTGGTAGTTGGTGAAGATACGGACCTCCTCATCATGCTCCTTGCCCTAGCCACACCATCAGCAAGCATATATTTCTCAAAACCTGGAATAGGAACGACCCCATCAAAAGTCCCAACAGCTTCGGCAGACAACATCAGAAGGCCACTCATATTTCTCCACACCATAAGTGGATGTGACACAACTTCGGCAATCTTCAGGCAAGGCAAGAAGAAGGTGATCAAGCTGTTGGTCGAAAATAGATGTCTTCTCGAAGAAATCAAACCTTTCTTCGACCATGATACTCAAACTGAAGCTATTGCCGAAGCTGGCCTACGATAATTAACAACCCTCTACGGAGGTAGGGCAGGAGATACTTTAGATAAATTGCGATTCGACCTGTTTTCCAAAGCTTTCGTGAAATCCAAATTCAACCTGGCATCCCTACCACCAACATCCGAAGCAGCCCGCCAACATTGCTTGTGAACTTACCTACAAGAACAAATGTGGTTAGGACACCAGATGGATCTGCTCCTCTGGGAATGGCAGGCTTCAAAGTTTAGTCTTGACCCCGTTCCTACCTCCAAGGAACCAGCTCCACAATCTCTTCTCTCCACAATTTTCTGCAAATGCAGCAAGGGGGATGCATATAGTTGTGGGTGTTGGAAGGTTAGGATTAATTGCTCATTGATTTCTGCTAACTGCAAGGGGAACTCCTGCACTAACTCCTTCCAACCAGATGCAACTGAAGAACCAGATATTGACGAAGACCTGGACTGCATATATGGGCCGACGACAATTACAGACTTTCAGGAACCGAGTGATGGGGCGACGGACTCCTTATCGGAAATTACAGACTTTGAGGAGCCGAGTGGCCCAAAGACAATGAAACGTCGACGTCTGTAAAATTTGTATTCCTATCTATTTTTCCCCTTTTCATCTTCCTACCTTTAACTGCAATTTTTGTTATGAAATAAAATCATTACTAATTGATTGGAAGAATTGTGTTTCTTTTCTACAATTTTAATATTTTATATATTTACTAAGTACAAGATTAGTACAATGGAGTGCTATAGTACTATGTTTACACATCTCTATTGCCGTATTCTTGACCAATTTGCGTCATTTTTTTAACGAATGGTATTCAAGCACAGATATGTTATCGGGCATTGGAAATCACCCAACTACCACCATCCTCGAGATACAGAAATTCTGTAACTTTGAGGGCGAAACCTCAGGCTCTAATTAACGTACGCAGATGGTGATAGGCTAAGAACACTCACCAGAAACAGCTCTTTAACATGCCGAATTGATCACTCAAATCAGCTGAGTGAGAGGAACGTTATGCGCGGACAATCGATTTTTATAAAACTGAAGAGGAAAAAAGAGAGTTTTTTAATAATAATAATAACAACAAACAAACAAAATAGTGTTGGGGTGCAAGAATTTCTTCTTCTTTCCTTAATTTTTTAGAGATATTTTTAGTTAACAAAAGAAAAGTGATGGGGGCTAGACATTTTCTTCTTCTTCTTCTTTCAGAAATGCTGCAGAGCAGGACGGGTCCACTAGTTTTTCATAAATATATAAAATTTGTCCAACTTTGATGAGCAGTGGTATGGGAACGGGTTGTCCAAAAATATGTGTTTATTCTCATTCAATGCAGAATTTAATTCCCTACAACTTTTAATAGGACCATGTCTTCGATATCGTGAGTTTTTTACGAGATGTAATCGTAAACCCGCAAAAATATCCCTTTGGGGGTCACATTTTTACCCCCACCACTTAAGTACAACTCCGCCGAGGGGGAAAACCTAGGATAGTCATATTGGGCAACAAATGAAGCCATTAAAACAATGAAACCTTTTGTAGCAATTATTTCCGATTCGTCTAATTTTTTGGTTTTACGTTACTGGACTACTATTCCTTTTGCCCCTACTATAGTGGTATATTCAATATTTTTCTCTGACCAAATCAGAAATTATGTTTATTAATAAACCGACAACTACGTATTCTAATGATAGTATCATTGTTGCAAAATTGAATTACAGCTTCCTATCTCCCTCGAATGGATCAATAATAAACTCCATGCAAGTCACATGTTGATGAAAGGTCGTCACTTGAACAGAATAGGAGAGAAAATATGATCCTATATTTTCAGGGTACCAGTATGGGGTTTATTAAATGCCGTATGTAAGCCAGTAAGTTTATCTTGTTTCGATTCCGTACAAAATAGTAAGAGTTTTAAGCGCAGAAAATTAGGAATTTTTCTGCGCGTAAAACTTTTACTATTTTGTAAAGTAAAGTAAAGTAAAGTGATCCCTATACAGGCCATGGAGGCCCAGACGGTTCCAGGAGGTTGAGGCTCCCAGATTTTGGACATTCGGCACGTGAAGGTGGTAAGGTTGTCAGCCTTACGCACCGGCCGCCTTTACCCCCAGGATTGCTCCTGGTACTCATTTCTGTTAGAGGCTGAGTCGACCCCAGGGTCATAGTGCTACCAACTATTTTGTACGTAATCGAAACAAGAAATCGAAGAAAAATTCCTAATTTTAACAGGAGTATTTTATTTATTTATTTATTTTGTATTGGCGATACACCCAAAATATGTTAGTACTTAATTTTAAGAGTTCAGAATGCAAATTCCTTAACGTATGTCACAAATTTACATAAAATTAATTCGCACATTGCGGCAAAACTAATAAAATCCGCAAAATCACAATATAATCACGGTATTTACAATAAAATCGGGTCTTTTTAAGATTTTACACGAAATAATTTTAATTATTACGAAAAAAATCTTGGAAAACTATGTTTTAAGTGATAAGTTACTTACTAGCAAAGTGATGAAGGGCAACTAATAGTTAAATGTAGAATCAATATGTGGTAATCAAAACTGTCGCAAAGCTAACACATTTTTTATCACGCGTAAAAAAACCATTCTCAGTTCTTATATGGATGAAAAAGAGTAGATAGATAGTAGGCTAATGATATCTGTACAATCATAAACGAGAAAGAAACATAGCAAGAAAGGAGGAAAATCAAAGTGACCGCAGGAGAAAGGTTCACTTTCATAGGATATGCGATTTTACCAGTGTTGGAAAAATGATCGCGTAGCTGTTCTTATACATAACAGTACAATAATGTATGAGCCATGCAGTCACAGTAGTAAATTAAGCA
Organism: Ectobius pallidus; assembly: GCA_964059195.1. Classification (NCBI taxonomy): domain Eukaryota; kingdom Metazoa; phylum Arthropoda; class Insecta; order Blattodea; family Ectobiidae; genus Ectobius; species Ectobius pallidus. The sequence continues at coordinate 165,600,121 of CAXKWD010000003.1, forward strand.
GGCAGGCCTATAGTAGTTATCCATGGGCGCTCATACCCAGAGAGTAGGGGGCCCGCGGCCCCCCTAATTCGCAGGGAAAGGAAAAAATGTATATTAATGATTATACTCAGGTGTTTTTTCTTTTAAGACAATTATTTGAAAGTCAGGAGAGACATAAGTTTGTAGAAGTTTTACCATATCGACGACATGGAAGCAGATCCACAATGGGTTAGGAAAGGGGGTCCAGGGGGTTCGGACCCCCAAAAATCAAAACCTAAAATTCTGTTTTTGTATTTAAAAATATTTATTAAATTAAACAAGTTATGTGGGTGTGTCAAATATAATGTAGCAGTTATTTTGTTTTCATAACATAATGAGTAGGCCTGTATTTCCATTGTTCCATGTGTTATTTAACTTTTCTTATAAATAGTAATAAGTAATATAACATAGGTAACGATTTCTTATTTACGTTGGCATGTCTTAGAGTCAGGGGCGGATCCAGAGAGACATTTTGGGGGGGGGGGAACCAAAGTAGAGAGGGAAGTTTTTACTCATAAAAATTAATTATTCCCAGTACATAATTGAAAACAAAATGAACATTTCAGCAGTTTCTTACAAAGGTATTTCAAAATAATGAATGTCGTTGCTTTAATTTAAGTATTTGGGTTATGTTCTAATAAATTTTGAATAATTTGTGCTTAATGTTACAAATTTTGGGGGGGGGGAAATTTCCCCCATTTCCCCCCCCCCCGTGGATCCGCCCCTGCTTAGAGTATGGTAAACGAATTTCCTAACTAGTTTTCAGTACTAAAATAGCATAAAGTGTGATTTGTGCCCGTACGTCGCTTGGTCCGGCTTATCAGTCGGCTGCACTACGGTGGATTTCGCAAATTCAGCTGCAACTCACCGCAGCTCACTCACTCACGGCTAGGTCTCAGTCAATAGAGCGAGGCTCTTATCTCCGTGAGTAGATGAGTAGGAATCGAAGGCTAGAAAGGGGGATTTGAATGGTTGCTGAAATATTTACGAGTTCAAAAATAAAGTTAAGTAAATATTTCAATGTTTAATTATTTTTAAAGTTCAAAAAATTGCAGATGTATCTCATATTTATTTGTTAGACCTTTAGGCAGTACAAACTGCAATCGGTCATGTAAGCTATTTACTTATACTTATACATATACTTATACTTATACTTATCAACAACATTAATACTTATCAACAACAACCTAAGAAGGAACCCTTCACTACCCTCATATCGAAACATGCCTCAATATTTTTCCTGGGTCATCTAGATGCTGTAAGAAGTCCACGCTCCAAAAATTAGCTGCTGGTTTCAACTCCAAGTACCCTAAATCGAACCTGGAAAATGTCGGGTTGAAGCAGTGTAGTGGGAGAAGTTGGACAACCCTTATCTGCAGTTCCAAGTTCCGGATGCGCGGAGACAATTGACGGTCGAAAACAAAACAGAAGTGACTGGTGTTGATACAGTTCATTCTGCACCATAAATAAATAATCGCGTAATTATCACATTCTTCTTAACATGTTTTCACATTTGTCTGTAGACAGAATTCGATCGCTGAGTTGTATATTTGATTGCAACTAGACAGACAACAGAAGGTAGGTTAAAAGCTTGATCCTTTCATTTGCGAATCCAAGCCCATGTAAACAAATGCATGTGAATTGAACCGCAGCACACATCATGCTTCAAGACAATACAGTGCGGTACTACATTCGATTTTTATATAATTAAAAACTCATAATATGGGACGAAAATTATTAAGATAACAATATTAACTTATTACAAATGTTTCAGTATATTGCGAAACATGGCATTCGTAATATAATCCTTCAGTTTGCAAGTTTGTTGTGAATAATTAGGTGAAAGCACGTGAAAGTTCGAAGGCTTGTTCCGATATGTTTCTGATTTGAGAAATTTCGCCACTGCCGGAGAACTCCGCTTAATGTACGTAGGCCTAATTATTTCACAGTAATAATCTGTATATATTCTGTACATACCATTATTCATTTAGCACTCAATTTCAGCTTGAACAACGAAATAAGTAAATAAACATGTCTTTGTTTTTAACGCATATGACAGATGAAAGTAGCCCTCGTGGATATTAATTATTATGGAAGGAAACACGGCCTACTAGAAATATTTCGTTGCCCGCGGGAAGGAGTTGACGAATCAAATACAGATAAGGGCGGAATGATACCAGTGCAATGTTTATATTCTCAAAATGAATGGATGACGTAATACTCCCGCCAGTCAGGGATGTCCAGTCCCATCTCTAGATTACCATGTTATTTTCCCTATATGTTCCGAGATATTTGCAGAGCATTTTAGGGTACTTGGAGTTGAAACCAGCAGCTAATTTTTGGAGCGTGGACTTCTTACAGCATCTAGATGACCCAGGAAAAATATTGAGGCATGTTTCGATATGAGGGTAGTGAAGGGTTCCTGCTAATTCAATCTAGTATTATTTACAATCTTATAAACATATGATTATATGAGTCAATTGTTATACTAATTTATACTAATACTATAACGTAAGTGACACTAAATGAACAAAATATACTTACAGATTACGCTAATTTCTTACCTTTTTACATCATGTAATTATTTGCACTAAGTTGTTCTATTCTATTTCTATGTCTGATTCTAGGTATTCTTGAATATTATAAAAAGGATTTTTTTGAAGCCAGGAATATAGTTTTTCTGTAAATAAATTTGGGGATATTTCTTGAAGTTTATCTGGTAATTTGTTATATGTTATCCCAATATTGTTATGGTATCCTTTTGTTTTGTTTAGCCTACACCTAATTAGATCAAGTTTATTATGATTTCTAATCTGATATGTATGTACTTGACTTCGTGTTTGATAGTTTTCTATGTTTTTTTTTACTAATGACAAGACATCAAAAATGTATAAATTTATTATTGTTAGTATACCTGTCTCTATGAATAGTGGCTTGCAGTGCTCTAATTTTTTAGCATTAGTTATTATTCTAATTGCCTTTTTCTGGATAACTAATACTTGATTAATTCCTACCCCATTACCCCATACTACTAGACCATACCTTATTATACTCTGAAAAAATGCATAATAGGCAGTCTTTACATAATTTAAAGATATACATTTCATTAATCTACTTATTAAATATTTTACACGTGAGAGTCTTTTACAAACCACTTCTGTGTGTTCTTTCCATGGCAGATTTTTGTCAATGGTTATTCCTAATAATGTTGCATTTTTTTCAATTTCATGATCATTTTCTGGAGTTAGTGTGACAAGTAATGATTTAGTTTTTTCTTCATTCAAATATAAGCCATTATTTTTGAACCAGGTTGCTGCTTCTTCCAACGAATTTTTTGCTAGATTTTTTAATAGGTTAAGATCTTTATGGGTACTTAGTAAAGTTGTGTCATCTGCATATATTAATGAAAATGTAGATAGGTTTATGCTGATATCGTTAATCATTATTAAGAATAAAATTGGCCCCAACACTGAACCTTGCGGGACACCATATCTAATATTCAATATTTTAGAATGTTTACCATTTATATCCACCAACTGTTTTCTGTTTTCAAGATAAGATTTTATCATTAATAACTCATTTCCTTGTACACCATAATGATTTAGCTTACTTAGAAGAATATCTTGTCTGACACAGTCAAAAGCTTTGCTTAGATCACATAAGGTGATCTCCGCAGAACAGTTATCATCTAAGGCTACAAGCAGTTGTGTAACTAGATTATCTACAAGACTTGTCGTTGAGTGTCCAGTTCGATACCCATATTGACTATCATTGAAAAGTTTATACTTATCAAAATAATTATAAATTTGCTTTTTGATAATTTTTTCAAAAATTTTCGCTATTATTGGTATGCAAGAGATTGGTCGATAACTCCCTGGTATTTTAGGATCTCCTTTCTTATACACCGGTACTACTCGAGAGAATTTTAAGGGTTGAGGAAAAACTCCCTGTGCTATGCATTGGTTTATGCAGAAAGTCAATGGTTCAAGAATCATATATACAATTTCTTTAATTACCCCGCTAGTTAGGCCGTAGACATCTCTAGAATTTGAATTTTTCAAAGAATTTACTACCTTACAGACTTCTTCCTTAGTTACAAAAGTGAACTCCCAATAGGCTATACATCTCGCGGTTTGATAGCTTTCTGCAGATATCTATTAGTATTTTCAAGCGACACGTTTACCTTAGTGCTTATTTCTTCTACTGTCGATATAAAATAATTATTGTATACATCAGGTAATATCTCATTTGTGTGTATTGGCTTAGTTTTTCCAGCTGCTTCGTTAATCAAGGACCATGTTGTTTTACATTTGTTTGCTGATTTTTCAATATGTTCTTCATTACTTTTTTTCTTTGCATCTTGTATAGCTATTCTATATGCATGCCTCTTTTCCTTTAATGCATTCAACTCTACATCATTCTTAGTTGCTTTGTGAATATCATTGTATGTTAAAATATCTTGTTTCATATTAAGCAGTTCAGGAGTATACCACTTTTTGTATTTAGATTTAGTTTTACTAGTACTGATATTACTTCGTTTATATTCAAGTGTAAAAATTGTATTATATATCTTCAAAAATGTTTCAAAAAAATTATAAAATTTAGCTCTGCAGATAGCTGATTCGCCATACATAAATCCCAATTTGTTTCTTGTAACCTATGTTTAAAAAGTTCTATTTTCCAGGGTGTTATTTTTCTTATTAGTGTTTTTTCTACAGGTTGCTTGTTAATTGATTTATGCAATTGGTCATTATTTATTATTTCAAATTGGATTGCATCGTGATCAGCTAAACCTAGGTTAACTACTGCTATTTTTTAATGCTGTGGCATGAAGTTTGTCATGATATTATCTAAGCAGGCATTACCTCTAGTTGGTGTATTATTTGCACAATATATATTATATTGACGCAATAGGTTTAGCAAGTCTGTTACACTGGACTTGTTGTTCGTTATATCAAATTCCGCGTTTAAATCTCCACATATCACTAATTTGCACTTAACGTTAATTAGGGTTTTCAAAACTGCCTCTAAAGATTGTAGAAATATATCTACTTTGCCTTTGGGAGATCTGTAAATTGTTATTATAATGATATTTTCCATGCACAATTGTATCACAGTAACTTCAAAGTGACATTCATTACAAAATTTGCTTAGATCTATCTGTTTAAAGCTGATGTTCTTAGCTACTAGAATAGAAACACCCCCCTGATATGAGTTTTCCTACAGTAACTATTTCGTATCTCATACCCATTTAGTATGGCATAATCAATTGCTTCCTCCTTACACCAGTGTTCACTTAAACAAACCACTTTGTAATTATTTTCACTTACAATTACCTCTAAATCTTCAATTTTATTGTTTAATCCCTGTATATTTGTATAGACTATTTTAAAGTTTCCAGTCATCCAATTTACATTTGTACATGACCAAGTCCCCTCTTGGCTTAGGTTTGACTTGGTCCAGTTAGGCAGTTTCCCTGATCTTGAGGTAGGCCTACACAGCCTAAGCTAAGGATTTTTCTTTTTTCATTTAATTTATCTTTGAAAATTCTCGCAATTGTTTTACCTAACACACACTTTCCTAGATAGTTGAAATGTTGTCCATGTGTGGTATGATATTTTCTGTCACAAGTACTTGTGTTTATCACAGAAACATTCTTGTAGCTATTACAGATGTATTTATATTTACTGTTGGCCTTATCTACTTCCATATTTACTTCTCCTGTCAGTTCAAGATCGTGTCTTCTTGGGATGTTTACAACGATGACATTGGTGTTGGACAATTTTGCTAATGTTCTCTTTAGTGTTTTTGTTGCCTCTGAAGATTGTTCCTGGCTGATGTATCAGAACCACGAAATCATTTGTGGAGAGTTTTGAGAGCTCATTACTATTAGAGCGTAGGCTACTGTATACCCCCCATCCCCCCCCCCCGTGGGAATTTCCGACACATATATTTTTTTGTTGGTATTCCCATCTAGTTTCAGTTTTCAGTTGTTTGCCCCTTATTAATTACAGCATTTACCCGGAAACCCCGGAAATCCGGAGAAAATTAGTTTGTTTTAATTTTTCTTTGTTCTTTGCTCCTAATATGCCCAGGGAATTTCTGGCTCACATATTTTTTGTTGGTATTACCATCTAGTTTAAGTCTTCAGTTGTTTGCCCCTTATCAATTACAGCATTTACCCGGAAACCCCGGAAAACTACGGAAATCTGGAGAAAATGAGTTTCATTTAATTTTTCTTTGTTCTTTGCTCCTAATATGCCCAGGGAATTTCTGACTCACATATTTTTTGTTGGTATTGTCATCTAGTTTAAGTTTTCAGTTGTTTGCCCCTTACAAATTACAACATATCCCCGGAAAACCCGAAAAACCACTTTTATACGGAGAAAATGACAATGTTTTATTTTTTAAATCTTTGTTCTTTGCTTCTAATATTCAAAGGGAATTTCTGAATCATATGTTCTTTTGTTTGTATTGCCATCCAGATTAAGGTTTCAGTTGTTTGCCCCTTATCAATTACAGCAAATCCCCAGAAAACTCCGAAAACCACGGAAACCCGGAGAAAATGACTTTGTTTTAATGTTTTAAATCTTCGTTTTTTACTTCTAGTATTCAAAGGGAATTGGTGACTCATATAGTTTTATGTTGGTATTGCCATGTAGATTAAGGTTTCAGTTGTTTGCCCCTTATCAATTACAGCAAATCCCCAGAAAACTCTGAAAACCATTGAAGCCCGGAGAAAATGACTTTGTTTTAATTTTTTAAATCTTAGTTCTTTGCTCCTAGTATTCAAAGGGAATTAGTGACTAATATGGTTTTGTGTTGGTATTGCCATGTAGATTAAGGTTTCAGTTGTTTGCCTCTTATCAATTACAGCAAATCCCCATAAAACTCCGAAAACCACGGAAGCTCGGAGAAAATGACTTCGTTTTAATTTTTTAAATCTTAGTTCTTTGCTCCTAGTATTCAAAGGGAATTGGTGAATCATATGGTTTTGTGTTGGTATTGCCATGTAGATTAAGGTTTCAGTTGTTTTCCCCTTATCAATTACAGCAAATCCCCAGAAAACTCCGAAAACCACGGAAGCCCGGAAAAAAATGACTTTGTTTTAATTTTTTAAATCTTAGTTCTTTGCTCCTAGTATTCAAAGGGAATTGGTGACTCAGATGGTTTTGTGTTGGTATTGCCATGCAGATTAAGGTTTCAGTTGTTTGCCCCTTATCAATTACAGCATATCCCCGGAAAACTCTGGAAACCTAAAAAATCCGAAGAAAATGAGTTCGTTTTAATTTTTTAAAAACCTTTGTTCTTTGATCCTAATATTCCCAGGGAACTTCTGACTTACATATTTTTTTTTGTTGGCACTGTAATCTAGATTAAGGTTTCAGCTGTTTGCCCATTATCAATTACAACATATCCCCGTAAAACCCGGAAAACCACGGAAATGCACAGAATTTCTAGAACTCGGAACTTGTGATCTACGGTCACTGAAACCGTCATTGCGAAGTAATTCTTCTGCTTCAAGTGTGTCCCTTGCAGGTTCAAAAGGGTGAGTATATGGACTACGAGATATCTGCCATAATTGTGATGGTCACATGCAAAGAAAAGGGGAATCATATCTTCTAAACATGCCAAGTGTAAGTCAAAGTTGTTTTCTTTAGTTGCTCGCTGAAATCTCAAAATCAATGACACTTTGTCCATATTACCATTCCAAAATTGTGCTGTTTTACCGAATGTCCCTTCTCTAACCTCAGTCAAGAAAGTTTGGTAGTGACTGTGGAAGGTTTGGTAAGATAAATTCATTATCATTCACAGATGTCAAATTAGAATATGAAGTGTGTTCTGTCAGGTTTCCAATCGCCTTCATTCCATCAGCATCAGGATTTTTTCTAGTATTCTTTGCCATGCTGTAATTGGTAAGGGGAAAACACCTGAAACCTCAAACTATATGGCAATAGCAACAAAAATTATGTGATTCAGAAATTCCTTGGGAATATTAGTATCAAAGAGCAAATATTTTAAAAAAATTAAAACAATCTCATTTTCTGCGGATTTTCGTGGTTTTCAGGGTTTACGTGGATATGCTGTAATTGATAAGGGGAAAACAATTTAAACCTTAAACTAGATGGCAATACCAACAAAAAAACATATGAGTCGGAAATTCCCTGGGAATATTAGGAGCAAAGAACAAAGATTTTAAAGAGATTTTTAAAAAGTCAATTCCTCCGAATTTCCGTGGTTTTCGGAGTTTTCTGGAGATATGCTATAATTCATAAGGGGCAAACCACTGAAACCTTAATCTAGATGGCAATACCAACAAAAAAACATGCGAATCAGAAATTCCCTTTGAATATTAGGAGCAAAGAACAAAGAATTAAAAAATAATACATAGTAATTTTCTCCGTATATACGTGGTTTTCCGGGGTTTCCGGGGATATGCTGTAATTGGTAAGGGGCAAGCAACTGGAACCTTAATCTATATGGGAATATCAACACAAAAACATATGGTTCACCAATTCCCTTTGAATACTAGGAGCAAAGAATTAAGATTTTTAAAAAATAAAACGATGTCCCTTTCTCCGGATTTCCGTGGTTTTCGGTGTTTTCCAGGGATATACTATAATTGATAAGGGGAAAACAACTGAAACCTTAATCTAGATGGTAATGCCAACAAAAAAACATGTAAGTCAGAAATTCCCTTTGAATATTATGTGCAAAGAACAAAGATTTAAAAAATAAAACATAGTAATTTTCTCCGTATATACGTGGTTTTCCGGGTTTTCCGGGGATATGTTGTAATTTGTAAGGGGCAAACAACTGGAACATTAAACTAGATGCCAATACCAATTAAAAAGGGTGATTCAGAAATTCCCTGGGAATATTAGGAGCAAAGAACAATGAAAAATTAAAACAAATTCATTTTCTGCGAATTTCCGGGGTTTTCCGGGGTTTCCGGCTAAATGCTGTAATTGATGAGGGGCAAACAACTAAAATCTTAAACTAGATGACAATACCAACAAAAAAATATATGTGTCGGAAATTCCCACGGGGGGGGGAGGGTTTCATATTGGTAGCCCATGGTCTATATCTGTGACCTTCTCAAACTTGGCCCTTGGTTTTACATATGCCTCCACTTCATAATTGGTATCTATTTTCGTCATTGCCTCGTTGACCACTGATGAGAGGCCTCTTCCATAGCTGTCTGCAAGTATGCTGATTTTATACGGTTTTTTCTGCCTAGGCTTATGTTTCACTGCAGGTTTATTACATATGGTCACTTGAGTAGTTCCGTTATCGTTCATGTCTGATAATGCCTCGAAACTATTCCGTAGAGGTGGGAAATGTTCGTTCCTTTCTAGGTTATGATAGGCATATCCTTTGTGCGATACTGTTTCCCAACATTTGGAACGTGCATTGGGCCTATGAACTTGTTGCCACCCTTCTGTGTTGTTACGTTTCAAGTGTTCATTTTCCTTTTTTAATCGTTCATTTTCATTGGCGATCTCTTTTAGTTCCTTATTAAGCATTTCAATGATAAGTTGTAGCGATGCCACTGTTTCCGCGTCGTCTGAAACGGCCACCTTGCCACTGACACCTACCACCCTCAATACTGCATCCCTCTGTCCATCTTCATTTATTGTGCAAGAGTCTTTACTTTCTTCGATGTTTACGTTGCTAACTTCTTCCTGGGACGAGTTTTCAAACTGTAGCTCCTTGTTTTTCCTGGATGCATTTCGTCGCGTTACAACACCTGACGCCATCTTGCTAGCATTATTAGTAGTAACTCGAAATCACAGATGATGTAAGGTTTTCCCAATGTATAACTGTAATATATCGTCGTACTTATGGAATGTTCTTATGTCATCATCTTTCAAAGTTCAATAATTGATGTTACGTTCTGTAAGTTTATCTCTTTCTCTTATTATTTCTCAATATGCATAGGGTAAGGTGGTACATTTTCGAACACTTAACAAATATTCTTATTTTATGAACACAGTAAACTGAAGACAAGTTCAACTGTATCGTAATCACAAAGTTAGCAATGTAGTTGACCCTTCAAAAAAATATGGAAGTCAAACAGCTGTAAAATTGGTCATGGCAATCAATCTTTCATTTCCAGAATATCGTTCGAAAATGTACCACAGTAGGTACAATTCTAAACACCAGTGGGTACTATTTCGAACAGTGGCATTTTCAACGAACGAATTTCTTTCTTCCAAATATTATATTTTATTATTATTATTTATCAATAATATGAGCGTAATAATGAACTGTCAAGTTTTGAATAGGCAGATAACAGGTTTGGGGCATGTGGTCAGCATGCCGACTCCTACGTCAGTTATGGATGGCTTACTGAACCGGAGCCGCTACTTCTTTATGAATTAGCTCTTCGGTTGGTGTCAGGAGGCTGAATGCACCCCGTTCCAAATCGCCCTACCTCAGAAAAATTCGAGGAGGTAACGGGGATCGAACCCTGACTTGCGGGTCCGTAGTCAGCAACCACTAGACCATGCAGGCGGGTCTGTCATAACATCAAGAGCAATAATAAAAAATACTTAACAACTCCAGAACGATTTCTGTTTGCTATTCTGTATTGCATAATTGCTGAGATGTAATAGCAATCCAGAGGAAGTGCAGTTCATAGATCTTCGTTGAAATAATACCACTGTTGAAAGCTGTGTGATGCCATCCTTTAAATATTTGACTGGCACAGTTAATAATAATAAACATGCAGAATGCTGTGATGGCAAAACAACTTTTCCATGCAAGCGATCGCGGGTTAAAGTACTGTTCGAAATTGTACCTAAAATCCGTTCGTATTTGTACCTCGAGCTAGTTTTTGTAAATTATACATAGTTGCAAATTCCGCTCACGAATGACCATTGTTGTGCCAATGACTTACGTATTAGAGACTACGCTATTTGTTGGTATGAGTTAAAAATTGGTCCTCAACAATGTATTCCAGTAACACAACGTGGGATTATAAGCAATTTTATAACGTGCCATTTTTCCAGCATGGAGTTTGTACCTTCGATTGGAAAATAATATTTTATGGCCGAATGAGTCAACTTAAAACATCATTCTCGCGGATACAGATCAACAAAACAATCAGTATGGAGGCTATATTTTTTAAAAGAGGTTGGCTAACATTTGAAACCCAAAAATGGATAAAAATCTTAGTCCGTTCAGAATTGTACCATGTTCGAAAATGTACCACCTTACCCTAGTTAAGTAGCTTGGATATTTATATTCTTTACAATAGGCAAAATTTACGCGCTTACAACTTATTATTTGTTTCACAATCTAGATTTCTATAGCGCGGATTCAATACTTAATCTCGGTGACAATTAAAAGCTCCACCGGTTGTGAATAATATTTCAATGTCTTTTCAATAATACTTACGTAGATAATTACTTATACTAACGCGCTTCTATGTATGTGTCTGCCTAAACTATTTTATTATGCGCGGGTTTAAATTATTTTGCTAATGCTAAAAATCTGTTTGTCGTGAGTGTCCTGAAGTGTACGCCTTGTAGCTATGTCAAAAATCTTCGAAGTCTCCCTTGAATATCGATTTTTCTGCTGTTATGTATTGGTCTGTCAAAAGCTATAGTCTTACCTAATTGGAGAATGAGTTTTGCTTCTGCTATTCTTTTAAAATTCTTTCGGTTAAGATTTAGCGTGATGTGTCGTTAGCAATTTATCAGAGCTGTCAATTTGGGCCTGGCGCCAGTAGTCTGAGTTAACAGCGAACTCCTCCCTGATTTTCATTGTATAATGTAATTTGTCTAATTGCTCCTAATCTATACATTTAACGTCAATGAAAGGTCTTTCTTCCTGAGGGGATTGGTCGTCCGGTTCGAATGATATAAGTTTCATCAATGTCCTGTAATAATTAATCAGTGTGATTAATTATTTATGATTTACTGTAATTGTCCTTTAATTAATAATGTCATGTCATACAACAAACTATTGTCCTAAATGTCGTCTATCTTTTGGTGTAATTTGTATTGTTCTCCGTTTAATCGTTTAGGTTTAATTACTGTTTAATGTCGTTGCGGGAAGTTTGAATTTTTTCTATATGAACTGGAACTGTCACAGATTTTCATTAGTTCAACATTTAAACCAATTTCCGGGTAGGTAAAAATTTCTTATTTACGTTGGCATGTCTTAGAGGGGTGTACATCAATTAGCGCGAACTGATTAAAAATACATCAATTGAGCGCGCGGTCAGTTTTGGGTGTACATCAATTGAGCGCGGTGGTTAGTTTTGGAATGTATCAATTGAGCGCGATTATAAAGTAATTATTCTATATACTGTTTCCTCTTTTTATATGTAGGATTGGCTCTAACAATATTCCCTAGGCGTGAGAAAGGTTGTGTGCAAAGTGTGCCAACGCTGATCCTATACTATTTCCAACTAAAGAATAAAGTAGATGTAAACAAACACACTGATATGTATTACTCCGCGACCACGTGTTCGTTGGCGCATTGCAGACGACGCAATTTCAATGCAAGAGGAACTCGTTAATATTGATCAAAGAAAGCTAGCATCTACAGAAACAAAGCTGGATTTCACAAATATTTCATATGCCTACGTTTAAAATGCTAATGCATTGTAATATTTCAATGTCATAATGAAAATCTACCTACTGCAAAATGTATTAAAAACATTCAAGATCACAGTTTTTTCGCCACTATTTAACGGCTTTCCCCACTTGGGCTTAACAACACGAGGTGGTGAGGCCTGATTAGCTTCAGCCATTGAACTGTATTGCTGTATTTTATTATTTATAATAGCTGTGGTAAGCTTGTTTTGACCGTTAACTGTCTTCGAAGAATATATGACAAGTGACTGTGCTATTTTTTCATACCTTTGTTGTGTTCAGGCATGCGCGTCGCATTACATTCAACCGATAATATCAAATAATAATATTGGTATTGCTTAAACCACATAGAAAGTGTTGCTACGAACTTGAGAAACGTGCTTAATTTAGTCGTAGATCAAATACATTACTTACTTTTTATGTTTTGAAGAAACTACATTAATACTCGTAAGAAGACGACAAGCAAGAGCCTGGAGGGGTTGTGCGTCCAACTGCCAATCAGAACCCATCATGTCACGTTATTTTGTTTACATCTACTTTATTCTTTAGTTGGAACTAGTATAGAGAATTTTTGTTTCAATAGTGCACATCCACACACACACACACATATATACTTTATATATATATGTTTGTTCAAGTCATTACTGAGACACAAACTAGAGCCAATCCCACATATAAAAGGAGGAAGCAGTAGCCTATATATAAGAATTACTTAATAAATATCGACGTGGAAATATTACTAGAATTTGTTTCCTATTAGCCAAGAAAGTGACGTAGATAAATTATGACAAGTAGCCTACCAACTTAACGGTACGCAAGTACAGCGTTTTTAACCGTACCTGTCAATGTACAGAGAGTCCTAAGATTCTACAAAATAGGACAGGAAATTGCTGCCGCTGGTGCAAAAGTGAGCGTTGCGCTCAATTGATGCATTTCAAAATTGACCGCCGCGCTCAATAGATGCATTCAGTTCTGGTAAAATTTTCTCTTGCGCTCAATTGATGAACTCCGGTCTTAGAGTATGGTAAACAAATTTCCAACTAGTTTTTCAGTGGTAAAATAACATAAAATGTGATTTTCACAAGTTCAATATTTAATAAATTTACGGGGGTGTGCCCCGTCTTAGAAAACGATTTCTTGTTTACATTGGCATGTCTTAGAGTATGGCATACAAATTTCCCAACTAGTTTTTCAGTGCTAAAATACCATAAAATATTATTTCCATTACTTCAATATTTAACAAATTTCCGAGGGTTAACCCCCAACTTAGGTAACGATTTCTTGTTTCCGTTGGTTTGTCTTAGAGTATGGTAAACCAATTTCCTAACTAGTTTTTCAGTGCTAAAATAGCGAAAAATGTTATTTTCATTCGTTCAATATTTTCAAATTGTCCGGAGGTGGACCCCGACTTAGGTAACGAGTCTTATTTACATTGGCATGCCTAACGAGTTTTTCAGTGCTAAAATAGCGTAAAATGTTATTTTCATCCGGTCAATATTTGAAAATTCTCCGTGGGGTGGACTCCGACTTTGGTAACGATTTCTTGTTTACATTGTCATGTCTTAGAGTATGGTAAACCGATTTCCTAACTAGTTTTTCAGTGCTAAAATAGCATAAAATGTATTTTAACTAGCTCAATATTTAAAAAATTTCCGGGTGTGGATCCCCAACTTAGGCAACGATTTCTTGTTTACTTTGGCATGTCTTAGAGTATGATAAATAAATTTTCTAACTAATTTTTCAGTGCTAAAGTAGCTTAAAATATGATTTTCAGTAGTTCAACGTTTGAACATTTTCCGGGGTTGGACTCCCGACCCCCCTTTCTTGAGGAGTATTCCATACCCCCAAACCCCCTCCCCGAAATTATTTTCTGGCTACGTCATTGTTGCACTTATATTATTATACTCACCAGAAAATATCATATGGGCGCCCTTGGAGTCATAATTAAAGAGTCTAAACTCCAGCCATCTGTCCTCTTTCATAGTGCGCGTGCACAGTCTGTAATCTGAGAAGCAGGATCATGCTGCCACTGCAGTAGCCATTGTCTGTATCAGCAACTGAAATCCTATAGTCTGATCCCAAATAAGTTCACTATTTACATTTTTACATCATGGAGCTCAGAAAAGTATTCTTGCAGGAAGCCTCAAAGGTATTCTGTTTGAAAGATGAAACCCAGGAATGTGTTCCTACAGCCAGAGCAGTGAGGTTCGTGGAGTCAAAAAATATTCCTACGCTCTGGAACTACTGTATATAACTTCACTATTTACAAGATAGCGCCCAGGAAGGTTTTCCTACAGACTGAACCGCATTAACCACATGAATTGAGTTAGGGAGTCCTGATAAGTATTCTTATAGCCAGGAACTCAATAACCTCATTTGTATACAACGGCGCCCAGGAAAGTATTCCTAAATCCTGGGTCTGAAAAGCTTACTATTTACATAATCTTATCCAAGAATTATTCCTTCAGGTTGATCCTTAACAATCTCGCTATTTACATGATAATACCCAGAAAAGGATTTCTTCAGTGTGAGACTCAATAACCTCACTACATTGTACTGCTTACTGTCAGAAAAGTGTTCATATGGGTTGAATCTCTTTTTCTCCACTTCTTACATTATGGCACCCTCGAAGAAATGGTTATAGTCTCAATAAACTACTAGGCATAGTCCAATAACAACTCCCCCATCGCGATATGGCTTCTTCACACGTCTGGCGCGATGTATTTGTTTTCAACCGAACCAGGGTGACCAACTATGATTGTTGCAGCTCTGCCCTCTTCCTACTCCATTTGTTTTGCTACCCGTGTACCTAATATTTTTTAAGTAACAAATTTTGTACAGATAGTCTAAATAATGCATAATATTATCCACATAGTCAAGCGCGCGAAGCGGAGGCGGCAACCGAAGCGGAGCGCAAACGTATTTATTTGTAGTAGCACATCGAATTGCGCGCGTCACGTTATGTCGTGCGTTTTTTTATGTTGATCACAGTTCATCGCTAAACGACGTCACGCAGGCAACGTCCAATCATGCGCTTCTACTCCGATCTGTACAATTAAAATGGCGGAAATATTGCTACTCTTTGCCATTTCGAACTATAAAAGAAAGTATACTATTTAGGGCGGGTGGGTTGGACTAAATCACTCGTGAAGATAACATCTCTCTTTAAAATGGTATGTTTTGAAATCCGTGTGTTTTAAACTGTTTTATGGAGATAATCTCGTGTTAAAATATGGGGCAGTTGCCAACTGTATTTTGCCAACTACTACTTACATTACAGCGTCTATGGAAGTATTTTTACAGCCTGGCCATCAGTAGCGGCTATTCAGGGGAAGATGGTGAAGAACAAATTCACCTACCATTTCCTACTTATTTGATTCGAATTTTATTTATAATTATTTTTATGATCATAATTATTATATTAGTATTATTATCGTTATTACTTTTACTGTTATTCCCGTAAGATGAAATTCAGTAATATATTGTTTGAATGTTCGCGCCAGAGACAGCGTTTCGCAGTTCCTCAATATTCACCAGGAGGGCAATCACGGAACACCAACTGAAGAACAAACTTTCCAGCTTCTCTTGCTCTTCTTGGTAACATTCTGTTTACAGCGGTTGCTATGGCAACGTGTAGAAAATTTCCCCCGCTTCTCCACCCTCTCACCGGGATATACGTCATATCTGAAACAGACAATTTTTGGTCTTCTTGCCTCCTTGCCTATACTCACCGAGCTAAGCCGATAGATTTATGAGTACTTGTCTCCCCGGCCGGGACCGTCTAAATGACACTTCTTTCCTAAATACTGTAGTTTTCCTACAAAGTAAAATAAATTTAGCTCTGATTCTATTTTCTAAGTTTTATTAAGTAAGATAAGAAGGCATTATATTTCCTCGCTTTGGGGGGGGACTACATTTTTCCAGATTCTTAATTGAGAATCCCACTAATAATTTTAAAGTACTGTAGCAGGGAAGCAAATGGAAAGTAAGTTTTATGTTTGAACACAGTCATTCTACTCTGATGAATGTGCGTGGGAACATGCATTCCCACCAAATTGTCAGTCTGTTCCATGTGTTGCTATGTGTCAGTAGTGATTGTTCGTAACGTATATTTAAGAGTGATTTCACTTTATTAGTTCAGGTGAGCTTCAGTTTTAAAAAAATGCTGTTTACTTTCATTGCGTTTGGCAATATAAATTTATCACAAGCTGTAATGTAAAATTGAATCTGTTAAAACGGATACAAATTCCCTTTAGTCGTTGGAGAGATGATAATAAGAGAAAAGTTAAATTCCCAGGCTAGCAAGCCATACAAAGACAAATTAAACACTTCATGGTACAACCAGCACCAGTGGTTATGTAGGAACTATTACATTAAAAAGCTATGCTGTTGGCCATGCCTTCACCTTAGGCATGGAATGAAACTGGAGTCTGTGACTTTTTAAATGTTATTCGTGCTCTGGAGGATAGGAGGATCAACTTGACATACAACAAATAGGTAAGCAATGTAACATAATAATGTGCACGTAGGCCTATGTGCATTGATAGCAGGGATAAATATAAAGCCACCTTCTTCCCCCTGTGGGAGAACTTTGTATTTCCTACTGTTGATGCACCTACATGAGCTTTGCAAACCTTGATTTGAGCTTCACCTACGTTAACAAGTACGAGCCGCTACTGCTGGACATAAATAACCTCAAATTTTGCACTGTCCGTAGTATGTTCATTATTTTGTATCCGTAGTAACTTAGTATGATGTTAGTTTGCCGTGACCTATTAGTAGTGGTTTGACATTGCCTGTTGCTAGACTTAAGCCTGTTTTTACGCTGGAAAAGGATTAGTTGATTGGTTATGATGGCAAAGTCCAGTAACAACTCATCCGATCGTCACATACGGCCGGCCGGCATTTGTTTTCAACCGAACCGGTTGACCAACACTATGCTCATTGCAGTAGTAGGCCTACGATGGCCACTGAGGTATGCAACAGGTGCAGTGAAGTATACGAGCTAATGATGTTACGTTAAGAACAGTGACAGGTTCTGGTAGATTATAAACAGTGACATTATTCTTAATGCCATGTAGAGCTTGATTAGTGGGAGTTATGTTAGGAAAAGTTTTATTAGTTCAGTAGGCGCATATCGAATTGTGCTCGTTTCGAATGGCAGATATATTCTAGATTAGTGACAGTTAGGTTAGGAACAGTGATATTAGTGTTAGTGATAGGCTATATTAGGTTAGGAACAGTGCATAGGAGCATATCGAATTGCGCGTCTCATTATATGCTACATTTAATTTTGCACGTTGTGTTATGTTGGTCACAGTTCCTCGTTAAGCTTCGTCAGCATCCAATCATGCGCTTCTTGTCCGATTTTTTACAATATATAAAATCAGGTAAACTGATGTAACAAAGTGGCAGTATGTTTTTCTTTAATCAGTTATGATGGCAATTATGATATGCAGAATACAAATAAAAAGTCAAATTGGCCGGTTTCGGGATTTTATCCAATATCAATAGACGTCTTCCCATGGACATTAAAAATGTGTATACCAAGTTTCATAAAAATCCGGTAAAGCGTATTTGAGTTACCGCGTCTTTAAAATAGACACTAAATTGGGTTTTACTCCGGTACCGGACTACCGATTAGGTCCAATATCAGTAGACATCTTCCCATGTACATTAAAATGGGTATACAAAGTTTCAGAAAAATCCAATTTGAGTCATCACGACTTCTTATACCCTGTTTGATGTAAGTTGGCACGGTTCAGAAAATTGAGACAGAAGATGTTTGGCAGAAGTCAGTTATTGAACAGAAAGAGATAGAAACATACTATTGTGAAAGGTTACTCACTCCACGAATTTGTAGCTGTCACCATGACGAGGGTGGCATGGGAGAAATACTATCAGTGTAACTGCTAGAAGCAGTGGTGGTCTGTGTGTCTATATTGGCCACTTTCATAGGACTTAACATAAGCACCATTTAAAGTAACAAGTCGCCACGTCTCCTTTTCTAAACGACAATATGACTGCTTAACACATCTGGCGATTACTTAATCCTCGAATTTCTGGTTTTCCCCCATTTTTTCTATACAACCCTACCCCACACTCTGCTCAGTGGGATAGTGGAGTGAGTAACTTTTGGCTACCTGCTGAATAGTAGCCGGGTAGTTTTATGACCACAGAGCCAAGATAACCCACACAGCCTATATATATTAACATAAAATGCACTAAATTGGGCATTATTCCGGTACTGGCCAACCGATTTGGTCAAATATCAATACACGACTTCCCATGAACATTATAAATGCGTATACGAAGTTTCATAAAAATCCGATAAAGCGTATTTGAGTAATTGCGCCTTTAAAATAGATACTAAATTGAGTTTTACTCCGGTACCGGTCAACAGATTACGTTCAAATTCAATAGGGTACTTCTCATGGACGTCATAAATGCGTATACCAAGTTTCATGGAAATCCGATACAGCGTATTTGAGCTATGGCGCCTTTGTAATATAATCTATTAAAATAGGCACTAAATTGGGCATTACTCCGGAACCGGTGAATCGATTTGGTTCAATATCAATAGGGTTCTTCCCATGGACAAAATGTGTTTTCCAAGTTTCATGAAAATCCGAAAAAAAGCGTATTTGAGTTATGGCGCGTACAGGCACACGGACAGACGGACAGACATTTTTCGTCCCCACACACAATCTCATAAAGTACCATACTGGCACTTAATAAAAGACTGCCTCCCGTTTCAATTAAGAAAAACACTTGTTCAGACACTCATTTTGCCTCATTTTGATTATTGTGACGTCCTACTTACTGACTTAAACAGCAATTTGACTCAAAGACTGCAACGTGTTCATAATGCGTGCGTCAGATATATATGTAACATTCGTAAATATGACCACATAACACCGTCACTGGAATCACTTCGATGGGTACGCCTGCGTGAGCGAAGATATTTTCACTGTCTCATACTACTTTATAGAATCCTTCATACCTCAACACCTAGCTATCTTTCCAGTCGCTTTCATTACCTTTTTTCCTACCATAACTTGGGCACGCGCTCTCAGCTTGACCCCTTACTATCCATGCCTCTTTACAGAACTACACATTATTCGAATTCGTTTACAACAACAGCTATTCGTCACTGGAATTCACTGCCTAGCCATCTCAGGAGCTGCCAAACGACTTCACAGTTCAAGCGCCATTTAATAAATTTAGTATACAATAACATTTAGGAATTGATGCTAATTAGTAATATATTTTAATTTTCATTATATTTTGTAATAACTAAGAATGTATTTGTTTAGACTTTCATCATTTTTTTCTTTATTTTTAGTCATTTGTATTACTTATGTTCTATTTTTTTTCTTTGTATTTAATGTTCGTTTCTTGTATTCATGTATATCAGTTCTATGTTTTATTATTAATCATTATTATTATTATTATCATTATGTATTTCATGTTTTTGCCCTGGCTGAGTGGTAGAGAAGGCCTTATGGCCTTAACTCCGCCAGGTTAAATAAATAAATAAATAAATAAAATAAATAAATAAATAATATGGATGAAATATCGTTACTTTTCCCCACTTCGTACTACAGGGTCTTTATTATAAGTTGAGACGAGCTGACGCGAGTGAGTTCTTCCACTGTAATGCCCCTAATTTCATTCGTAATGTTTTCTTTCAGTTCCTCCAATGTGTGAGGATTTGTTCGATAAACCTTATCTTTAAGAATGTGGTTTCCAGATACAATGCCTGTATAACACAGGAAGGACGACACTTCCAACATATGTTATAAGGTAAGATATGTAATACTTTATATAGCCTACACTCTAAGCAGGGAAGCCGCGCGCGCGCCGCCCGCGGCTAATGCGCACGCCGTAGCGGAGAGTGAAAACACCGGTCGCCCCGTCTCAACTTATAATAAAGACCCTGTATAAAGGAAAGGGTAATATTTAGGGCGTTGAATGAAATGTGTTGAAATCCATGTGTTTTTATCTGTTTTATGAAGATAATATCGTGTTAAAATATGAGGGGAGTTGATATTAGTACCGGTACCAATGAAGAATGGAATGAATTGCGTATAGCAGCTTTTCAGGGAAACCCCCCTGAAGAAATTTAAGAATAACTTAAGGTCTTCTTTATGTATTACTTAGATTAAGTAATGCTACCTTCTTATGTAATGGCTCTTGTTTATGAAATGTTACTCGATCATGTGATGTTACTCGTTCATGTGTAAATATTATAGTCGGGTAGTAATGTAGTATAAGGAAACGCTGCCACCGGGTAGTAACCCAATTGCAATGAATAAATAAATACATACATACATACATACATATACATATTGGAATTTGCTGTTATGATTATTTAACGACGGCTGTGTATTGCTATATAGGCCTGTAACTGGTACCAGCGTGCTGGAATTTTGTCCAGCAGGAAATCTTTAACATGCTTTTAAATACACCGACATGATAATATCGCATTGACGGATACACAAACGCTATCTACCAGATCAGGGATCGAACCCACGAACTTGTGATTAGAAAGCCATTTCCTAACTGCTCCACTTAGGCCGACGAGAAAAGCTAGAACGGACTTTAATGCCGTAACTCAACAAACTAGTACATTTGCAAGAAAGCAGAACACTAATCTCCTGTCTGACTTGGGCAAGGGAACAACTTCAATTATTTCATTAGCCACTTCCGCTGCCCTGGAGGGAGATGATACTGGGACATTTCTCTCCACCAGATTGACTCAGCATGTACTTCTCGTTAAATGAAGACTAAATGTTTTCTTTTTAGCCTTTGTACTGCGCACAGATAGGGGTACGCCGTAGCGTAGTGGTTAAGGCGCTGCGCTACAAACCGGAAGGTCGCGGGTTTGATTCCCGATGAGGTCGTTGAGATTTTTCAATTGCGCCTAATCCTTCTGGTGGCACTATGGCCCTGGGGTCGACTCAGCCTCTAACAGAAATGAGTACCGGGAGCAATCCTGGAGTAAAGGCGGCCGGTGCGTAAGACTGACAACCTTACCACCTTCATGTGCCGAATGTCCAAATACTGGGAGCCTCAACCTCCTGGAACCCTCTGGGCCTCCATGGCCTGTATAGGGATCACTTTACTACTGCGCACAGATAAGTAAATTCTATTTCCACGTTCAATTTACAACGAGCCAGGATCGGACCGGCCATAAGGGCATTCAGGCGAATACCGGTGCGCCGCGTCGCTCAGATTTTCGTTGAAAGGCGCCGGCTGGCTATCATTTTTTATAAGCTAAGAAGTAGTCAGAGGGTTGAAAGCTGTGCCTAGAGATTGAGATGCAATTTGTCTTACCCATGATGTCATTATTAGGGACCGGATTCTTAGGTTTTTACCTATTTTTTTCCTTACTTCCTAAACAAAAAGCGCTTATACACTTTTTCGAATCATGTCCATACGATTCACCCACATTAATTCTATGGCACCTAAAAATACCTAAATGGGGTATAAAAACCTAATTATACCTAAATGGGATATAAAACCTAAAATATTTAATTTAGGCTACTTTTTTCTTTTTTGTTTGTCAGTTGAGAAATCGATATTTTGCGGAGAGACAATAATTTTTTGTCGGGTTGAAATTAATAACACCAGCGTTTCGTTCAACCCATTGTCGTCTAGGATGGACAGTATCAAGAGAGGAAGTATAAGAGTACCGGCGTATTCCTTTTAAAATATTCCAGTGTCCAATTAATTGCCGTAATTGCTTCGATAAAATTCACACCTATGACGTCATGTGAGGTTGAAAGGACCTTTTCTCCCTTTAAATGTATTCTAAGAGATAACAGGAAGAACTTCACAGTTGAGAATCTTGAAAGATATACTGTAACCAGGAACTGTGAGGCAATCTTATTTTCACTGCTTCTTTTGATTGTTTATGCTTTCTTTCTTCAATTGTATAATATTGTCCTAAAGCAAGTTTACATAAATTTAAGTCAATATTGTTAAGTTTAACTTTACAAGTATTATGTATTGAATCCTATGCAGCACATTCAAATTCATTAAACCAATTATTCTACCCGAAAACGATATTTTGGACAAAAACCTAAAAAAAACTATTTCACCTAATGGAAAACCTAAAACAGTGTTTTTAAAAACCTAAAAATCCGGTCCCTAGTCATTATTAATGACATAGCGGAAACTAGCGCAATGTTGAAATCTCTTCTGGTTTAATGTAGCATTCACTACCTGTGTGTAGGCTTACTGTATTGTGTTTTAAAAACAATAAACCTGACTTTAGTCCTTACACTAGCCTAAATTATAAAATGTGTTTGCATAAGCTGTATTGGTAATTTTGTTCAGCATAAACTAAAAGAAATCTTGATATGAAACACACCGTATAATATAAAAATGCACATTATAGAATCCATGTAGGAAACTTTAACAAAATTGCATATCCAGTTGTTTCAATCTGATGCAAAGCTTTATTGTTCTCCAGACAAGGCTGAGTTTCTAAAAACAGTGGGTCGCTTATAACTACCCTTCTACAGTGATTTTTTCGAATCTTCGGTATCTTCTGCGTAGGGTAGGTTGCCTGATATTAGACTTCGTACCGTTCCTCGATATCCATTGCGAGATCGGATGGAGGAATGAGGAAGTTATTGTATATTTATTCTTTATGAATTGATAATTTTGCTAGGGTGCAAGAGGTCGCAGGTGACTTTTTTCTTTTCATAATATTTTTAAGTTTAATTAGTGTACCGATACTGTATGAAATTTTAAGAATTCACTGTCACTGCCCTGTATAATAAATTCTTGGTGAAAATTATATAAGGTATTGACAGAGAATTCATACAGTTTTATTCAGTAGACTGTAAAATGTTATACGATAATGAAAAAAATACACCCACACAAAGCAGTGGCAGCGAATTCTATAAAGTCTTATAGGGAACACTGTATTTCAGTTTTTAAAATATTCTGAAAGCAAAAAAACGAATATAACGTAGTGGCAGTGAAGTCTTAACATGTTAAACGGTACAGTGCATTTACGTTTTTAAAATATATGAAAGCAAAACAAAGGAAACAACAAGGCTGTGACAGTGTATTTTTGAAATTCAAGTTTCTATAACATTATAAAAGCAAAAGAAAACACAATGCAGTGGCAGTGAATTCTATAAAATATTATACGGAACACTGCATTTAAGTTTTAAAAATGCGTAAATATGTAAGGTAGTGGCAGTGAATTCCTAAATATGTTATATGGTATTCTGTATTTAAGTTTTAAAATATTACCAAAACAAACAAAAAACACAAGGCAGTGTCAGTGAATTCCAAAAAATATTAGAAAAAAATATTAGAAAGATTTTAAAGGATTTTAAGACGTGTAAATTTGATTTAAAATACAGAATGCTGGTGAATTTTCTCAAACTTCTTTAACAGTAAATATTTTATCAGACCTAAGTTACATTATACAATGAATAGTAGTAATTGTAGTAGTAGCAGCAGTAGTCCTTTGAGTCTAACTAGATTCCTAGTGATCCTATGGATTTACAAGGCAGTATCTCTCGTGAGTGTTTTCCCGTTGCCTTCTCCCTGTACGAGAATTATTAAAACGTACAAATTTTCAAATGAAAATGGTTGCCTATTTTGAGCTAACAAAGCTTTTGTACATAAAAAGGCTGTTTATACTGATACTATCAGAGGACATTTAAACTAAACAGTATCACTTGATTCTAGCTCTGGATTAACAATACCAAAAATTATCTCCTGACAGAGCATTTCTATTCCTTTCACGTTAGTTAAACCAGATTAACTTCAGACTTCAGTATATATTCAATTACACAATGAGAACTGAAGTATAAACTGTGGGTCAACAGTTTTCAAGAGTCCTTGCCCTAAGACTACTACTGAAAATAATATGAACCAATGTAATGTAACAAAGTGCTTTCCTTTAATTAGGTTTTTCAACACATAGTTTTCTATATATTTTAGTAACTTATTCTCTTAGCAGCAAACATGCTAAGTCATGCAAATCATAGCTCTGGCACTGAAATTGAAAGATAAATAAAAACTTCACTTTTTTTCAATAACTGCACGAAAGAATTATTGTAGCGAATAAAGAGGCACTGACAATATTTTTACGATGACATGGTTAGTACTGAAAAGTGGTGCCGTTTATGTTAGAATTTATTTTGAAATCTATCCTTATAAATGTGTTAATAAGCTATTTTTATATTAAACGCATAATGAGTTAGGTAATTTTAATGTAGCCTACGGGCATTATATAGATGTGCCTTGAGTTTTCAGCATCAATACATGATTTAAGGGGAGATGGTAGTTATTAGTGTCAAAAATTTTTCTTTGGCTCATGTAATAGAGCATAGTTTTCTGAACAGTTTGATATATAGGTATTATATAGCGTAAATATAATGAATTTTATCCACCTGTTTGATTCTATGACTGTTCCATTTCACATGGGTTTTTAATAACAAAGTTTTATTATACATACATAAGACTGAATTTTTAATATTTTATTGGTAAGTTTAAATTAATGTTGTACATTTTTAAACAAATGTTACTTGTGAATCCAATTTAATGTAATATGTAAAATGTCAAAAAACATCTAATTTTAATTTTGTAGCTATCTGTAATATGTTTTAACTTGTTTAACGCATATATTTTAGAAGTCTAGCTACAATAAGATAATAAATAACAAACGTATGCAAAAATATAGTAAAAAAATTTTTTCGAAGCAATCCCAAAAAACATTAGTTGGATGGTATAAGTTACATAAGTTTTTTGAGGGTATAAGGTGGATAAAATTCATTATATATACGCTATAATATTCACCCTCAAAAGGAAACATGAAATTTATTAATAGGTATTATATGTTGCGTTATTATTAAGCCAAGCAAAGCGATAGTTATAGTCCCGGAGCTTTTTAAAATAGCTAAAATAACTTAAGGTTAGAACATGTGTGTGATTTTCTTTTCGCTCTCCTGTAAAATTACATTTTTTGTACTTCAGGTACCATTTTCTGAAAAGTTATTCATGCTAAATAATGAAACTTTCAGGAATTCATTATAGATGGATGACAAAAAGTATTTTTTTTTTTTTTTAGTCGTGAAGTTTTCATGCAGTTTTCATGCAGTAATATTGTGCATATTAGACTGATTGTGCTAGGGTAAATTATAGTAGGGCAAACGTGCCTAATCTCGCAGTACCCCTTATTTCGCAGTATCTTTTTATTTCATTTACTGAAAAATCAGGAACAGTAATGGAAAAATAAAAAATGTACAAAGTAGAAGAGAAGATGCCCTCTTTGATGAATAAGATGAAATATTTCCACTACTATTCCCAATTTTGCAATAAATAAAACAAAAAGATACTGCGAAATTAGGCATGTTTGCTATACCTATTGTTAGTAAGTTCCCAAAGTTTCACAAAAATCTAAGCAACAGAAATTGAATAAAGCGTACCTTTGTCAAGGGAAATAACTGTAAAACTAAATTATCACCTATCTGTTAAAAAATTCTTTCCTACCAAACAGTGATTTCTAGAACAACCATTCTCTGCTTATTTTAAACTACAG
The DNA here is from genome assembly GCA_964059195.1 of Ectobius pallidus. Taxonomy (NCBI): domain Eukaryota; kingdom Metazoa; phylum Arthropoda; class Insecta; order Blattodea; family Ectobiidae; genus Ectobius; species Ectobius pallidus. The sequence goes on from CAXKWD010000003.1 coordinate 165,626,320, forward strand.
AGTGCATTTCCAAAGCATAGAAAAATGCAACTAAATCTGACTGTTAACACCTGATTTATGGCTTTTTGAACATACGCTATATTTTCTATCATTTTGCTAGCGTTACCTACCATCTCCCCTTAAAAGGTAAGTTACTGGAACAAATTTCTTGCAGAAACTAGTGACCATAAACCTACAATACCAACCTTTTCGATGAAAATTATTTATCTTTATTCTTGGCAATGAGTGGAAAGGAGAAGAAATAAATCATAATCTTTCTGATCCTAATGATTGGAAGATAGTGCTAAGTTGCTAGAAGAAGATGATGATGTTGAACTTGATTGCGATAGTGATCCTAAAGAAAACATTGCGGAGTCTATAAGTGATTCTATGGACACTGAACAAGAAGCAGATGATGATAATGATTATAGTGAATGTGATAGGCCTAAATATTTCATTGGGCGGGACAAAGTTTCTAAATGGAATAAGAAGAGATCAATAACTAGTAGTAAAAGTTGTTATACCTACACAGTCTTAGGACAATAATATTTTTAAATTGTTTAAAAATGGTTACATGCCTAACAACATTGTTTTATTCTTAATTAATTAAAGTCATAATGTGCTAATATTGATTTGTGTCCAATATGATTAGCTAAATGCTCATTTTCAAAAAATTGACTCAATACACATATTTTTAATTAAGCAATGTATGCAAAACATGTTCAATAATATTAAATAAACTATGACAACCCTCAATAAACAAAATGAACACTCAGAACAACATAAAACAATAAAAGCAACGTAAAACATGAACGGCGTCTCTCCGACGCCGCGCGAGCTTCTATATGTCCTAAAACAGCGCGCGAGCACTGCAGGGTTAAGTCCCCTGAATCCTAAAATATTTTAATAGATAAAATGTTGTCTGTGAACATTACACTTTGAAAACGCAAACCTTAAATTAAATGTCTGCTAGGAATGCGACGCGACTTTATCTACCACTTTACAAGAAGAACATTTTGTTTTTCGTTTTTGTTCAAGTTCAGTTCAGGGGCTCAGTACAGTTCAATAAACTTCATTTTTCTCCAATGAGGGTGGTATTATAATAAAGTATATAAATAAAAGTATAAAACTATAAAGTAGTGTGACGTCATTGTCCAAGGTTAGTCAAGAACTCGACTCAGCTTCCGACAAGGTGACATGGATACAGTGTGACGTCATTGTCTCCAGATGTCGTTTCTAACCAGCTTCTTGGAACTTCCTCCTACATCAAGAGATGCAGCTGTGCAAGATGATGCAACAAAATGGCGTTTTAGATATAGTGCAATGAAACTGTTGTAGCACTTGCAGCCATCTATGAACCAGAGTGATTCACTAGAAATATGAAGGCAGACTTCAGTGCCATCTACCAACTGAACCATTCGCAGAAGACGAAAGAGAGAAGAAAGAGGGATGGCAGGGGCGTATTCAGAGGGGGGAGGGTGCTCCCACCGAAACTTTAAGTCATGCTAATTATGCTAATATGTTGCTCGTAGGGGCACTTTCATTTCTCAGTTAGTAGATACCCACACAGCACACTACGTATAATATACGAATAATCTACGTATATACGTATAATATACGTATATTATACGTAGTGTGCTGTGTGGGTAGTTTAATTGCACAGCTTGACTCATAAAAGATGAAAGGCGAATCGAGAAATAGAAATGCCAACACTACTTTGACAGTATATTGTACAAAACTCAGTATAACATCGAATTTTTACCTACGCAGCTCAAGCTGGCATAAACGCATAGGCCTAGTTAACTCGCTTATTCTCCATCTCCGGTAGATTATAGCGGCAGAGCGAGCAGTGTTTGAAATGGTGCTTGATAAATTTTCCAATAGTGGGAAAGCATTTCGTCTATGACTCGACTTTTAATGTCTAATAGTAATACTGCTTGCTTTGTTTGAGTATCGTTGTGTAGTTACGTTATTAAGTGGCTGTTTGGTACTTGATGAGATTGTGTGTGGGGACGAAAAACGTCTGTCCGTCCGTCCGTGTGTCTGTACGCGCCATAACTCAAGTACGCTTTTTCGGCTTTTCATGAAACTTGGAAAACACGTGTCCATGGGAAGAACCCTATCGATATTGAACCAAATCGGTTCACCGTTACCCGAGTAATGCCCAATTTAGTGCCTATTTTAATAGATTATGGCGGATTTCCATCGGATTTCCGTTAAACTTGGTATACGCATTTATGACGTCCATGAGAAGTACCCTAATGAATTTGAACCTAATCTGTTGACCGGTACCGGAGTGAAACCCCATTTAGTGTCTATTTTAAAGGCGCAATAACTCAAATACGCTTTATCGGATTTTTATGAAACTTCGTTACGCATTCATAATGTCCATGGGAAGATGTCAATTGATATTCGACTAAATTGGTTGGCCAGTACCGGAATAATGCCCAATTTAGTGCCTTTTATGTTAATATATAAGAAGTCGCGATAACTCAAATATGCTTTATTGGATTTCCCTGGAACTTTGTATACCCATTTATAATGTACATGGGAAGACGTCTACTGATATTGGACCAAATCGGTAGACTGATACCGGAGTAAAACCCAATTTTGTGACTATTTTAAAGACGCTGTAACTCAAATACGCTTAACCGGATATTTATGTAACTTGATATACACATTTATAATATCCATGGGAAGATGTCTATTGATATTGGATAAAATCGGTTGACCTGTTTCAAAGGAATGCTCAATTTAGTAAATATTTTATGGTAATATACGTATTCGAAAAAAAATTATAAAATGCAATTATCAGTTATCATGACAACATAGTCAATTGTTTTACTGTGATCTTATAAGGCTTTGGATTTAAAATACAGTTAGCTATGACAAATAACACTATTGCATTACATGCACTTATCCAACTAGACCGTTAATCTGACCCAGGTGGCTGAGAGGGTAACGTCTTGGCCTTACATTCTGGAGTTCCATGGTTCAAATCCCGAAACCGGCAATTTTGACTTATTATTATTATTTTTTTATTCTGCATATCATAATTGTATTTTGACTGATTAAACAAAAACATACTGGCACTTTGTTACATCAGTTTACCTGATTTTATTCTAACGTGTTAGTATTCAATATAATTAAGGCGCCTAGTTATAAAGACACTCTTATCCATGTAATCTAATTTTTAGTACATTGAAGAAATATTTATTTTATGATGTTTTTGGAATTACAGGGAAATTTATGTTTAGTTCTAAGGAAATGTGTTTAACATCACATTACAACAATATTTTTCATTCTGGCTATACTGGTTTATTGTTAATTTAAAGCGAAATTGTGGATTAGTGTCATTATTATACCAACTTTTGAATATGCAACATTTTGAAATTAAACATCTAGGATAAGAATCATTTTGAAAATAATGTTCAACTAATGTTTTTTAGAAACATTAATTCTGGTAGGCCTACCTCAGAAAAACTTACAAATTTTATATTTCAGGCGAAATAAGTTTCAGTAACATCATTTGAGGTACAGTATAAATTTATTGAGTGCCAGTACGGTATTTTATGAGATTGTGTGGGGGACGGAAAAATGTCTGTCCGTCTGTCTGTCTGTACGCACCATAACTCAAATACGCTTTATCGGATTTTCATTAAACTTGCTGTACGCATTTATAACGTTCATGGGAAGAACGATTGATATTGAACCAAATCGGTCACCGGTACCGGAGTAATGCCCAATTTGTGCCTATTTTAATAGATATTAGAAAGGCGCCTTAACTCAAACATACTTTATCGGATTTTCATGAAACTTGGTATACCCATTTACTACATCCATGAAAAGTAACTTATTCAATTTGGACCTAATCGGTTGAACGGTGCCGGAGTAAAACCCAATTCAGTGTCTATATTAAAGGCGCGATAACTCAAATATGCTTTATCGGATTTTCATGAAACTTTATATACTCATTTATAATGTGCATGGGAAGACGTCTATTGATACTGGACGAAATCGGTTGACCGGTACCGGAGTAAAACCCAATTTAGTGTCTATTTTAAAGACGCAGTAACTCAAATACGCTTTATAGGATTTCCATGAAACTTTATATATGCATTTATAATGTCCATTGCAAGACGTCTATTGATATTGGAAAAAATCGGTTGACCGGTATCGGAGTGATTCCCAATTTAGTGCCTATTTTATGGTAATATATTATTAAGAATTTAACAAATGCAAATCTGTTATCCTGACAACATATCGATTTACATACTTCATATACGGCTTTGGAATAGTTAGCCATGACACATTCCTTCGCATTTAAGCTGAGACGTACGATGATAATAACGAAGTAAATAGGAAGATTTAATTATCAAACTATTCAGTGTTTATTTCGTTCATCAAGTTGAATACTGTTATATACAGAAGATATAAACTCTGAAATAATTAGGCCTACATACATTAAGTGGAGTTCTTCGCCAGTGGATTTTGTGAAATGTTGACATAATTATTTTAAGAATGTGATGTGTATACGAGTTTGAATTAACGTTAAGTATCAAACTTTAGACCTTTGTTCTTCTGTAAGTCCTGCTTAATGAATCGATCTGCAGCTTAATTCTGAAATAGGTAACAAAAATAACTTATTCTCTGCAAATCATAATTCCAATTAACTTTTTACTGTTTAAACAAAAGCATACTGGCACTTTGTTACATCAGTTTACCTGATTTTATTTTATCTTTCCGAACGTGAATATCTTTCTTTTCATTTATATTATTCAGCTCTATTTTCTGGAGTCCATTTTCTCACTGGCTCGCTGCTGATGCACATCTGAAGATCGGGTAACTCATTTGATTTTTTCTCCAAAATGTTTACTCAAGAGCTTCTTAAAATCAGTTTTCTTTTCCATCTTCACAAAGTTCTTCCATGGAAGTTCTGTTGGATTCTCATTATCTTCACAAAGTTCTTCCATGGAAGTTCTGTTGGATTCTCATGTGTCCGACGGCTTTTCCTCTCCTTATAATCTCATTAAAGGAATCAATTTCGGTTCTGTAGCCACATCCTCCCTTCACAAGGACTTAGCCAAATTTTGTTTCATTTAAGACAAATTATCTTTGACGGAAATTGAAATGACATTGTCCACTCGGCCGTATGACTTCTGCTACAGTAGACATCTAGTTTAGAATCTATAAACCTCGTCATATTGCAATACTCTTCCATGTGTTGAAAAAATATCTTTACTATTCTGGCTTTATTATTTCCCCTCTTTCTTCACATCCTTTTCTATTTTGCTATGAATGAATGTCTTACCACGGGATTTAATGCCGTAATGCTGTCGGAGATACTAGCCACTAGTGCTGCATTCCTATAATTGTGACATGTTTATTTTGCCCACGACATACATCTGCATCCAATTGAATGATAGAGTATCCTCTTTTAATTCTAACTTATTCAAGCTATTTCACTAGAACCTTTAGCCCCTTCACTTTCAAGTCATGAACATATAAAAACATTGTGTGCATTTTGAGGAGCTGTGGAAAGTCCTTTGCAAACGGTAAAATTGTACTGATATATTTGCCTGGAGTAATATGCTGCTTGGGGCCCAAGGGAGTGTAATGCGTAATACATGACCTCAACAAGAGAGGCCAATTAGCCTCTTCACTCCAACTCCACCCTCACCTCTCCGTGGTGGGCCCTACTAAGTCGAGTAACCCAGCCCAAGGTTGAGGTAACCAATCCCTTCGGCGGACTGGGTCGACGAACTAACGAGGGAAGGAGGTCATGATAGGGCTACTAAAGGGTAACTTTAGAATAGGCCTATTGTGATGGTGTGAACTGGCAGCAGGGTTCACATTTTGGATGGTGGCGGAGGAACCTCTAGTAGGTCAATGGCAGCTCCAGAGGCCTAGTTAGACGGTCTACTGCGAAAGGGAAGAGAGACCTCTTTAGCCATGGTGACAGCAACTCTCTAGGGGTATGGACCCCAAAATCAAGTCCACCAGTCCCACTGGAAAAGGGTTGAGCATGAGCTGACGACCTGATCTTGTAAAAAATCCCTAGTCACGAAACCCTCACAAATAGAAAAGCCGGATGGATTAAATGGAATACGACATGGCAAAGGTAAATGGAAACGAGATTTGATTGCAGCGACTTGGAATGTGCAAACGATGTAACAACCGGGGAAAATGCTAGAAGTTGCAAATGAAGCTAAAAAATTTGGAATAAATATTTTAGCTGTACAGGAGGTTAGATGGACGGGACAAGGGAGGATTGATAAAAAAGATTTTAGCATGATTTTAGCGGGCCTAAAACAAAAACAGGTCAATGTGGGACAGGTTTTATCATTGACGCTCAGAAAAGAAAGAGTTTTATGTATTTTGAACCAGTTAGTGAGAGAATTTGTAAAATTAGAATAAGAAGTAATTTTAGAAATATCACACTGATTTCCGTATACGCCCCGACTGAGGATAGTGATGAAACTGAAAAAGAAACCTTCTATGATCAGCTATATATTGAATGTGAAAAGACTCCTAAATACGATGTTGATGGTCTTAGGCGATTTTAATGCCAAAATCGGGACTGAAGACTACTTAAAGGGAATCGCAGGGAAGTTTACTTTGCATTTGGAAACAAACGGAAATGGAAAACTTCTAAGCCAATTAGCCACAGCACATAACCTAATCATCAAAAGCACATGTTTTGATCACAATTTGATTCATAAAGGCACTTGGAAAATTCCTGGGAGTGAAGACGTAAATCAAATAGACCACATTTTGGTATCTAAAAGATATAGTTCATCTGTAATAAACGTAAAGACTGCAAGAGGACCCAACTGTGATTCCGACCATTATATGGTCAAAGCAAAAATTACGAATCGTCTGTCCTGCAATAAGAAAACGCAGACAAATAAATACATAAGATGGAATGTAGAAAAACTCCAAGATACAACTAATAAAGCATTATATCAACAAGTTTTAGACTTTAAATTAAATGAAAATACACATAATGAAAATGCAACAATAGATGAACAATGGGAAGCATAAACCCCCCCCCCATTGATTAAAAAAAAGGAAAATTGTATAATTTTTCTTAGTCTGCCCATAAATTACTTAATACAAGCATAAAGCGTGGGAAGCTTAAAACTCGTTATTTTTCGTCTTAATTTTTAAAATTTTCCGGGGGAGCATCCTCGGAAGCTTAAAACTCGTTATTTTGCATCTTAATTTTTTAAATTTTCCGGGGGAGGGCCCCCGGACCCCGCGGATGTTATAACCCCCCCCATATGGTCGGCCTGATTACGCCTATGATGGGAAGTAATTAAAAATACAGTAATAGAAGCCACTAAAGAAACAATTGGAGAAAAGGAGAAGAAAAGAAATGAGGAATGGTTTGACGAAGAATGCAAAGAAGCCATAAAACAAAAAAATATCAATAGATTACAACTGTTGCAAAAGAAGACACGGTCTGCAAATGAAAAGTATAAAGAAAGTAGAAGGAAATCAACTAAAATATTAAGAAATTAAAAGAATTATACATTAAGAATGAAATAGAAATGATAGAAACATTAAATAACCAAAATGAAAGTAGGAAATTTTACCAGGCTGTTAAAAAAATGAATAATGGCTTCCAGCCTAGATTGTCAGTATGTAAGGATAAAAATGGTAAGATCATAGGAGAAAAGGGGAGTATACTTAACAGATGGGCAGAACACTTTGAGGAAATACTCAATAGGAAAGACGAAGAATGAGACAAAGAACTGAATAGAGGAGGATATATAACAGTGGATCGAAACGTAAAGAAACCAGATGAACTAGACGTGAAAATAGCAATAGAAAAACAAAAAAATAATAGAACTCCAGGAGAAGATTCCATAGCAGCAGAACTTCTTAAACATGGGGGGACGAAACTTGATGGCAATAATACATAAATTGGTGGTTAATATATGGGAAAGTGAAGAAATGCCCAGAGAATGGAAAGTTGGACTAATATGCCCAATATTTAAGAAGGGAGATAGAGCAGAGTGTAAGAATTACAGAGGCATTACACTATTGAATATAGCTTATAAAATCCTCTCCACAATTATATTTCAACAAATTAATAAGTTTCCAGAGAATATATTAGAAGAATCCCAATGTGGATTCAGACAGAACAGAGGCACCACAGAACAGGTCTTCATATTAAGACAAATAATGGAAAAATGCTACGAATTCAATACTCCCCTCCACATATTATTTGTCGACTTTGAACAAGCTTTTGATAGTGTGAATAGAACATATCTTGTGAATGCAATGTATGAATGCGGGATACCCAGTAAACTTGTTAGACTTGCTAAAATGACACTACAAAACATTAGAGCAAGAGTAAGTGTGGGAGGAGAATTAAGTCAGAACTTTGAGGTAAATACTGGAGTAAGACAGGGTGATGGATTGTCTGCAGTATTGTTTAATTTAGTAATGGGAAAGGTAATAAAAGAACTTAATGTGACTGGTAATATACTATACAAGTCTAAACAGATCTGTGTATATGCAGATGACATCGCTCTGATAGCTAGAAATACCCGTTCATTACAAGATATGTTGGCAGCATTAGAAATAGCAGGTAAATCAGCTGGTCTGGTAGTCAATAAGGATAAAACAAAATATATGAAGATAGTGGCGGACACAGATAACAGACCCCCTACAATTATTCAATTAGGAAACTCCATCTTTGAACAGGTCAATAAGTACAAATACTTAGGAGTTCAGATAAATAACAAAGGAATAATATCAGAAGAAATAAACAATAGAATAATAATGGGGAATAAAGCATACTTTGCTAATCTAAATCTTTTAAAATTTAAACTAATAACAAAGTCAAACAAACTAAAATTGTATAAAACCTTAATTAGACCCGTGGTATCATATTCTGCTGAATCTTGGACAATGAACAAAGGTGATGTGAGTGCATTAAGAATATTCGAAAGAAAAATAATTAGACGTATATATGGACCAATATGTGTCAATGGTATTTGGAGGATTAGATATAATTCAGAAATTAACCAAATAATAAAAGGGGAGGATCTAGTGAGGCATGTTAAATCCTTGAGACTCGGCTGGCTGGGTCATGTCTCCAGGATGGAAAATGATAGAATGTCAAAATACCTGCTGAATAATGGAATAATAGGAGTCAGAAAGAAAGGAAGACCATGGAAGAGATGGATACAGGATGTAGAAATAGATCTGAAGGCAATGGGAATAAGAGGATGGAAAGAGTTGGCAACGGCAGAGAAGTAAATGGAAAAGAATTGTGAGGGAAACCAAAGCCCACCAGGGGCTGTAGCGCTAGAAAGGAAGGAAGGAATATGCTGCTTGGGAAAGACAAGGTTCTTCTCACAGTCAAATGGTATTTTCAAAACACCCTCCTCCTCTTTCCTCAACATTTCATAAAAGACATTTCTTTTTAACTTGTGTACTGTTAATGTGGTAATAACGTCCACTTTTGCATGACAGAGTGCACTTTCTAACATTGATTGCACACTTTACACAAAGAACATGCATCTGCTTACCTCAGGATAAGCTTGCTTCAGGCATGAAAAACAGAAACAACATGGCAACTATATATGGGGTAAGTGGCATGTTCCAACTAATCTTACAACTTGGATAAGAATGTGATTGTAAGTAAAATAATACAAAAGTTCTCATTACATTTACACAGGGAAAAGAAAAGACTTGACACGTAACACGTAAGCTATTTGAAACTCAGTTTTTAATATTTTGGGATAAGAGTGCCTTTGAAGCCAAACGCCTCAATATTGTGTGTGATAACTAGGGCTCGGAAATTGATGAAATGTCATCTTCTTTCTGAGACATCACGGACATCTCAAAATTAAAACTAGCTTATTTTTATTTTGCATTTTTCGGCATTTTATTCTCTACTAGTCATTTTTTAATAATTTTAATTGTAATTTATTCTTGTATCAAGTAAGTTACCTCCTTGGCGTTATAAGAAGTTTATCACCAAGTGAGGTACTCTATACAGACAAATATCCTACATTAAATTGCAAACTTGGTGGTTAAATATGTTTATTAGTTCTCTAATATAACACTGTTCTAATCATTAATGATGACTTTGTTTCTCCTCGCTACTACTCAGCTGTTCTCTCTTAATATTGCATGTGCACTTAAATTTAAACTGTAATTGTTACTCTAAAAACTGGTAGATTAGAATGTTGTACTAAATAAGTTATTGTTCTCTCCACATTTTTTGTTTTTGTTTTTTGTTTCCATGATTTTTAAGGAATTATTTAAAGAAGACTATTTGTTGGAATTAAAATAATAACAATAATAATAAGAAACAAATAAAATATGCTTCTCATAATTTACTCAGCTCGAAGATGGCTTTGCAACCTTACGAATCTGGGAAATTTAAATATTGTTGTGTAAAGGCTATCTTAGCAGGGGTCTCACCAGCGAGCGCACCTCGTCGGTCCATGATTTATTTTCCTTAATTGAACACCCTTACTTACCTTGCACCCTCCTACTCTTAGATTGACTTGTAATACAATAGACATGTCCTGAAAATGTAACCCTCATGTATACAAATAATAGTTATAGAAAGTTAAGAAACATTTGGATTCATACTTCTAGTAAATCATCCACGACCCTTTCTCGAGCATTGATATTATTTCTTCGTTTTATCTGATAAAGTGTCTGATATAGTCATCCAATTTCTCAAACTATATGGCTGGGTAGCACTGCGTGATCTTCCTCTATGCCAGTGACCGGCATGTTCCGTGCTCTGTGACGTCATACTACAGAGCAGCCGCGCTCTTTGCTCGGCAATATCTCCGTACTGAGCGTGGAGGAAGGGTTCAACTGGCCAGTGGCGGAACGACGCCTATGCATTGACAGAGTGCGCTCCGATCTTCGTAGATAGTATGGGAATACCACAATTACAATGCATTTGTACGAAAACAAAATAGTACAACTGTGATAAATCAATGTAACAGAACAGTTTTGTTTGTAATGAAATTTAATACAGGCCCTACTTACACTAATCTGAAATGCATCCAGGTACGGATGCGTCAGGTTATTTAAATGAGGCTCCGAAACTACTATAAACATACAAATACATAAAACATAAGAATACTTTAAGGAGTACTGCAAAACTTTGTCTACTCGGAAACTGAAAAATGTTAAAGTATACAAAATATACAAAATACACAAAATATACAAATTAAACTATAAACCTTTGTGAGCACTATGTCAAGTATAGGCCTATTCAGACTTTTGATACACACCCTTACTTTGTGTCACTATCGTGCCCAAGCTCAAGGCATTGTCGAGATTTTTTCCCTCTCTTCTCGCGCACTAATTTTGCAATATTAGGAGACATAGTCTGGCTAACACACAAAGGAGAACATTTTTCATGTTCTGATCAGATAGGCGGTTTCCATGTTGTGGTTTGCAGATCTTCATACAAGAAAAGAACTATTCACATACATACGTCGATACAAATATACTCAACATTCTAGCAGCAAATATATTATGTAGTTGCCTGGGGAAATCTTCTATAAAATATAGATAGATCCTTTTTGTTTTGAAAGCGGTCTTTCATTTCAATATTCTTTTGCAAATCAATGACTTCTAGTTGCAATGACGTTGGAACACTGTCAACATCCACAGAAAATGGTGTCGCAAATATGCAAATATCGGATTGGAGTTTTGCAAAATCTTGAAATCTGTAATAAAATATCCTGATCCAGTTCTTCTAATATTTGTACATAATTATTAATGTCTGTAATTGAATGACATACTGTAGACAACTTTGGAAAATGTGGCGTGTCTCCGAGGGTGACCTGACGTTTCCGTAAGTCTAGTATTAATCTGAATGCACTAAATTTACCATACATTTCACTGATTAACTGACCTCTGCACCCTTGCCATGGTTAATGCACGCAATTCAATGTACCATCACGGCTCACCTTAACCCTACTGCTGCACTGAACGCCACTGCGCTAGTGCGTATTAACAGGAATGAAACTCAACTGCTCGCTCTCTCAAGCTCTTGCGAGATGATCGGCTCTTACGTCACAACTGCAGCATCTGCCGGACACTGCTCTATGCAAATAAACCGAACTATCTTGAGGTGATGAGACGATATCATTATTATCGCGATAGTTCTCTTGTTGACTTGCGTCACGATCCCTCCTATCAGTCGTTTCTCCTCTCTTCGGTGATATCCCTCTACTTTGGTCGCGTGCATTGGTAACAACTGACGCGGGGTGCTGATTTCGTAAGTGCGACAAACTCTGCATGCTAGGTGCCGTCCACTCGGGAATGTGCTGGCTAATTATTTCTCTGCTTTGGCTGCCTGTTTCCTGCTTCGCTGAACACGCTGCATTCCCAGTTATTAATTTCTGGGAATTTATGTCCCTACTGGTCTGCCTTCTTGGGGCAAGCCCTTGACCATGAGTCTCGCTGTTCAGGACTACATTTTTCTTGCAGTAATCAGTGTCAACCAGGTTTTGATGAATGCGAAGCTTGTCTTTCACGAGAATTGCAAATCTTCCCTCTTTCCGAGCCTGCTTCATGTAAGGAAGTAATTCTTTTCTCTTGGCCCTTATTTCACGACTGAAATCTTGAGCTATTCTCACTCCCGACCCCTTCAACGACCTCGCCCTGTTCATCACTTTATTTTTTGTAATCATACTAGTGAACCTCACTAGTATGGGACTTTTTTTCCTTTCCCTAAGCGGTACACGATCTCGAAATAAATGTCGGAAAGTTCCACTTGTAGCTCCTTGGCGAAGAGACTCAGCACAAAGTCGCGTGTATCCACCCTTCTCTCGCGGGTACTTTTCTTCGTCCCGAAGATGATAATATTTTTCCTCCTTGATTCTTCATCCATCTTCTGTGTTGTCCTTTTCACCTCTTTTAGCACGGCGACCTTTTTTCTTAATTTGTTGTAGTTTTCGATCATGCTGATGTACCAATCCCTTACTGCATCCAGCTTAAAGTTTACTTCGTCGAATTTTTTATTTATCTTCTCATCCAGTTTTGCAAGTAATTTCGCTATCGAGGCAGCACTTTCACTCTATGCACTATTTCCACTTTTTCTGTTAGGTCCCAGGAAGCCGGGTGGCTTCAATGCCACCAATTAATAGCAGTAATGCTATGATTACTCCAAAGAACCATATGTTAGCCGCGGAACCATTTGTCTGCTCACTTTTGATGGATAATTCTGGTTTTAATCTACCGAGTAGCCCGATTCTCACGCGGTAAGTAGAGAGGTCAATGCCCATTGTCTCCGTATTGCAGCGAACTTCGCATGAAGCGTCTAACCTCTACCACCTCTCATACAAGAAAGCATTTTTTAATAAATTTTCATTCTTTCGTTGCATTTTTCCTTATTTTGTCTTCAGAATGAACTTTTCCAACATTACAGACAAAGCAATCTCATAATTCCTTAGCTATGAAGCATTCATTAATATACTAAACATAACAATAATAGGAAACATAAAATTAAAGTAGTAATATAAAATACTTAAATAGTTCTTATGTATGATTTTACTACTGTATATTCCCTTTTTTTAAATGTGCATTTAGGAAATTAAGTCATATTTTCAATTTTTCGTGTCATATTTTCATAAATTTAACAAAAAGAAAAGGGGAAAATGAAAGGAAAGACAAAAAAATGAGACAGGTAGAAAAAAAGAGAGAATGAAATTCTAGGGGATTGAAGTCCAACACTGTATAAATCATGACATAAAAAAGGAAACATTTGATGTTAACATCTCGTTATTTGTTTCATTCATGAGTACTGAATTAAATAAAATAGAGTCCTGGCTATCAAAGTGGAAAACTTATAATTTAAAATTTTGCAGATAGCTACATCTGGAACCAAGCCAACTTATTATTTATTAGGCCCTATTGATGTTTTAAGGCTTCATACCACTTTTAGTCCAATGTACAATCTCCACCGAAGAAAATGCATGGAAAACAAAATAGTGCCTTAATTTATGATACCCCCAGATCCACTCCAGTTTTTCCCTACACGTTTTTATTGAAATTCCTGTTGTATGTTCTGTTTTTATCTTTATAAGTTAGACTTACCAAAAGCTCTGGTCTAAGCTGTCCTGAATATTAAAGTCGAACTCAATAAAATGAAAAATCACGCATTCACTGCCGTAACAATTGAATTAGCCAATCGTGTTTAAGATTTTTTTCAGAATTTATATATAGTAAAAGCCAACTGAGTACGTATTTTGCTGTCATGATTTAAAAATACATTGCAAACAAAGAATTCAATTCATCCAGTCATATTATACAGCATGTAAGTAAACTGATCAATAGTTTCTTGAGAATATTCTGTGTATAGGCCTATATAGCTATAGGTTGTTCAGAATTAATACCGGTATGCTTATGTATTTATTTTGATATTAATTATTGTTTTAGAGAGATTCAAAACAGCTTAGGAAGCTTAGGGCCGATATGAAATGCCAGCAGAGAGGAATGCTGATGAAAGATAGGCGATTGATATTTCCAAAACTGTGTCTGCTTGAAACGAAATCTCTTTTTAAATTCATTGTCACTGTAGAATTTGAATGGATTCATCATGTTTCGCAAATAACACTTTGGGGCATGAGTTTCTTCTAATACTCGCCAAGATCCTCCAAATTACTATCCATGGTACTGGCTTAAACTGAAATAAGTCAGGGGGACCCTTGACTTGATAAAGTACGACTTACTTGTCGAAATAAGTCATACTTTAGTGACTATGAATAGCAATAAGCTCGACTTTGTGAAGTCTGACTTTATAAAGTAACTACGTCATAAGTCCAACTTGTTTGTGTCTGTAACCGTACTTTGTACTCAACTCAGACGACAAGCTCATATATAGCCCCTGTACGACGGACAATAAGCACCCTACTGTTTAGACTTCCACACATAACACCTAACTTCAAACGTTAATTGCTCCATTCAGGAAAAAGTGACAAGGAAACCAATTACACCCATCAATAGCCAATAACAACCCCCACAGTTTGATATATTACACATAACTTTTTATTAACTCTTTCCATCATTTTAATATAAAAACATTAATAACTCTTTTCATTTTTATCACACCCACTACAAATTAATACCGTTGGAGGCCCCATAAAATAGCCCATCAGGATTAAATAACCAGAACTATGATAACTTTCAGTTATCACAGTTATTGATAAAAACATAAACCCAGTACCGCCCACTTCCGCTCGAGCCGCCTGGCTGGAGCCGAGAAGATTTTGACAGATCAAGTAATTAATGACCCATGCAACTTGCCTGTTCTAACGACGAAAAACGGAATATATTTTAAATTGGATAGCAGAACAAAATGTCTTACACCAATCAGAGAAAACTTAAACACGGACACAACCAATTGGAACTACTTACCCCCACTACCCCTTACAATGATATTAGCAGAAAGCACGGACATCTCGTCATCTTTTGATCATACGACAGCTTAGACTAAAGACCTTCAAGACACACTTCAGACAAACGACTACGTTAAAGATTATTAAACTAAAGTAACTTCGCAATATATTGATATTTGAACATTATTATCCGCGCGATATAAATAGAATTCATTAGTAACGTCGAAGCGCGTAATTTATATTATTTGATAAAGACATTGATTTTATTATTACGAAACATTAATTGTGAACGTAAGATTGAACATTATTATCCGCGCGATACAAATAGAAACTACGAGAGAGTAAATGTGAAAGTAAATAGAAGTTTTCAACAGCGCGTACAAGTGAAGTAATTATTATTACAATTTAGCAAGTTACAAAGTGTTACTTACGAACTTCAACGACGTACTAAATACTACTAAATATCAGAACTTACATCATCTAATAGAACTAAATCGATTAATTCAGCATTGCAGAAAATACTAAACTTTGGAAAATATATATTAATTTGAAAAGAACACCTCAACTTTTAGTTACCATTATTCCTGACACCGCCCCTTGACTGTTATCTTGATCTTCTCTAGCTACTTCCCTAGATAAGAGTTCTCTAGCTTACAACTACCCCTGAGTACTACGCCCGGCACCCCTTATTTTAATCCGAACTCGAGAACTACTAAACATCCAAAACCCCACCTACAGTTATAAATAGCTTCCCAAATCGACGCACGGTCATAAATAGTGACCCAACGTGAAGCGAAATCAACTCCACCCCGACGAACGGTGATAAACGGCTCCCAACTTAGTGGCAAATATTAAGGAGAGCTACGAACGGGTATAAATAGCTACCCAACGTTAAGGGCGATTATAAATGGCGCCCAACGTGGGGCTTGAATTTGAAGATCGAGGGACCAGTCAATAAAATTTAATTTTTCAACAATAAAATTCAGGAACACTACACTAAATCACACACCACCAAGTTTTAAATTCTGTGAGAAATTTTACTAGAGTCAGCACAGCATTGGATTATTCATCATTTCATCAATACCCCCCCCTGGATCTTCATCTACAACATTTTCCCTCATCACCTGGATACCTGGACATCACCTTTGGCCTGCCGCTGGACATCTGGACTACAAAAGGGTATCGTTAATCCAACTTAAGTGTTGAAAACTGAATTTTGCTCCTATTTTTATTTAAATTCCAAGTAAATTTTTCTCAATTTAAAGTTCAATTTTTTTTTGCATTTTAATTAATTTTTATTTTAGTAAATTCAATTGTATTGTATTAGTTTATGAAATTAAGGAATAATAAAGTATTCCAAATCATGGAGCCAAATTCTGATACTCAGATATTATGTTCAGAACAGAATCCTACTTCTGAAAACAATGAAAGTGCATCTGTTCCTATTTCTGACAACCTAGAAATTACTCAGCACGAAACAGAAAGTGATCTTGCTAACTTGCCTGTTACACAACCCCCTGTTAATATCCCAGCTGTGAGTGCACCCACCCCATCGACCTCTACTCAGAACACCATAAACTTAGACCCTAACATTCCTTCTTTCAGTTTAGATTTTTTGTCACAAATACAGACAATGATGGTAGGAATTTCTACACAAGTGAACGAACTTGCCACACAAAACACCACTCTTAAGAATGAGTTAAATTCAACACTTGAAAGCCAGAGTCAACAATTGAAAAACGAATTTGCTACACAGAACTCCACCCTTGAAAGTCAGATTGCTAACATGAACACGACTATAAATTCAACACTTGAAAATCAAAATCAGCAAATCACAACAATGAACTCTACAATAACTACATTAATCACTGAACACCGCACTCAGGTTACTTCTGAATTGCAGAACTTAGACACTAGAGTCACAGCTCAGATTGCTACCTCAGAACAAGTGTTAACAAATCATATTTCCTCCGTAGAAAATCATGTCACCTCAGTAGAAAGGGTAACTGTTAGCAATTCTACGAAATTGGTATCCCTTCAATCAGAATTAGACCGACTTAGGCAAAGGGTTAGAGACCAGGAAAGCCTAATCGAACAAACCAGGGAAAATGCTTTGATCCCTCATGTTTGTAATACCCCATCAACATCTGCCTCTACTTCTTCCAACCCCCCTGATCCAGTACCTCAAGCCCCTGAAATACCAGAACCACCTGCACCATTACCCAGAACCAACAATGGATTGGATCAACGAGCTGCCAGCACTAATCAAACACCCCAAAATGTTGTAAATAATAGTTTTTCATTGCACAATTCGGATTTTCCATTACCGTATTTTGAAGATACCTTGAAAACAAACCCTGTCAGATATTTAAAGGACCTAAAAACTTATTTTGCTTTACGAGGAGTCCCAGAGCATCTGAAAATGATCTTTGTGAATCAATCTTTGAAATCTAACGCAGCTCGGTGGTTACAAGTCATCGATCCCAACAACCTCCTGTCCATAGGTCAGTTTGAGGAAATGTTTTTATCTGAATATTGGAGCGACAGTGAACAATGTCGTCTTCGTTCGAGAATATTTCAAGGTAAGTACGACCGTAGTCACGGCCAAAGCTACTTGGAATATTTCATATCCTTGTGTGAAAGCCGCCAACTGCTTAAACCAGAAATTTTGGAGCAAGATTTTCTAAAGGCACTCCCGTCTCACTTTCCGCCAGTAATAAGAAATTGCCTTGTTGTTGCATCTCCCCAATCCACCACTGAGGTGTTAAAGTTACTAAAGTCAATGCAGGACCTAACTTACACTTCCACTAAACCATCGCACCCCATTGTGTCAGCTAACCAAACTCACCGGAAAAACATTAATCTGGTACAAACTTCTGACAGTCAGGAAAATTTCCAGATTGGGTTGCGGACAGAAAATTCTAATGAGGACCAGCAAAACAATGATCCTAGTGACAACAGACCTTATTGGCCCCAAACAGAGTACGTGCGAAACGCCCGCAATAATTGGCAAACCCGTGGTTTCCGTTTCAGGCCGTATGGCAATTACACCAATAGACAAGGGAACAGTTACCGTGGTCAGAATAGACGTGGCTATGCAGGAAATAGACCTAACTGGTTTAACCGGAATCAGTATAACCAAGGTTTCTTTCGCCCCTACTATAGAGGCTGGAGTAATTTCAGGTACTCCCGCCGTAACTACAATAATCAATATGAAAGGAACAATTCATATGAAAGTCCGAGAAATAGACCTAACAACAATTCCCCGAGTAACATGGGAGACAGACAAGAAAATAATGACACATCCCAAAATGAAATAAGGACCTCTAACCCCCACGACCAGATTGATAGATCATAATTTTTTTATTTTTCCTTCGCCAAATAACTCAAACCAAATGAAACTTCCCAAGACTGCATAGAATGTTAAAATTATTCCAGGAAATGTAAAGATCAAAATGAACCAGCATTACTTTATTATAAATAAATTTAAATGTTTGAAATTTTATAAACAACAATAATTAAAAGAGAATAACAATGCCAGTGCCAACAATGTGGATGGCCAGCCCATTGTTGACAACAATCCAATTGTTAGTAGTGTTATTTCTCCTTTTAGATAATAAAGAAATGGAAATTATTTTATTCAAAATATTAATGAGATATGTAACAATAATAGTAATATTTATAACAATTGAAATTTTCCAGAACATTTGTGTAATAAGAAACATTAGTAAACAAAATTTTTAATAGCGTCGACATAACCACCACCTTGTAAATAGTATGTATATATGTGTATGATGTCAACCCTTTTAAGCAGACCGATATTTCATAAAATACAATTTTTACCAGCTAATTTTCATTTTAACTAACATGCTTCCGGGAACCCAGTACAACGTGACAGATATTTTAAGAATTTAGAAAGTTCATTCAGAGAGAACAAAACACCTCGCAACATAAGACTCCCCCAACAAGTTGAAACTCAGTGAAGGACACACTATTGTCCGGAAACACCCCTGCTGTGCTACAAACTGGTAGGAGAAATGAACTTGACATGTATAATACCAGGCAACGACCCCAATACAAACTGTTGAGAATAAATTTTTGTAACCTACAACAATCACCTGTTAGAACTATATTACGTCATGACCCCCAAACAGAAATGCCTAAGAAAGTTTAAAGCAGAAGGAGAAGTAAAAAGGATTATCGACTAGGACTCAGAAAAACGTTTTATCAGACTGACATTGTAAAATAATTAGAGTGATTCATACTTCTCAAATTAATGTTTTACCTGACGTTATATATAACGAATGTGATACTTAAAAGGTAGAGTATAATTAGCCTCCCCGTGGTTGTTGAAAAGACTATGATGAGATGATTCTTACTCTATAAAATAGGGTGAGACATCACAACAGCCATTCCACTACAGATATAAGTGCAACAAATAAGTTTATTGCCATTTTTAGTGAACCTCTGTATATATATGTAATTTTAAGATATGCCACTCCCTTTATTTATTCAACTGAAGAGTTAAAACATTCATTTGACAAAGGTAATCACACTATTATTTGAAGTAATAAATAAGTAAATATTGAAATTTCGACATATTTGAATTTTATTGGAGTAGTACACAGAGTAAGAATAACAAAATTTTGTTAATTTTTCAAAAAAGAAAAATTATTTTACATAAACAATATGGACAGGAAATAACCCTCTCCCTACACTAATTAAGTAGAATTGTATAGCAAAAGTGAATTGAAAGAATGATCAGAATTAAATAAGAATTTGAAAGTGAAATGATTATTGAGAAACATGTGTGTCAATAAATAAGAATTTTGAAGGTAAAACAATGAGGAATATAACAAAAGGTAAGAAATAAATGTATGATAAACAAAATGAGTGAATAATTAAGATGGTATAATATATATCTACGAGGAAAACATGAAATAATGATAGTTATGAAATAAGAAATATGAGAACAAATGAGGAAATATGATAACAAGTATTAAAAGTAATATGAAAGAAAAGAATGGTAATGAATATTGAGATTAATAAAGAAATTTTGAAGGTAAGACATAAAAGATGATTTATGAGGTTAGAATACTGAAAACAAGGTAAAAGGATATTGAAAGAATGAAAAAGGAACATTAAGAAATGATTATTTATGAGGTAAATAGATAAAAAAGAGTAGGAAGAAAACATGTGTAATCTGAATATAATATCAGGGTATTAAGTAGACCAATGAGGAAGATTAGCGTACTCCAACGTTTGACATCAACAATATATGGATTAGCATCAAAAAAATCAGCGTTATGCAAGAAGCTATTGAAATTAATATTGATATCAAGAAATTCGAGTGTATTTTATAATTTTATTTGTGTATAAGGTATAATTATGATTTTGTTTTACTAGTTAATCAAATGGACTATGAACTCAGCAAAATGTGTACTACGACCAAGAAGAAAAGTGACCAATTCAAGGTAAAATAATGTTAAAAGTGTATTTTATTGATTATGAATTTATTTGTGTATGTATAATCACGGCAGAATTAATCAAAAGTATAGATGATGTAAGGATATAAATTTTTCAAGAACAGACATTGAAAATAAAGACAATTGATCAAAAAACTAATATCAAATTAAAATATCGCCGAGAAAATCCCACGAAATTCTTTTAACCGACGGAAAAGTATTTTAGGGAATCGAAAAATTAAATTTCCAGATTTTATTCAAAACAAAACACCGCCACTCTTCAAATTCCAGATTGGGTATTATAATGATTATAAAATCCCGCTCTTATTGATGCTGCAGCTCAATTCCTCGCGTGAGTTTTTTAATCATTATGCGGACATCTTGTAACCGTACTTTGTACTCAACTCAGACGACAAGCTCATATATAGCCCCTGTACGACGGACAATAAGCACCCTACTGTTTAGACTTCCACACATAACACCTAACTTCAAACGTTAATTGCTCCATTCAGGAAAAAGTGACAAGGAAACCAATTACACCCATCAATAGCCAATAACAACCCCCACAGTTTGATATATTACACATAACTTTTTATTAACTCTTTCCATCATTTTAATATAAAAACATTAATAACTCTTTTCATTTTTATCACACCCACTACAAATTAATACCGTTGGAGGCCCCATAAAATAGCCCATCAGGATTAAATAACCAGAACTATGATAACTTTCAGTTATCACAGTTATTGATAAAAACATAAACCCAGTACCGCCCACTTCCGCTCGAGCCGCCTGGCTGGAGCCGAGAAGATTTTGACAGATCAAGTAATTAATGACCCATGCAACTTGCCTGTTCTAACGACGAAAAACGGAATATATTTTAAATTGGATAGCAGAACAAAATGTCTTACACCAATCAGAGAAAACTTAAACACGGACACAACCAATTGGAACTACTTACCCCCACTACCCCTTACAATGATATTAGCAGAAAGCACGGACATCTCGTCATCTTTTGATCATACGACAGCTTAGACTAAAGACCTTCAAGACACACTTCAGACAAACGACTACGTTAAAGATTATTAAACTAAAGTAACTTCGCAATATATTGATATTTGAACATTATTATCCGCGCGATATAAATAGAATTCATTAGTAACGTCAAAGCGCGTAATTTATATTATTTGATAAAGACATTGATTTTATTATTACGAAACAATTGTGAACGTAAGATTGAACATTATTATCCGCGCGATACAAATAGAAACTACGAGAGAGTAAATGTGAAAGTAAATAGAAGTTTTCAACAGCGCGTACAAGTGAAGTAATTATTATTACAATTTAGCAAGTTACAAAGTGTTACTTACGAACTTCAACGACGTACTAAATACTACTAAATATCAGAACTTACATCATCTAATAGAACTAAATCGATTAATTCAGCATTGCAGAAAATACTAAACTTTGGAAAATATATATTAATTTGAAAAGAACACCTCAACTTTTAGTTACCATTATTCCTGACACCGCCCCTTGACTGTTATCTTGATCTTCTCTAGCTACTTCCCTAGATAAGAGTTCTCTAGCTTACAACTACCCCTGAGTACTACGCCCGGCACCCCTTATTTTAATCCGAACTCGAGAACTACTAAACATCCAAAACCCCACCTACAGTTATAAATAGCTTCCCAAATTGACGCACGGTCATAAATAGTGACCCAACGTGAAGCGAAATCAACTCCACCCCGACGAACGGTGATAAACGGCTCCCAACTTAGTGGCAAATATTAAGGAGAGCTACGAACGGGTATAAATAGCTACCCAACGTTAAGGGCGGTTATATGTCAGAAACCACTTCCTTCCTCTTGGTTGATCGCCTTTGCTTTTCAGAAACTCAATGTTCGTCAAAACTGTTCCCAACAAAAAAATAAAGGATTCTTCCATGAAAAACCAGAGAGAAAAACATATTATCAAGTCACCATTCTCCCCTAGTGCAGAATGTGTCAAATCTCTTGTACTTCTAATTATATTACTCATTAGCTCCACATTAACAAGTTGAATAACAACCTCAATGCCCATGAACATATGCAACACACTGAACCTTAACGTTCTTCATCACTATTCCTACAAAAAGTAACTTCTTGTACAGAAATGCACTTTGCAAACAGTCCAGACAAAGTACATGCCACTTTCTCCTCTTGGTTGATAGTCTGTCTGTTTCCTTCCATAGGATAGAAACAACACCAAAATTATATATATATGCCTCTCAGATTCTGGAATCTCTTCTACAGACTTCTCCCAACATCCTTCCTCTCTCACGACTGCCCGCATTAAAAACTTCCCCTCTACCCCTTTGGGTTCCATAGTCTCTCCTCTCCAGTGCCCTCTTGATACAATCCTTCATAATTTGTCACTCAAAATTTATATCACGTGACAAGCTAATTAAGGAGATCATTGGCATGTGGAAAGATGGATTTATTATACAGAAAATAGCCCTCAATTAATGTGCTTTTATAAATTGTGTTTCATCACTCTCACAAACTAGGTTTCATAATTCTGCTCTCATAAACTGAGTTACATAGAAAGTGTTATTTTCATTGCTCCTCTCACAAACTGGGTTTGATTACAATTCTTCCCCTGCTACTTTCACAACTAGTTTTCACAACTCCTGTAATTTATCCAGCAAATAAATGATATACCATTAACCATTGTTCTCTTTAGGTTACAGAATAAACTATTATTTGCTTCAATGTCTCAAGTTATTCTGCAGTCATTGGTCATGATATTTAATTCCCAGTTGTACTACAGTTACTGCTCCTCTTCCCTCCTCAATTTGGTCTGACTAGTTGACATGGTGTTGGAAACCCATCACATTCTAACCAGCAGCACAAAAATAATTAGTCCCGCACAATAAGCATTTAAATTTTTCATTTCTTGCAACATCCGAAATTCCATTCACAGAAAAGATTTGGGGAATATGTATGTATGTTTTTCAAAGTACAAGAGGGGAATAATTGCTAGTGTCCCAGTAACTTCTTTCTTGACAATTGAACAAAAAATCTGTATTCATAAATGAAGGAAAAAATAACAATTATGAATCACAAACAAAGCTAATGTTTATTCTTATTTTAAAAGTTTGAACTAGTATTTAAGCACCTTTATTAGTAGAAACAAAATCAGTTAACTTATCTTTTGCAGTAAGGAACTAAACCTGCTTGACAATGCGATGTTGCACCAGCACTACACAAACATTGTGTCAGTCAGTGTAGCAACAGGGTGCTGTTCTACATGTAGCGTAGAATTTCCTGGAAAATCCAAATTTTCAGGAATCCGAACAGAGGTCAGCCCCAATTAGTTCAGATTCCCAAGGTTCCACTGTACAGCAGTCACTTCTGTTCCTTTACATGCCACAATTACCCCTTTATTAGTAAAGAATCAAGTTAATAAAAACAAAGGCATTCAATTCCTTAGGACCACAATGTTTAGATTTGCAAAAAATTAAACTGTGAAGTGCAGTGAGAGTTTTATAAAGGATCCCACATACTCTTTTGTAAAATCTAGTAGCAGTAAGTCCTTTCATTCAATCTTGTGTCAGACTTCTATTATAACTGTTCAGTACTCTCATAAAACAATATTTCTTACCTTTAAAATATCTCAACGATTCTATGAAGACAAATAGAAATTTGTATATCTGATTTATAAAAAATGTATTTATTTTTATTTTGGTTAAAATTTTTATTATTAGTTACATATGCCTTTGTTGGTTTGAAGGGGAGGGAAATTACAGAATATTGAAATTACATGCTTTATCACCAAAAGATTCCAATATACATTATATTACAGTACTTAATCATGATCAATGAACTTACAGTTTGGCACTTTAAGGCTACAAAATTTTAGAAATTATAAGTCCATTGAACGAACATTGCTTGTAAGCTCTTCAAGTTGATCGATTTCTTTTGGACAGCCTCTAGTAAGAACCAAGGGTCCACTGGAAGTTATGAGGACATCATCTTCTATTCGAACACCAAGTCCATGATACTCAGATGGAGCTAGCTTGTTCTGATGACTCACATAGATCCCTAAGCAACAATAATAATAATTACACACCAGGTTATCTATATAATTAAGCTGTGTCTTAAAACTACAGTTAAGTTAAGTTATTCCTCAGGTTCGCAAGCGACCCCTGGTGATCCCGTAAGGGGATATTCACAGCGGATTTGTTACCAGGGTGCACCAGTCCCCTACCTACTTAAACCTAAGGACACACACACCCAGTCCTGAACCCGGGAAAGACATTTTTCACTACTGAAAAATCCCCGACCCGGCCGGGAATCAAACCCGGGCCGCCCAGGTGGCTGGCAGTCACGCAACCAACTCACCCACGGCGGCCAGTGGTCAAAACTACTTGCTTCATTGATGACTTGAATCCTTGATAATTAATTTATATAATAAGAAGAAATATTTTTGAAGTTTGTCTGTGTGTGAGGCCCAGACAAATCTAGGGAATGCAGAGATCTGAAATTTTTAACCTAGGTGGACTGAAGGGTGTCCAAATGCACCTTAAAGCCGGAATTTTAATTTTTGCTTTTGTTCACAAGTTACGAGTACAAAACTGGCAGAAAACATTATTTTTAGTACTATCAGAGTACCAGATTTCGGTAATACTTTTTAATTGTTAAATTAATAATAGCTAGCCTTACTCTTTTGTTGTAACAACTGAAAAAAAAGAACATCACAGAAATAGATTTTTTCAACTGTACTGACTTTGAGATATTTCTGCTGGTACTATTTTATTTTGGAACGTACTAGGTTAATGAATCAAACAACAACCATACATCAGCGATGTAAAAGGAAGCAAGGTGCGGACATATCCAGGGGTAGTAGACGGAACAAATTCTTAAGTGGGACGGTGGAAGAAGCAAAGACAAGGTGTCATGAGAACAGCAAAGAAGAAATCCCGATTAAAAATTTAACAAATAAAATCTATTCCTAAATTTCATTATGTACATAAATAGTCTCTACAACTAGGTGACAATATATGTCTATAATTACTCACTGTATGAGAATTTATGCCCCATAAATTTATTCTTCGATGAGAATTATTTTAATATCTTTACTATGTAAGAACAAACTTCAATAAATTTATTTCTCATAAAAAAGTATGCCTGAATGCGAATTAATTCAGTATCCAACTTCCATGATCCAAATAACTAATCCTCATAATTAAATTCCAATCCTGAATACTCCAAATTTCAATAGTTAAATTGACGAATAATTCCTGGTAATCAAAAGACTATATCAAAATTGCTATATACCAAATCCTAATTCACTTAATAAGGGATATGAAGTTAAATGGGCATGAAACATTCTATTAGAGAATAATTCCAACATTAAACAAATATAAAAGCCTATAAGAATTGAGATGCTTTTAAATCCTAGAAATGACTAGACCATAAATGAATTCAAAATTGTATTAAAGAAATGTTTTCTTAGATTCACTTCATTGAAAATTACATAAGAGTATGAAAATCTTTTAAATATCAGAAGTGACTAGCCAAACAAGTAAAGCCAATATTCCATTGAAGAAATGTTCTACAATTCAAAAAATTACAATGACTATAGAGGTGTGAATCGTTAAAAAAAAAAAAACCAGCAAGCTTAGACGAATAGTATAAGATTAATATTCTATTAAGAATATATCAACATTCCAAATAATTATAAATTTGTATAAGGATATGAATAGCTTAGAATCCTGGAAATAACTAGGAAAATAAAAGAAACCAAAATTGTATTACAGACAAATATTCCAAGTTCTCAATAACTATAAATTTGTGTAAGGATATAGGTTACTTTAGAATAGCAGAAAAGACTAGACAAACAAATTAAGTCAAATGGCATTTATAGAAACATATTAGAGTTCTCAACAACTGTAAATTCTTATGAGCAAAAGCAGAATAGCAGAAATGATTGAAAAAAAAAAAGTTAAGTGAAACAGTATTTACAGAAATATATTCAAGTTTTCAATAACTGTAAATTTGTATAAGCAAATGAATAACAGAAATAATTAGGAAAATATGTTAAGTGAAATTGTATTTATAGAAAAATATTCAGGAGTTCAATAACTGTAAATTCGTAAAAAACAAATAAATAACTTTAGAATAGCAGAAATAATTGGAAAAATAAGTTAAGTGAAATTGTACATGGGTTGGTTTTTTAGTTTTGACACCATAGTTATAACTGGATTAATAACTCAAAATAGATGGTTCCAAGTTTCATAGGCCCTCGATGTAGTCCCCACCGTTGCGTACAACGTGTTGCCAGCGATGCGGAAGTCGTTGGATCCCGTTGGCACTGTCCAATCTATTGATGGTGCGAAGAGAGCGCTCGGCAGCCTGCTTAACGTCTTCAATGGTACGGAAGTGCTCCCCGCGCGTTGTCATCTTCATCTTCGGGATGAGATCATAGTCGCAGGGACTGATGTCGGGAGAATAGGAGGGGGGGTGATAGAGGACCTCCCAGCCCCAGCGATCCAACAATGCCGACACAACGCCTGCTGTGTGTGCCCTAGCATTGTCATGCAGAACGATGGGCGGTGTAACCATGTGGTGGCGCCGTTTCCTTCTCAGAGCTCCTCGGAGATGGTCTTGCAGAAACGAACAATAGTACGCCGCATTAACGGTTTGCCCTCGAGGAACGGTATGGTGAATAATCACACCATCCCAATCATAGGCAGGAATCAACATTACTTTCACATTGGTGGGGGTTGGTCGAACTGTTTGTTTCAGTCCCTGCGACTATGATCTCATCCCAAAGGTGAAGATGACAATGCGCGGGGAGCACTTCTGTACCATTGAAGACGTTAAGCAGGCTGCCGAGCGCTCTCTTCGCACCATCAATAGATTGGGCAGTGCCAACGGATCCAACGACTTCCGCATCGCTGGCAACACGTTGTACGCAACGGTGGGGACTACATCGAGGGCCTATGAAACTTGGAACCATATATTTTGAGTTATTAATCCAGTTATAACTATGGTGCCAAAACTAAAAAACCAACCTATGTATTTACAGAAAATGTTCAAGAGTTCAATAACTGTAAATTCATATAAACAAGTGAATAGCTTCAGAACAGCAGAAATGATTGGAAAAATAAGTTAAGTGAAATTGTATTTACAGAAAAATATTCAAGAGTTCAAATACGAGGGTCACTCCAAAAGTAATGCATGGCATTTTTTTTAAAAATTGAATTTATTTTCCATACTTTTGCAATTTGTACTGTATGTTGATACATCCTTCAGGAACACTATATCATTTTTCCACATTATCTCCGTCCCTTTCAACTGCCTTACACCACCGTGGAACAAGGGCGTGTATACCTGCACGGTAGAAGTCTTGACCAGCTCTTCTAAGCCATTGTTCGCAACCTTCACGAGGGAATCATCGTCTTCAAATCTTGTTCCACGAAGGGATTCCTTCAGTTTACCGAAGAGGTGATAATCACATGGTGAAAGATCAGGGCTGTAAGGCGGGTGTTTCAATGTTGTCCATCCAATTTTTGTGATTGCGGTTGTGGTTTTCGCACTGACATGTGACCGGGCGTTGTCATCACCATACACCTTTTGCAACCTCTTGTGAATGTTTGTCACTGTCTCGTTCTCACAACACAGAAATTCTATCACAGCACGTTGCTTCCGACGAACATCTAGTGCAGCAGCCATTTTGAAGAAGTGCTACGACAGCGCCACACACGGCAGCAGGTTGAATTACATTTGAAACTCGACGGGAAGAATGTTTCTAGCAACTGTATAAGTATCAAAGGTGGTAAACGAAAATTGAATTTAAAAAAAATGCCGTGCATTACTTTTGGAGTGACCCTCGTACTTATACTCGTACTCGTACTTATAAATTAGTACCAAAATATGAATTGGTTTAGAATGCTGAAAATGATAGAAAAATACTATAAGGTCAATATCCTGTTAAGGACCTATTCCAAATTTATTTTAATCTAGAAGTTTATTTAAAAAACCAAATTGTTGAGTCATACAAAATTCTTTAATATTATTAAGACTTGATATATGGCACCTTTACCAAGGAATTGTTGTTTACTTGGAACTTTCTATAGGAAAATCTTGAAGCATATGGGCCTAATAATTTGCTGGACTTAACTTTCTTAGTGAGATTTTAGATATCGACAATTATGTATACATATCGAGGTCAGATTCCCTCAGAAAAACTATGACCACTGGATAGAAATTTTATAGCTTAAAACATTAGTAACTACTCCTAATAGAGTATTAAATTTTCAGAACTATGGATAACACAGCATAATGTCTATCTAAGTTAAATAACAATTATTACACGCAGGATGCTAATTATAATTATTAAGACATTAATTGCAGGGACTTATTAACAAGAATACCTAACAATAGCTTCAAGAACTTATTTAACGGCGTCTATTCAAGACATACGTACGTAATTCTATAATATTGGAATAGCTGCGAGTACGACCAGATAAATATCATTGATGGCAGTTTAAGATAACTCACGACAGCGAGAGTGAATGACCTCGCCGTCAAATGGAATACAAAGTTTGAACCACGTAATGAAACACAATATAAATTTAATAGAAAACCAGAGTAACTTAAGGAATTTAAATGTTAACTAATCAGCAGAACATACCACAATTTAAAATAGTGTAGCCAATAAATTCTGAATTCTACCAGTTATTAACATCATGAAATACTTTCGGACAGAACCCTCTAATGCCAGCATACATTTCATGAAATATATGATTCTAAATCAAAATCTCGATATACAGAATAAAGTATACCTTCAATAAAATCTTTCAGACATTTACACACGCCGCTTGGCAGAAGAAATAACTTCATGGAAGATGGATACTGTCTAAAATATACCTTACTGACATCTGTACAGGGTGTGTGTGTGCGATAAATGAATTGATGTGAGAAGAATAATTACCTACAACAGACATTAATCTTCCGCAGCACAATAAATCAATCACATTTCAATGAGTGAATTACCCCAAAATCATGAGGATTGCCCACCAAAAATCTTATTTCTTTAGCATCTTATTAAATAAATTACTATCCTCAGAATTAGCAAATAGGATGCTATAATGCTATCAAAAATACATTGCAAAATTAACCCAGAAGGGGTTCTAAAGGAATCGAATAAATATCATCTATTTCTAAGGAGTGTTCCATAATCTTTTCACTCACCCTTTTTCAATCCCCAGGAGAAGTTGGGGTGATCACTTTTCAAACTACACAACTGTTAGGAGTCCATTCAGTCACTGCTCACGAGAAAACGTCGCAAGCTAGCAGTAAGGCTTAGAAAACGCCATCACCGGAAGGGTGGAGGCAAAACGAAACACCAACGATTACGTCAGTGGGAGAAACATATGAAGCATGAACAATTACGTCCCAAAAAAAAACACGCCTAAGAGATTACACAACATAACGCATGGAATTGTCGATCGCTTCAATTTTGTTAGCCTGCTCTACTTGATTATTTGTTTATAACATTACAGCATACAGAGATCTGAAAGCAGGTGGACAGAAGGGGGATCATTTATGTAGGCCAAAATGAGAAAACATTGATTGATTTGGACAAAACTCACTATGCAGGAGTTTCTTGGGCCAGGGAACTGGAATCTCAGTCTTTTTTCTCAGGCAGTGCATCTTAATCTTAAGAGTAAAATTAATGAATCTGTGGTTCGTTTTAATCATTTCATTTCGAATCTGTATGCCCATATGTTAGCTCAAGATTTGTTTTGGTCATTTAAATTATTTATTTACTGTGTTTATCAATATAATTAAAAATAAAATTATGAAATTCATGTAAAAAAAAGTGTTACCATTAATAAATTAAAATAAAATAAAATATCCAACCGTTGATGTACATTGCAATTGCCTTTCTTTTTTTCTTTTTTTTGGTGATTTTAAGTTTAAAAATTGGGGTGTGCATTAGATTCGATCATGCATTAGATTTGAGTAAAAATTATAGTTTTTGTTTGAAAGATGGACAAGAGATAGTTGAAAAAACGAAATTAAAATCGAACATATTTCACATAAAGTCTACAACAAACCCTAATAATTTACCACCACACGTGATAGAATTCTAAATGATACAACATACAAAAGGCAAATGTACAGCAGTTAATGGATTTCCACAAAATTTACATATCAAAATCAAAGAGAGCTTAAATGCTGACAGCATCAAACATTACAGTACTTGCCAAATGCCTTTCGTACTCATTTTCTTACACCAGTAGGCCTACTCAATGCAACACTTTTAAATGCAATCACATGTCCACAGTTCCTGTGTTTCTTGCCTGTAAAATATGTGCAACAAATGAGGCACAATGTACAAAAAAAGGTTCCAGTTTGAATAAGAAGCACATCTCCCTGTTTGACAAGATTTTTTGGGGAAAAAGTGCATAAGGTATTAAAAAAATGTTGTTGGAAATGTACATATTCAATACAATTACACAAATCGACCATGAAATTATTTATCGTTGATAACGAACTATGAAAGCAGCATAATGTGAAATATGAACAATTATCGAGCGATTATTCTTCAATAATACGTCTTGCTTCAAATATTTGAGGAGCGTCGATTCAAAATGCGTTTAGTCCACAAATAATGATTTTTCAGAAATGACGAAAAACTGTTTGTGGCCAAACTATCAAACGAATTTGCAATCTTTTTTTCCTGATCACAATCAGTAATTAATATATTATAGTTAAATGTACTGGGTGTGTCAAATCATTCTTTTCATATACATCTTTTATTGATGATTAAAGTTTCGAAAGTAACGGACTTAACGTGTTTTGACCCAACACTGTAATAATAACCATTTAAAAAGATGAAAGTTAGTATTTTATTTAAGAATTACAATCATATCTGATCGCACTAATACAAAGTGAACTATTGCCGAAGTACCAAATTGTCAAAATTTAAACAATTTCTGTTTTTTAAGTGTGTTAAATCATGGAAAATCCAGGCTCCTTTACTTTTATTATTGACCGCTAATGACATCTTTTTCGGCGTCTGGTGAATGGCGCTTTTATTAGAAGAATACCTGCAGCAATAGACGTCGTCAAGTTCAACGCACCACCTGTTTCGCATGTGATTGTGTCCAAAATGTGGACTCAACGTAATTTGCACCAAACCAAGTTCTGGACTGAATGCATTTTGCATCGAACCCCATATTTCAGGCTCAATTTTAACGGAGAAAGGTTGCAATTTGAAACAAAAACATTATGTAGTATCATGTAGTATCAGAATACCTCAGAGAATGCGAATCCGCACAAGGAGGTGGACTTAACGCGTTTTGAACCGGCACTCCTAATTTTATTTATTAACTTAGATTTCCAGGTTTTCATTGTTAAAAACAATCTGGTAGTGATTGCCGTTTAATAATTTGTAATTTCAGGGAAGAATGGAATTTTCCTTCAATAAAGAAAATAAGAATCGAGTTTTGCTTCAATAAAGAGAAATAAAAGTAGGCTATAGTATTCTTAAAAGAAATGTACCTGCTATGTTTGAAAATATTCACCTGGTTCTACTGTGATAACCATGCCAGGCTCCAGTGGCACACTGCGTGGTATGAGTGCTGTGTCATGCACATCCATGCCCAGATAATGACTTACATGATGAGGGCAAAAGCTGTAAGCAGCCTGCAAACAATGCAACCATTTATTATAACAATACAAGAGTGAAACTAAGTGTGATGTCTACTGCAAATGCAAAAACAGTCACTGGAAGTCATTCACTGCAACTGTGGCTACTATAGGGTGACTAGATTTCCAAAACCAAAAAAGGGACACTTTGAATATTTCAACACTTAAGAAAAAGGAACAAAAACAGTACACAATCTTTGTCGATCTACATAAAAGTTAGATAACATACGATTATTGTATAATTATTTTAAACAAAAGTTAAACTGTAGGGCTAAAGTGTTTGTGATTATTATAGTTACATGGTAACAGAATTATCATTAATTCTTTATTATTACATTTATGTGAAGACTTTGTGTCCAACAATTTTTTTCTTTCAGTATTCTCTCATAAAAGTCAATAATAGGCCTACAAAAAATATTTTCCTTGCTCAAATGCTGTTTTATTTCTTATCAGCTTCTGTGTCCAGTCAAGAAAAAAAAAATGACAAACTGTACATAGCAACATGTTCATTGTTGAATCTTCTCTCAAGAAAGGATATTCTTCTTTTAAATCTTGAGTAAATCTGCACTTCCTTTTTGGCATGATAAAAAGAACAGGAAGAAATATCACTACTCACAATATAGCCCATTTAGCTTTAATACAGCTTCCGATCCTGGAAATCATCATTAACGGTCATAGGTATCGGCATCCTGACCACATGGCCCCCAATCCTGCCATCTGCCTATGGTAGATGTTGCAGTGGTCAAATGGTAGGCCTAGTCCCTCCGGGGATGTAGAGCCATGGAGTTGTTTTTCAGCTTTAATAACTTCACTATTATGATTACGGGAGGCAGAGGCTTTTTGGGATTTCCGGATTTATGATCTAGTCAAACATCCCGATGGAACTGATATTTAACCTCTGTGGTGAATTTCGGTGAAGTCTGGAGGGCCTAACTTAGCCAAATCAACTCTCCTCACCTCCATGTGGGGCCCCCTGGGATTTTCCTGAGATCTTTTAAGATCTTGGGAGACATAAAAGAGAGAGTGAGGTACAGAAAGGAACGGGAAACTACCGCACCTATTTTTTCCCTAGTAAAGCTGCAAACAATTAGCATGATGAGTCTTTCCACAGTAAAAGACTCCGGACGTAAACTATCCCCCCATTCGGATGTCCGTGGCGTATGTGTTCTTGTAGGCTTTCTGCTATTGTGCGGCCTGTCTCGCCAATGTAGGTCCGTCCGCAGCTGCAGGGGACCTCGTATATGCCCTCCATCTCTAGTGGTTCTAATTTGTTCTTCACCCGGACCAGTTTGCATCGGAGTGTATTGGGGGCACTGTAAGCAACCTTGATGCCCTGTCGTCATAGCATTTTTCTGATTCGGTCGGTAATGCCCCTCACATAAGGCAGTAATGCTATCCTGCTGATAGGTTCTGGGTGTTTTTGGTTAGTAGTGGAGCTGTTAAGAGTTGGGGCTGTCTGTGTACTTTTTATTGTTTGTTTGATGGTTTCTGCGGGGTAACCATTGGCTCGGAAGGTGTGCTGGAGGCCCTCCATTTATCCTGGCAGGCTCTCTGCATCTGATACCTTAGCTGCTATCATCGCTAAGGTCCTCAGTATGCCTCTCTTAATAGCTGGGTGGTGGTGTGACTCTTGTGTGTAGATATTGGTCCATATGTGTTGATTTACAGTAGACCGAGTGACCCAGGCTGCCATCTGCCCGTTTCCTAACCAGCACATCCAGATAAGGCAGGCAATTGTTTTTTTCAATCTCCAATAGTAAACTTGATGTTGGCGTGAGCAGAATTCAGATTGTCCAGGAAGTCTCGTAGCAATACGCGGCCATGTGGTCAGATGACAAAGGTATCATTAATGTAACGTAGCCATAGCTTTGGTTGGTGTTGACAGCTTCTTAAGTGGGAATTTTAGTGAACAGAGATGTGACATCGAAGTTGACCAGAATGTCGTTAGGGTGCAGGCCGATGATGTTAACGACCGTAGACATATGTGAATCTGTTCTCCCGGTTCTGTTGTCCCAGGCCTCCTTCCGAAAGGCAGGGCCTTCCCATAGACGCAGCCTTCACATAGTTCACTATCTATTTCAACGCGAATTCCCAGCTCTTTGTTCATAAGGGATTTCACGTGTTGCTTGTTCTGATGTCGAATCGTTCATGGTAAAGTTGAAGAAGGTCGTTTTTTCCAGTGAAATGTTGTTCACACTCGTCACGTTCAGCTTGTAGAGTTCACCAAACCGCTCACAAAACTGACTAATCTCACTTTGTCGTTGACTGAAATTACATACCTCTGGAAATGAGATGAATCTGCTGTCCTTGTTTTTATCTTGGGCAGCAAGGACTGAGAATAGATTTCTCTGGATCCCAGGAATTTTGTAATTTTTTAAAAATAACTTATTTCACACTATTTTTATTTATTTTTTATTCTTTTATAAATCAGCATAAATCAACCCAACATGAACTTGTGCCCCTTGCCGTCGACCACTACTTCGATGTCAATTTCATCTTTTCGAATAGCCACAACCCTTGTACAATTTGCTGTGGTTACTGTGTGATCTGTAGAAAATGGTTCATATGTCCTAAAAATATTCCTGTTATTAGAGACAAGGCTCATTGTTCCATTGTCTACAAACCAATCATCAGAGCTGAACTCTGAGCTCATCACAGTCGAGTAACCAAAATCACGTTTGCACCCTTGTCTGGTTTTTCTGAGTTGCTGGGCTTGGCTGGTTTTCCATCGACAAACCATTTCCTACATACTTTGATAGTATGATTAGGCTTCTTGCAGTAAAGCCACGTTCACAACTGTGCAACACTTCGTGCGCACAAAAGGCATGCGCCTGTCACGTGGAGATGCAAGCCGGGGCATGCAACGGTACAACGTGAGGCATGCGTGGAATCTGTGCGCACGGACCACCTTGCGCCAGCGCACGTAGGTGCAAGTAGCTCCCCATTTGAGATGGGGAGACTTGTGCAACAGTCGTGCGTCTTCCAAAGTTCTGTTCTGATTTTTCATTATGGCGGAATGGTCTAATGAAAGGAATATTGAGTTCGTGAAGGATTATCGCTCTTGTCCATGTTTGTGGATGGCTAGCTCCCCGGACTACAAGGACAGGACAAAAAGGAGCAATTCCTTGCAGTTTCTAAGAGACAAATATGCTTTGGGAACAACGAAAGTGGTGCTAAATAAAATAAAAAGCCTCCGATCGTACTTTCGTAGAGTCCATAATGAACATCTCTCAAAGAGGAAGAGTGGGTGCGTAACGAATAATTTTATTTTATATTAATATTAATATATATTTATTGTTATTAACATTAATTTTTAAAGAGAGGTAATCAATGAAAACAATCAAAACTACAGTCGGTCATTATTAACAATTAACATTAGGGTAAGGTGGTACATTTTCAAACATGGTACAATTCTGAACGAACTAAGATTTTTATCCACTTTTGGGTTGCAAACGTAAATTATTATAAATTAAATTATAAATTATTATTATAAATTATAAATTAATATAAATTATTATAAAATATAAATTATTATTTATAGTAATAAATTATTATAAATATTAATACTATTATTATATAAATAATATAAATTATTTATATTATTATTATTTTCCATAATAAATTATTTAAAATAATTAAATTATTTTATAGCATAAATTATTATATAAATTATAAATTATTATTATTAATACTTAATAATATAAATTGACTATAAATTATTATTTTCCAATTGAAGGTAAGAACTTCATGCTTGAAAAATGGCACGTTATAAAATTGCTTATAATTCCACCTTGTGTTACTGTAATATATTTTTTAGGAACATTTTTTAACTCATACCAAGAAATAGTAAGTCATTGACACAACATGTGTCATTCGTGTTCGGAATTTGTAACTATGTGGTAATTTACAAAAACTAGCACTAAGTACAAATAGGCTACGAACACATTTTAGGTACAAATTCGAACAGTACAGTATTATAACCCGCGATCGCTGGCTTACGTCTTAAATGGAAAAGCTGTTATGCCATCACAGCATTCTGCATGTTTATTATTATTAACTGTGCTAGTCAAATATATGGGTAAAAGGTTGACATTCATACATCTTTCAGCAGTGGTATTATTTCAACGAATAGCCCTTTTTAGGCTTTTTAAGCAAACGAGTCTAGTCGTCTTAATAAAACATAATAATGGACACTAATATAACACCGAAAATTGTATTATAATTTTGACAGAGTTATTCTATTTTTTTTTTTTTTTTGCAAAATAAACAAGTAACTATTCCTTATATTGTCACTCGAAAAATAGCATAATCAATTGAGATATTTCCCCTTTTTAACGATACAATTATTAAATACCCACTCAATTCACTTCCTATCTACAAAAATAAGTAGACTGAATTTCTTCCTTTAATATACTTCTTTGTCGTTGGTCGGCAAATTGTTATTTTAAAGTTGAAACGACAATGGATTATTTGCACATTTCACGCTTCTTACGGTTTTGTCTTTGTCGCAAAATAACAACAGCTGCAGCAGCAGCTACGGCACCTAAATCCAAAGCGGACATTTCATCTGCGCACTTCTACCAGGTGTGAACAGAAAGAGGCATGCGCCTACAATAAGCAAGCCGCAAGAGACAAGGTGCATGTGTGAGATTGCACCATTGCATGCGCAGATGCACTGGAGAGGCACGGCAACTAGGCGCAAGGCGCACAGGTCTAAGTACGGCTTAAGGACACAACAGTTTCCTTTTACTGCTCTTTTGGAGATTGGGCTGCGAGGAGTTGGACTGTTGGGCTAGCTGCTTCGATGAATCCGAGAAGAGTGCTTCTTGTTGAGGTGAGTTTTCTTTGCCTCTGAGAGTTCTCTCATTTGAACACAGCTGATTGGTCAAGTTGTCAACGGTCTTGTCGTTTTTTGACATCAACATCCAGATGGACTTCAATGAGTGATATTCTTCTGGCAGTGTACCTAAAATGTTACAAATCATAAATACATCTTGCAGGTCTGAATTAATTTCAGTGTCTCTAGACATTTCCTGCTTCAATCGCTCCACAAAGACTTTAATTTGGAAACGTGCATTGCGATGTCATCTTCATCTGCCTTTTTGTAGCTGAAGAATTGCAGGCACAAGTTGTAAACTTTATCTTCAGAGACGCCATCAAAGAGTTGTGGAGTTCTAACCACACTTCCCGGGCGGATGTGAGACGCATGATCTTTTGTAACGTATCTTCCGACATGTTAGTGGTTAACACAATCATCGTGAGGCTATCAGCCTCATTAAAAGCATCAAGTCAATCTGATACTTAGTCACCGCTGCGGCGGTTGCATCATCAGAAGGTGCACTTGGCTTCACTAACCTGCCTTCAATAATGTCCATTGCTCCAGGGAACCCTCATAGACAGATGCTTATTTTGTATCTCCACAAGTTCCAGTTTGCTTTTCCTTCCAGAAGGCCAATGTTAATTGAGGAGCATCGTTTCAAAACGTATTAAGTGCACTAAAATAAAGTTGTACATAATACGCTTTGAACCGTTCATTCCCGCGCACATAATACGATTTGATCCGATACGTCAACTTTGACAGTGAATTAACACGGGATAGAACATGAAATGTTCCATTCTGAATTGATAGCGTTAAAGAGCGCTTAAGAAATAGGGCGAAATCGTATCAAACTGTATTTTGACCAAGAGTGCACTTAATACGTTTTGAAACGATGCTTCTCAATTAACCTGGTTGAATCCATGATGAGTACAAGTACATGTGGCCCTAACCTTAAATACAGCTCTTCGGAATTTTTCGTCGAACAGATTGTACTAAAACACTTTGTTTTATTTCATCCAATTATGCACTTTATTTCAATGCGCCTGGGCCCATAACCTGTTAGTAAAATTCAATAAAACAAACGTCTTTTGTAGTAGCGTCCTTTGGTTTATTTAGCATCACTGGTTAGTTACAAACTTACAAGCACAAGATGGTTACTGCTAGGTTATAAGTTTTACAGTATGGGGGCATGGGTGTTCCGAAACAAAAAGCAGAGCCGTAGCTAAACAGAGACACATCGCAGGGCAAACAAAAACACAAGTTGTTTTATTAAATTGTTAAACAAGCAAGAGAATATAGTTATTAAATAATAAAAAGATGCGAATTACATCAACACCCAGATTCAGATGTTGGAAATTAATTTTTGATAGGAGACTAAACTATAGAGAAATGTAAAGTTACCCTTGAAACATCCTCTTCTGACATAGATGATGAGAAGAATCCAAGTTCTTGCAGGCGTCTACCTAGCATTGTGCACATAGAGTGGAAGAGTGAGTCCAAACTTGGCATTGCTGCACACTGTTTTATTAGATCCTTCTGGACTGACAAAACTACCTCATATAGATCTCTCTGAGGCTTTGAGAAGACACCGTTTACAGGCCATGTTCTGGTGATGTCACTGCTGTAACCATGATACTCACAACCTGAAACAAAATCCTTTGCATAAATCTATGCAACATATAGGTCAAATTTATTAAAGTTAAGAATAGTTTGATAGTTTGCCTTTCATCACTGGGACCTTGGATAGAATCCTGGGAAAATCGTGAAAGATAAATTAGGACTAGTCTAGAGAGATATATCTATCCAATACCTACAATGTCACTAGAGATGAGCAGTGAGCATCAGAAGCGGTTATTCAGGAGAAGTAGGTGAAGTGGCTTTTCACCTATGCATGCATTCTTAGTATCGTGCAATGCAATGCAATGCAATGCAATGGTAGACTTCCCTTCCACTCATTCTTCCCCTCACCAGTGCCAGACTTCTTCCTACTTAGACAGCTCTCTAGCTCTTCACCTGAATTCCCAGCTAAAAGCCATCGGTGGTGAGCATAGGCTGGATTCAGGCTGAGATGACTTTCGAACATTGTATATAGTGCATCATCTTAGCTGCTCTACTGATTGAAGGTTGAACTCATCAGCTACTATTTAGATAGGTATGTAGATACTTTAAGTACGAAACATGGAAGAATTGGAGGAAATTTGAGAACATGAATATAAGACCAGAGAAGAGAAGACAGGAAGATTTACATTGACAACCTATTTACTTTAAATCAAATAATTGGAAAGACTGTATGATACACTCAAGAATTACATATGTGTGAGTTACTTGTCGATTTGAAAAAGGCTTATGATTCAGTTACACTGAGTAAACTTTTGGAATATTTAAAAAATAGTAATACATCAATGAATTTAATAAATAATAATAATAATAAACAAAAACCTAGCTCTACATATCACTAAAACTAATATTGTATCCTAATGTAACTGCTACTAACTAGGCCAATGTACTGAAATGCAACATCACAAAAATCTTACAATTTATAGTGCAACATAAAAGGCCTAAATATAATAGTGTGAAAAGCATCCAAATGAGCAAGACTGCTCGTGCTCGGGTACAATTCCAAAAAGATCAGAGTGAAGAAAGAGGAGAGACAAAGAACAGATTTTTTAAAAATAAAAAATAGTGTGAAATAAGTTATTTTAAAAAATTACAAAATTCTAAAAATACTGACTTAAATGGAATCCAACATAAATATCTTAGAGAAAGCTAACATTTAAAATTACAGACAATTTTTAATGTACTTATTAAATTTAGTAGCAGGTATGCTGAGAGTTCAGAATACATTCTGATCATAGAGTTAAAAGGAGGGACCAAAATTAATGCTATGTTTCAATCCTGCTGATATGAAACATTTACCATATTTTTCAGACCATAAGATGCACTTTTTTACTTGAAAACAGAGCCTTGAAAGTTAAGTGCATCTAATGGTCCGAAGTAAACTAAAAAAATAAAATAAAATTACAGTAAATAGGCATATGTCCACAATTCAGAACATAGTCAATCTCAAAATAACTGAATCCATAATATAATTCAAAGCACAATCTCCCAGGCTCTCAACACTAACTGTAAAAACTGCAAATAGAATATACACAATAATAAATGCTCATGCCCCAACTAATAATAAAAACAATAAGAAGGAAAATAGAGAAGAGGTGGATGGATTTTGGGAGCTGTTAGATCAGACAACAACAAACATAAATAAAAATCACATCAAAATTTAATTGGAGACTTTAATGACCAGTTAGGAAGGGAAAAGAGATATAGGGATGTAATAGGGAAATGGCCAGCACAAAAAAGAACAAACAGGACTGGCATAAGACTGGTGGAATTCTGCAGGAATCATAACATGATCTCAAAGTTGACATACTTCAAGAGAAGACCAAATAAACTCAAAACTTGGAAACATCCAGACTGGAAAAAAAAGGTGAATGGCAACTGGATCATGTTTGTATGGATAAAAATTACCACAGGGAAATCTACAATGTAAAAGTTCTAAGAGGAACAGATAGTGGATTAGACCATTACATAATAAAGACAAAATTAAATTCACCCCATGGACAAAGAAGAAATCCCCACCCAAAAAGAAGAGAACCCACGACCTTCCGAAGTAGGAATATTAAAATAACAGATGATCTAGAGGAAATAATTCCCCAAATAGCTGAACAAGTAGCTCCAATAAATCCAAGGAAAAAACACCCATGGTGGAATGAGGAATGTGAAAGACATCAAGCCTGGTTAAGATATCATAATCAAAGAACAGAAGAATCAAATTCTGAACTCACAAAACAAAGGAAAATAACCCAAACAATAATGACAGGGGTAAAAGATATGAACCTCCAACCCTAATGCTAAAAGATAAAATTGAGATGGCACATAGTAATAGTAAAAATACAGAAATTTTAGCAGAACATTTAACAAATTACTAAATTGTGAAGATCCCTCAGAACTTCTTGAAATAAACACAGAAACCCATAACAGCAGAAAACATAAATCCACCCACAATCCATAAAGTCTACAAAGCCTTGAAAGAGCTTAAAAACTATAAAGCAAGTGGAGAAGACTTTGCAGAACTTTGGAAATATGCAGCAGAACCAGTAAAGATATCATTACATCAATGCATAGTGAAAATATGGAATACAGAAAAACTGCCAGAACATTGGACTACAACTACAATACATCCATTACACAAGAAAGGAGAAAAATCAAATCCAGACAACTATAGCGGAATTTCCCTTTTGGATGTCACACATAAAGTTTTATCAAGGATTCTGTATGGTCGCAGTAAAGATCAACTTGAACTGGAAATTGGAGAATACCAAGGAGGATTCAGGCCCTGGAGAAGCTGCCCAGAACAGATAATCACCTTAAAACTAGGAAAGGAGTACTACAAAAGAAGACAAAAACAACAAGTTATAACCTTTGTAGACTTCAAAAAAGCCTATGATTGCATTCACAGAAATGGCAGTTTCTCCTATTGTGCTGCAGCACACAGCTTCTTATCTGCTCATTGTATAATGTTATTTTCAAATGCGATACTATATTTACTTCTACGTCGATTTTGAACTTGGCGCGTCCATGCAAGAATTCCTTATTTTATGAAGGAGAATCAGACTCGGTAATGTGAATATTACCTTTTCCGCCTCACGATAGGATTCTGCAAACAGCACCT
The DNA here is from genome assembly GCA_964059195.1 of Ectobius pallidus. NCBI lineage: Eukaryota > Metazoa > Arthropoda > Insecta > Blattodea > Ectobiidae > Ectobius > Ectobius pallidus. The sequence continues at coordinate 165,668,415 of CAXKWD010000003.1, forward strand.
CTCTTGTAGGGCTGTGATATCATGCCAAAGCTTGACTGTATTGGTGTATATGCCAGTTTTAACCTGCAGAATGTGCTGGGGGGGGGGGGGTTCACAAGTATGAGATTCCGAGGCTTTACGAACTACTTCACGTCTCACCAATGGGCACGCTGTTTGTTATGTGACAAGATCTTTCACTGTCTGAGGGCCGTGATGTAGCATGAGGGACCATCAGTCAAGAAAGCAATGCTTTTCATCTTCACCACCAAATCTGAATGTGTTAAATTCAGAAACACGGATTCCACAATGGATTTTCTCGCACTGGGAACACGAACGCGACTTCATCTACCTCGATCATTAAAAATACTATTTTCTCGTCTCTTATTCCATTTCGGGTAACACTGATGTGATTTTCGCAGCCCTAATTATTATTACTATTTTTTTTCTTAGCTCTTTTCTCTCTCACACAACTCACACAATGCTCTGCACCTTAAGCATATGAATTACTATTTCCTCCCGCCTTAATCCTTCTCTGGGAACTCTCATGCGATTTTCTCTGCCCTAATTTTTTTTTTCTAATTTCTCTCGTCGTAATCTATCTCTCTGAAAACTCTCATGAAATAGTTCATCTACTGTAGTGACAATGCACAAGACATTTTTGAGTTCAGAAAAAAAAGAACTTAATTACATTAAGTGCGGGAAAGTTATATTTAGAATTTAATTGGTGCTTGTGTTTAAGAAAACCCATAGAAAGAATATTAATGGACTAGGCAAGAAATTGTGATATAAGGCAAGGGTGTAGAGTACAAGGCATTGGTGACTGGTTATAAAGAAGAAAGTCAGAGAATATGCAGAAAGAATAAATTAAGAAAGATTGGTTTAATAATCAGTAGGCTACAAGAATAATAATGTTATACACTATTCACGGGAGTTTCGGAGAGATAGATTATGAGAGAAATTAGCACAAAAAAAAATAATTAGGGCAGAGAAAATTGTGAGAGAGCTCCCAGAGATAGAATAAGAGACGAGCAGTTTAGATAGGCCTACTAATAATTTTTAAAAATATTTTAAGTTTGCTGTATGAAATGGTATTTGCAGCACACCCTCGTTTTGAGCCACGAGCCACTACTGATTCACAGAACTTCAATGTTGAAGATACTAAGGAATTTTGGACTTCACCCCAAATTAATAAAAATGATACTCTAAAGAACACCAAATCTAAAGTAAAATTTAGAGGAGAAATATCAGATCCATTTATGATAAAAACATGGCTAAGATAAGGAGATGGTCTATCACCATTACTTTTCAACTGTGCTCTAGAGTATGTGATGAGGGAATGGTACAAAATCCTAAAAACATATGAATTGGAATAAAAAAGGATGGAAAAAACTTAAACTGCTTGGGATTCGCAGACGACTTAGCATTACTAGCTAATAACATTCATGAACCCAGACATCAAATAACTAGCCTATAAAATATATCACAAAAAATAGGACTTCAGATATCATTTGAAAAAACCAAGATAACCAATAGACCCACTAGTAGCCAATCAGATAACAATAAATAACAGGAAAATAAAAATAATAGAACAATTTAAATACCTAGGAGAAATATGTCGGTAAACTGCGCCACCGACATATGTAAACTGCGCCACCGATATTTAAATGGTGTCACCATCATACTGACGCACAACATTTTCCTTCCCACTTCTCCAGACCTAGGACTGGCTATGAAATTGCATAGGTGTGGTAGCTTTGTCATTTTAAAAAATGTTAAAAACAATACCCTAATTTCTTCTGCATGAACGCTTCGTCACTTATAAAATTGTTAAAAACACTACCCAAATTTTCTTGCATGAGCACTTTGTTGTCATATGACACCTTCTTAATAAAATCAAAACGGGATATTTCATTGTTTATATAATTATTGTTCTCTCCACTTTGAGTAGACGAGAATACTTGTCATTTATTTTAGCTGTTCTTGTTACAGGTATCCCTTGTTCAATACTTCTCAGTTTTATGTAGGCACTTGTTTGGAACTGGAGAAGTGCATCTACATATCTCCATGGCGCAGTTTACATATCTGTGTGCCACAGTTTACATCTCATTTTTATTCTATTTCAAATTCGGTGTCAACCGTGGCGCAGATTGCATACACCCGAAATCGTAACACATAACTTGGACAGGAAACCTGCGTGGCAAGCGAGGACTAATAAAATGATAAAAGCTCAAAAATTAACATGGTTTACATACAATAAAAAATGTCTATCGATCAAAACAAAATTAAAACATTACAAGATGGTGGTCCAACCAGAGGTGACATATGGAAGTAAAATCACCCAGAAAAATAGAATAGACAAAATCCTGAAAGTAGAAAGAAGAATAGCTAGAAGATACATAAATAAAAAATACCAAAAAGATGGACAATGACGGATAATACCAAATGAAGTGGTGTACAGAGAACTGGATCCTATCAAAGTTACTATACGGAAGAAAAGGATCTCTTTTTTTGGTTACATTATGAGGACACCAGAAACTCGACTGACAAGAAAAATTATAGAGAAACTCTGGAATATGAAGCAACAAGTAGGATGGATTACAGAAATTAAGAGAGGATATGACAGAATTAGAAATAACTTTGGATGATTTGAAAAACAAAACAGGAATTCAATGAAACTTAAAAATATTAAAATAAGATTTAAGTCAAAAATAGACAGACGCCAGACAATAAAGAGGGTATTTACAGATGAGGAACGACAGAGAAGATCGGACCGCATAAAAAACTACTGGGAAAATCGGAAAGGAAGAGGACCGAGAAATGATTGACTGAAGTGGTTCAATGAGGCCGTAAAAGAAGAAGAAGAAAAAATAGGTATATTGCCTGTAATACCATAATCATAAACAAGGTGTTGTACAACAATAAGTTAGTTGCAAATTCTAACACAGACTGTACATCGTTGTACTTGTGACAATCATAAAATGAGAGTAGTGGGAAGCCAGATATATAACATGAAAAGAAAGAAATGTTGGGTTCTTTCATACAAAAGGATGTCTCCATGGGGTGGTCTAAATGAAGGTAACAACTTCTAAACAGCCTTGTTTTGTTACATTTCTGTATGCTGTATTGATTGTGAGAGGGTGTAAAAACATTTTCAGTCTCTCATGAATTTTAGTTTAGAATCACATTAAACTTTTTCCTCTTAAATTTCCATGCTTAAATTAAGGTGCGTCTTACGGTCCGGAGCGTCTTACAGTCCGAAAAATACAAAAGGTTCTGTTAGAGGTAGATTAATATTTCGTCTAGTGCTATATACATAATCACTCAATGTGTATTTTGTATGATGTTTGTAAAAATAATTTAATGAAGAAAATTTATAAGTTGGTCAAAATTGAAAACTTTAAATCCTGAAAATATTAGGGTAATCAATATGTTTTAGACAGACGTTTATTATTCTTTTCTGCAAAAGGCAAAAACACATGAGTTTTTTTTCGCTAAACCTCCCCAGGCAAGAATGCCATATCGGCTAATGGATTGGAAAAGAGCTTGATAAACAGAACATAGAACAATGATGGGCATGCAGTGACATAAAATGACAAATTTGTCTAATTGTTCTGTGCAGTCTATTACAGAGGTAACTAAGACGGTGAGACCATTAATATATTGAACAATAAAGATACCCAAATATTTTACGACGACAGATTCTTTCAATGGTGAGCATTTACATTTTGTTTCATTAAAGTTATAATTGTGTATTGTTAAATTTTAATTTGTACATTTTTTCATGCTGTCTTACCAACAGATGTTAATGAGATTTTTAGGAAACTAATGTTAATTTATCTACATTTAGTGAGAGAAGGTTAGAATCAAACCATTTTTTTACAATGACCGAGCCTGTGTTAGCGTATTCATATGTTTCTTCCCATGAATTGCCAATGAAAATTACTACAATGTCATCTGCATAAGAAAATATGGAGCTCTTTATTTTATCTAGATTTAAATTCAGCCAGTATTAACATGTATTAGGTATAAAATTAGTCGTAATATCGTTCCTTGTGGCATGCATATATCAATATTTGATATTTTAATACTAGAGTGTCGGGGGAAAAAGCACTTAAGTAAAAAATGTAGATTTTTTTATTGCAGATATCAATAGTACAGGTTATTATCTAACACTTGAGCACAGTCACGTAAAACCATCTTCAGTTTATAAGAAACATGTAGTGATCGAAATCAACAAATGTTAATTTTATTTAATTTCTGTTGGGATAAAGCGTCGACTTAAGTGTTTATACCAGAAAAATTTCATTGACTTAGGAGTCATTCCGTGTCAAATCAACACAGTGATTTTACCTGACCATCTCAGATTTTAATGAAATTTAGTACATAGGTGCTCTCTATACAGACTAAGAAAAATACAAAATTTTGTCTTTATATGTCAACCGGTTTTGAAAATATGGCTATGTAAAGTTTCAGAAATCTCCCAAAATCGTAAGATCAGCATATTTTTAAATTGCTATTGCAGCTCTTCTAATTAAGATAGAAAGGTGGGAAAGGTGTCATTTTGCAGCATTTTCTAGGCTCTTTTATTTGATATGCAACTTAATATGGGTTAAAATAAATGAACATTGTCAAATTTGAAATTTAAATTTTGATTTTTGATATTTCAAAATGCGCCATTTTGAAAAAATTGAAAAAATTCTAAAACAACCCTTACATGTTTATAAACTGACTGTGTAAGTTTAAACTTGGGATTGTAATGGGTTCACATGAAAATCTATATAGATACTCAGCCTTACACAAGGTTTTGATGCTAATACCTGAATTATAAAAACACCAAAACAATAACAACATGTGGCATTGATTTGCTTACTTTTAAATTAACATAAATATTATGTAGCCTAATTCTAAACTTACAGTTAACTGTTTTGAAGTGAAATCACTACTGAAGATCCTTGATATAGTCTTCAAAAGCTTCAGTAGTTTGATGTATTTCTTTTTCAGAGAGATTGTGGACTCTGCCTGTCGGAGTCACTGGATTTACTTTACACAAGACATAAGTTACTGGAAGCCATAGTATATCTTGACTTCTAGGGTAGGAGAAAGATGTTGATGGACCAGCTGGATATAAAAAAGAAACCTTACTTCATCCTTGCTCTTTTCTTTTGCCACAACATATGCTAGCAACCAGTTGTTTTCATAGATTACGGTAATGTAACCACTAATGTCTGTTATTTGCAGTCTTTACTTTTGAGTTACTTAAGGGGATAGGAATAAAAGCATGAAGTTTCTGAGTACCTTGTACTGTTAGAGACTTGCTTAGGCGATTTTCCAAAAATCTGTCTGTTTCTATGTATTCTTCTTGACTTACATGTATAAAATATGCCACAAAAATGTTCTGAATTGCCCACTCGTACAACTGAAATGGTGTATGAATTTGGTTCTCGTAAGTGCTTTGTAAGCTGGTTCGGGCAGCTAACCTTTTCACCATTCTGCCAATGCCATCACATGGCCCCTATCCATGTGCTGTTGCTGAAAAATGCTATTCAGCATCAATGTCAAAGTCATCTTTGCGGTTACACAAGTTTGTAAAAAATTTTCTGTTTTTGTACTGGGTTGCAGACCCATCAGAGAAGTTTTTTTCTTTTTGATCCTGTTACCAAACCTACTTTTCATGAAGCCAATATTTTTTTTTTTTTTTTTTAAACAGTAAAGTGCAATTGTGTTGTGCTCTAAACATTCAGAAATCACTACAAAACTCACATGTTCAGTCTTTCCCCTTTTGTAATAAATGACAAATGGGTGGACTGTGGCTTGCCCACTGGTCCAATGGTAGCTTTGGGCTTCATCTTGAAGAATAAAACTGCAATTTTCTTCAAAATCACATATGATGAGAACTTCTGTGTTTTGAGATTTTCATTAGTATTATTCATGAAAGAGCTTTGCTGCTTGGCCATGAAATCATGTATGACCAAAGCAGAGAGATTTCCACAAATAAATATATGTAAGTCAAGAAGAATACATAGAAGCAGACAGATTTTTGGAAAATCGCCTAAGCAAGTCTCTAACAGTACAAGGTACTCAGAAACTTCATGCTTTTATTCCTATCCCCTTAAGTAACTCAAAAGTAAAGACTGCAAATAACAGACATTAGTGGTTACATTACCGTAATCTATGAAAACAACTGGTTGCTAGCATATGTTGTGGCAAAAGAAAAGAGCAAGGATGAAGTAAGGTTTCTTTTTTATATCCAGCTGGTCCATCAACATCTTTCTCCTACCCTAGAAGTCAAGATATACTATGGCTTCCAGTAACTTATGTCTTGTGTAAAGTAAATCCAGTGACTCCGAAAGGCAGAGTCCACAATCTCTCTGAAAAAGAAATACATCAAACTACTGAAGCTTTTGAAGACTATATCAAGGATCTTCAGTAGTGATTTCACTTCAAAACAGTTAACTGTAAGTTTAGAATTAGGCTACATAATATTTATGTTAATTTGAAAGTAAGCAAATCAATGCCACATGTTGTTATTGTTTTGGTGTTTTTATAATTCAGGTATTAGCAGCAAAACCTTGTGTAAGGCTGAGTATCTATATAGATTTTCATGTGAACCCATTACAATCCCAAGTTTAAACTTACACAGTCAGTTTATAAACATGTAAGGGTTGTTTTAGAATTTTTTCAATTTTCTCAAAATGGCGCATTTTGAAATATCAAAAATCAAAATTTAAATTTCAAATTTGACAATGTTCATTTATTTTAACCCATATTAAGTTGCATATCAAATAAAAGAGCCTAGAAAATGCTGCAAAATGACACATTTCCCACCTTTCTATCTTAATTAGGAGAGCTGCAATAGCAATTTAAAAATATGCTGATCTTACGATTTTGGGAGATTTCTGAAACTTTACATAGCCATATTTTCAAAACCGGTTGACATATAAAGACAAAATTTTGTATTTTTCTTAGCCTGTATAGAGGGCACCTATGTACTAAATTTCATTAAAATCTAAGATGGTCAGGTAAAAAAAGTATCAAAATTGTGTTGAGTTGATACGGAATCACTCTTAGGTGACTGAGTATATATCCATTCCAGAAAAAAATGAGCCTCAGGGGTAAAAAAAAATAATCTGTTTTTGCTTCTTTTTGCTATCAGATGATCTCTTGAAATATATATTTTCATGTTATGAATATAAAAATGTTGAAAATTTCCTGGTATTAGTTTCTTTGCCTGAACCCAGAGTACATGTTCACACTTATTGAATCTGGAATTATTGTGCCTACATGTTTAAACACCTAAGTTTCATTTTCCTTTACTTCCTGTCCAAGATGTACTTCCTACTTGCTCTTCTGGATTAGTAGTTACAAAGATTTTTTCAAGATAATAACATAATCATTTTTAATTTCAATTAAAGCTGAAGATTTTCGTGTGTCCTGAACAGAACCCAAAATATGCATTAAGTTTTTTATATCAAGAGAATTGATTTTTATAATGGAATCACACTTCACAGGGTAATTAGCTATCATTCACACATTCCAAGTGTTAACCTTTTTCTAAACTGATCAGTTCTTCCAAAAATTGGTGCCTTATGGGACAGGTCATATGTTGTACTATTATTTTGTGAGTGATATAAAGTTATAATTGAAATTGTAACTTAACTTTATTTTCCAGGATATCAGCAAGTCCAGGCCTTTCTGTTTACTTTCTAGAAGTCATGTTAATGACTGGGAATAAAAACGCTTTCCTTGAAAATGATGCAAAGTCCTTGCTAATCCCAAACTGTTTGTAAGCAAGCAAACTTCAACCTCACTATTCAACAACAAGCTGCCCTGTTGGCTTTCTAATACTGTTGCCAGTTATATAAATTTCTCATTCCTGCAGAAAAAATTCCACTCTTTTCAGCCATGTGGATGACCAAAAACCCTTGGGACGTTAAGTGGGGTGATAATTTTATTTCATTTTATTTTTTAGTGGTTAATATTCTTCACACATACATACTCATTGGCAGGAAAAAGTTGAAAAGGAAATAACTTCTTGTTTTGTGGATAAATGCATTAGAATATACAAAGCCGGGGTATGGGACAGGCATGTGGATGACATTTAATTGAATTAAATTTGGTTTTGGAATATCAGAATTTAAAGTTAGTGGCATTTCAAGGCCATAGTTGTGGTATGGAAGTAGTACTTTAAGTTTAATTTTTTTTCAAGTTGAATTTGAAGGGAAATATCACTCCGAAACACAAATTTTCCTGTATTTGAAGAATCACCCATATGTGTATGTAATACACTAATAAATTATTCTTACTTATTAAAAACTGATTAAAACATTTTAACTTTAAAATTAAAAGTGGGTCAAGAAAGTACAAACAAACAAACAAACAAAAAAACTACGGTAATGTTATTTCAAACTTGTTTTAATGTGCTGGGAATGTTGAAACTGTAAAAGAAACATATTTTTTAAAAGTATAATTAGCCTACAGAAGTACAGCTCAATAATAGCTGAAAATGTAGTAAAATTAAAATTTCCAAACAAAAATTTACCAGTTTCCACAATCTAAATTTGTATAATTAAAACATTCTTAAGAAAGACTGACAAATTACACAAGTCCTGTACAGAACTTTTGAGTGTCCCAAACAGAACTTGAGTTTTTCATATTATCCTAAAAATTCATTTGGATAAAAATTCACAAAACTTTAGTTTTGTGTTCCAAAAATATTTTGTTTTTATGTACCTAGTTTTAAGAAAGCTTACCTATATCTCACATAAATTCATAGAATTTTAGCAATTTGTACATACAATGAACTCCGGAGTACCGTGGGCAGATTATTTGGTTTGCAGATTATCCATGCAAAAAATTTGAATTTCCTGCACTTAATTTCAAATTTCCCAGTTTATTTAGTGAAATTTTGAATTTCCCACACTTAATTTTGTCATATATACGCACATTATGCCAACAAATTGCGGGTAATTAAAAATCTCACACCAGTTTGGATTTCCCGTATTTTTCAATTATTCATGAATGTCATGCTCCCAATTAACACTGAAAATCGGGAGCTTACGTTTTGTATCCCATATGGAATTGTTGATTTTCTGATTAAAATATAATTTGAAGAAGGCATTTCCTGAGTAAGATATGTTTCTTTGTGTTCAAGCATCAGCATTCATGCAAAATTTGTTTTGAATAAGAAGAAATTTGAGTGTACTAATTCAATAATCATATCTATATAATGACTCTTATTGAAACGAATGTAAATTCATTATTGGTATGTTGGTAGTCTGTGTGTTGTATTCACTGTTAGTCAGTAATGGTATAATGTCTCCAGCAGATGGTAGTGCAACATGTGTAGTAAAGGAAAACTGTTTCACTGGCATTATCAAAACTTATTTAGTACCGGTACACTGCTAGTTGATTATGAAGCTAAATAAAAATACATTTACAATAAAATAATTATTCATTAGAAGTTATAATTTGCACAGAAAAAATCCATAGTTGATCTCATTTTTATGCACTACCTGTAGCAACGAACAAAATTTAAGTCAAAATATTTCAAGTTCTGCTTTGATTTTATAATAAAATTGATGTATATCATTCCTTTCTTTATGCTTTAATAGAAATTAAATGGGAGTAGGCTTATTTAATTCTATTATGTTGTCACTAGTTATAATTAGTTTGGTACCTTTAACTTATTGAATACAAGACAAAAATTGTACATTAGTATCCAGTGCTGAAGCTGAGCCAGAACAGCCCAGAATGGCACTCTGGCAAAGGAAAAATCTATTCTTCATCGCTCTGGCATAAACGTAGGGAGGAGAAAAAGTACTCATGAAATTGGAATATATTTTGGCAACAACTTTTAATAAAGAACCATTATTAGGGCCATGATCATCTGTTCTTGTCATGATAGTTGCCTTTCTTGCACGGTTGCCATAGATTCAATGCATACATGGTGAACTTAGTTGCGTTGAGCCTATCTATAAAATGTATGGAGCATTAGTGTCATTCAGTGATAATCACTTACGTCATGCTAAATTAGAGAATACATTCTTCTTCTTTTATTTACAAATGTCCTCACCCAGGAGATGTTCAATGTCTCTTCTAGCTCCTTGTAGTGTACATAGTCAAAATTTATTGTATGGAAGCAAAGATCTTAACTATTTCATTTTACAACTTGACAAATCTGTTTATAGCTTTCAGTTTCTTTACATTTGGATTTAAAGTAATATAATTGGTCTGTACCTCTTCTGATCGTATAAACAATCCAACAGCTGTAATATTTCTTTCTGAAAGAGAGGACATTTCAGAAACAGGTGTCTAATATCTTCTCTTCACCCACAAATACAAAGTCCACATTCATGATGTCCAATTTTATATTGGTAGGATGGCGTCATAGTTGTATTAAGATGTATGCAATAATAAAGGTTTATTTCTTGCCTAGATAGACTTTGACTGTGAAACCATGGACGTGTTCCAATTAAAGTGGTAGTATCATCATCACCTTTCTTTTCAAAGTATTCTTTTTTCATTTCTAGCCATAATTCCTTCGTTAACTTCTAATAATGAGTTATTCTATCAGACACAGGCATTTTATTGAGGACATAGAACCAACAGATGATGCTTGTTTGGCAAGTTTATTTGCCTGTTCATTGCCAAAAATATTATTTCCTGGAACTCACAAAAATAAAATTTTATATCCTTGATTACAAATATTAATTACCAGTCTTCGGATATTAGTTTTTATATTTATTCTTATTGATTTTAATTGTGTTAGCATACTTTTACTATCAGAAAGTATCACACTGTGTCCTGGAGATTTATTTTGAACAAATAAAAGAGCTTGAAAAATTGCTATTGATTTAGCTGTAAAGATGGACATGTCCTGATGTAGTTTATACTGATAATACGTTCTTGTATTAAGCATACAAAATGCAGCTCCAGTTCCCATTAACGATTTTGAGCCACCCATGAATATTTGCTGAACTTCGCAAGATTCGGTTGGAGAGTATGTAAGAATTCCTGTAGTCTTTGTGTAGTTGAAAAGTCTTCTTTCATCATAGCAAAAGTATCTGTTTGAATAAAACCAATCCACAGCATAGATAGGGTAAATTGGTAATTGGAGAGTATCACCAGTTTTTATTTGATGCCATGCATAATGCAGAAATGATGCACTCTCTTGTGTTTGAGATGGTTTCTTCAGAGATTCCAATAGTTGAAGTTTTGGAAATAAAATATTTGATGTGTTATTGAAAAGTTTTCCTATGAAATTGTAACCAAGTTTTGTTTTCACATTGATAAAGGAAAAAATTTCAATTCTATTAGATCATCATCTGCTTTAGGGTTACCATTGATGCCAATATTATTATTTTACCAATGCTATATATTAAACTTTTTATAGAATTTTTTACTTGTTCTGGCCAGGCTGTTCCATAGTCTAGTCTTTGTTGAATTAAGTTTTTGTACAGTCTTAGTAATAAATTTGTAGCCCACCATCTATCCGCCAGGTATGTGAAGATATTGGTGCCTCCTATTAATGATTTTCTTAAGTTTAAATAATGAGGACCCCAGTGTAGCAAAGAACTGAGGATCATTCTCAAATATTTAATTGATTTTTGTGAACATATTTGAGAATTATTAATACATATACTGAGAAATCCTTTATTGAAAATTATATATTGTGTTTTATGACTGTTGATTTCCATTCCCAATTCATTCAACCATGTTAAAATGTTGGGTAAGTAAGGAGCAATTTTGAACTCGTCCTTTGTAATGTTTCTTTTCGTGTTTGAAGTGTACACATAAAGGAAGTATTTGTCTTGTCCCTTACATATCTTATAAAACTGAGATAGGAAGATGGCAAATAATTCTGGAAAGCCAACTGATGTAGTCCGCTTTTGATCACTCTTAAATCGAGGGTGCAATGTGATCTTCCTATCACAGAGAAGCATAAGGATATTTTGTATAAATGTTTGTGGGATATCATATCCAAATAGGCTAGTATTTGTTTGAGTATTGACTGAAATAACATGGTCATAAGCAGCTGATAAGTCTAAAAACAATGTTTCAATTGTTTTATTTGATGTGAATACAATTTGTACAGTGAGTCCCACGCAAGAGTTGGCCAATGACGCGGGTTTCTGCATCGCAGCAGGCACAGCTCCAACTCCCGAGCGATCGGGTGAAATATCTACGCAAATAAAGCCAAGATCGGTGTAATGATTCAGGTTCTCACATTTACAGTTAAAATTACATTGAAAATAACCACGTACCTCATCACAAGAGATGTTGGAAATGCCCTCCTCTTGCATCCACACAACAGTGGCACCTTTTTAGGAAATTTTCTTTCATGCACATGAGTTCAGCTTCCGAGATAGAGTTAATTTCTCTTGTGATACTATCTTTAAGTTCTTCTAATGTATGAGGAATTGACCTATACACTTTATTTTTCAAGTTCCCCCATAAATAATAGTCACATAGGCTATTGTTAGAAGAACTGAAAGACAGTATCACAAGAGAAATTAACTCTATCTCAGAAGCTGAACTTATGCGCGTGAAAGAAAATTTCCTAAAAAAGTGCCAGTGTTGTGTGCATCCAAGGGGAGAACATTTCCAACATCCCTTGTGAAGAGTTATGTGGTTATTTTCATTGTAATTCCAACTGTAAATGTGAGAAACTGAATCATTACACCGATCGCAGCTTTATTTGTGTAGATATTTCACCCGATCGATCGGGAGTTGGAGCTGTGCCCGCCGCGACGCAGAAAGCCGCATCATTGGCCAACTCTTGCGTGGGAATCACTGTATGTCAGTAATAAGAAAGTATATTATACATTATTATACCCTTTCCTGAAACCAAATTGATTTCTTGGCCACATATGGAATCATTCCAGATAAAAAGCTAATCTATTAGCTAATATCATTTCAAATATTTTATGAAGTACATTAGATAAAACAATTGGTCTATAACCACTGACTTGACATAAGTTCTTGCCTGGTTTAGGGATCGAAACAGTAAAAATTTCATTCCAATCATCCGGTTAATTGACCTGCTGAAATATACAATTATAAGATTCTGCTAGGTGAGTGATCATAAGGCAAGTTTTTAATTAAAGCATATGTGATACCATCTGGTCCTGGAGGTGTAGCCTTGTTGTGCTTGTTTGTAATTTCATAGATTTCACTAGGTATTAAAGTATGGCTGTCTGAATATTTTCACTTAAGTCAATGGAATTGATAAATTTCATGTTTGCCGCAGAGGGAGGATTATTTTAGACAGTATTTGTCTCCTTATACCCTCTACTAATAAAAATAAACACACAACACACTGTGACTCTGATATTAAAATTATATTTTTATTTTTCCAATGATATATATGTCTTATAAAATCTAAGTAAGGTTTGTGTGTAAAGCATTAAAAGACCATTAAAAATATATGTACAGATTAAAATTAAATTTATCACAAATTACACACAGGTCTATGCTACAATACACTAAAATGTAAATGTGAAATAAATTTCCCTATTATTGGGAGTCTTTGCACCATACATACAAATGCATTTCGGCGCAATATAGCTACGCCATCATCAGTTCCTTGTTTTGAAGAGCCGGAACTTGGGCGAATGACTAAGTCATTGCACGGACTATATTGTGCTGAAATGCATTTCAATATAAAAACACCGCAACACACTGGGCAATTACATAATATCAACTAGTGAATCCTGCAAGAACTTCGTATAACAATCAAGAAAGGAACATTTTACGCCTATGAAGATTTGGACACTATCATCCCAATAATAGGAATATTCATTTCACATATACATTTTAGTGTTTTACAGCATGGACCTGTGTATAATTTGTGATAAATTTTATTTTATTCTGTGCATAAATTTTAATGGTCTTTTAATGCTTTACACACGAATCTTACTTAGATTTTATAAGACATTCCAAACATATCATTGGAAAAATATAAATATAATTTTAATATCAGTGTCACAGTGTGTTGTGTGTTTATTTTATTAGTAAATGGTATAAGGAGGCAAATACTGTCTAAAATTAAGTAAAGGGTTTTCTGGGGATGGTTTCTATGATTACACACTATGTTTAATCACAGAAAAAAGTTGAAAATTGGTTATTTTTGCCTTTATGTGTTCCACAAACCATAGAAACCGTATAGTAGTTTAGTTTTAGTAGAAAGTGTCCGAAACACTGGGAAAATGAAAATCTCACTTTTCTAAACTATAAATGGCAGTCTGTGAAGAGAAAATGGGCATTGGAGGGTGAGAAGTACGACAGGCAGTGAGCTGTCCAAGGGTCACGTGATGCAGAAACAAAGGTGGGATTGTGAACTTTATGGCAATCAACACTAATATCAATTGCTATCAACTTGGTTCTACATGTCATTAACACTAATATCAATATTCCTAAACTAACTGGGGGGAACACAATTTTAGGTCGTGCACTAGGCTCCTCCCACCAACTCTCTAAAGGGACCTGTTGAAACATTTTCATAAGGCTGTGATTTTGTATATTTTTATGCATATATGATGAAGAGTACAATAATGAGGTGTGTGCACAAGGCTCAGAAGCAAGGGGAAGCAGCCGGCAGGCGAGAGCGGGCATGGTGCATGACCTAAAGTTGTCTTTTACCCCTAACTGCAATAAACTGAGCTCAACATGTCACTAACACTGAAATATGTAAGATTTATCTTGGCAAAAGTATCTTATCTGCTGTTTGGATTGGGAGAGATAGGGTTTCTTCTCACCAAGAGACCCTTTAAACAACTTCCTTTTGTTAACTATTAATCATTTTCTGTCACAAGCTGCTCACCAGCAGGTTGTTATTTTAAGTATCCTCAGTAAGGAACATCAGTGATGCCAGCTCATATAGGAATATTCCAATACTGATTCTACATATGACATAGAAGGGATTTTTCATTTGCCATCAAGCTCCTAAACAAGAGAAGGTGAGTGAATCCACCTTTCTCTTTCTAAACTTCCTTGCCTAGTAAAGTCTTGCAGACCTTAATTATCACTATTCCTAACCTAACTGCCACTTACCTTGAATTAGAAGTTGATATGTAGTGCGGGATGTAAGTGTACAGAATGTGTAATGAAGGAAACTAAACCCTTCTTTTTTTTTACAGAAATGAATTATTATTAGACTTCGGACTTTTAAGTCGCTAAAAATGCTGTTTTAGGTACCTAAAATAGGCTCTAAAAATTGGAAAATAGGTTCTAAAACCGTAAAATAGTCTCTTATAAAATCGTTAAGTTGAAAATTTTCTGAAATATCTCAATTGCAATGCAAAATATTATATTTATTGAAGTCACCATAAATCAATAATCATGATAAAACACAGATATAGGCCTATGGTACACAGAATTTTATAGACCTATTACTAGGGCCTGTATTACTTTAACAGTGAAAACCTAATCCCTGTGCCCAGAAGCTACGCACGCTAGCATATTCAACCCCTTGTAGGCCTATCCCTCACTGATTCAGAAAACTACTTTTTTTTTTCTTTCTTTCTTTTTTTTTTTTTTTTAACTGGATGTGGGGGTCGGGAGAAAAACACTAGGGCTACATTCTCTTGGGAATTCCAAGGAATTTTTCTACTGAAGACGAAACATTCCTCACTATTTAACTATGTCACATGTGTCGTATACTGCACATTCCGAGCTGAAAATTTAGTACGAACTGAAAATAAATGTTAGAATTTATAACAAAAAAAGTAACTTATTTTGAACTTTAGAGGCAAACAAGCAAAAAAGGCAATATTAGGCTCTAACGTAAAAATAGGCTGTTTTAGGTCCTATAAAAGTATCAGTTTTAGGCATAGTCACTTATGAAATGTACATATACAAGTTTCCGTCCATATATCACTTAAGGATTAAAATAGGTTTTTACCTAAAATCCGAAGTCTAATTATTATTAATATTATGATGTGAACAACACATAAACAGTGATCTAACAATGCATAAATCATGTGTACAATATTATGTGACATTGCAGCAATAGGCACAAAAAATGCTCTCCTCTAAAACTGTATTTCACCAAAATTGCTATCCTGTAAAATTGTTGTTGTTGGCTTGCTTTTTTTATTTTATTTTTTTTATTTATTATTATTATTTTTAATATGTAAGTGCCTTCTCTCCAACACCCTTGAATTATCAACAAGTGCAAGTGACTGCTTTAAGTATGTATGTAAAATGACAAATCAGAGAAGATAGTATAGCACTCTACTGTTCCTGATATTTTCATTTTAAAAGCACAGAAAACGGTCAAATTTCATGTTATATTATCCTTTAGAACCTATAGGTTCCACTTAAAAAACACCATACATTTGTACAAAGATTCTAGATATAGCAAAAGATAGATTTAGGTCGCACATCAGCAAAGGTCCGCCTGCTCTTGCCTGCCAGCTTGCTTCCCTTGCTTCCCATGGCTTCCAAGCCAATGCATGCGCCACTGCCTCGAGGTCTATCGTATAGTGACTCAAATAAAAAACGTCGGGACTCGTATGCAGTTAAAATTAAAGTTTTAATGCTTTAGATCACAAGTTTCCTATAAAAGACACAAAAAACAGGTCATTCTCGGAACATATGAGACCATGCAACATGAGGGAAAAATGAACGCGGAAAGCACAACATGCAATATTCAACTTAATTGTCATGGCGCCACATACAAATACTAGCTTGAGAGAAAATGTAGTTAGGGCTGTAATGAACCTGCATTTTTTGGCATCTGAAGCAGCGAGAAAGTTCCATATTTCTGAAAGAGCAGCTCAGAGGTGGGTACTTCAATATAATGCCACTGGAAGTTTTCATAGGAAACGTGGATCCGGCCGGCTGCGTATTTCGACGCTGGAGCAAGATGCTAGATTTTTCGCAGAAGTTTAACGTAATCCGTTTCATACTGCTGCATCCATGAAGGCTACTGCTCAATTCTCTGGCCATCTTCAAACCATTAGGAACTGGGTGAGATCCGCTGGTTTACATTCTAGGCAAGCACTCTCTAGAAAAGTTCTGAAGAAAGAATACAAGGACGCATGCCTCATATTTGCAGTTGAAAAAAACTGACTTCGACTGGAGTAGTGATATTTTCAGATGAAGTTAGTTTTTCGAGTGCATCTTCAGGGCCAGTTCTAGTGTATCAGCCATTCGGTACCTGGTACGATCCCAAATATACTGCAACTCATGCAAGGAGTGGCAGGGTAAGTGTGACATGCTGGAGCTGGATGTCTTAGGAAAGGGCTAGCACGCTCCACTGAATTACTGGGCGGTTTAACCAGCGGAAATAGCATCGGTTTCTAGAGAGGTATATGCTTGTTTACGCCAGGCATCATTTTCCTGATGGAAACCTTCAGTTCCTACAGGATAACAGCCCAATCCACACTGCTCGATCATTTCAAACCTGGTTCACTGAAAGACCATATATCAAGATGAGAGACTTTCCAGCACATTCCCCAGATTTAAATCCTATTGAGAATATGTGGGCGGAAGTAAAGAAGCATATGAGAAGGAACTGCATGAACCCATCTCCAGCTTCTGAAACAGAACTGTGGGAACTAATTCAAACTGCTTGGGACACTGTGGCAGACAAGGATAATTATTTTCTAAACCTTGTAGAGTCAATGCCCTACAGAGTGAGAGAAGTTATAGTAATGGATGGTGGATGGACTTCCTACTGAGCGTGTGGCTTTTTTTTTTTCACTTATTCTTATTTAAGTTCGTTATTATGTTTCGTTATGTTATCTTCTATTTTCAGTATGTTTCTTATTATTTTATGCCACAGGTACGCATTTGTTGTAATGATCATACTTTCTTCCTTACTTTCTTTTGTGTATATCCAAAATTCGATGCCAACAATGATAATTCATTAAAAGTAATTATTATTTCAGTCCAGTCATTGCTGCATTTGAAAAAATAAACATAAAAAATATATTAGATCCCAGTAAGGATTGAACCCTGATCCCACATGTACAATTCCAATGTCTTGACCGGTAGGCTATTGCGAACAGATGAGAATAGCCTACATCAGTGGTTCCCAACCTATTTCAGCTGGCGACCCACCTTTCTTTATCGGAATACCTCCAGGGTCCATTGGTCCATGATGGAGTAAAAAACCTTATTTGTATGGTATCCCTTCCTTACGTATATATATATATAATTTACCATCAAATTTTGCACATATATAAGCATATATATGCTTTTTTCAAGATGTATATTGATTATTGATAAACAATTTGTGTTCTGATTTGAAAATGGTTGACAAAATATAAGCACTTTGTAGCAAAACAGTTACTTATTTAACGATAGATATATGCAACAAGTGGTTTCATACTCACTAACAAATGTTCCTAGGTGAAGATAAAAACTACAATTATAAAAGTACACAAAGCCATTTTAATTTTTCAGGTAAAATTGCTGTTTTTAAGTAAGAATGCTGTATTAATGAGATTTTTGGAACTGTTTCAATTGAACTAACACGTCAATGTCAGGATTGAATGAAAATGTTTTTAATCTTAAGTCACTTTAAACACTGAGGGATGAGTGGTTTTGTTGTCTGCCCCAGATGCCAAAAATCAAGAACCAAGAAAACAATCAAAACACAATTTGATTTGTTTCGATTTTTCTTATCGTTTCTGATGGTTTATTCAATGGTTTCTCATAGCTTTAGGATCGAGTCGCGACCCACCTGTAAGCCTTCCGCAACCCACCGGTTGGGAACCGCTGGCCTACATAATTCTGATGAGATTGTAATATCCTAGCTTGAAAATACATTTAAGCCAAAGTTATTGATTCTGCACTACAAGTACCGGTATTATATAATAAAATCTTTAAAAAATGCTTTTGAATAAACATATTCCTCGCGAATTTATTCATTATTAATATTATAAGAATATGGCGGATGTGAGGCATACAGCCACAGCCTTCTATATATGTTCGTTTTGGAACTAAACTGACTAAATAATCAAGAAAATATATGGATAGACAAGAGGCAAGTGTGAACCTAACCTTAAGTCTTCTGGTACATGCGCATATGCTCGTTCGTGGTACTTTACCAAATAACACCCGATGTTTTTTATTTTCGATCAACTGTACAACGAAGAGTTTAGACTTGAATAGTATGCCATCCACAATATGACTTAAATTAATGCAGCGAAAACGACTCTTGCACCAAAACGCCTCTTTTAAAAGTCAACATTACATTTCATGATTATAATAAATTACCCTTGCACCAAAATGGCTATTTCTTATGTATTAAAGCTCTCTAAATTTAAATAGATGAATTTTCCTTTCACTGCTTAATAATCACTCATGGCGTAGTGGTTAAGACTGCTATCTATGATGCTAGTGGTCCTGCGTTTGTATACTGGTCGATCCAAAATTTAAAATTAGGAATAGGTCCCAAATAGGTAGGAGGGCAAGGAGAAGGTGAGAGACAGGGAGGAAGAGGGTGGAAGAGGTAGAGAAGAAGAGAAAAAAGGAGAAATAAATTATTTCATTTTTTCCCTGTTTCAAATGTTTAACAATAGATGGCGTTGCTAGTAGTGAGACATTTCATTTCATTTATTATTCGTTCTTCTTATGTATGGAACACGTCAATATAACTAGTAGATGACACTTGAAACCCTATACCCTTCCTTCCCAGGCTGGTCCCGTTAGCGAGTTGGTGGGAGGAGCCTACTGTGTGACCTAAACCTATTTTTTCCCCTAAATATAAGTAAAATTGTGAACAAGCAAACACAAAATTAACCTAAAATGGCACTGAGAACTGCTGTCAAAACACGGATCTCCATGCACTGGCCGATGTTCTATTGTCGGGCATGTGTTGATAATTCAATTGGCAATCTAACGGTAAAAATCTGGTCTCGGTGGTTCAGACGCTATCGAGGCCGAGGTATCTACCAGATACAAACCTTCATACCTGCACCGGATTTCCTTCCTGTTTTTTTGTAAGCCCTACTGGGACCCCCTTCCTGCTTTCCACCAGACCCCTTCACTGAGAACGGTAACTTCATATCAGCCCTAGATCCCTTTCTTGTTTTTATTTATTGGGGGATATGCCCCCAAGCCCCAGCCCCTGGACTCCCTTCCAAGCTTCCAGCAAACCTTCTTCACACTGGGAGCTTCAAGTACGGTACTTATTATAAATAGTAACGGGGGGAACCTAACCACATAATAATGGAGAGCATGCATGTGACACATTCCATGTCAAATCAACACACTCATTTAACCTCACCATTCCCGATTTGGATGAAATTATGTAGAGAGGTAGTTTTCATATATATTGAGAGAAATACAAACTTTTATTGAAATATTTCAAATCTTTTTGAAAATACGGCCATGTAAAGTATTAAAAAAATAACAAAAATTGCAACAAAACATATCTTTCAACTGATATAGCAACTCTTCTAATTAACCTAAGTTACAGAGGTGGGAAAGGTGTCATTTTTTAGCAATTTTTACAAGCTTTCCAATAATATGTAACACATAAGTTAATAGTTCTAATAAAATTTGTTTTTTAAAATTCAGATTGAAAATTTTTATTTTGAATTTTGAAAAAAGTACAACTTCAAAAGGGCAAAAGGTAGATATATGCTGCGCCCCGGCGAAGCTCCACCCGCTCTCCCTCGCTTCCAAGCCAATGCGCACACTACTGCTTGCTTCCCCTACATCTCCTATCACGGCTATGTAGGCTACTTGCTCAGTTATGAAAATTACGAAAATTACAATTGTACCGTAGTAAAATTACTTTATTAATTTAGTAGGGGATTCTGAATTCTCCCGAAATTCTAGTTCAGTGGCAGTGTAGATGTAGATGTAGATGTAGATATCTCATCCTGTAGATCCTGTATTGAGCGGGGCTCAAGGATATAGAACACGTCAGATCAAAAAAATACATGCATGTTATAACTAGGGCCCGGATTTGTATGTAAAAAAATATTTTTTTTCCTGATGCGTACATTCCTAAAACAAAGTTTTATATCCAAATCGAGATCCGGCAAACCCAAATTCCAAATTTTATTTCACATAAAAACACATATTTTACAAAAAAAGTTATGTGAATAAATATTTTCGATATTTTCTCCATAAATACATATTTTAGTACTTTTCCGGATTTTTTATGCATTTTTTTTTTCCTGATACTCATATCAAGGTCCGAAAACAGCAAATTCTAAATTTTATTTTACATAAAAATACATGTTTTACAAAAAAAGTTATATGAATAAATATTTTTGATATATTCTGCATAAATAAATATTTTAGTACCTACTTTTCCTTATTCTCTTTTAACATTCTACAAAAAAAAAATTGTATCTCGAATGAATTCAACACAAATGCTTCACTTGCAATGAGGTGAGAGTGGTTCACTTGCACTTGCTTATCGGGGAAGAACAGAACCCAATCTCAACATTACGTGGTTCAGTTAAAGAAATATAAGATTTTGAAAGGCAACTTAACACTATCTCAGGTTCGACAATAGAAGTTCTAAGAACAAAATTGAAAGGTATGTTTGAGTAAAATGGTGGCTATCAAACCCTCTGCAAAGTCGCTTAAGTTTTGGAAGGTCAAAATATAAGTGAACTTGATCGTATGTGTGTTAGTGATATACAGTACACCTCTTCAAATATGCAAGGTTAACATAGTGTGATGTAGAACGTTCCTTTTCTCAATGTAAGGCATTATTCTCGGATGATAGGCAAGGATTTGTGATCCATAATCTGGAGATGACATTTGTTGCGCACTGCAACTCCAGTCAGCATTTTACACCTGATGTTTAGCTGCAATTGGTGAGTTTTAGTACACATTCTGGTGTTTTTGTTTCTTTTTCAGAAAAATATTTTTTTTAGTTTTAGCACATATTTTTAAAATTTTAGCACATATTTTAAACATTTTTAGCACATAAAAAATAAATATTTTTAAGTTTTTTAGCACATAAAAATCCAGGTCCTAGTTATAACAATAGTATAGGCCTACAGAAACTGCAAGCTGCCAAATTTATCCAAGCTGGAAATATTCCTCCAAATTGTAGAAGGTGTGAGTTATTAAAAATTCCTTGACAGCTGTTTTGAAAGGTTTGTTTTTTCTTTGAATACATAATAATTTAATGTTGTTTGGAAGCTTGTTATATATCTGTACTGCAGAATAATAAGCACCCTTCTGAAAGAGTTTTAACGAGTTATTTGGTCTGTGTAGATCATTCATGTTTCTGGTAGTATGTCCATGTACACTAAAATTAGTTTGAAATTTATCAATATTATTCACTACATAACACATAACAGAGTATATATACTCCCCTGTAAGAGTGAGGACTTTTAATTTTTCAAATAGCGGTTTACAAGATTCCCTTTTTTCTTTACATATATTATTCTTATTGCCCGCTTTTGTAATCTAAATATTTTCTCCCTATGGGAAGAGTTGCCCCAGAATATGATCCCGTATCTCATTACCGAGTGAAAATATGCAAAATATACCATAAGTAATGCATCCTGTTTTAATATATTATTCAAAATTCTTAAAGCAAAGCACGCTGAACTCAGTTTTGGACTTATCATTTCTATGTGTGTCTTCCAGTCAAGATTTTGGTCAATTTGCAGTCCTAAAAATTTTACATTGCTGATTTCTTGTATGATTTGTGTTCCATAATTAATTTTAAGATTTGAGATACATCTGTTTTTTGTCCTAAATTGTATAAAATGGGTCTTATCAATATTAAGTGTCATTTTATTAGCTAGAAACCATGTGTTTAACTCGTGAAAAGCCTTTGTAGTTATTCTTGATAAATGTTCCTGTGACGTTCCTGTTACAAGTACACTAGTATCATCTGCGAAGAGCAATACCTTTGATTCGTCACTTAAGTTACAGGGCAAGTCATTAATGAAAATTAAAAAGAGCAAAGGTCCTAGTATTGATCCCTGAGGTACCCCATTCTTAACAACCCCTAAGTTAGATTCATTTCCATTTATTATTACCTTTTGAGTTCTATCAGCAAGATATGATTTGAACCACTTAAGTGCTAAATTATCGAACCCATAATGATCCAATTTTTGAAGTAATATTTCATGATTTATACAGTCAAACGCTTTAGCTAAGTCGCAGAAAATTCCCAGAGCATATTTCTTTTTATCTAACGCTTTTTCTGTAGTAAGTTGAAATGTAGCATTCTCAGTGGACATGCCACTTATAAATCCAAACTGAGATGAAGTAAGAATGTCATTCAAATTAAGATAGTGTATTATGCGGTTGTACATGACTTTTTCAAAAACTTTTGAAAATGAGGTTAAGAGCGATATAGGTCTGTAATTTGATGGTAGATTTTTGTCACCTTTTTTAAAGAGGGGCTTAACAATAGCATGCTTCAGTCTTTCTGGAAATAAGTTATTCCATTTTCTAATGAACAATTGCATATGTGACTAAGAGGTTTACTGAGTTCCGATGAGCAGCTTTTTAATAACTTATTACTTATCTCATCCCATCCAGACGAGCTTTTACTTTTAAGAGACTTGATTATATTTTCAATTTCTATGTGGGAAGTCAGGTTCAATTGAAATCTATGGTTCCCAACTGTAGATTTTGTTAGTAGGTCTACTGCCTTAATGCTAATATTATTTATAGGAATACATTTGTCTGCAATATTTATAAAGTGACTATTAAAAGCATTTGTAAGGTTATGAACAGTGATATTAATTTAGGAGGGCATTCTGAATTTGTTATTAGACTTGAATAGCCCGCCAGTTCCTTCCCCTCGCTTCCGAGCCTGCGCACGACCTGTTTTACCATGGATTCCTTGCTAGTCGTAACACTGTTTTATGAAAGGTGTGGAAGGGTAAAAAGCTTCTGCATTTAGTTAAATAATGATAGGTAAATTCTAGGTCAGTGACAGGTTTTGTTAGGTTAGCAACGTTATGTTAGTTTAGGAGCAATATACTGAATAGTGTGAGGTTTATTATGCCTCACATTGAATGTCTTCTGCGATGAAACCTTAAACCCCGCCTTCTGAGGCGGGTCGCGTTAG
This sequence comes from Ectobius pallidus, assembly GCA_964059195.1. Classification (NCBI taxonomy): domain Eukaryota; kingdom Metazoa; phylum Arthropoda; class Insecta; order Blattodea; family Ectobiidae; genus Ectobius; species Ectobius pallidus. Next base: position 165,692,410 of record CAXKWD010000003.1, read on the forward strand.
ACAGTTCATGGGAGGAGCCTAGAGCGCAGCATCAAACTATTTTTTCCCTTCAAAAGTTTTTAAAAAATTCTAGGAAATACGTTATAGCAATGTTAAATGATCTACCAAGTTTCAAGATGGGATGGGAACGGGTTCATAGTTAAAAAATTAAAACAGAATCGCTTTTCAAAAAACTCAGGCCATATTAACTTAGCCTATACCATGCTGCAATGGAAAGTATAATTAAATGATTTTAAGAAATAAATTGAAATAAGGGAAATAACACTCACATGCTTGACATCTTGTTCAATGGAAATACTTGTCTAATGCCTTATTGGCTTGCAAAGTGCCATTTTGGATAGAACATAAATCCTTCTGGTCAGTGTCACAGGATTTACTGTACATAATACATCTGTGAGAGGTATTCATAATACATCAGGCTTTCATGATAGTGATGGTCCAGCTGGAAGAAGGAGTGTTAATTTCATTTCACCACATTCATTTTTCTCCACCATATAAGCCCTTGCGGGAATGGAAAATGAGAAGCAAGATCATCAGCCAGCCAATGAGTGTGTTGGTGTTCAACCTTTGGGTCGCATAACCACACGTGATATTACAGTAGAGTGCTATACTAAACCCGCCGAATCATATAGCGTAGGCCTAGTATAGAAAAGCCAAGGCAATAATAGACCTACCTGCATCCATGAGCACCATTTCTCCCTCTCTCACAACTTGATTGTTATTGATGTAGTGGATTACATTGGCCCTGTCTCCTCCAGCTACCACAGGTGGGTATGCTAGGTATTCTGCTCCTCTCATGCGACATTCATAGTCAACACGAGCAAATAACTGGTGTTCTGTAACTCCTGGATAGGAGGATGCAATTGTAACAGCAATGGCATCTCCAGCAATTCTGCATGATGCCATCATAAGTGCAATCTCTGCAGCAGATTTGTAGACACGCAACTGGTGCAGCAGTACTTTTGGGGACTCCCAAATCTACATGCAAACCAAGTGATGATCTGAGATGAAAACCATGACATTGTTTGCACACAATTTTATTCCTATTGTATAAATTTAGCAATTCTTTATAGGCTACTTACCTTGCTGCATGCATCACTCAAGAATTCCCTCATTGTTCTGTGCACATCTGGTTGAAGCGGCTGCATAAAGTCATACCACAATACAAAGCTTCTGTTGTTACGGACGTAGGATGTAAGGAATAGCTCAAATTCAGTAAGTGGTAGAGCTTGATCTACTCCAAATAATGAAGGGGAACCTTCTACACCAGTGCGTGGTCCATCCCAGAGTTCTGAATGATTATCACGCTTGCGCATAAACATAGTGCTTGTGTGGTCATTACCCCTTTCTCCTGCAAGTACAAGGGCACTATCTGGTTCCAAACATCCACTTAGATACAAAAAATCTGTGTTCTGTCGAAATACATAAGGAATTTTCTCTGTCATGTACACTTTGGTGGCAGAGGGAATGACCACTAGATGCTGCTTAGGATTCTTGTCATGTTTCATTGAGTGCATGTGAATGCTCTCCATAAGCCGGAATCTGCGTTCTTGAAATTCCTCTTTTTGCAGACCTGGCACCAACTGAAATCAAAACAATCAGATAATCAGGTGTTCAAATATAAAAAGCAATAATGTGAAATAATCCCTACATACCTCTCCATTTTTTAAAAGATGTGGATGAGTGACAGGTGTAGGTTGTCCTTGCTTCAAGGGCTTTGTTTCCCATGGTGTGGATGTTTTGGGAGCTTTAATTACAGTCGTTTTTGTTGAACAATCACATCTGGGTACCCTAGAAAGTCCAATGCCTAAGTAGGCGTAGAACGTTAATTAAATAGGTCTTTATACTCAGAAACTGTATTAATTAAAAGACAAAAGATAGATTTATGCTGCACCCCAGCCAAGCTCCGCCGTTTTGTTAGGTTAGGAAAGTTTATGTTAGTTTAGGAGCAATATACTGAATAGCACGAAGTTTATTATGTCTCACATGGAATTTCTTCTGTGACGAAACCCTAAACCCCACCTTCCCAGTCGGGCCTCATTAGAGAGGAGCCTAGGGTGCAGCATAAAACTATTTTTTCCCAATTAAAATATTAAACCAACTTCATATTTAGCTACAATATATTTTTCGAGATGATCAATGGGAAATGTTTATAATACATTAAAATTAATAATACCTGTCCGTAATGAGGAATTAATATGCTGAAATACAGATTGCATCCTGCTCCCTCATTATCGTTTCAATTCATGGGCGTTTAGCAGTGGTTCAGCAACACCAAAACAGCTGATTTGAGATGTTGACTTGTGTCTAGGGGAAAAAGTTGAGGAGCCGCTACGACTGTTCGGCAGCACTGGGCTGTGACGTCACGTCTTGCATCTTGGCACTAAATTCGAATGTTAGATCCTCAACCCAAGCACACAAGCTATTTTCTCTACCTTTATAAAACATTTTGCCATTTTCTCTCGTCTTATTCTACATTCTGAAAAACTCACACAACTTTCTCTACCTTAAGCATGTAGATTACTATTTTCCAGCTTTTTGAAAACTCACATAACTCTCACACGGCTCTCTAATATTTGTTTTCTTATTTTCTTTCGTCTTATTCTTCCTCTTGGAACTCACACAACGTTCTACATCTTAAGCATTGAAATAATTATTTTCTCGCGTCTTGTTTCGACTCTTAGAAAACACACACAACTTTCTCTAACTTAAGCAATGAAGTTACTATTTTCTCGCGACTTATTCCATACCTGGGAACTCTCGCATGATTTTAATCTTGTTATATACATTATTGTGTAGAGGTAATATTATTCTATTGATGAGTTTTATAATCTGAGTGTCTTTTAATATCTCTTATGAATGCAATGATGGTATATTACATAGCAAGGGAAACAGGAGCTATCCAAGAAAACCTGATCAGACCCAATCTTGTCAGCTATAAATTCAACATGGATCCCGGGTCCCCATGTGGGGTGAAGGTAACCACGTATTAGGTTTTCGCTCCTCAAGGCAGGGGATGAAGGTGACCTCATGAGGATGTTTTACAGGATTAACTTGCAATATTGATGAGAAAAACAGGATAAAGGTACCGGGTATCAGGGCTGCCAAGTAGGGTGGGGAGCTGCTGGACGCAAGGGACCTGGCTGGGTCCAGTATTGTGATATAATTTTATGGAAACTGGAAAATTGTGATAAAATGTTCTGTACGAGTAACGAGAAGGACGTTTCACGGAGAAGGAAGAGACAACTTAATAAGGATAGTCGGCGGTCTGTGAAAAGCACACGACAAAAAAATGGCCTGGGCCCGATTCAGAGATGTGGCAGCCCTGCCAGGTACCTACATAGAACAACCTAGATATTCAAACCTTTCAGAGCCGAATTTATACACTGGTAATAATGCAATCAACAAGTAAAAACATATGCAGGCTCTCTTTGAAATCGACAAGGAAAACTTCAATGGAACAGCTGATTTTTTAATGAGAAACATCACATTTGAATAAAATCCTCACACTTTACATAAAGCATTACTCAATAAATCTTATATTTATTCTTAGGGACATATTCTGAAAAGTATACATATCTTACTAGTTGGCATTATTAGCCTTCGAAATTTGGAGATTTACACTGACATATTTGTAATCCCATATCTCCTACATTTTGGGACATATCGTAATGAAATTTGAAACACATATTTAGAAAGAGTTTTTTTCTGCTTTTGGATATTTTTACAAAATTTTTAATGATTTAATATTGGTGTAATAGAATTTTGAATTTTTTCGCATTTCTATCTTTCGGTACACATTTTTCCTGCAGCCAATACAAATTTTCAATTCTTTCCACATAAAAATGATCTACACTAATAGGGACACATTTTAGTGAAGTAACTGCCATCTACTGACTAAAGAAAGAACTAAAAGAAAAGGACCGTTTTATAGCATTTGTAGTTTGAATTTCAAAATGAATCTTTGGGATAATCTTCCCATAGGGATGTAGCGAACTAGAACCAACAGATGTCTCCACTGCTCTAGCCGGTATGCGCTAGCCGTTCGTCACTTGTTTTTCGAGTTGTTGTCTGCTAGTTCCATGCTTTTAAATGGCGTTTCATATTAGCAGACTGAAAAATACGTTCGAACTTTTCTTTTTTTGTAGCGGGTAAAACGCTACTAGGCGCATTTCTTTGTATACTGGACACTTCCAGAATATATTTACGTGAAAAAACTTAAAGAAAAATTGCAAAAGATAGACGCTATATAAGTCGAAAAGAAAGAAGAATAAGCTGACAAATACTGTGAGAAATGCCCGCTATTAACTACATTAAAATGTTCCCGACGTACAAAATGTTATGCAGATATGAATATTTATATACAGTACTGCTAATTTGGCGATTGGGTATGATTCAAAGTAACTAAAAGAATATATCTCTAGGGTTCAGACAGTAAAATACTAATTGATATACGTGATAAACACTGATTTATGTGGTGTGTATTCGCAGACATTTTTAATACTATTTATTTTCTATATCAAATGCAGATTTAGCCTATACCGTCATATTAAAAAGTATTCAAAATCAAAATATTAAAATATGTTTACATCACGAAAACTTACCTTTCCTGTCCCTCGTAGTTAAAAAAAATGGGAACTTGGGAATCGATTAGGCCTTTTTTTTCTTCTTCTCATTCCTCATTCTTTCTTATTCCTTTTATTATCGGTAAGTTATGCTAGACCATCGTTACATGATTTTCATTTCTAGTTATGAAACAGAATATTGTTAAAAATATTTCGTTGCATGACATAGCAGATTATAAAGGCAGAATTTAATAATTATCATACCGGTACGTTAAGTTATGTAGCCTATTAAATTGGCAACGCTATTGTCACAATTTTTATTCGAGGCCGTCAATCTTACTTGGCTATTTAGAAATCACAGAATTTAAATTTTGATATCAGATGCAATAGAAGGCTACAGTAGCCTAATATTCACATATTTATACAGCAAAGTAAAATAAATAGGCCTAAAATAACTAAATAAATTAAACAGGGAAGTGGTGTTTAAATATAAAGGTGCACTAAAGATACATAGTTTAACAAAGGTATAAAACTAACACAATGTACTGCAATTATCATTGCGTTACTAGGTAATTTTAATTTATTTACTGTAATTTACTCTATTTTTAAATGGCCCATAACATCTTCTCGATGCTCACGGCAAATTTAATATTAATTTAAAAATTAAATAATATCTAATCCCCGCACTGCATATACATATTCAAACATTGATAACATATTACTGCAAGACGAGTACAAAATAATGTCGTCTGTATCGGAAATATCTCACAATATTTGTTCGTTAATCCTTCCTTTTTAGTGTTATTTAGAGCCTATCTGCTGTGATTTTTCTTTCGTATTTTTGACACTTCAACATTCTAGAAGGGCCCAGTAGACAAGGAAGTACGTATAGTAGCCTCGTGTCCTCTATAAAAATATAAAATTACGAACATATTTTTCGGACTGAGAAGTTGGAGCGCCATTTAAAAGCATGAAGCCAGCAGAAGGAAACTGGAAAAACAAGTGACGAACGGCTAGCGCATACCGGCTAGTACACCCACGCTATCTGTCGGAGAAGTTTGGCGAGCTACATCCCTATTGATACGTTGTACCTAAAAATAAGAAATAAATTTTTGTGATATTTTCATGATTTCTGCCACCATCTCCCCTTAACAAGGTTTGGTCTACTTCACTCTGTTTTATGGTACTGAGGAAAATGTTCTCATATTTTGTAATTAGCATGACATTAACCCTTTCAGAGCTATATTTGTACTTTTAAATGAGTAATCATCAAGTGAAATCATCAGTGGGCTCTAAGAGTAGAATTGATAAGGACAATTTAAACAGAAAAGCTAAAATTCACAAATGACAACCGTAACAAGAGAAATAAATCATCAACTTACAGATAAAAGAAAAGCCTATTAATCTTATATCTCACTTTATACAACATTTTTACTTCCTCTGCCCGTACAAGGTACTATAAGTAGAGGCTCCCCAAATTCGAAGTTGAGTTTTTAGCATAAATACACCTTTTGAGGTCCCTGAATCCAAAAATATTATTTCTGGAAACATGCTGTATGTGTGTGTCTGTGAACAGCTTATCTCCAGAACGGAAAATCGTATGAAAATCAAATTTTGTTTTTGGGTCAGGTACCTTCTGAAGATGTGACACAAAAATTGCAACAGGTTTTTCTTATTTTAAAGGACTTTACATGAAGAAATTTTCGTTTTTCACGATTTTTTCGAAAACGGCTCCATCGATTTTGTTTAAATTTTATACATAGGGTGCTTATACTAATAGCTAAAACTTTTATTTGAAACATTTTTTAGGAAAAATTATATGAAGGGTAATTATAAGCCACCCACTCTGAATACGCGCTCTTTGCAATATGGCCTCTTATTCCATATCAGAATGTGAAGTGAGAAAGATGTATTGGCCATGCTTAAGATAAAGAAAGTTACGAGTACATTAATCAGATTTTATTTGGGTTATGTATGCTTTGATGGTGAGATGTGAGTGATAACAACATTCTTTTCATATTTACAACCAATTTACATGAAAAGAATGTCATACATAATAATTATATTATGCTAAGAGATTAACTTAATATTTGGGCAGAGGAAGTTATATGCATTTCACATCAGATTTTTAGATGAGGAATTTATTACATAAATGTATAATGTTATATGTAAATATTCTGCTTCAAAGATTGATTGCCGTGGCATGAATCATTCACCATAGTCTACAGAATAGTAACAATACATAACGACATGGAACTCTCATTTGCAGTTAAGGAAATTTAAAATATTAAACTATATCTGGCATCAGTTCTTTCTTCTTTAAAAATTATCTTAACTCTATATAATATTTTCTCTACACAATAATGGGTAATACCGGAGTTGACGGCAGCAAGCCATGTTGCCTTCATTCTGGCAGCGTTCCGTAAGGACAACTCCAACCGCCGCCGCCGCCAAATTCGAATGTGTTATATTCAGAATCCACAACGCCGATTTTCAGTGGTTAAAGATTTAATATTAAAAATAGCTCCCGGGTGATAGTTTAAATTGGCGTAGGGACTAGTACTTAAAGGTTTAATATTACGAGCAACGACCGCAAGAGCCCGTTCTATTCACAGGTGACAGTTAAATAACCCCATTCTGCTCGCGGGTGATAGATTAAGTTGGCATAGGGAATAGTACTTAAAGGTTTAATATTAAAACGACCGCAAGAGCCCGTTCTATTCACAGGTGACAGTTAAATAACCCCGTTCTGCTCGCGGGTGATAGATTAAGTTGGCATAGAAACTAGTAGTTAAAGGTTTAATATTAAAACGACCGCAAGAGCCCGTTCTATTCACAGGTGACAGTTAAATAACCCCATTCTGCTCGCGGGTGATAGATTAAGTTGGCATAGGGACTAGTACTTAAAGGTTTAATATTAAAACGACCGTAAGAGCCCGTTCTATTCACAGGTGACAGTTAAATAACCCCGTTCTGCTCACGGGTCACGCTGTATATATTTTTATAATTTCCTAGCCGGTGGTCCTGGTGTTATAAAATCTTCACACGGCTTTTTCTACTCGGTATATTTTTAACCATTTTTAACTAATATGTCTTTCTGCAGAGCAAAGAATGAATGAACGTATTATGTATTTTTTCTTTGAGAACATCTCGTTTGTTGCCATAACTTGTACAAAGCCTACAGCATATTTTACCGACTTCTTGCAGGTACCTAATAAGCCAATCAGATTTTTCGGATATTTTGTTTGTTTAAAATTATCATACGTAATAATAAAGGTTATTACCCTGACTTTACGACATGAAAATCACACCGATTAAAGAAAAATTCATTATATGGAGGAACTTTTTTATCCGACATGAGTTACATGTTTTATCCATAATTCGACCCTTCTCAACTCGAATATAACAATAATAATAACCAGTTCCTTGCGCACTTTGAGAAAATTCCGATTTTCCATTAATATCACAGATTTTGAACAGAAAGAGTAGGAACAGTTTCAAAAAAATTCATTACATGGAAGAAAAGTTTTCTCCCGACATGAGTTACATGTTTTTATCTATAATTCGACCCTTGTCAACTCGAATATAACAAAAAAAATAATCACTTCATTCCGCACTTCGAGAAAATACCGATTTGCCATTAGTGTCACACAGTTTACGCAGAAAAAGTAGGACCGTTTCAAAACAAAAATTAATTACATAGAGGGAAATTTTTTTCCGACGTGAGTGACAAGTGTTATCTATAATTCGACCCTTTTGAACACGAATATAACAATAATAATAACCAGTTTTTTCCGCACTTCGAGAAAACACCGATTTTCCATTAGTGTCACACAGTTTACGCAGAAGAAGTAGGACCATTTCATAACAAAAATTCATTACATGGAGGGGACATTTTTTTCCGACCTAAATTACATGTGTTATCTATAATTCGACCCTTCTGAACACGAATATAACAATAATAATAACCAGTTCTATCCGCACTTCGAGAAAAGACCGATTTTCATTACCGTCACACCGTTTACACAAGAAAAGTAGGACCGTTTCAAAACAAAAATTCATTACATGGAGGGGAAATTTTTTTCCAACCTAAATTACATGTGTTATCTATAATTCGACAAAAATGGTATGTAATAGAGCTCAATGGTTATACCTCAATACGGCCATTGATAACATACTCACAAATATTTCCACGGTAACGATGCAGGCAAATGTAATAGGGATGTAGCGAACTAGAACCAACAGATGTCTCCACTGCTCTAGCCGGTATGCGCTAGCCGTTCGTCACTTGTTTTTCGAGTTGTTGTCTGCTGGTTCCATGCTTTTAAATGGCGTTTCATCTTAGCAGACTGAAAAATACGTTCGAACTTTTCTTCTTTTGTAGCGGGTAAAACGCTATTAGGCGCATTTCTTTGTATACTGGACACTTCCTGAATATATTTACGTGAAAAAACTTAAAGAAAAATTGCAAAAGATAGACGCTATATAAGTCGAAAAGAAAGAAGAATAAGCTGACAAATACTGCGAGAAATGCCCGCTATTAACTACATTACTATGTTCCCGACGTACAAAATGTTATGCAGATATGAATATTTATATACAGTACTGCTAATTTGGCGATTGCGTATGATTCAGAGTAACTGAAAGAATATACCTCTAGGGTTCAGACAGTAAAATACTAATTGATATACGTGATAAACACTGATTTATGTGGTGTGTATTCGCAGACAATTTTTAATATTATTTATTTTCTATACCAAATGCATATTTAGCCTATACCGTCATATTAAAAACGTATTCAAAATCAAAATAATAAAATATGTTTACATCACGAAAACTTACCTTTCCTGTCCCTCGTAGTTAAAAAAGATGGGAACTTGGGAATCGATTAGGCCTTTTTGGTTCTTCTCATTCCTCATTCTTTCTTATTCCTTTTATTATCGGTAAGTTATGCTAGACCATCGTTACATGATTTTCATTTCTAGTTATGAGACAGAATATTGGTAAAAATATATCATTGCATGACATAGCAGAATATAAAGGCAGAATTTAATAATTATCATACGTTAAGTTATGTAGCCTATTAAATTGGCAACGCTATTGTCACAATTTTTATTCGAGGCCGTCAATCTAACTTGGCTATTTAGAAATCACAGAATTTATATTTTGATACCAGATGCAATAGAAGGCTACAATAGCCTAATATACACATATTTATACAGTAAAGTAAAATAAATAGGCCTAAAATAACTACATAAATTAAACAGGAAAGTGGCCTTTAAATATAAAGGTGCACTAAAGATACAGTTTAACAAAGGTATAAAACTAACACAATGTACTGTAATTATCATTGCGTTACTAGGTGATTTTAATTTATTTATTGTAATTTTACTCTATTTTTAAATGGCCCATAACATCTTCTCGATGCTCACGGCAAATTTAATATTAATTTAAAAATGAAAGAATATCTAATCCCCGCACTGCATATAAATATTCATACATTGATAACATATTACTGCAAGTCGAGTACAAAATAATGTCGTCTGTATCGGAAATATCTCACAATATTTGTTCGTTAATCCTTCCTTTTTAGTGTTATTTAGAGGCTATCTGCTGTGATTTTTCTTTGGTATTTTTGACACTTCAACATTCTAGAAGGGCCCAGTAGACAAGAAAGTACGTATAGTAGCCTCGTGTCCTCTATAAAAATATAAAATTACGAACATATTTTTCGGACTGAGTAGTTGGAACGCCATTTAAAAGCATGGTGCCAGCAGAAGACAACTGGAAAAACAAGTGACGAACGGCTAGCGCATACCGGCTAGTACACCCACGCTATCTGTCGGAGAAGTTTGGCGAGCTACATCCCTATTCTCGAGACGGCGGTGGGAAGCACACTTCACCAATACGTACGGAGTAGCCAACTTAACAAAAAGTGAACGTCACGATTTATGCAGTTCCAAAGCACAGCTGTTGTGTATCCTGTTTATATATTGAGATCACTGGTATATATATAGAACGTCTTTGAGATCACTGCATTCAGCACGCATCTTGACTTCCGTAGTGCCTCCTCCATCTGACGCACGGGGGTGAAAGTAACATTGAAAGAATAGCAACAGCTCATTAGTTCACTGCCCGACCGGTTTGGTGCACTGTGGTCGCTGTTGCCATGGCGGCAGGTTTGTTTCGAAACGTATGACAGCAATATACGAAAAGGCGTAATATCTGATTTTTTTCTGCAACGATCTGTATGCATTAGTGTTTGGAAAAGGAGGATATTTAATTAACATATTATAAAGATGTCAAGTAGCGAAGGTAAGTTAAAATACATTAACTACTTAAAACAATCCTGAATTAATATTTATTCCATGTTCTACGAATTATTAAGATTAATGTTTCGTATTCTTTGTTTCAGAAACGAGTGAAATATTCCTGTAAGTTCCCTGGCTGCGGAAGTAAATACTTCAGTATGAAATCCAACGTGAACTACAAAAACAAACATTTCTACAGGTTTCCGAAAAAATCAAACGTGAACCAACTGAAACATCAGTGCAATTTAGATGATAATGTGAATTGTGCTAATTATTTCTTGTGTGAAGACCACTTCCTGAAGAAAGATTTCGTTAACCATACTAGACAAGTTATCCCAAAGCAGCTTGCGACTCGTGATTTACAGAGACCCAATCCCTGTGAATTCCCAATCAAATGTGGGAAGTGATCTCAAGCCTCGCCTAGTTTTTGTGAAAATAGAAAGTAAATTCATACTTCTGTGTATGACTGAGGTAAAAGAAATTCAAGTGACAGGAAGCTACTAATATTTATGGTAATGTAATATTTTTAAAATCAGTTTTTATAAATATAATTCATTAATCAAGGGTGTTTGTTTTTTATTTATAAAGTCATCTAAAGTAATACATATTTCAGCAATCACCGAGACATGTATGTTGTGAGTAGCAGAAATTCTAGAAGGTATTCTACACTACGGTTTTTATAAGATCTGACTGATATTGTTTGCAAATTATTATTTTTTCTTATTTAGTGCATTTTGTGTTCAATGCTTTTAAAAGATAATTGTTCGTATCACTATAGCCTGATGGTATTAGTGGGCTATGGTCATTACCGTAGCCCGCTAATACTAGTGGGCTATGGTTTTACAGAATTTGGAATGCATTTTCATACATGTGTTCTGGCACGCAAATTTTTCATTCTTACAGCTTAACTGCCCGACCCGTTGGAGCGCTGTAATCGCTTTTTGTTTCCGAGTTTTGACGTATATATATAGAACGTCTTTGGTTTTGACATGCGCTGTTCACTTCTAATAATAATATTGGTGTTCTGTGATCTGACGTAGTATTTGGGAGGCAGTGACCGCCGCATCACAAGTTACGCTAATGTCAAATACTCTCAATAAGAGTATTTGCTAATGTTGAATGCCTACGAAGGGCAGAACTTTTAGCTTTATATTTTAAGTTTGATATTTTAAAGGAATAATAGGAAAAGTACATCATCTTGTAAGATGTCATTCAATTTAGGATCTGCTCCAGCTTTTCCAGCGGCAACATCCTCCGTTGCTCCAACTTTTGGGTTTGGAAGTACAGCAGCTACAACAAAAGGTTAGGAAGTTCATATTTTTTGGTACATGTCTGGCTGGCTCTTGGGTCTGCGTGTATTGGAAGACGTATTACCTATATGTTACCAACTATCAGTCAATGTTGTGATCTAAGGAGCAATGAATTAAACAACGCCAACTAAGGGGCGAAAGACAAATACAAGGTGCACTTTAAGCTCCGCCCACTCGATATTCACATTTTGTTTCTCAGCGAAGCATGGTGACAAACTATTCTTGTATATTGTCGCCGACACTCCCGACCGTACAAAAGATAAAAACTGCGAGAGTGCCCCTTGTACCAAATATTAAAACTTCGAGAGTGCCCCCTTGTACCAAATATTAAAAATTCGAGAGTGCCCCTTGTACCAAATATTAAAAATGAGAGAGTGAGTGCCTTGTACCCACAGGTTTGCCTTGTACCCAACGGTTTGTCAGCCTGTTCATATCCTCGAAGAATTCACTAGATCGTGGTATAAAAGAAAGTGCTTCACCCAACCGGTCAAGAGATAGAGCTGCAGCCGCCGCGAGGCAGAAACCCACACACATTTTTTAAAAAACTTTTTGGAATTTTCCTGTGGTTTACAGCCTAAATGCTATACGTGTACCAAATTTTAAGTTTCTAGCTCATCTGGAAGTGGGTAAACATTAATGTCAGTGAGCAGAGCCGAGCCCTTTTTCGGGAGTTTTTAGGTCTAAAAATAATTAAAATATTAACTTTTTGGAATTTTCCTGTGGTTTACAGCCTAAAAGCTATAAGTGTACCAAATTTCAAGTTTCTAGCTCATCTGGAAGTGGGCAAACATTAATGTCAGTGACCCGACCCGAGCGCTTTTCGGGGGGTTTTTAGGGCTACAAATTTAAAACAAAACTTTTTGGAATTATCCTGTGGTTTACAGCCTAAACGCTATACGTGTACCGAATTTCAAGTTTCTAGCTCATCTGGAAGTGGGTAAACATTAATGTCAGTGAGCAGAGCCGAGCCCTTTTTCGGGAGTTTTTAGGGCTAGAAATAATAAAAAAATTAACTTTTTGGAATTTTCCTGTGGTTTACAGCCTAAAATTTAAAAAGCCTAAAAGTGTATCAAATTTCAAGTTTCTGGCTCATCTGGAAGTGATCAAACATTAATGTCAGTGAGCCGAGCCGAGCCCTTTTTGAGGGGTTTATAGGGCTAAAAATAGAAAAATTAAATTTTTGGAATTTTTATGTGGTTTACAGCCTAAACGCTATACGTGTACCAAATTTCAAGTTTCTAGCTCATCTGAAAGTGGGCAAACATTAATGTCAGTGAGTGAGTGAGTCAGCCATGTGGCTTTATATTATAGGGAAATTTTTTCTCCTGTTCCCAAAGCCATCCCAAAATGAAATTTGTACCAAAGATAGAATGCATTTAACTGCCTAACATATCTTTTCTTCAATATAATTAAAGATTCAGTTACACCTTTTTACCTTGGAATGAAAAAAATAATATTTTGAAATGCAACTATTTTTAATGGAAACTATGTACCTTTAGCTTCAAAAAGAGACCAACATGAAGGTTTTACCTCAATTAGAAGTAAAGTTATGATTTATTTTTGAAGAGCATGCAAGGGAAAATTTTACAATTTTTATCATGTTTGCAACCCTGCTGTATGAATATCGTAAATCACTGAGGGGTAAAATTTTGCGTGTGTGTACAACTTCATGTATTTTAACTTCTTACCGAATTTCATGTAAATCTGAGATGGTCGGGTTGGGAGCTGTGATGATTTGGCATGGAATGTCCCAAAGAGGTGTGGGTGAGTCGTCCACCGCAGCTTACGTGATTCACAAGTCACAACGACGTCCGTTCATACTTCCAACTCTGGCACTTGAGAGCAGAGTCCTTGTTTAAAAAAAAAAAAAAAAAATTAGCACGTAAACCCGGGGAAAAACCAAATATAAGGTGCATCGTCACATGAGACATATCCCGCCCTAACCCACCCTGAGTGAAGCACTTTCTTTTATAACACGATCTAGCGAATTCTTCAAGGATAAACAGGCTGACAAACCGTTGGGTACAAGGCACATACTCTCGCATTTTTTATATTTGGTACAAGGGGCACTCGAATTTTTAATATTAGGTACAAGGGGCACTCTCGCAGTTTTAATATTTGGCACAAGGGGCACTCTCGCATTTTTAATATTTGGTACGGTCAGGAGTGCCAGTGATAGTTGGTCACCATTCTTCGCTGAGAAACAAAATGTGAGTATTGAGTGGGCGGAGCTTAAAGTGCACCTTGTATTTGTCTTTAGCCTACACCCGTTCTACACAGGGGTGACAGTTTAACGACCTCGTTCTCCTCACGGGTTGCAGTTAAATAATCCCTTCCTATTCACGGGTGTCAATTTCATTTGATGTACAGACTTGTAAAGAAAATGGCAAGTTGGAACTTTATGTCTCACTCTTGTACCCTTCCACTCGGCCGCCCCCCCACCTGACTGCTATACTGTCTTCTGCCCGCTTCCCCGCCTGGCCGCTATACTGTCTTCGGCATAATCCATATATGCTTGACCCATTCGCGTGATATGTATGTTTGTATGGACGATGCTATGTTTTTTTTTTTTTTCTGAGCGAAGCAGGGTGACGAACAGGGACAGACTCACATCTTCATTAAGGTAAGTAGTGACAGGTAGATTCTACTTTATTGGCAGTTATGTTAGGTTAGATTAGGCTCATTTCGTTTGGTTAGGTTAGGTTCGTTTGGTTTCGTTAAGTTCATTTGGTTTAGTTAGGTTATGAACAGTGATATTAGTGTAGTGTGTTTGTCAGCCTGTTACACAAAATTCTACCTGCTCCGCTGGTGTGACATCAGAGCTCTGGCATCCAATCCCAAAAATTTTTATCGTTTTGGGGAAGGTAATATGGCCCAGAGATTTGACTACTTTTCGCTAGATCATGGTATAAAAGAAATTTTAACATTTAGGGCGGGTGGGTTGGATCAAATCATTTGCCAAGACAACATCTCCTCTCCTTGTAACTATGTATAACAAAATATTTGTGATATTAGGTGTTTTATGAAGGAAATCTTGGTTTTAAAGAATGGGTGAAGCATATATGGATTTTACCCCGCTTCCCTGCCTGGCCAGTATACTGTCTTCTCCTACCCACCCGCCGGCCGCTGCCTGCAGCTCGATGTGTTTTGCTGCACTATAGTTGTAGCCTATTGCATGCAATTGAGATGTCACCAATTTCCCTTGCACCAAACATTATATTTTACAACTATAAAAAAACCCATTATATATGCCAACAGAATATTTCACAATTATAAAAAACAAAATAATATTTCATAATAAAAAAAGACCTTTGCACCATACATAATATTTTTCAATTAGGGCCATTCCATTTGTGATGGAATTACAAAGTGCATGTCTTTTTTGCCATAGTCCTTACAGATACGTTGAGCCATGTTTATGAGAGAAAGTGATTCTTTGTGTGTTGATAGGTGATGTATGGGGACACTTCTAGGAGTATATAAGTTTACTGAATTTAAACAATTTTTAGAAGGGAAAAAATGTTTTTAATATTTGTGACAGAGTTTCAAAAAGTCAACCACATACAAACCATAGCGTGAAACCTTCTGAAACTCTGTAAGATTTGAGATTTTCCTGGCGAAGAGTATGAATAAATTTTTCCCGGGTAGACAGCCAGGTTTGAAGATCAAGTGTCTCCGACGTTTCAGAGGCCCACGCTGCCTCCATCCTCAGGGATACTGAAGTGTCGAGTCTGTCATGCCGAGGTGGTATATATACAGATCGTGAGTTGCGAGGAGTCGACCAATCAGGCGCCAATTCATTTTTCCATCGTCTTTTTTTCGGCCAATCGGCTTCTACTGTCTTTTAGTTGTTTGAGACAGTGATTCCAGGCAGGGTTGATGCTGAGGCCTCCGTCTCTATTGAAATTGTTAGCCTCAAGCTTAATTTCGGTCGCTTCCTTGATTAATCTGTCCCAGAACCTTGAAGTCTTCGCAAGGATTGTAGTGTTTGCAAAATCAATCCTGTGCCCGGATCCCAAGTTGATGGTATGTTCTGCCACCGCAGATTTATCGGGATAGAAGAGTCTGATGCAGCGGGCATGCTCAGAACAGCGCTGGTCAATAGTCCGTGAAGTCTGCCCGATGTAAGCCCTGCCACATTCACAGGGGATGCGGTACACACCTGGTGTTCTGAGGCCTAAGTCGTCTTTCACCTGTCTCAAGAGGCTTCTGGTCTTCATAGGTGGTTTGAAGACTGTTCTGATCTTCCATTTCCTCAAGATTCGGGCTAAACTCTGTGATAAGTTACCGAAATACGGCAGTACTGCAGTGCTTGTAGTGTCGTCAGGGTCTCATGTTGGAGGTGTTGCCTGACGAACGGTCCTTTTCAGGGCCAATCGAATTTCCCTTTCATGGAATCCATTTTGTAAGAATGTCCTCCTCAGGTGATTCAGTTCATCAGGCAGGTTTTCTTTGTCCGAAATGGAGATTGCTCTGTTGATGAGGGCAGACTTCACGGACTATTGACCAGCGCTGTTCTGAGCATGCCCGCTGCATCAGACTCTTCTATCCCGATAAATCTGCGGTGGCAGAACATACCATCAACTTGGGATCCAGGCACAGGATTGATTTCGCAAACACTACAATCCTTGCGAAGACTTCAAGGTTCTGGGACAGATTAATCAAGGAAGCAATCGAAATTAAGCTTGAGGCTAACAATTTCAATAGAGACGGAGGCCTCAGCATCAACCCTGCCTGGAATCACTGTCTCAAACAACTAAAAGACAGTAGAAGCCGATTGGCCGAAAAAAAGATGATGGAAAAATGAATTGGCGTCTGATTGGTTGACTCCTCGCAACTCGCATACTGTATATATATCACCTCGGCATGACAGACTCGACACTTCAGTATCCCTGAGGATGGAGGCAGCGTGGGCCTCTGAAACGTCGGAGACACTTGATCTTCAAACCTGGCTGTCTACCCGGGAAAAATTTATTCTTCTGAAACTCTGTGAACTCTAAGGATTGAGGAACTTTATTTGTACATCATTCTAAACTACAAGAGCTGTAATTTATGTGATTAAATTCTAAACTAGTTACATCTTTCCATTTAGATACCATTAATGAATGAATGAGTGTGACGGAATTTCAAATTTTGCTGTGAAATTAAAATTTATCCAATTGAACAGTAGGGCCTACCCATACCGGTCATTAAGATTGTAGACTGTCTATATATCTAATTAACACTTAAATGAGTTTAATACATAATTATTTTCAGTATCTGGCTTGTTTAACATTATTCACTCACTAGCATGTGCCCGCGGCTTCGCCCGCGATAATTATTTCAAAAATTAAAAATTAAGAGCATAATAGTTAAATCTATATATTAACACCTAAATCATGTGGACTACATATCACGATTATATAGCGTCACCTGGTAAAAGCGACCTCAGATTCGAGTTCCTTGGCCCAGAAAACCACTGTATAGTGAGTTTCGTCCAAATCGAACAACGTTTGACCATATTTAGGCTAATATTGATTATCCCTATAATAATAATAATAATCCTCTTCGGTGTAGGTTGAAAATTTCATATTATGTTTGCGTGCCTTGGCATTAAAAACAAATGAATCGACCAGCGTGAGCTACAACATTCAAGAGATCGCGATGCTTTTATGTCGAAGGTATGACAAAAATATCCAAAGCCTAGTGTAATTGATTTGTATTACTGAAAACTCATGCTTTGAAAACGCAATAAATACGCGTTTTCTGCCCCTTTTTCACTCATAACTCACGAACGAAAGCGAAAATTAAAATTCCGGCTTCGAGGTGCACATCCCGACCCTTTAGTCCACCTATGTATAAAATTTCAGATCTCTGCGTTCAGTAGATTTCGCTGGGCATCGCAGACAGACAGACAGACGGAGGAGGACAGACACTTCCTTTTATTAATATAGATGGCACTTTGGAGAAAACATGACTACGACACCCTCTTATTTGAAATACTGGTTGTTCAGGTAATTTCTGCAGATCACTGGCATATGGCACTATGGCCCTGGGGTCGACTCAGCCTCTAACAGAAATGAGTATTAGGAGCAATCCTGGGGGTAAAGGCGGCCAGTGCATAAAGCTGACAACTTTACCACCTTCGTGTGCCGATTGTCTAAAAATCTGGGAGCCTTAACATCCTGGAATCCTCTGGGCCTCCATGGCCTTTCAAATTCAAATTCTTTATTGGTCCAGTATAATCACTATATGTACAATGTACAATTGATATTGGACAAGTCAACTTATAATTAAACTAGACTAAGCTAAAATACTATAAGGAATATTTTTGTTTATAATATTTGCATGATGATTCTAAAGTACCTATGCATTTTTTGCAAGATATTCCTCAACTGAATAATAAGCAATTGTCAATCAAATATGCCTTAAGGGATTTTTTAAATGCGTGTTTTTGTTGGATTAATTTGAGCTGATTTGGAAGACTGTTATATAATTTTATTACAGAGTAAAAGGTTCCTTTTTACTTTCTCGCATATAGGCCTACGTAGTATAGTTAAAGTATTGTGATCGTGACAAAAAATCGAAGTCGAGATAACACCGGGAGAGCATGTTTCATGAAGCCTAGAAACAAAAAAAAGTATTTTTGGATTGGCGTCTGTCCGTCTGTCTGTCTGTCCGTCTGTCCGTCCGTCCGTCTGTGGACAAGCACAGCGGGTAAATGGTTCATTGTATTTACTTCATTTTTTTAATGAAGCACTTTTTCGAAATTTTGTCGAACCGCCCAGAAATTTAGTTTTATAACTGAAATATTAAGGGGACTTTTCATGAAAACTTTTTTTAAAAATTTGATTTGTGAAAAAATGGCTCTAACGATTTTAATAAAAATTTAAAATTGGAAACTCTTATCTATGACTAATAAAATGGCTATATCCGTATTTCTGCAAAAATGACTTAAGGGGTACTTTACTCGTATCCATTTTCAATTTTTCTAGATTATATCCATTACAGTAGGCGATACATGAAAACCTACCACAGTAAAGTTGTAGAGAAATTTAAAGTGAACATTTTTTGTTTAACACATTTCTTTGTACATGTAATAGATATCAAGATAAAAACGAAATAAGGGCAGCTTAAATGCGAATTTCAGAACATACATGTAAATTAAAATATGAATGACATTTTGTTGCCCCTAGTAACAAGAAAACTAAAGGCCTAATGTACTTATTTAAAAATTGCACACACACTAAAATCTTAAGACAGTGGATAAAAACAGCACATACATAACCGCTACGTTTCGACCGGCACCAGCCGATCTTCCTCAGGCACTGGTAAGAAGGTTTGCTGGGTCACATGAAGAAACTCCCTCTACGTCTGCGTCATCAACAGAGAGGGGGGGTTGCGCAGTTTCACCCGGAATGCGCACAGATGCAGATGGTTTCATGTCAGGACGAAACATAGAGTAACGTTTAAATCTAGAGATCCAATCCATGGGAATCATGAACTCAGATTCCGGAACTTCACCAACCTGACAATTAATTTTTAGGCCAACGTTATTATGAACCATTCTGCGAATAACACCAATCCATTCCTCACCCAAATCGCCCTCGTAGTTATTAACACAATTACCATGATTCATCGCAATGTGAACGGCTTCACAAATCTTCCTCTTGATAAGGTCATTCTCAACTTTTACAACCTCTAGGTCTTTGATATTATGTTTTAACGTAACCATATGTTGACTTAACCCCGTGTTTGTTTTCGAATTACGAATGTCTCTATTGTGCTCTTGGAGCCTAACCTTGAAAGACCTGCCAGTTTCACCAATATAGATCCCGTTACAGTCATCACACTTAATAGAATACACCCCAGGGGAGTCAAAACAATTCTTTTTGCATCCCACTTTCTTATGCGAAGAGAAAATCCTTTCCAATGTTCGCTCAACTTTAAACGCAGGTTTTAAACCATATTTACCAAGAACTTTACCCATACGCAGACTAACGCCAGGTTTGTAAGAAACGCTAACGTAGTTATCCGTCGGATTTTTCTTTTCTTTACTTATCTGTTCTGAACTAGCTTTTTTCCATATTCGTTCCATAAACTTCCCTGTATATCCATTAGCTTTGGCAAGCCTAAATATGTTTTTCTTTTCATTCGACAAGTCAGCAGAATTATTACAAATTTTCAGAGCTCTCAAGGCAAAGTTTTTCCAAACGTTAGATTTGGTACCATGGAAGTGAGCAGATTCTCTATGAATATACTGTTCACATTTGTTGGCTTTCCTATACACTCCAGTAAGCACTCGAGGAGACACCAACCGAATTCGTAGATCAAGAAAGTTTAAACACATGTCAACAGCCTTTTCTATAGTGAACTTAATACGACTGTGACCAGCTCCGAACTCCATTAATAATTCATTCGAAAGGTCCCCATTAGTTATCAAAAGAGCATCATCAACGTACCGAAGATACAAAACCACACATTCGACGTTTTTTGTAATAATGGGATTCTCAAGGTAAAACATGAATATGTCAGCGAATATGTCAGCGGTTATGTATGTGCTGTTTTTATCCACTGTCTTAAGATTTTAGTGTGTGTGCAATTTTTAAATAAGTGACACAGTTGGAAAGCTTGGACTTCATGTGTTTTAATGTACTTATTGTTGTGAAATGCAATCAGTTTAGCTCAGTCGCAATGAACACACCAAAACCAATTACAGCGAGGTGGTATAGGCAAACAGGGAAGAGGTCCTGAGTTCAAATCAAACCTCGTGGCCGCCCAAATTGACTTGGGTTTTTCATGGTTTCCTCGTTCGCAAAGGCGAACGCCGGGTTTATTGCTTATTTTCCATAATTCATCGCCGCTATGTCACTGGATATTATTTCGTTTAAACTGAATACCGCATAAGAAGACATCACTAAACAATAGAAACATGACGCGAATGAGTTGTTAATATAGACCAGCGTTTCTCAACCTATGGTCCGCAGACATAATTAATTAAAAAATATCATAAAGCAAGTGGGAAGTAAAGAAGTAGAAATTTTTCACATAAAATGGACACTAGATGTCAAAGTTTTTAAAATCTTCTAAAATACAGGTCATATTGCAAGTTTCCTTACTTTTGCAGTTACGGACCGCCGTTTCAAACCCTTGATGCACTGACGTCTATGGTTCCCTCTTTCATTCAAAACCCTAAAAAATAAGACTTTGTCGGAATTTTGTTATTAGAGGTGCCATGCAGTTTTCAACAACCTATCTTTGTGAGAAGGGATTTTCATCGCTCGTTTAACTAAAAACATAATACAGAAACAGAAATAATACAGAAAAACATAATACTCTGCAAGAGGTGACAAGCTCAAACGTCTCATTAAAAGTGAGTAATAACATAATTCCTAATTATATTATCAAATTGGTAATACATATTAAAGTCTGTTCAAAATATAATTTTACTGTCAATAGTTTCATTCCAATTCAATAACTGCGTTTCCGTCGGATTAAAAAAAATGTATTTCGTTATAACGACCTATAATTTAATACTGAAAATATTAAGAATATAGGCCTACATATAGCCTACTTTTAGCAATGGGATATAAAATTAGGGGTCCGTAAAGTTTTTTTCGACATTTTAGAGGTCCTCGGGTTCAAAAAGGTTAAGAAACACTGATATAGACAAACATACTAAACACGTGATATGACCTACATGCAGTTAAAGCGTGCAATATAACCTAAGTAGTAGTAGTAGTGGCGAAATTCAAATATAAGTCGCCCCTTAAGCTCCCCCATTCGATATTCACATTTGCACAGACTGTGTGATGTATTTTGTTTCTGAGCGAAGCAGAGTGACCAACTGCCCTTGTATATTGTCGCAAGTGTCTTGTATCCATCTCTACAAAAAGCTAAATAATGCATAACACTAACCACATAGTAAAGTGCGCGAAGCGGAGGCGGCAGCCATAGCGAAGCGCCCTTGCATTTTTGAATAATGTATGATACACTGTTTGTAGGTTTCGAAAATGTGGCATATTATATTTCCCGCAAGGTTTGTCAGCCTGCCACCTCTCGTCTAGCGGTAAGACGTCACACCTCCGACGTCCAATCACGAGTTTCTTCATAATACTAGGACAGAAGAATTCGCTAGATCGTGGTATAAAAGAAACTGCATCGGTGAGGATAGGTTGGGTGGGACCGACTCATCCCAAGGTGCGACTTATATTTGAATTTTCCCGTAGTATAATATGCAGTTTTACTGCCATTGATTATTAGTTATTATTATTATTAGTTATTATTATTATTATTATTATTTCACGGTAAAAGCATTGAACATAAAGATCGACCCTGATGCTTTCCGTTCTAGATACTTGTTAGTTTTATGAAAATGTAATAAGTAAAATTTAATTGTCTCTTTAATTTAATTTTTTCTGTGCTAGCCTTTAACACGTATATGTGAGAAAGTTTGTGCAACATACTTTTGCACCATTTATTGATATAGAGTGGTAGGCCTCTACTGTGTTGTTGTGAATGAAAATCAGAACGGTGTCTAGTGTAGTGTTCTTTACAAATGGAGAGTAGCCAGCTATTGTAGTTTTACTAATTAGCATTAAGCTTTGATATATATGTACAAACATGGTAGTGGGAGGATGCCAAGATTTCTGAATAGGGGTTTACATGATGCTCTTGGATTTTGCCCTTCCATAATTCTAATTATTTTATTTTGGGTTCTGAAACATTTAATAGCTGCAGATGATCTTCCCCAAAATGCTAACCCATATGCAAGGAGAGAGTGGATGTACGCAAAGTAAACTGTTCTGATAGTTTCCTTTCTTATACAGTTGAATAATATTCTCATTAAGTAGGTGGCTTTACAGAGCTTTTTATTTACTTCATCAATGTGAGTATCCCAGTGTAAATTACAGTGGACTCTTAGTAATTCGACGGTCATGGAAACCACCATTAATGACCGTGGGTGTCGGCATGCTGACCACATGCCCCCCAATCCTGCCATCTGCCTATAGGTAGATGACGCAGCGGTCGGGTGGTAGGCTTTGTTCCTTCGGGGATGTCATGCCACGGAGTTTAGTTTAGTCTTAGTAATTCGAACCCCAAGGGGAATTAGAAAAAAATCGAATTATTCAAATTTCGAATTGACCAAAACTGTTACTTTTTAAACAAAAATGCCGTAAAAATGTTAAAAATAAACTCATTGCAATAAATAATAATTATTGTATAGTGAATCTTACCTTAATGACTGCCATCTTGTTGTCTGGATGTTAAATGAAACCATTTTTTTCCACACTGTAACTGTAACCCTAAATTGAATAAAGGAACTCCACGCTTTGACATTTTCAAACACAGTCACACTTGTAGGATAGAATGAACACTAAAATTTTCACAGAAGTGTTGAATCCCTCCAAGACTGTAGCGGAGGGGTAAACTTCGCATTCCATTGAACATCTATTCTGCAGGAGGAAGATAACGGTGGTTAAAAATACACTTTAGTACAGTACCTGCTGGCTGCTACCGACTAAGGTTCTTCAGTGAAATAGAGAATTCTTGTGGAATTCCTGGAAGCAATGAACTCTTGGAATCCTTACAACATTAACATGAGACAAATTTGGGCTTCGATTTATCCAAATTAAGCTTAAAAAATTCGAATTAATTGCAATTTTTTAACGTACATTTATATAGGAATTTCAAGGTGAATGAGTATTTATTCGAATTATACAATATTTTGAATTATCCAACGTCGAATTAACCAAATTCGACTGTATTTTGTATCCATAGTCCTAAGAATTTTGTGCATTCAACTGTATTTATTGTCTGATTGTAAAGTGTTATTTGAGTGAAGTGGTTATTGTTTCGAGTAGAGTGGAAGTCCATACAGACGATTTTATTTAGGTTAATAACAAGATGGTTAATTGAGCAGTAGTTGGTAATTTGGTGTGTAGTGATGTCTATGGAGTTTAGAAGGGTGTGTTCTTGGGGAGCTTTAATCAGGATGTTTGTGTCATCTGCAAATAAAATTGAGCTTGAGTTGGGATCAGTCAGACAGAAATCATTGACAAAAAGTATAAATAGGATGGGTCCTAATATTAACCCTGTGGAACACCATACTTCGTATTTAACAGATTAGAGCGATAGCATCTGGTTACATTGTCTTGTAAATGCTTAATTTCTGTTAATCGAAGGCGGTTGCACAGGTATATTTCAAGCCATTTCCTGTTGTTATTTCTTGGATGTCATTACTTGCCAAATTGAAAAGTATGGGGGGACAATGGAGAACCTTGCGGTACCCCTTTGTGAAGAATTATATTGCCAGTTTTGTTAAGTCCTGATTCAAGTAAATCAATTAAAACAGCGTTTCTCAACCACCAGTGGTCCGCGAAGATGGTGCAGATGGTCTGCAGACATAATTAAAAAATGTCATAAAGCAAGTGGAAAATAAAGAAGTAAAAAAATTTCACATAAAATGGACACTAGATGTCAAAGTTTTTAAAATCTTCGAAAATATACGTCCTATTGCAAGTTTCCTTACTTTTGCAGTTACGAACCACAGTTTGAAACCCCTGATGCACTGATGTCTATGGTTCCCTCTTTCATTCAGTAGTTTACTTCCAATTCAATAACTGTGTTACCGTTGAATTAAAATAAAAGTATTTACATTTATTTCGTTTAGTGACGTATAATTAATGCAACAAATATTAAGAATATAGGCTTACATATAGCCTACTTTTAAAAATGGGATGTAAAATTAGGGGTCCGTAAATTTTTTTAGATATTTTAGAGGTCCTCGGGTTCAAAAAGGTTGAGAAACGCTGAATTAGAAGATTTTGAAGGTTATTTGGCATATTAGTTATGTGTTCATGACCAACATTGTCATAAGCCTTAGAAAATTCCAGAAAGGCAATGCAACAATTCTTCTTTGCCTGTTTGGCTGATTGAAGGCAACCATTTATAATGGAAGAATTAATATGAGTACCAGGAACAGATATGAATCCTTTGCTGATCCACATCCACATCTAATGAAGTTGCATCATTCTCATGACATAATAAATTGTCAAAATAATTGGATATCTTACATAAGATATTTTTCTGACTTTTCATGATATGCCTAACCACTTTCCGTCTTTGGTTGTAGCCTAATATTGATATTGAGCTAATTCATATGCATATTTCTGGCTATTTTCTTTACACCTTCTTTCTGCTAATCTAACAGGGTTTTTTATAACGGAATGAGAAATTCTATGTTTTTCTATTTTTCTCAGAGCGTTGTAGTAACATACTGAAATGTGGTGGTGGCATATGACAGTACTCAATAAAGCTACAATGATTTCTTCAAAATGTTCAGCATCGTTATCTACGAAAAATTTAAATTTATTTTCAAATTAGTTAATAGCCTCCGGCTTCACAATAAATTTTATCCCTGATTGAAGAGGCCATCTGATTGGTTATTAGGCTGTGTGTTAGTAAGAACTGATACATCTTCACTTCCACCTTCTTTGTCAGCAGACTGAAAAGCAGAAATATTGTGAAGAGAATTACCTGTGTTAATATTTGTTGACAATTTTCCCATGATGGATTTCAGGATGAGCTTTATTTGTGTGAATGGATTCTGATTTAAATGTCTTACCACAATGCTGGCAAACATCAAGCTTGTTATCCATGTATAATTACTGAAGCATATAAGGAGATTGTAGAAATATGACTGATCACACAAAGATACCATAGAATTCAGTACTAGAGGCTAAATAAAGTTTTAGCAATTTCTACTGTATTAAGCATATAGCTTAGTTACCAAGATAAACAATCGCATGAGAAGGTATTGAATATGAAATTTCAGCCCAGTCCCGTAGTATGATACTTCACCAACACTATCGCTAATAGATTGAGTTGTCCAAGACTTCATATAATGACATTTACACCAAAAAACTTAATTACACTGGGCAACAAAAAAGAAACTTTTTTTTGTCTCAGAAAGAAAAATATGTGATTCTGATAGCATTTCTTCTCCTGAATTCAAATATGATATCGGTTTTTCTCCATCACGCAAGGTTTCCGAGAGACAGGCATTTATAATTTAAAACACTTTAATATTTTCTACATTCTTAAATACACAATATCCGAACATTCGGACTCACCTAGAAAGTAAGAAATTACGATTTTCTGCTATATTTCGCCTGTGGAGCATCCCTCTTGATGGTTCAACAATAATCGGCTAGCATATTAGGATTCCATTTGCCTTGATATATCTTTTCTATAGCTGAAATCTCCTCATGAAAGCGTTCCCCGTGCTCATCGCTCACTGCGCCAAGATTTTCTGGGAAGAAATCTAGGTGTGAGTGCAGGAAGTGAATTTTTAAGGACATATTACAGCCCAAATTTTTATAAGATGTTATAAGATCATTGACAATATCACGGTAATTTTCCGCCTTTTGATTTCCCAAAAAACTGTGAGTTACTTTTTTGAATGCTTGCCAAGCTGCTTTCTCCAGTGGATTCAATAGTTCCTCAAACTTCTCATCATGCATTAGTGATCATATTTGTTGACCCACAAATATCCCTTCTTTAATTTCTTTAATTTTTGCTATTTATAATAATTATTTCTCCCAAAAAACCACATTTATGGAGCATATAATAAGAGTCATATTCCAACAAATCCATGGTCTCCTGAAAATTTCATTCAAATGTAAGGTTGCAAATTGGCAACCCTGTCCGATAGTAGTCTGAATAGCATCCGTTATTTATAACATAAAGATGCTGAGTAGCCTATATGAATTTTCACTGGATGCGTGGATGCCGAGGAAAGCTGGTTAGACATGTCGAGGAATGTGACATAGATAGATGGTCCACCCCAACTAAACCACCAAGTATACCCAGTCTTGAGGGGAAGTTTTATTACCAGTTTTGAAGATCTAGGAACAATTTCATAAATGCAGTTACAGTTTTTTGCAAACACTCTTACAAATTTGTGTAAGTATATATTTTAAGATGTTCTGTAAGGATCTCTGATTATTATAAGGAAAAGGTAAGACAATTAAAGTGGTTTCAATAGTAGTTAAATTGAATGTTTAATATCCTTCATGACTTCTTGGTAGAAAATATTTTTTTCTTTCAACGAAAATGGTTAAAAGATGTTTGACGGACTTGAAACGATTTCAAAGAATATTTTCCTGCTATGTCCACATAATTGGATTCGCAATCCCTTGCAAGAGATAATTCTGGAGCCATATTAAGCATACAGGATAAAGATAAGTACAGTCGGTCAAATAAAAAACAGCCGTTATTTGATAAAGTACCAGGAACGAGCATATGCGCATGTACAGGAAGACTTAAAGTTAGGTTCACACCTGCCTCTTGTCTTCTTCTTCTTCTTCTGCTTTTACGGCCTCATTGGACCACTTCAGTCAATATTTCTCGGTCTTCTTTTCCGATTTACCCATTAGTTTTTCATGCGTTCCGATCTTCTCTGTCGCTCTTCATCTGTAAATACCCTCTTTATTGTCTGGCGTCTGTTTTGTTTTTCAAGTCATCCAAAGTTATTTCTAATTCTGTTATATCCTCTCTAATTTCTGTAATCCATCCTACTTGTTGCTTCATATTCCAGAGTTTCTCTATAATTTTTCTTGTCAGTCGAGTTTCTGGTGTCCTCATAATGTGACCAGAAAAAGAGATCCTTTTCTTCCGTATAGTATCTGTGAGAGGTTCTAGTTCTCTGTACACCATTTCATTTGGTATTATCCGCCACTGTCCATCTTTTTGGTATTTTTTATTTATGCATGTTCTAGCTATTCTTCTCTCTACTTTCTGGATTTTGTCTATTCTATTTTTCTCGGTGATTTTAAAAAGAGTTTCGCTTCCACTGTCTTGTAATGTTTTAATTTTGTTTTGATCGATAGACATTTTTTATTGTATGTAGACCATGTTAATTTTTGAGCTTTTATCATTTTATTAGTCCTCGCTTGCCATGCAGGTTTCTCGTCCAAGTTATGTGTTATAATTTCTCCTAGGTATTTAAATTGCTCTACTAATTTTATTTTCTTGTTATTTATTGTTATGTGATTGGTTACTAGTGGGTCTGTTACCATTATCTCGGTTTTTTCAAATGATATCTGAAGTCCTATTTTTTTAAATATATTTTGTAGGCTAGTTATTTGATTTCTGGCTTCATGAATGTTATTAGCTAGTAACGCTAAGTCATCTGCGAATCCCAAGCAATTTAAGTTTATTCCATCCTTTTTGGTTCCAATTCGTATGTTTTTAGGATTCTCTTTGTATCATTCCCTCATCACATACTCTAGAGCGCAGTTGAAAAGTAATGGTGATAGACCATCTCCTTGTCTTAGCCCTGTTTTTATCATAAACGGTTCCGATATTTCTCCTCTAAATTTTACTTTAGATTTGGTGTTCGTTAGAGTCAATTGTATCATTTTTATTAATTTGGGATGAAGTCCAAAATTCCTTAGTATCTTCAACATTGAAGACCTGTGAATACAATCGTAGGCTTTTTTGAAGTCTAAAGGTTATACTTGTTGTTTTTGTCTTCTTTTGTAGTACTCCATTACTAGTTTTAAGGTGTTTATCTGTTCTGGGCAGCTTCTCCAAGGCCTAAATCCTCCTTGGTATTCTCCAATTTCCAGTTCAATTTGATCTTTGCAGCGACCGTACAGAATCCTTAATAAAACTTTATATGTGACATCCAAAAGGGAAATTCCTCTATAGTTAAGTCTGGATTTGATTTTTCTCCTTTCTTGTGTAATGGATGTATTATAGCTGTAGTCCAATGTTCTGGCAGTTTTTCTGAGTTCCATATTTTAACTATGCATTGATGTAATGATATCTTTACTGGTTTTGCTGCATATTTCCAAAGTTCTGCAAATGTTTGGTCTTCTCCATCTGCTTTATAGTTTTTAAGCTCTTTCAAGGCTTTGTAGACTTCATGGATTGTGGGTGGGTTTATGTTTTCTGCTGGTGTTTTAACATGGGTTTCAGTGTTTATTTCAAGAAGTTCTGAGGGGTCTTCACATTTTAGTAATTTGTTAAATGTTTCTGCTAAAATTTCTGTATTTTCACTATTACTATGCGCCATCTCATTATTTTTATCTTTTAACATTAAAGTTGGAGGTTCATATCTTTGTAGTTGTCTACTAAATATTTTGTAGTAATCTCTTGAGTTTGTTTTCTCACTATTTGTTTCTATCATTAGAAGTATATCCTTTTGATATCGGCGTTTGACACTTCTTATTATTGTTTGGGTTATTTTTCTTTGTTTTGTGAGTTCAGAGTTTGTTCTTCTGTTCTTTGATTCTGATATCTTAACCAGGCTTGATGTCTATCCTCCACCATTCTATCACATTCCTCGTTCCACCATGGGTGTTTTTTCCTTGGATTTATTGGGGCTACTTGCTCAGCTATTTGTTTCAATTGGGGAATTATTTCCTCTAGATCATCTGTTATTTTAATATTCCTACTTCGTTCTTCGTATTCCTTATTATTTATCTGTTTATGAGGGTCGTAGGTTCTCTTATTTTTGGGTTTGGATTTCTTTTTTGTCCATGGGGTGAATTTAATTTTTATGTTTATCATGTAGTGATCTGATCCAGTATCTGTTCCTCTGAGGACTTTTACATTGTAGATTTCCCCGTGGTAATTTTTATCCATACAAACATGATCCAGTTGCCATTCACCTTTTTTCCAATCAGGATGTTTCCAAGTTTTGAGTTTATTTGGTCTTCTCTTGAAGTATGTTGACTTTGAGATCATGTTATGATTCCTGCAGAATTCCACTAGTCTTATGCCATTCCTGTTTGTTCTTTTTTTGTGCTGGCCATTTCCCTATTACATCCCTATATCTCTTTTCCCTTCCTAACTGGGCATTAAGGTGCCTCTTGTCTATCCATGTATTATCTTAATAATTTAGTCAGTTTTGTTCCGAAACGAACATATATAGAAAGCTGTGGCTATATGCCTCACATCCGCAATATTCTTGCATGGAAGTTGTTATAGTATTAATAATGAATAAATTGGTGAGGAATATGTTTATTCAAGGAGCATTTTTTTATTTATTTATTTATTTATTTTTTATTTTATTTTATTTTTAAATAATACCGGTACTTGTAGTGCAAAATCAATAACTTTGTCTTAAACGTATTTTCAAGCTTGGATATTACAATCTCATCAGTATTATGTAGGCTTTTCTCATCTGTTCGCAATAGCCTACTGGTCAGGACATCGGAATTGAACGTGTGGGACCAGGGTTCAATCCTTAGTGGGATTTTCTGTATTTTTTTATTTTTATTTATGTTTATTTTTTCAAATGCGGCAATGGCTGGAATAAAATAATGATTACTTCTAATGAATTATCATTGTTGGTGTCTAATTTTGGACACACATAAAAGAAAGCAAGAAAGAAAGTATGATTTTACAACAAATGTGTATCTGTGGCATAAAATAATGAGAAACGTACTGAAAATAGAAGATAACATAATGAAACATAATAACAAACTTAAATAAGAATCAGTGGAAAAATGGAGCCACAAGCTCAGTAGGAAGTCCATCCACCATCCATTACTATTACTTCCCTCACTCTGATGAGCATTGACTCTACAAGGTTTAGAAAATAATTATCCTTGTCT
The DNA here is from genome assembly GCA_964059195.1 of Ectobius pallidus. Lineage (NCBI taxonomy): Eukaryota > Metazoa > Arthropoda > Insecta > Blattodea > Ectobiidae > Ectobius > Ectobius pallidus. Next base: position 165,723,204 of record CAXKWD010000003.1, read on the forward strand.
GCCACAGTGTCCCAAGCAGTTTGAATTAGTTCCCACAGTTCTGCTTCAGAAGCTGGAGGTGGCTTCGGCCAGTTCGGCATATGAGAATATGCTTCTTTATTTCCACCTACACATTCTCAATAGGATTTCAATCTGGGGAACGTGCAGGAAAGTATATCATCTTGATGTATGGTCTTTCAGCGAACCAGGTTTGAACCGATCGAGCAGTGTGAATTGGGCTGTTATCCTGTAGGAACTGAAGGTTCAGGAAAACAAAGCTAGCATGAACCTCTGTAGAAATTGACGGTATTTCCACTGATACCATCCACTAAGTCGGTGGAGCATGCCACCCCCTTCCTGAGACATCCAGCATGTCACACTTACCCTGCCACTCCTTTCACGAGTTGCAATGTATTTGAGATCGTACCAGGTACTGAATGGTCGATACATTAGAAATGGCCCCGAAGATGCACTCGAAAAACTAACTTCATCTGAAAATATCACTCTACTCCAGTCGAAGTCAGTTTTTTCAACTGCAAATACGAGGCATGGATCCTTGTTTTCTTCCTTCAGAACTTCTCTAGAGAGTGCTCGCCTAGTACGTAAACCAGCGGATCTTATCTGGTTCCTAATGCTTTAAAGATGGTCAAGGAATTGAGAAAACAGGCTTCAAAGTAGTCTTACAGCCCAAGTATTCACCTAGCCATGGACCAAAATCACAATAGGATGCACGTGCGCATAACATACAAGAATGTTACCAAAGAGAATATAAGAAATGGCTAACAGCAAAAGACAAAAGAGAAACGTGGACAGGCAGCAAGCTTTTCAAGTAAAATTGTCCTCTTCGATTCTAAGGTTAGAGCCCACTGATGATTCCACTCGATGATTGGTTATTTAAATATACAAATTCAGAGCTGAAAGGGTTAAAGGTAGGAACTAGAGACTGTCAACGGGCCGGGAGTAGAATCACGACGCACGGACACATCCATGTCTCGGAACATAAGCGCAAGGCTGCACGGGTGGAAGGGGTACCGCCTGAATGATTAGGCAACTTAGCATTTTGTTCGGGAGTCTCACTCATGAGAGCTCTTGCATCACAGCGCCGGGACTCGTCAGTGTTTATAAGGCAATGTCTAAAGGAGGTAGGGCAGTATTGGTTGTGTGTATGCTACGTGTGGAAATTATTCAAGGGAAATTAATTATAAGCTCATGTCAACTTAGCAATGGAAAATAAAGATCAGGTAAAACGCAAATTACACGATAATACGAGGGGGGACCCAAAAATAACCGGAATCGAACTGTTGCGCGCCAATGCTTTCTAGTTACGAGTTGTGCTGTTAGGTGGTGTTATCTGGGGGTCTCCCGCGACCGTCAGTGAGCTGGCGTCAGTCTGAGTTAAGTGGCTTGGTTGTGGTGTGCTGTTGTTTGCGTTCGTGTTTCAACCCGTCGGCGATTGGTGAGATGGTCGGCCACAAGGAACAAAGAGTGTGTGTGAAATTTTTTCTGTTAGGGAAAACTGCAGCCGAGATCGTCGAAAGAACATTGACCAATGTCTGAGGAAACGAACGTGTCATGGAGCACGGTCCAGCGAATTTTAACCGAAGGTTTGAACATGAGACGGGTGTCTGCAAAATTTGTTCCTCACTTGCTCAGAGATGACCAAAGAGAAAACCGCGTGAATGTTTGCTGCGACTTGAAAAGCGAAGTGCAGAACGATCCAAATTTTCTTAAAAGATCTTCATCAATTGCACGTTTGATTTTGGCAATGTTTTCGTCATTTCTTCCTGTCGAAGGACGCCCGGGGCGTGGCATGTCTTCAGTTGACATGTTGCCAGATTTGAAACGGGAAATTTACCCAAAGCATCATCATGAAAGAATTGCCTAAGCATCCCAACGGTCTTGGCTGCAGTTTTCCCTAACAAAAACAAAATTTCACACACACTCTTTGTTCCTTGTGGTCAGGCATCTCGCTAATCGCCAACAGGTTGAAACACGAACGCAAACAACAGTACACCACAACCAAGCCACTTAACTCAGACTGACGCCAGCTCACTGACGGTGGAGACCCCCAGATAACACCACCTAACAGCACAACTCGTAACTATAAAGCATTGGCGCGCAACAGTTCGATTCCGGTTATTTTTGGGTCCCCCCTCGTATTTACATTTTACGACAAAATACAAATACTTCAAATGATGTTTGGACCACGTTTTCTCAAAAAATAGATCCTGTTATAAACAAATGTGTTGGCTATGTGCAATGTATCCAGTGTTTTGCAATACTGTCTTACAAGAATAGTACAACTTCTTCGCTGAGAAGACATAATTGTGTCAAAACTGGGCGTCAGGCTCAGGAGATAACCAAAGAGGCCAAGGATAATATTCTAAAAGCGTGTGTACTCTTGTGAGCCCTTGATTTAAGACCTTTTGAAATCGTGGAGGGAAAAGGGTTTATTAATCTAGTGAATGAGCTGCTAAAATTGGGGGCCATCTATGGAGTTGTAACTGCTACAGAGATATTACCATCCAAGATGACGATTTCGCGACACATGCACACTTTCGCTCAGGAAGTGAAGGGTGAATTTTTGCCTAAAGTTAAAGAAGCAATTGGGAAGAAACAGTGCTCCCTTACAACTGATATGTGGAGTGACAAGTATAGACAGTTTAGCTACCTGACTGTTACTTCTCACTACATTGACGCTAGTTGGGGTTTAAAAAACAATGTAATGTTCACTGCAAAATTTCCGGATGACAGTTAAAAGTGGTGCAAATATTAGAGAGGAATTAGAAACAAACATGGCACTGCTTAACATTCAGACAGATGAACTACAAAATGCAGTTTTTGTTTCTGATCAAGGGGAAAATATCAAATTAGCACTCTCCCACTACGAAAGACTACCCTGTGCTGCCCATTGTATCAATACTGTTCTTCGTCATGTGTTTCAACCACACAAGACAAAGGAACAAGTAGACTGGGAACACTTAAAAGAAGTGCAACAAGCACTAGAAGCAGCCAAACGTACCGTGACTCATCTGAAAAAAAGTTGTTTGGTAACCAAACTAAGCTCGGCCGTCCACCAACATACAGAAACGAGATGGAATAGCCGTCTTAAAATGCTGGAGTCTCTTACTGACCAATTTAATGATATTCAAGCATTACTATCTGTGGGGAATAAAGAAAATGTAATGGAAGGCTTCGACCAAAACCTTGTTCAACGTCTAATTCATTTTTTGAAACCTTTTAAAGACTTGACCGACAGACTTGAAAGAGCAAATTTTCCTACTCTTCATTTGGTTCTCCTCTGTCGACAGAAGCTGTTAAAACATACTGAAGAAACAGTTCAGGATTGCGAAGCTGTGAGGGTGCTGAAGAAAAGAGCACGGGAATTAATACCTACTAAGCTTGAGATATCAACGATACACAAAATTGCAGCATTTCTATGGCCACCTTTTCGACATTTAAATATGTTGTCCTCAAATGACAAAGAAGAGGTTTACCTTCATGTCAGAAGAAATATTAAGGAAGACTATACGGCAGATGAACCTCCAGAAAAGAGACAATTGATTGATCCAGATTTCGACGAATGGCTTCCACCACCTTCAAGAAAAGACGAGGTTTCGAAGTATATTTCGGCAACCATAGATTTAAATATAGCAGATAAAGGAGTTATTTCTTAAGATTATCCCCAGAAACTGTAAATGCCATCCTCATTGTTCACAACAATGCAGTGTTGTGAAATTTTGTGTTAAAAAGGTTTTTGTTTGCTTTCTTCATGTTCACTTTAATTTTTCCAGCAATTTATTTCAGGTCGCAAATCTTATTGCTTTGCTTACTTTTGTAATAGCATTTCAGTTGAAAGTAGAATTTATGCTTTTGGGAAAATAGGAGGAACGAGTACCAATGTTTCGGTCTCTTTGAAGTTTGTTTGATGTATATTTTGTTTAATGTTGTTTTATATGTTCAGCGATTTAATGAAAGGTTTGTTTATTTATTGTATAAGTATATTCTCTATTATAATAAATACGGATTATATTACTTGACGCAATATCTTCGTTATAATGAAGTAGACGCCTCCACTGTTTCACCATACAATACACTGTACATCCCCGTGACCGTGACTCCCGATCCCGATCGGTGGTTCAAGCGAGCTACTCACGCCCGTATCGATTTTTCCTCCGTGAGTGGCGAGCGTGAGTATGTCATAGTTTTGTTATTCTCTAGTAGGAACCCAACAATGATGATCTTTCAAAGCATCTAGATTCTAGTGATATATCCTTGTTACCAAAACGTTCAAAATCGTTTACTGTAAAAGTTCCAGGTTCACAATATCATTGGCAGGAATTCAAAATATAAAAACATATTAATGTTGACTTTTCTTTTGGGGGTGGAGGTAGGACTGTCATTTTTAAGTTGTTTACTTTTGATGGCCCATATTATCTTCCTGAGTGCAAGTCTCTGCTTCCAATCGACCTGGGCGGAACAATAAAATTATAAGGTGGTGGCTCCCTGTTCTTTGATCCCGGCCCAGGTTGATGACATTTATGTGTTCATAAATGTGATAATCCCATGTCTACACATTTACAGACATAGAACATGTAATAACAAGTCCTCATCTATAAAAACTATTATTTCTTTAACACATTAAACTGTAAGCATGTTAATACTTAATTTTTTTAAATTGATCTCTTAAAAGGATAAAATTAACAAAACTAATATTAAGGGTCTGATCAGGGAGAAGGGTAGGTAGCCTAAAGAAAATAAATTGGTTTTATGGGGTTTTACAACAGTTTCTTAAAAAAAATAATCTCTACAATAGGTGGCCCTTAATAGAAGTAGCCTTTCAGATATATTTCACTGTCTATAAATACCATATAAGTCCAGACTCTACTAATAATTTAAATTAATTATAAATTATATTACTATTTAGTGGTTATTTCAATATTTTACTGTTGTTATAACACTACCATAAAGGTATTACCAATAATTAAGAAGTCACTCCTATAATAGCTATTATTTCTTGACAAACATGTCATGTGAAGATTTCCTTCAATTGCTGCTGGGGCTCCAAGGGGATTTCTCCTTCAGGAGCAAAATGGCACTTCTGTGATTTATGGTGGCAATACAATAACTAATGTTACTCCTGTAACAAGTAATATGGCAAGACATCATCCCAACCCAATGTACAAAATCTTGTGATTAGATTCTTCCACTTCTGATGGTTTATGGGAGATGTGTCCTTGTTGGGTAGTGTTACTGTAGGCTATATATCAGTATTCTCATACTCTTCAGTCTGCTCGAACTTGCCATTATGTTCATAGTCAGTAGGACAGTACATCTGATCCAATGCAGTGTCAAGTGATGCTCAACTTGTTTTGGAACTGCACAGATGACTCTGGTGAGATCTGGGAGGCCATAGCCATGACCAATCCATGAAAGGTTGCAGTCACAGCGTATGGGATTATTGGCAAGGTAGAAGACCCTTGTGGAGGGTGGTATGTTGGCTTGTATGAGAGAGACTAGATGTGTTGCTTCCAGTTGTAGAGTTTTCACTCTCTTGAGATAGGACAGGAGCTCCAGATTTCCCAAGATTGGATGGATGAGCTCAGGGCTCAAATCCAGATTTAGAGTCTCAAGCATAGCAAATCCTTGTAGTGATGTAGTCTATGCAGTTCATGCTTGTTTTCCAGTGTTACGTTCTATAGTGTGAGGGACATCAGGTTGGATTTCAGAAATAGGAAAGTTAAATTTCTGATGTGGAGATTCACTGTAAATAGCAATATTTGTTCAGATTTAACAATGAAATTTATCTTCTACTTTGAGCTCTGAAGCTCGGAAGAAATTCAGAACAAGCTTCTCATGTAAGTCAGTGATTACTGAAATATGGTATATAAATCACCCCTTGTAAAATTGTGCATTTGTCTTTTAGCATCTTTCATCTGCTCAATATTGAGACTGCACTGCATACTTATCTATGCTTGAATGGTAGTTTATGGCCTCCAATAGAAAATTATTTCTAGGAGTCTTCAATTGTGAGTTAGAGTGTAACCCAAGGGTACATGAGCATTAGGAAGTGAATTAATCCCATAAAGCGATCAAAATTCTACAGACAATGCTGGAAATTGAGGGTTCTTACCCTAGGGAGGCAGAGGATTTCAGGAAAGGCGTAATGAGCAGTGAAAATATACATGAATTACAGAAACACCTTGTGTAGGTCTCATAAAAGAACCTTCTCCAAATTGTTCTCTCTGTCACCACTAGATCTAACTGATCTGTTATCTGAAGTGTGTATTTTCACAGTTGGAACCAAACATTCAAAAACATGTTAAAGAAAAATATGAATTGTGTCCTTAAGAAATGAAACGAAATGATGTAGCTGAAATTTAAATCTACAATGAGGGCAGAATCCTTTGCAATTAGGCCTTGACTTACTTGACTTGACTTATACCCTGTGGTTCCCAGTGGAACAAAGGGCCTCAACAGCACTTATAATTTAAAGTGTTCTACCAAGAAACCATTTATCAGTATTTTTTCTTGTATGTAATAATGAAATCATTATAAAACATTCATCAAGTTAGATTTATTAACCCAAAAAGCACAGTAGAATTTATGTATCAGTAATTCATTCAGACTAGGGGGGGAACGTGGACTAATTTGGGGATGCAAAGGTGGGTGCAGGCCCAAAAAAATTGAGAACTCCTGCTGTAGGTAGTCAACCTAAGTAGAAAATGTGTGGTTTGCAAAAAATGTGATCACCATAAAAAGAGTAATTCATAAATTTGCAAATACAATTCATGTAGAAAATGTCAAACGTGCTAAAATTAAAAAAACGAGTAGACCTATTTCTAAAGTTGGCTGTTCAGCAGTACAGTCTGGACAGTAAAATACTTAATGCAGTACTAATGCACTGCAGTGAAGTAGCACTAACAGAAAATAGCAGAGTTTTGCATGGGGATGACTCACACCACTATTAGTATGATCCTGATTTAAATGATAGCATGTTTGCATATTGTAAATTACAGTAGCTACTGGCCCTTCAAGCTTAGATATTTCCCTTGTAATAGAAAGTAGTTCATATGGGACAAGATGTTAGAATAGAGTGGTAGCCTCACTCATTGCTAGGGTTGCTAACTATTGAAAGTGGAAATAAGGGATAATAGTGTACAACAGAAGTGAAAATAAGGGATAAATGCCAAAACAAAAGGGACCCAAAGTTTAATACTCATACCAGCATAACAAACAGTCATTTAATAGTATTCTATTAGTATTCTCTATGAATACTTTAACAATACAAATATTCCTTCCAAACAAAAATACTAAAAAAATTAACACACCAGGACAATACTTGAGAGATTACAGTGATTTACAAACTGATCTTTTAAATTATTGCTGGTTTGCTGGTATTTGACAACATATCGTGCCTCTTTCTGTATACCTCTGTCAGTTTTTATAAAACTGAAAAATTCTTTACAACTAGTGGGTGGCGAGGGGAGAGGAAAGTGAAGGAAGTGACAAAGAGCATTCAACCAGTTATTACTACCAATCATATTTCATATAGGCCTATGCAGGGAAGGATCCAGAGAGACATTTGGGGGGGAGGTACCAAAGTAGAGAGGGAAGTTTTTACTCGATTTGTATATTTTAGACAATGAGCTCCAAATTCACTTAAGTTATATTAATTGACTAACAAGTGCTATTGGAAAAAGGAACAAAATTAAATTATCGTTTTGGAATTTACAAACCTGTTTATTGAACATATTTACAAAATATTGATCAAAGGACACGGTTTGGCCAATTCAGAATTCAAGTAGGCCTACTATACAAAAATGACAAAAGATGTCTATAAGTGTACTGCCTGTGCATTTAGACGTGAACACTTGCATGCGCCGCAGAGATAGGGCGGGACGGAAGGGGAGTATGTTGCTAGTATGGATCATGTGAGACTGATACCACTGCGCATCGTGTTTACAGTGTTCACGTCTAAATGCACAGGCAATACATGGAAGGTCCTAGAATGGAAACCAGTACCGGCATTGTTTGGGCACTAAGAAGTAGGCCTATGTTATTGAAACTTTAGCCCATGTCCTTTGACAATATCTACTCAGTAAGCTCCTTTGCAGCACTCACCACCATTTAATTTAACAATATTGAATAAATTAACTACACTAGTGTCAAAAATTAAAGCAACAGGCGGAAATTTCATCTTTGGTGACTTATTTTGCCACAAAACAGTATAAACAGGTGATAAAAAACTAAACTCCGTGGCGCTACATCCCTGGAGGGACTTGGCCTACCACCCGACCGCTGCATCATCTACCACAGGCAGATGGATAGTAAGGTATAAAGAATATGAGGAATAAAGAAAGTAAACTATTGCAACGTTTGTGCATACCAGTAAAACAAAACTCTGTTTCCCCCCCCCCCCCCCCACACGTAATGACTTTCACACACTTCCAGAAAAACACGTTAATGTGCTCAGTATGGGGTGTGACCTCCTCTGGCAGCAATACAGGCCTCACAATGGCATGGCATGCTGAGAATAATGTCATCAATCTCATTTTGAGGCAATAAGACCCATTCTTCCTACAGAGCAGCTCGCAAGGCCTGGAGAGTGGTTGGTGGATGTTCACATGAAGCAAGTCGTCTCCCTAGTGCATCACAGACATGCTCTATAGGATTCAAATCGGGAGAGCGAGCAGACCAATCCATGCATGCAATATCTTCAATTTCCAGGAAAACGTCCACCACCTATGCTCTATGAGGACGAGCATTATCATCCATCAGTACAAAGTCTGAGCCCACAGTACCTTGAAACAACTGCACATGAGGTGCCAAGATCTCGTCACGATACATGACAGCAGTTAAACCTTGCCGATTTACCCGACCAACTTCATGAAGAGGTGTTTGGGTCGTCAACGGAATTCCTGCCCACACCATTATTGATCCACCTCCATATCGGTCTCTTTCCATAATGTTTGTGTCCCGAAATCATGTTCCAGGTTCTCTCCAGATGCGAATCCGTCGAGAATCATTTTCAAGAAAAAATCAGGACTCATCTGTAAAGAGAACAGCCAGTGTTTGGCCTTCCAGTGGGCATGTTGATGATTCCACTCTAGACGTACTCTTCTGTGAATACATGTCAGGGGTACACATACAGCAGGTCTCCGACAATAAAGGCCTCTCTGCCGAAGCCTCAATACAACTGTTCCAGTGGATGCTGTGAGGTCAGATGCCAGTTGTGCAGTATTATGGCGGTACCATCGTGCCCTTACAGCCAAATAACGGTCCTCTCTTTCTGATGTCACTCTTGGTCGTCCTTGGCCTGGTCTTCGGGATACATTTTCGGACTCTACAATTTGTTGCCACATCCGAGAAACAACAGAACGATTCACATTAAGCCATCTGGCCACATCAGCTTAAGACTTTCCTGCTTCCATTCTTCCTAAGGCCCTCCACCAAAGAGATTCTTCGAGGCGTTTTCTCTGTGCCATCCTGTACCTGCTGTAAATGTTTACACAGCAAACGTTTACATTGGACTAAGGGTCAATCCATACCAAGTGGTCCAGGGAAAAAATAATCAGTTGCTTGACCATCTCAGAAAAAATTTATATTTGCTGGATAAATTCCCCAATGTTTGGTAGTTTCAAAAATATTTTAAAAAATATTTATTGTTTATTATTTTGAAACGGCAGCCATTTTTGTTCCAGGCCTCATGCATTTTTTGGCATTTGCAAGCATCTGCATTTTTTTAAATTATTCAGTAGTGGATTGTCCTAAGCCTTTCAGATAAAATGCATTTAGTTCAACACACTCTGGCTTACAAATTAACGTCATTATCACTTAGCTGAATGTATTCTTTAATATATTTTTAATAGTTCAAAGTTATCAGCTACAAATTAAAAAAACTCAATGTTTGAACAGTATTTTTCCAAACAAAGAGTAACTTCTCAGCTTTAATATTTTTTCTGCTATTACTCTGTATAGTATAGTTACTTTTTATAGAGTATCAATGGTGAGCAGCTTACACTTAAAAAATTACACTATTTTAAAAAATGGATTTTTTTAATTTTTCCATTTTCTGGCCTGCAATATCTTTGTTGGGGGACCAGATAAAAATCTGAAAATTACACAGTTAATAGATCTTTATGATATCAAACTTCAGTATAAATTTCAACTTTGAGATTCAATTGGAAGTATGCAAATAAAAATTAGAAACATGAGTCAAAAATACGTTTTTAACATCTGCAATATCTGGTAGGCTAATCAAATAAAGTACATCAATTGATTTATGTATAGCGTAGAGCTTTATCACTGGTACTCACTACTAAATTGCGCTCCAACAGGTAACAAAATGCCGCAATTTAGTAGTGAGTACCAGTGATAAAGCTCTACGCTATACATAAATCATTAAGATTATCGCTACAGAATGGACACAACTCAAGAATACATCAATTGCATAATTTAACACATCAAATTACAGTAGCTAATGATTATTTGTCGAAACAATGCTCCGGTGAAAGTTTCAGCAGGCTAACAATTGCATCTGCAAGTCTGTACAGGCTCAAAGACAAGCCTATACAAGTCTGTTCCTGTTGTCTTCCCCCTTACACCAACAATTGTCCACTCACACTTAGTTAGCTAGAAGCTCTTGAAGTGTGCAGTTGAAAAATGGAGTCTCAGTGTTCTATTGGTGTTATTATTAACGAAGCCTGTCATAAAAGTGTGTATGGAGTGTTTCCTAAAGACATTACTTTAATCGAAGATTACAGTGAAGAAGAAAAAGTGTTGCTTTTCTTAAGAGTCAGCCCAGAGGTTAAATCAACGTGCAAGTACCATGAAGTGAAATACTTAAAAAAATTTCATCACCTTTTTGGTCAGTCTTGCTCGGACCCTTTTAAGAAACATAAGAAGCCTATAACAAAAGGTCTGAGAGAAATAACGTTTGATCATTATTCTAAAAATAAAAGCCCTTTTGTCTATATAATACCAGGAAAAGCATTGTGTCCTACTTGTTATTCTAAGATATTTGTAATTGACAAGGAAAAGGATAGTGATACTTCAGATAAAGAATTTTGCGACTTATCTGAAACCATAAAAAAAAGTAGATTAGCTTGCTAAATCCTAGGTATATCACCTGCTAGTAAAATTAGAAAACTAAGTTAAGAGAAAAGACCAATTGCCTTGAATACAAAAATTGATAAAGTGGCAGCTACAGTCAAAAGGAATTTGGAAGTTTCATTTCAAAAGAAAATTTGTACTAAAACAGATGGATGTTCTAAAACTTCACCAACCGAATATGATGATTTGATATAGAAAAGCTAAAAACTAAATGCCGTACTTTAAACAAAGAGGATAAAATTAAGATTATCAGTTTACTGCCGAATTCTTGGAGTCGAGCAAAAGTTAGTGATGAATTTTTTTGCTTCATGCCATGGGAAGAATGCTTGTGATGGTGTCGGGGTTACAACAAAGCGAGCTGTCACAAAAGCAAGTCTGCAGAGGACCGATGACAATCATATCATACACCTCAAGAAATGTTTAAATTCTGTAAAGAACATATAAAAGGAATTACCTATGTTTTTGTAAAATGTGAGGAAATACAAGAAGTCTATGCCAATGTCTTGAAGGAAAGGTTCAACACTTGTCAGAAGATTAAAGGCACTCGATCTTTTCATTGTTTTGTACCCCATTCACACGACTTGCTGAAGTGTAAGATCACATCAACATCGCCTGATAGTGAACTTCATAAGTGTGGAAAACTTGTACAACTGGCTCTTCAAAATAAAGACATAGTGGCTTGTGTTTACGATGAACAGTGGTGGATTGTCGAAGTTGATAATATTGATTGTCAAAACCAAGATGTGCATGTTTTTTTTACCACCTTCCAGGACCAAGGACACCTTTTAAAAAAGTTGAGAAGGATCAAGTTTGGATGCCATTTACAAATGTACTGAGGAAGCTGTCTCCCATGGAATTTACAACTGTGACTGGGCGAACTTTTAATCTCACACCCAAACTGAGTGAAGAAATTTCTCAAATGTTCAATGAGCGATGTACTAAAAAAAATAACATGATAACAATATAATGTAAGTAGTTGGCTCATTTTCAATAAAAAAAATAAGTAATCATCGATATAATTAAATGATATACTGTAAATGATATATTTTATACCATTAGCCTAGTTATCGCAGATGTTAAAAAACATATTTTTGACTCATGTTTCTAATTTTTTTTGCATACTTTCAATTAAATCTCAAAGTTAAAATTTATACTGAAGTTTGATATCATAAAGATCTATTAACTGTGTAATTTTCAGATTTTTATCTGGTCCCCCAACAAAGATATTGCCGGCCAGAAAATGGAAAAATTCAAAAAATCCATTTTTTAAAATAGTGTAATTTTTTAATTGTAAGCTGCTCACCATTGATACTCTATAAAAAGTAACTATACTACACAGAGTAATAGCACAAAAAATATTAAAGCTGAGAAGTTACTCTTTGTTTGGAAAAATACTGTTCAAAAATTGAGTTTTTTAGGTAGATTTTTCTTCGAAAATTGCAATGGATACCACTTTATGATTTTCGAAAAATTCTTTCATATCTTTACGTTTCATGCTCCCCTAAGTACGAAACCACCGCCTGTTCAAAAAAAAAATTTGTGATATTTATATATATATATATATATTTATATCTTTACACGATAGCGGCCGTAATTTTGAAGATATTTGAACCAAATTTTATTATGTTATTTCTAGGCCCAATAGTTCGGACAAGTTCGTTAATGGGCAAAATTGGCCCAAGGGGGTGGTCGGGGGAGGGGGTTGAAATTTTTAAAAATGTATATCTCGGCCCCTATGAAGTATAGAGGGAAACTTTGTTTGAATAAATTAGAGTACTCCCTATGGAGTTCACAGTGACACCAACGATTCGGGGGTTCGAGTGAGGGTGGGGGTGGGGGTGGGGGATGAAAATTCGAAACTTTTGAAACCACGTCTTGTGGGGTATCGTTGAAAAGCTCTTGATGAGTACTCTACAAATCAATAAATAGTTTCTTGATAGCTCTCATATGACGCGAGATTTTAATGTTTGAAAATAATAACACTTGAAAGAATTATTATAATATCATAATTTTGTCTTGTTTAGCGGCTTTGCTAATTTTATTCATTGCTGATCTTGCGCACGGCCTCCCAGAATATTATATCCTATTATTGTTGTCAAAACAATTGATTGTAGGCTCTTCCTCTTTACTGCAGGTTTGCCATGCCAAGGCTAAAGAAGAAGAGTGCTATGCAGCGACAATAAATTAAACCAAAAGCACTTCGAAATCTACCTCCGCCTGTAGCTGATAACTTTGAACTATTAAAAATATATTAAAGAATACATTCAGCTAAGTGATAATGATGTTAATTTGTAGGCCAGAGTGTGTTGAACTAAATGCATTTTATCTGAAAGGCTTAGGACAATCCACTACTGAATAATTTTAAAAATTGCAGATGCTTGCAAATGCCAAAAAACGCATGCGGCCTGGAACAAAAATGGCTGCCGTTTCAAAATAATAAACAATAAATATTTTTGTGACCACTAAACATTGGGGAACTAACCCAGCAAAGATAAAATTTTTCTGAGATCAGTGCTGGACCACTTGGTATGGATTGACCCCTAAGCAACAAACACTATGCTGCAGTGCCCCTTTTGATAGGTGCACTGCCCTTTTGATAGGTGCACTACCCTTTTGATTGGTGCACTGACGTCATCGTTTGCATGTTTGTAAGATGACAGGAATGCCATCTTCAGTTCAAAACACGACTGTACCGGACATAGCTTTACATTTTATATGAATATCTCGTATAGTAGACACAGGAAGGAGAAATATCAGGTTGTTGCTTTAATTTTGGACACTAGTATATATAATATTATATAGATCTCATAATGATAAAAAGTCATGAATAGATGAATTGTACGTTGAAAAAAATCACAGTATAAATCAGTGGCTACCACTCTTTGAGAATAGGTCAATAGTTTTCTCCGAATCAACATGAATGTCTTTGTGAATGTTCAGTAACACTAATCTATTTTCACTCATTGTTGACCTAAGGTAAGTTTTTATGAGTCTCAGGTTGAAAATAATCTTTCTGAGCTTGCGTTGCTCACGGGTAATGTGCAAAGTATCTTCAGCAGATCGTTCAGCACAGGAAATACATCCTTATCACATTGCTGAAACACTTGAAGGGCTTTCATTGGTAGTTTTTCACCACGTTCTACCTTTGCCCTCCAATGGTTTTGCCAATGGCAAAGCTCTGCTTTGAGTCTGAAATAGTTCGTTTCTTTTAAACCATCTAGGACATTTTCAAACCTATCAATCACGGATTTTAACGTGTCGTTCAGCTTTAAAATATTTTCTGTCTTAGTTATAGAATCTGGCAATATTAATGGCAAGTTCAAAACAACCATCATTTCTGGACTGAACCTTTCTCGCATATCTTCGATTATGTTTTCTAGTAAAGGGATGTACATAGAGAGTCTGTAGAATTCCTCAACTGAAGCCACTTGATCGAGAACAGGGGATGACACAAAGGCTGTACATAGTCCTGACACGGGCACAGCACCTGGCAATTCAAAAATGCTGGATAAGGCTGTTTCAAGCTCTTTTACAATTAACGGCATCAAAAAATCATGACGTGATGCAGCAGCGTCGCCAGGAATTTTATTAAGGAAGGGCAAAATCAATTTCGGACCTCAATTTCAAATGATTAGGCTAAACACATTAATATTCACTTGTTAACCGGATCGTTAATTTGAACCCAAGCTGAATTCGACGAGGCTACAAAGTTTTTTAAGTTAACAGAATACACTCTTTTGAGCAATGGGCTTGGTGAGATATTATTATAAATACATATTATAGTTATAATTAGTTAATACTTGCTAAACTCATTATAAAGTAATTCTATTTTTTTTTATTTTCCATGCTACAACTGTAGGTTGACAAAGAGTACCACAAATAAATGAATCCATAAGGCAATCCAGAGGGGGACAGTTGCTCCCCCATGCCAACGCCCATGACGTGATGGTTGGCAAACAAATCCGTGTGGCCTCGATGATGAAGCTGCAGCTTCTCCTTCGAAAGGAGTAAAGTCTTCTTCTTTGTCAAGACGTTTTTTCTTTAGCTGTGTGGAGAAATCGTTGATAGTTCTCTGCTGATGGCTTTTTGTCTTAGATATTGGTTTTTTATTCAAAGAATTGTTTGGTGCGGCCATTTTTTCTTGTCTATCACTAGACTTTGTCTTTTCTTTGGTCGTCTCGTCAGAAAAAAACATAAAGGTGCATATGTCATCCTATAGATTATTTATAATCTAATATACATATCCTAGAAGCAGTAAAAATGCTAGTTTTGAAGCTACCAAGCTCAACAATCAATTAAAAATCATATCATATATTGAAAATGAAACACGGGATCTTTCTGATTAAGCTCATTTGCTCCGCTCACTCATGCTGTAGTAGTTATGTTGAAACGCAGGAACGTACATGTTAGGCCAAATGTAATACAAGCAATATACTCGGCAAACAGATGGTTTAGAGACCATAAAGGTCTAACATGTAATGAATGGAGGGAAGCCATCAAGATGACGGCAAACGTGTCAGCAGTTCGTAGTGTACCTGGCAGGTCCCAAGGCAATAACCTCTGTCGGCGTTGCCACAGGGAGTTTGAAACCCTTGCACATGTCCTGGGAGCCTGTTCTCATGGTGAACTTCTACGAAATTCTCGGCATCATACCGTACAATCCATCATTGCCAAAGCTTTAAGGGAAGTTGGGTACATTGTGTACGAAGAGGTTCATGGGATTTCCAGTGAAGGCAGCAATAAGGAGGATTGACATCATAGCCTTCAAACCTTCGTCATCTGGAGGATATATACTGGACCCTACCATCAGGTTCGAATCCTACGAACAGCAGCCAGAAGAGGTGGATGCAGAGAAACGAAAGATTTATGAACCCACTGTAAATTTTTACAAACAAAAATACAACCTTACATCTATCAGTGTGATGGGTTTAATGATAGGGGCCCGAGGAACCATCCCTCATATAATGGCCAATGTCTGCCAAAAATTTAGACTTCCTAAACACATTCTGGAAGACATTGCTTTGGCAGCATTGAAAGGATCTTTGGCCATATTTCGAAACCATGCATATGGACCATATATTTAATTTATTTTGCTTGTGTTTGCTTACATGTGTATTCAAGTGAAACATGACATGTTACATAGTCGGGTTCATTAATTTAAGTTTATATTTGTTAATTTTTATTCTATATTTCAGTGATTGGTACTCTTTGTCATAAGGCAGCCTGTAAGTGTTACAGGAAGAATTGAAAATAAAAATAAATAAACTAAATATTGGGAAAATTACTTACCTGAGGTTTTGTTAACATCAGACATGTTTCTTCTTGCTTTGTATCTGCACCTATGATAAACTCAAAACTAGTTTAAGCATTGTTTCGACCTCAGTTCACGCTATATCTACATGACGCTCGTGTCGGCCAGATGATGTGTCGCCCAGGCGCGTTATAGGGTACAGTGCTGCCATGTGCCTCATAGCACTGAAATATCCTACCCAACTCATCAAAATTAATTATTCCCTGTACACAGTTGAAATCAAAATTAATATTTTGGCATTTTATTACAAATGTATTTCAAAATAATGAATATTGTTGCTTTAATTATTTAAGTATTTGGATTATGTTGTCTTTACAAAACTTATTAGAAGGCTGACCGTTTGAATAATCTGTACTTAATTTTACAAATTTTGGGGGGAGGGGGAATTTCCCCCATTCCCCCCCCCCCCCCCCCCGTGGTTCCGCCCTTGAGCCTATGACCATTATGAAAATATCATACCAAAACAAATTTAAAAGAATGAATGGCAGGAATCCTGGAAATAAAGGATATATATCTAAAAATGTGGAATCCAGGATATTTTGTCACAATTAAGTGCAAATATGGGGTTTCCCGGGAAATACAGGATAGTTGGCAACCCTGCTCGATGCAGAGTTGGGGAATGCTAGTATGGAAGAAGCAGAAGAAAGGTACTATAACTCGGCGTATATCTCTACTTAGATCCTTCTGCATATGAAGGATGGCAGCACTACTGATAAAAAGTCGAGAGTTCACATCGATTTCATCTCTGTGGCAATCGAGAAAACTTTGTTTGCACTTAGGTGCCATCAGGGCCGCCACATCTCGGAGTCGGGCCCAGGACCATGTATTGGTCGCGGGCCCCTCACTAACCGCCGACCATCCTCATTCAGACAGTCGTCTCTTCCCTTCTCCGTGGAGCTATCTTCACGTTTCTCGTCTAACAGAAAATTTTATCAAACTTTTCCAGTTTTCCATAAAATTTTACCACATCGTCGGGATCCCGCGGGCCCCTTGGGGACCCGGGCCCGGGTCCCTGGGTCCGGCAGCCCCCCCCATGTGGCGGCCCTGGGTGCCATTATGAATTTCGGATTTGGGAAGATCATGCCACATAAACACAAAATAATGTGGTTTCAAAGCTGCTCCAATTCATACCTCTAGCTGTGAAACACACTTTTTCATCGAAACCATCAGGGCAAGTAAAATATCACACTGCCTTGTAATTAGTTAACAATGTCGGTAGTCTGATATCCTGTAACTTTATACATTATAAATGTTATCAATATCATATTGTTCTTCATTGAATAAACAACTTCCTCTCTTGTTTTAATCTCATGTACCGTAATCAATAATATTTCCTTCTATATATAAACATCTTGAAATTTATCTATCTTGTAATAAAGTTTTCCTTTTTCCTGTGATTCTGTGGCCGTGACAGACCTGAATTTGGCTCCCATACATTCCTTCAATTTTAGCAAGCTTTGTTTAATTTTTACAAATCAGTGTTACGCCTATGTATTCGTTTACATAATATAAATTTCTCGTAAATAATGGCTTGGCATAGAAGCTCCTGTGTGTCACTGTGGGTATTTCTGAGCCATTAGGATGCACTTTTGGGTGGTACTGAGCATCTTAGAAAACATATCTACGATTTTTTTAAATTTCCAGTAGTAAGTTTTTCCGTTTAAGATGTCTAATTTTTTCGGTCCTTAGAAAAATGTGTTAACGAGGTTCCACTGCATATTGTTTTGTTGTTTCACTTTGTGTAGTAATGTTTTGTGATTCTAAATTTATTTTCATGTTTAAAATTAAGTAATGTCCTACTCAATTTGTTAAATTATTGATGATTTATAAAAAATAAAAGTCATTTGCAATTTGTGCCTTTCATCATGGTGTTTTTTTAGTATAAGCCCAGAAAACATAGGCATGAAACAAATGAGCTTAACTACACCTTATAGCCGTTGTGACATATTTTTTTACTCTAAACTGTCTCTAAATCTAGAAATAAATGTGTGATACAATATTGATTCATTTTAGCAAGAATAATAGTGAATTTTAGCAAAAAGTTCTATATCCATCTCCCAGACTGATGTTCCTCAAGAAAGGGTTCCTATCTAAGGGTTAAGGAGAAACAAATTTCTATGTACAATTGTGCATGGCCTCCTTTACAGAACACCATTCATAAGATCAGATTATCAGTAACTGTAAAACTTCTCTTGTTATTAAACATTGTTACAAACAAATTGTCAGAATTCTTGTTTAACCTGCTGCTGAACCTCAGTCAGACCATAAATATTTTCTAGAAATTTTTAAAAATACTACAGCCAAATTCCTGTGGTTCACATGCACTTAAATATCAGTTCACAAGTGGAAGCAGCTTTTATGATCTTACTGGTAATGTATTATGGCAGTGGCAACTTTTTAAAAATTAAAAGAAGTAAACACTTTCAAATAATAATATGGTTTGTCGGTTAGATCTTAGGAGGAAAAGGAAATATCCCAGACATGGATTTAATGTCTATTTCCTTTCCCTCCACTTAATTGTTTGGATATGTTTGAACCCTATGCAAACAACCATTAGTGTATTAAAAATCCTGTATTTTAAGACGGAAACCTTTTCTCACACCCAGAAAACATTTTGTTTGCAGGTGTACCTTTCCTTCAGTTCATTTTAGTTCAATGTAGCTTACTTGCATCATTTCACAATATTAATAACAGGAGGCCATGGTGGTGTTCAGAATCCTAATATTTAGGTGCACCAGAATATTGCATTTTTGTAGTATTTATCAGTTCTGCTAAGAGATCTATATTTCAGATTTATAGTATATGAAGGGTACAGGGGAAGATGGCGGAATGTCAGTAAATCAAAGTTTTGCAGGAAACTATTTTTAAAGTTTGAGTACTCTAAACGCAGATGTATGAAATCAGTTATGAATACATTTTCATTCTACAGTAGGAATAATGTATTTTGTACATGTGTTGTGAATATCAAGTTCTGAAATTAACTTAATCATGTAAAAAAAATCATAAAATACGATAAAATATCCAATGGTACAGGGGAAGAAGGCAGAATGTCAGTATATCAAAGTTTTGCAGGATACGATTTTTAAAGTTTGAGTAGTCTAAACCCATATGTATGAAATCATTTATGAATACATTAATTTTAATTCTGTAGTAACAATAATGTGTTTTTTACACGTGGTGTGAATATCAATTTCTGAAATTAACTCAAACATGTAAAAAAGTCGTTAAATGCAATGAAATGCACAAACATTTTGAGGAGCAGGTGAAAAAGTATCGTTATGTTTTATGTGGTCATCGCCTACATTTTTACATAACTTTTAACTTATTAAAAATTGCAAAGAAACATTAATTACATTGTGAGACATTAACTGCCGTACATTAATTACTCCTTATGAGGAAGTAACTAATAGAAAATCTGAGCTGTGTGGAACAACATTTCTTCAAATGGTTTACATCTGCGTACTTCTCTTGGGATACACCCAGAATAAATGCAATGCAGGTAATAATTAGGTTTATAAAAATTAAAGGAGTAGAAAAGATTTTTTCCTTAAAATTTTAGGAATTACTGATTTTTGTGCACCAAAAAATGAAAAAAATATTTCTATATGTAAACAAACATGGGTTGTGTCGTTACTAAAATAGAAACACTTAGGCGCATAAAATTGAATTCAATGATTAATTTTTAATATCATTACTAGGATCCAGTTTTTAGATTTTATAAGCCCTGTGTTAGGTTTTTAAACATTATCAAATAGTTTAATTTTAGGTTTTTTTTTTTTTTTTTTTTTTTTCCCTCCATTTTCAGACAACACTCACTAGTAATGGAATCTGGATAGACATAACATTACACCACCTAGGAATTAATGCACCAAACTGACACGTCATTTTCCTGTAGACATTTCCATTTGCGGTCTGTCTGATTATATTATTGTTTATTGAGGACAAATAGTAGTTTGCACTTTCAAATCCAAGCAGACGGCTGACTCTGTTGCCAAATTAATTTAATAATAATAGTAATATAATACGAAATTTGAGCTTTTCTTTACTCTCGTTTCCGACTGACATTTGGCAACGTTTTGTAAATATACTTCAGCACGCGACTATTGATGAGTATGTCCTTCTTGCATTAAAGAAACAACATTTCAAAGCCCGCACTGGTGTGGTGCCTTGGACGAGGATAGCGTTAGAGGACAGTGAGTGCCATTGTCTCCTACTTATCACCTTATTTCGCTGTGACTCATGGACATTCCGCCTTCATTCCCTGAACGGTGAAATTTAAACTGCTATTTTCTCCTTATCGTACACTTTTTTCACCAGTTTCATAAGCAACACTAAAAGAGTGCTCAGTCAGCTACCAGATGGTCTTGATAACTAAATTTCCGATTTTTCTTGACATTCCACCTTCTTCCCCTGTACCCTTCATATATCAGTAGGATCCTGTGGTATTGTTAGGAACAATTTATGTAAGTGCTTTCATATATTAATTTCAATATAAAATATTGGTTTCAGCAAATGACATTGTTTACCTTAGCAACTGATATAATATAATACATTATGACAATCAATAGTGGAATTCCATCCACATCTTCAAATGAATTGTCAAATCTAGTAGAATGCAGAGTATGTAACAAGCAGTTTACAAGGCGTGGTATTAATCTGCATTTATTGAGAAGCCACAAACAACCTTCACAAGAGTCAGATAATGATGACACTCAGACAAGTTCTGACAATTTGCAATGTGCAGTACAAAACTCTGGCTCTGATTTAGCTCAGTGTCCCCACTGCGGTGGTGTTTATACCAGTGCACATGGTGTAAGAATCCATATCAGCAAAGCTCATCCTGACAAACACTGTCAAATATTGTTGTCTCGCCATGGAAAACAAAACAGTTCTAAGAAATGCGATGAAATTTCTTCTGATACACATTTCGCTCATCACCACACATTTCGCTCATCACCCAAAGGAGAATAATAACTGTTTTACAGATGTTAATAACAAGATGACAGAATGGCTAGAAAAGTTTCTTACTGAGGTCAGTGATGAAACATTTGAACAGAACGTGGGAGACTGGATTACGTTTTTGAGTACAGCACTCGATCTGCTACCAGGACCTAAGCATCCAGAAAACCCAACCACATGGTTCGGCCAGAATATACTGCCAGTCTGACACCAGAAGAAAGAACGGAATCTGAGAAGATCTTCTCAGAAGTTGTTGATGCTAGGGAAATAGAAGAAGCTGTTAATAAAATAGCTATCGATACAGCACCTGGGCCAGATCGTGTAATTGTTAGAGTTATTAAAAACAAAATTGCATTTGAATTAATAGCTTTCATACCAACATACATGCTAAGAACTGGATTTGTCCCCATACAGCTCAAATAAGCCAGAACAATTTTAGTTCATAAAGGTAGTAATGCCATGGACATAACGAACTGGAGACCTATTAAGATTTGTTCTGTGATACGAAGGATAATTGAACGTGTTCTTGACAAGCATCTCCGTGAATATGTTAGTTTTAATCCAAATCAACAAGGTTTCGCCAACTCTTCAGGTACTCTTGTCAACACTGCTTTGTTTGACTCTCTGTTGCTTGAAGCCAAAACTAAGAAAACCAATCTGAGTGTTATCTTCCTTGATATAAGGAAAGCATTTGATAATGTAGGTCATGGGCATCTTGAAAATACTTTAAAATCGCTGCCAATTCCTACAAAACTTACAGATCTAATAATTAACTTTCAAACAGGTAACATAACTCAGATTCAGTCAAAAGAAACTAAAACCAAGCCTATAACCATTGCCAGAGGTGTATTACAAGATTCACCTTTATCACCAACATTGTTCAATTTGTCAGTAGATCATATTTTCAACGAACTTAGTGAAAACAGCCTGGCTTTAAAATACGGTTTTAAATTAAATCCATCTCAGGAGAGATTAACCATATTGGGATTTCTGACGACATAGCAGTCATAGGTAAAGATAAAATTTCAGCTGCAATCCTCGTACGCCATGCCATTCAACAGTTTAATTAAATTGGCTTAGACATTAATATTAACAAATGCAAGGGAATATGTATTGAAAAGGGTGAATTATCTGAAGATGATTTTCAAATTTCGCCAGGAAAGACATTGCCTTGCTTGAAAAGAGGAGACTGCATTCGCTATTTAGGTGTTAACTTATGTGGCGAAATAAATTTTGACTCTCTTACGACCCTGAGTAAGCTGAAACTGAACTTGGAACTCCTTATTTCATCACCACTCTTGCAGGCAGATCAGAAATTCACCATAATAAACACCTCGATATGTCCTAGTTTGGTATATCCATTTCAGACAGTCCAGCCTAAAAAAAATCCCTCATAAGTTCATCGCAGATACAGATATCATGGTGCGAGGGGCAATGAAGGAGTTATTACAATTGCCAAATGATATTCCCAATGATATGGTGTATGCTGATACTAAATTCAAGGGCTTAGGACTATTCTGGTCAACATGTGAAGGGCACCTACAGCATATTAATGCATGTAAAATATTACAGAAATCTAATATTCGATTCCTCAATATTACGAGGCATTTCTTCCAAGAAATTTCATCAAATCTAGAAGCCTTAAAAGTCACCGAATCTCCTTTCATCTTTGATAAGCATGGTCATGTTGATACCCGGAAAGTTCGGTAACAGTTAAGAGAGAGAGAGCTTTTGAGAACTGGAGCAAGAAAGACCATAAAGGGAAAGGAGTACTCCTATATAAACAGTACACACCAGCTAATAAGTGGATTAGAAAGCATAAAGGACTAACTTCCAATGAATGGCGAGAAGCAATCAAGATGACAGCGAATATATCAGCAGTCCGTAGTGTACCAGGCAGGTCCCAGGACGGTAACCTCTGTAGGCGTTGCCAAAGGGAGTTCGAAACCCTTGAATGAATGAAAATAAATGGGTTGAGCCCTTTCGGTCCCATGTACGTAGGCCACATAATTGGGCCCATTGTGCCCCTCTTACTGGAGAACTCATTCGAGTCCAGTTACCTTCAAAAAGGACAGGATAGATCTCGGATTCATTCTCCTTATGTCATCTGGTCCCAATTTATTCGAGCCCAGGAGAAAGTGTCTGGCTGTGGCAAGTGCTTCGCACTCGCACAATATGTGTAGAGAAGACTCATCTTCCCTACCACACTTCCTACATGTAGGATCCACACTCAGCTTCATCATATGTAGGTGCCTCTTTAGGGTGTTGTGTCCTGTTAACAGGCCAACTACACTCCTAAGTTGTGCCCGATTAAAGGTTAGACGAATCCTGCTGTTCTTCTTGCTAGGTCCCTCGATCATGGACCGTGCCTGCCAGCAGTAGTTAAATTACTCCATAAAGTGCCATGTTGAAGTGATATCCTATCTAATATCTCACATCTTCTTGGAGTAATACCAAGGACAGGTTCCGGTCCAATAAAGACATTGGCCGAGCCCTCCCTTGCTAGCTTATCAGCTAGTTCATTTCCTCTGATTCCAGCGTGCCCAGGAACCCAGCAGAGCTGTACTGGTCGGCGGGAGCAGAGAATATCTAAGATTTTTTGGCACTCTCATACCAACCTAGACCTTGTTGTACTGGCACATAGTGCCTTCAGGGCAGCCTGGCTGTCAGAACAGATAGTAATCCTTCCATACAGGCAAGGCATCCCTAAAATGTGATAAGCACAGGCCAAAATAGCAAATATTTCAGCCTGGAATACAGTAGTATAACCTCCCAAAGAGTATGATAGCCTCGTCTTGGGCCCATAAATGCCAGCCCCGGTTCCTTCGTCCATCTTGGAGCCGTCTGTATACCAGACAAGCCCCTTGACACACTCAGGAGCCCGTGGGTCAGGAGTCCATTCCTCTCTGGGCGGAATACTGACCTTATATACGGAGTCAAAATTATAACTTGGCTTCATATTGTCACAGCTCATCGCAAGAATAGACTTCTGAAGTCTATTAAGTATCTCTCTGTGTCCTTTAATTGGATTTTTAAAAGACCAACAGCCCAAACTCCAGAGTCAATGAGCAGTCACTTCGGCCTCTCCTCGAATAACCAAATCCAACGGAGGTAAGCCAAGCAGCGCCTCCAGGGTACTGAGTGGAGTGGTGCGCAAGGCTCCAGTGATCCTAAACACGCTAGGCGTTGGATTTTATTTAATTTGGTTTTGGTAGCCTGTGTCTTGACACATGGCTACCATACGACTGAAGCATAGGTGATGGAGACATAGAGCCAGTAAACCACACGTGGTTTTAGTCTCCACCTCACACCAAAGGTCCTCTGACAGGCCCACAAACTATTGCAAGCCTTGATCACCTTATTTTCAATCTGTTCTTTCCACGTCAGTCTAGAATCCAAAATCACTCCCAGGTACTTGACCGACGTGGATCGAAGCAGCTTCTTCCCAAAGAAGGTCAGCTCATACAAACCATCCAGCCGTCTCTTCCTCATGAAAACAATGAGGTTAGTTTTATCAGGATTGGCCGACAAATCTACCTCATGACACCACCTTTCAACAGCTTCCAGGGCACTTTGGATAAGGCCCGAAACTGTATCAGCGAATTTGCCTCTGACCACGATGCAGACATCGTCTGCATAGCCTTGGGCATATACTCCACTTTCATTGAGCCTGACAAGTAGTTCATCTACCACCAGGCACCAAATAAGTGGGGAGTTCGAAACCCTTGCTCATGTCCTAGGGGCCTGTCCACATGGTGAACTCCTATGCAATTTGCGTCATCACACAATTAGATCATTAATTGCTAATGCCTTAAGGGACAAGGGTTCTTCTGTTTTTGAAGAAGTGCATAGTCTTTCCAGTGAGGGTAGTATTTGCAGGGTGGATATTATAGCCTTCAATCCTCAGTCATCTGAAGGGCATATAATTAATCTATCCAACCGTAAAATTTGAGTCCCGTGGGGATCAGCCGGAGGAGGTGAATGAGGAGAAGAGACGAATCTATGAACCCTCCACTAAGTATTACAAGGATAAATACCATCTAACATCCATAACAGTGACAGGATTAATGATTGGAGCACGTGGTACCATCCCAAAACTATTGTTTGACTTGTCCAAAAAGTTCAGCCTGCACAAAGCCATCCTTGTAGAAATATCACTGGTGGCATTGAAAGGGTCTATTGCCATATTTCGCAATCATACCTGTGCACCATGACTTCTAAGTTTAAGTTGTTATCTATATACTAATTGTTAGAGCTTCAATAATAATTTAATCTGTTTTCTTTTACTGTTTACATATATATTTGTTGTTGGTACTCTTTGTCAGTGGCAACCTGCAGGTGGTGCAGAAAGAAATAAAATAATAATTCTCTATCCATACCATAGCTTTTATGTACGTAGAAAAAGTATTGTATTCAACCCCAAAATTTGAAGTTGTGTTCTCAACATAAATACACATTTTGAGGCCCCATTAATCCAAAAATGTTATTTTCAGAAGTGTGTCTGTGCAAGTGTGTGTTTATGATAGTCATATCTCGATAGTACAAGAACGAAAATTCATATAAAAACCTTTTATATTTAAGTTAGATGTCTTCTAGAAATCTGATATAAAGACTGACAACAACTTTCTCTTATTTTAATTCGCGGTGTGCGTGCAAAGAGATTTAAGTCCATTTTCTTGTTACTGAGAATTAGAGTGACTTAACACAACTTTACCCGGCCACACATGAAGCACACATCCATAACTACTGTACGTTTTTTAATATGACTTTCTGAGCTTAACACAAATGTAGAGAACATTTTTATATATAACTCTATGGACATATCTCAATTATTGAGGATGGTGGACTTAACTCCCTTTGCCCGCGCACCCGCAAATTGGTACTTTACATTAAGAAAATTCCACTTTTTACAATTTTCTGTAAATCAGCTAAGTATTGTACATAAGGGGATGATACTAAGAGCTAAACCTTTTTTCAAAGTTTTTTTGCAAAAAATTCTCTGAAGGGTAATTATAAGCCAGCCACCATTCGTAAAAACTCAAACTCTTGAAAATCCTGCATGGTGAATAATACGGGCTGGTGAGACAACTGGATACACACTCCTTGCAATAGGCCTCTTAAGTAAGTTGTTGTTACGTAGTAGTGCTATGATGTAAAATAGCAGCAAAATGGCCAGTTGGCTAATAAACATTAACACAGCCAGAAAATTCCCCTTGATTTCAACCAAGGAATACATATATAGGAATAGGCCATACTACGTGTCATATATCAAAGGAAAAGTGGAAGGTACTGGATATAATATTCTTTTGTTTAGCCCACAGAAATTAATAAAATATTAATATTAATGAAAGATGAACCTTCTGAGATAATAGTTTTATTACATCAATAGCTTGTGACTTTAACATTTCTAGTGTGGCAGATCTTTGCCAAATATACAATCAAAGCAAATACTTGTGTATAAATATAAAAAAATATAAAAAATAAGAAAAATATTTCTCACCAATGGACATTTCTAATAATACTTTGAAAATCTACACTCTCTACTTGAACACATTTAAGTTAATTCTCTTTATTATATTAGCATATATTTTGTTTATTAAGATTAGTAGCATGGGGCTGTGAGCATATTACGAACAACAAACTAGTCTGACTTAGAAATGCCAACTCGGCAATACGGCATGTATTAGACATGATGAGATCTCATAAGAGGTGGAGAAGAAAAGAAATGAAGAATGAAAACAGCTGAGAAGAAGAAGAAAGAAAGAAAGGGCTGACGAGCACATTCATCTGCATTCAAACCTAACATTCATACTAGCTGCACACGTGGCAGACAAAAGTAATTTAGAATGCAGGCCGAAAATAGTTATGGTGGCGAAATCAGTCGAGCAGAAAACTGGTCACATCTTAATAAGTTATAATGCAAGAAAACAATACAAAAATAAAGTACTTACTTCAAATATGCAACTTTGACAACTTCAATATTAAACCAAGAATTTCTGCTCACCTGAGAACGCAGACACATGTGAAGCAGCAACAGACACACAACCCATGTTCGCAAGAAACAGTTCCACTCGTCAACACAGCTGAAGGAAGAATAGAATGAAGCTAGCGCGAGACAAAGGCAAGGCAGCTGGAGCATGACGTCAGCGGCCAGGCAAAGCCAGTCGCAAAAGATAAACACGCCAGCAGACAGAAAACCAATTAAGTGCGTCAGACAAACTAACTCTTATAAAAAAAATAAACTAATTGTACCCAATTGTTCAAATAGCTAAATGAAATACTGAAAATACTCGTACAAAATTACCATATTACATATTATATATATTATACATTATTTGATTATTTATTATATATTATTTGATATTTTATACTTTGGTGTAAGAGAAAAATTGTGTACTCCACGCAATAGTCCTTCCTGGTACTGCTCGAAATTTAAATATGCCTGTAGCGGTGCTACAGACTCGCCCCCCTAAAGGCCACTCGTGGCCCCAAAATTCAAAACAGTCACTGAGAAGCACAGTAGTGAATCCAGAAGAAATGTTATACAGATTATGAACATTGTGTAAGATGGGCGATAGTAGGCTCGTGTATAGTTTGTTTTGTGTAGTATACTTGTCTGCTGCTGAACAGTGGAGGTCCCAGAGTCCATTTCCAGGAAAACACTCACTGATACATCAGTCCATCGCCTAACAGAAGATACAGATAGTCATTCGCTTGCATTTGAGTTGTATAATTTGACAGGAGCTGATTCAACACCAACACAATGCCGGACCCGTTAAGGTCAAGTTGAAGCAGGGCGCATGCATACCCATGCAAGGTCGGAGCGAACCAGAAACTTCTTTTCAGGCTGTATAGATGAGGTCCTACGGTGAGAGGGCTGAAAGTGCAAAGCACTCGCACAGTACCAAAATTCAGTGGAGCACACTTACACTAGTATATATATATAAGGCACTCAAACTTTATTTCACAAAAACACAAAAAATACATATTTTAAATTGACTTTAAGGTTTTAATTAGGAATTCCTTTATTTATGTATTTAGACTTCGGTGTGCACACCATCGATAACAGTTTAAACAAAGGAAAATATATATTCATTATTCCTTAGAAAATTGACAATATTTCTTTTTTTAAAGTTATTCTTAGTATTTTCTTTTTCCTTAAAGATATATTGGGTATTTCCTTCCTACCAAAACTTTACTTCATTAAAGTTTTCAATGTAACTAATTTTGTATTCTAATACATATATATTATCTTTATAACAGCCCCATACTCAACCAAAAATGCATAGTAGCCCCATGCTCTAGAACTATTACAAATTGTACAACACTGTAACTTTACCAAAGTTACACCAATCATGGTAAACCATATCATTTACTTACTGCAGCAGGATGATACCTTTTTATTTGAGAAACGTGGGCTCTATGGGTAATGGAAGGATCACTTACATCAGACAGTAAATAGGATACAGGAGAATGCTGTTCAGTAACAAGATAGGGACCGGAGTATCTTTCCGCCAATTTAGCAGAGTATTTATTGGCAGCACTGCTCTTAGGATGGTTTAACAGGAAAACTTGTTGACCAATGGAAAAAGTAGGAGGACGATGGGCTTGGTCATACTTCTCTTTGTTCCGTAGATGAGTGCTGAAGAGATTATTCTTGGCGCGTCGCCAACGATCTTTGATATCAGATCCCACAGAAGCATTTCTATTTACTCTTTCCGATTGATTAGCATTGGGTTAGTAGGGTATCGTAGTTACATGCTGAATGCCAGAATCTAAACAGAAACTTTTGAACTTATGGGAGGTGAACTGTGTCGCATTATCAGAAACCAAAACTTTTGGATAGGCAAAGGATCCGAAAATGGAACGAAGGACAGCAATAGTGGTTTTGGATGTAGCTTCTCTTACAGCGCGCAACCACACAAACTTAGAGAACGCATCTATAACAACAAGAATGTATGTGTTACCTGCAGAAGAACGAGGAAGTTTACCTACGTAATCCACGAAAACTTTCTCCATCGGCCTAGATGCAATATTAGAAGAAAGTTGACCCCATAACTTAGTTTGAGCAGGCTTGCTGAGAGCACATACCTTGCAGGCACGAATTCTAGCCTTGATATCAGCGAACATGCCCAACCAAACAAATTTCTCTCTAATTCTAGAAATGGTTTTGTGAATACCCAAGTGAGCACCCACAGGAGAACAATGGAAATATTGAAATACTACATCAATCAGACTATTAGGTAAGACAATTTTAGGAGAAGTGGCACGCCTAGTCTGACAACAAAGCATCTTATTGCGAACTACATAAGGATAGACTGCCTCGCCAGACTCGATCCGCTGCTTGAGAGCAACAATAGTAGGATCTCGGTCCTGCGCCGACAATAAACCCTCATGAGCCCATGGCAAATCAGATAAAATGGCTGTGAGAATAGGAGTGTCAACAGGAGTAGAAGCAATATCCTGAACCTTAGAATAACCGTCATACATACGTGATAGAGTATCAGCAACAATATTTTGAGAGCTACGGATGTGAGTAACAGTAAATGTGAAAGCTGAAATACGAAGAGCCCAACGAGCTAAACGACCAGATTTTCGAGGACGAGCAAGGACCCAAGAAAGTGCCTGATTGTCAGTTTCTAATTCGAAAGGCACATGCTCCAAGTACATACGGAACTTCTCAATCCCAAAGAGAACGGCTAGTGCCTCAAACTCATAGATAGAATATTTACTTTCCTGCTTACTGAGAGTACGGGACACAAAAGCAATAGGCTTCCTACCAGCATCAGACTGTTGGAGAAGTACTGCCGCAACAGCAGAGCCACAAGCATCGGTTTGTAGTACGAAGGGACGAGAAAAATCAGCGGCAGCTAACACAGGCGGATTGGAAATAGCCATTTTAAGAGTTTCAAAAGCACCCTGCTGCTCGGGTCCCCAAACAAAAGGTTCCTCTTTCCTACGGAGCTTATTAAGAGGGAAAGCTACTTCGGCTAATTTAGGCACAAATTTACCAAAGAAATTGATCATCCCCAGGAATCGAGAAATGCCTTTGACATCCTTAGGCGGTGGAAACTCTCTGATCGACTTGGTCCGATCAGGATCGATACGGAGACCTTGAGGAGTAAGAATATGGCCAAGAAACTTTAACTGGGAAGTAGCAACACGCAACTTGGAAGGCTTGACAGTAAGGCCAGCGCGGCTCAAGCGAGACAACACTTCTTGTACATGCAAGACATGCTCATCGAAAGAATTCGAATAGACTACCAAGTCGTCTAAAAAATTAAAGACATAGTGAAACTTGATGTCAGAGAAGACATTATCAAGCAAGCGAGTCAAGACTTGGGCACCAATAGCAATCCCGAATGGAATTCGCGTGTACTCGAACAAATTCCAGTCACAAGCAAATGCAGTGTACTGACAAGAGTCCTCCGACAAAGGTATCTGGTGGTAGGCACTGTTGAGATCAAATGTGGTAAAGAATTTCGCCTTGGCGAACCAATGGAAACAAGAGTGGATGTCGGGTAATGGAACTGACTCGACCAACAATTTGCTATTCAGCACCCGATAATCAACTACAGGCCTATAATCATCTGAGCCTTTAGGGACAAGAAAAATAGGACTCGAGTAAGTGGAAGTAGAATGTCGTATGATCCCTTGTTGCAACATGGAGTCTATATGTTTACGAAGAATAGCCATACGGGGCGGAGCAAGCCGGTACGGAGGGAGTTTAACAGGAGAATAATCCTTAAGATCGATCTGATATGTAAGTACATTAGTTAAACCCAATTTATCGGTCAGAACTTCAGGAAACTGATCAAAAACCTGATATAAAGAGCGTTGCTGTTCAACAGAAAGATGGGATAAATCCAGAGACTCAATGGATTGATCCTGATCCTCAACCATTAGAAAATCCTGAACATTATGAGCCTTAGCAGATACATTATTAATAGGCCTATGCTTAGACACCGAAATTGGCTTAAACTCAAATGAAAGTTTAGAAGTGGGAGCAAATTTAAAAAATGCAGTCGAATACTGCAAATCAAGCAACATGCCAGTCTTGGATAGAAAATCAACACCCAAAATTACAGGTACCACAAGTTCCTTCACTACCAAAAATTCAAAATGCCAAGAAAAATCCAAGATTCGAATTTTAATCCTAGCACGTCCCATGACTTGAAGTGGCTCATTAATGGCTGAAGAAATAGTAGTATGAAAAGGAATTAATGTAAGTTTTAGTTTACTAAACAATGGGGCACTAATCAGTGAATAACTACTACCAGAATCCAATAAAGCAAATGTAGGATATTTATGCAGAATCAAAGAAATATATGGGAGTGACATATTAGAAGCTGCGCACACCATAGGGCAGTCAGGTACAGCAAGTGACTCTAGTCATAAATTACCAGACTGGGATCTACGAAAATTGGGCTGCGCACGAGATCTCTGGAAACAGTTACTCTCATTATGTCCCACCTTACGGCAAAAATTACAAAATAGTCTGGACCTATTAACGGCATGAACATTTGAACTCTGATTTGTTGAAGTACGAGAAGCATTATTCTGTCTTGCATAACAATACTGAACTGAGTGACCAATTTTACCACAAAAACTACACTGTATAGGATGACGAGTGGGTTGCGTCTGCACAGGAGGAGGTAAAGCATTAGAAATGACTGTAGGAAAAACTGGTGTCTGACACGCTAAGTTCATTTCAGTAAAATTTGAAATCACTTGGTCAAGCTGAAAAAATGTAGTAGGGGGTGTTAAACTTAGGAACAGAGACCGAATTTCCAAGTGACTAGAACCAAGACCAATAGTTCTCACAATATAACTCTCTGAATGAGATAATCTTAATAGCTTGGCATACAACTTAATGTCCTGAGCAAATTCAGCAAACATTTCATCCGAACGTTGTGTTCGATAGAAATATTTTTGTTCCAAAACACCAAGAACGCGCTGAGGTACAAAATCTTTCAAGAGCAGGGCATGAAATTGTTCAATAGACATAGCAGTTTGAATCGCCCTCAAAACATACTGCGTAAGCTGACCGCTTACATAAGGAAAAACTACTTGTAATAACTGAGTATCTGTCATATACAAAACCCTACCGTGATGAGATAGGTAAAACAAGAATTTCAAAAATTCCAAAATCTTTTCCAATGTATCGACAGAAAACTGGGGATTCCCCTGAAGTAACATAGCAATAGGGTGAGGCAGTTTAGCAAACATAGAAATATGGGCATTAATATTAGCATTATGCACTGAATTTGAAGCAGAACTAATAACATTATGAGGTATGGACACACTAGGCTGAAGTGGGCCTTCCGCTACAGCAGTAACAGTAGATTGCCCCATATTAGGAATATTTAACAATGACACACCGGTCTGATCCACTGAAGGTGGATAGCCGTAAGAAATAACATTAGTAGGTAGAAATGCCCCGGCCTGACTCACTGAAGGTGAAACATCCGGCATGGGGTTAGCTTCTGACTGAAGTGTAACCAGATTAGAATTAAGACTCTTTAAATGAAGCAATTTAGTCTTATATTCAGAAAAAGCTTCAAGAATTATCTTATAAGAAGCAATTTTAGGTAAATCACTTTCACTGTTCAAATAATCTTGAGTCTTATTAAAAAAATGAAGAACTCTATTAAAGATTCTTTTATAACGCTTACTTGAGAAATCATCCTGGAGATCAAAGACAGCTTCATCCAACTGAGCAAGCACTGCGTGCAGCTGATCGCACAGAAACTCATGCTCAACTTCCGGTATGGAGTACGTGGTAGAAGGTGTTTCAGTTTGTACAACCTCACGAATGGCAGTGAGAAGAGCCTCAACCCCCATGGACTGAACTCCAGAAATGCCACGGATGGTAGCCTCATACTGTAATTCATCCTTTCGAAGCAAATCGAAAGAGATTTTCTCTCGCACCATGGTTACATGAAAAATAAACAAGAGATATATAAGTACAAATGGGCAAAAATCACCCCCCCCCCCAAAGCACAACGTGCCGAAGCAAGTCGTGAAGACAGGTACATATACACAAGCACTCAGATGGGCAATGGGCAAAAAGTGGGCAAAGAATTGCAGAAAAAGGAATTACAGAGTGGAAAAATGCTGTACTGTATGAAGAGTGGGATGGACTTGGCTACCAGGAAATTACTGGTCCACAACATCCATCCAACAAGTACGAGTAAAGCAAGAGAGGGCGGCAGGGGCCGCAGAACAGACTGGAATTCCAGATCGAGCTGCTATCATGGTACGTAGTAAAGTGGGCGCCATGGGCCGCAGAATGCTCTGCTACCATGTTACGTAGTAGTGCTATGATGTAAAATAGCAGCAAAATGGCCAGTTGGCTAATAAACATTAACACAGCCAGAAAATTCCCCTTGATTTCAACCAAGGAATACATATATAGGAATAGGCCATACTACGTGTCATATATCAAAGGAAAAGTGGAAGGTACTGGATATAATATTCTTTTGTTTAGCCCACAGAAATTAATAAAATATTAATATTAATGAAAGATGAACCTTCTGAGATAATAGTTTTATTACATCAATAGCTTGTGACTTTAACATTTCTAGTGTGGCAGATCTTTGCCAAATATACAATCAAAGCAAATACTTGTGTATAAATATAAAAAAAAAAAATAATAAGAAAAATATTTCTCACCAATGGACATTTCTAATAATACTTTGAAAATCTACACTCTCTACTTGAACACATTTAAGTTAATTCTCTTTATTATATTAGCATATATTTTGTTTATTAAGATTAGTAGCATGGGGCTGTGAGCATATTACGAACAACAAACTAGTCTGACTTAGAAATGCCAACTCGGCAATACGGCATGTATTAGACATGATGAGATCTCATAAGAGGTGGAGAAGAAAAGAAATGAAGAATGAAAACAGCTGAGAAGAAGAAGAAAGAAAGAAAGGGCTGACGAGCACATTCATCTGCATTCATACCTAACATTCATACTAGCTGCACACGTGGCAGACAAAAGTAATTTAGAATGCAGGCCGAAAATAGTTATGGTGGCGAAATCAGTCGAGCAGAAAACTGGTCACATCTTAATAAGTTATAATGCAAGAAAACAATACAAAAATAAAGTACTTACTTACTTCAAATATGCAACTTTGACAACTTCAATATTAAACCAAGAATTTCTGCTCACCTGAGAACGCAGACACATGTGAAGCAGCAACAGACACACAACCCATGTTCGCAAGAAACAGTTCCACTCGTCAACACAGCTGAAGGAAGAATAGAATGAAGCTAGCGCGAGACATAGGCAAGGCAGCTGGAGCATGACGTCAGCGGCCAGGCAAAGCCAGTCGCAAAAGATAAACACGCCAGCAGACAGAAAACCAATTAAGTGCGTCAGACAAACTAACTCTTATAAAAAAAAAAACTAATTGTACCCAATTGTTCAAATAGCTAAATGAAATACTGAAAATACTCGTACAAAATTACCATATTACATATTATATATATTATACATTATTTGATTATTTATTATATATTATTTGATATTTTATACTTTGGTGTAAGAGAAAAATTGTGTACTCCACGCAATAGTCCTTCCTGGTACTGCTCGAAATTTAAATATGCCTGTAGCGGTGCTACATTGTATAGGTGCATTAGGCTACATTATCAGATTTTATTTGGGTTGTTTATCCTTCGAAGATGTAACGACAGGAAGCATGGCAACAAATTTATCATAATTTTTACAACCACTTTACAAAAAAATAATTTTAATTTTCATGATTTTCTTGAAAACTGCTCTAACAATTTTTGTTTAAATTTTCTACACTTAAATTGCATAATACGTACAATACAATGTGTTTCATGTGTGAGTTGGCAATCATGCGGGTTTTTGCATCACGGCGGCCACAGCTCTAATTCCCAAGCTATCGGATGAAATATCTATGCAAATAAAGCTGCTAACGGTGTAATGATTCAGGTTCTTACAATTACAGTTAAAATTACAATGAAAATAACCATGCACCTCATCACAAGATATGTTTGAAATGTCCTCTTCTTGCATCCACAACACTGGCACCTTTTTAGGAAATTTTCTTTCTTGCGCAGCTTTATTTGCGGATATTTAACATGATCACAAATTCTTCTAATGTATGGGGGTTTTACTTATGCACTTTATTTTTCAACTTCAAGCTCAGGTGAAATATCTACGTAACTGAAAGATAAATTAAATCTCTCTCGGAAGCTGAACTTATGCACGTGAAAGAAAATTTCCTAAAAAGGTGCTAGTGTTGTGTGGATGCAAGATGAGGATATTTCCAACATATCTTGTGGTGAGGTGCATGGTTATTGCCATTGTAATTTTAACTGTAATATATATAATATAATAAGTTACTAATAGCTAAAACAACTGCCTGCATGGTCTTGTGGTTAGCATCGCTGAACCCTACAGATTTGCAGGCCCGAGTTCGATCCCCTGTCCTCCTCGGATTTTTCTTTGTTAGGGAGGCCTCGAGATGATATGAACTGTGGAGGTACTTAATTGAGAAATAGCAGCTCCGGCCACAGAACCATCATTAATGGCTGTGTGTGTCGGCATGCTAACCACCTGCCCCCCCCCCCCCAGTCTTGCCATCTACCTGTGGTAGTTACAGCAGTTTGATGGTAGGCCTAGTCCCTCCAGGGATGTAGCAACAAGGAGTTTTTTAATAGCTAAAACTTTTATTTGAAACATTTTTTTCCAATAAATTCTCTAAAGGGTAGTTATAAGCTGCTCAATTCATACAATAACCTAGGTTTTAAGTATTGCTTTGCGAATAATATGACTTTGAATGAGGCTGGGGCAACTGAATGTGCACAACTGCAATACTGCCGTGTACTCTGTGCTGAAATATTTAAGATTTCACATAAGTGTTTTTGTGGAAGTCTTTGAAAAGTAAGACTATCTAAGGACTGTAAGAAATAAAGATATGAAAACTGTAGATAGATTACAGTTACTTGCCAGGTACCTGCCACTCCTAGGGATTATGGGAGAGGGTTTAGTAAAAGATTTCAAGAGATATTTACCCCTGAAGAAATCAGAAGAGCCAAGTTAGGGATTATGGGAGAGGGTTTACTAAAACTGCATACTAAACTTTAACCCTCTTGATGTAAACAGTTGGATTGCAATCTTTTTTCATTGTCAGTGAGGTGAAGCACTCACTCACTCATTATAGTAATGTGAATTACCTCGGATTGCTTTTATCTGCATAGGTAGCAACACATTCCATCACCGGTGTTTTACAGGTTTATGCTGTAAACACTGTCCACTGCATTGCATTGTTAACTGTTGCCTTAGCAGAGCATATTAACAGAGAATATCATTGCAGCCTTCAGGAGGTACATCCGTTATAGTGTATGAAAAAGTTGCAAATTTTATTTTTTTTCCCCTCAGCTCCTAATATGTCTATCTGATTAAAACTTCGCATGCTCTATAACTACAGCTTTTTGATCAGAATTTACTATGTGTCGTTAAAATTTTAAAGATATGCTGGGTATTGTGCATAATGATTAGGTTGAAAAATTTCTGAACAAGATTGTGTTTCACCCCAGCATCTATAAATTATGGTACAAAACAATGTTTTTGTTCTGTTTATGTTCCTAAATAATAGACAGACAATGTGGATCATAGGCTTTCACAAATTTGCATTATAAGTATATATACAGAGTGCTTCAAAAAAATGTATACACACTTTGAAGTGATATAGAAAATCTATTTTCCGTTCTACAAGGTTAAATTTCTGGAAATGGAAAGCTTAAAGTCCAATTTGAAAAATAAATGACTTTCTGATGAAAGTGTGATTAATGTTCAAATGTTCAAAATGGTGACCTTCAGCATCAATACATTTCTGAGTACGAGTCACCAATGATTCCGTAGATCGTACCAAAGTGTCCAAAGAGATTTCTGCGCACACCGCTTGAATCTCATTCCAAGGTGTGTCTAGGTTACGTGGTTTAGCCTACGTTTGTACACATATTTTACTGTGCCCCATAAAAAGAAATCCAACGGCGTAAGATCTGGAGAGTGTGCAGGATAGTCGATTGGCCCCCTGCGTCTTATCCATTGCCTTGGCAAATTTCGGCCCAGGTATGCTCGTACATCGCTATGATAGTGCAGTTGGGCGCCATCTTGTTGGTAATAAAACCGTATACTGCACGAATGGCAGGGAATATGGATTCAGCAAGCATTGTTAGGTACTTTTCATTGTTGGATGATTATGGCACGTTTGTTGGTCGATTGTAGAATCTATTCTGCTGCCATCTGTTGAAGATATTTAACATTACTTTCTCCCAGAAATTTAACATTACTTTCTCCCAGAAATTTAACCTGATAGAACAGGAAATAAATTTTCTATGACAGTTCAAAATGTGCATACATTTTTTTGAAGCACTCTATTTATACAATAGTGTTTCTGATTAATAATATTTTTAAATAAATTTACAAACAAAATTTCATGTGAATATCTTGAAAACTGTGGAAGCTGTCTTATAGTTGTAGGACTGTGGTGACCTACAACACGCAGTTATGAAAACAAAGCAGGACCAAAGGAAGTAGGCATCACTACCTATTACCAAGGAGATATAAAAAACAAAGCAGTAAAGTTACGGCAGAAAATACAATGTACAAGATTTGTTCAAGCAGGAATGAGCTGTGAACACATTCACCCAGTATAACACCAAATATTATGTCCATCTCTAGTATTATATTACTAAGATGTAGAAAGAAAATTTTAAGTTGTCAGTCTTTGTGCATATATTATTCCGCACTAAAACTTCTGAATGCCAATGCCAGACCCTTCTGAAATTTATGATCTAGGTTAATAGAGACACAAACATTTTACTGTAATATCTGCCTGTAGTGTATTTCACCAATCTGCTGAGAAGTATTATTACATATTATAATATTATTGTTATCTATCATTTCATATAGGAAAAGATTTCATAATACACATACTGAATATTATAAAGTTTTATTAATAATGACATTTTTGCTTTAAATACTAGCTTGAACTCAGTAGAACGATAACAGTCACAGTTGAATTTTAAATCAGTAGCACAAACATTTTATGTGAGCCTTGCTCTATGGACATTTAAATCTCCAAGCAGTTTGATCCCAGTAGAAAAAATGTATATGATTAAAGCAGAAGATTAGAACATTTGCTTATTTATCTGAGTTAAGAACTTGTTTCTTTTCAGCTGGCTTTGGCAGTACTGGTTTCTCCTTTGGCACATCTGTATCGACAGCACCAAGTTTCAATCTTGGCACTGGAACTTCTACCACCAGCTCTGGTTTTGGTTTTGGGGGGTTAAGCTCTTCTGCAGCTCCTGGTGGAACTACAGGTGTTACAGGTAGTTTCAGTGGTTTTGGAGGAGGATTTGGTTCAAACCTTGCTACAAGTTCAACAAACACCATGACCAGCTCAAATTCATTTGGAGGTTTTGGAGCATTTGGTACTAATACATCAGCAGCTCCCACTCAAAGCACATTCCAAATGACACCAAAACCCAACACACTCAACTTTGGTTTTGGAAATACTGGAGCCTTTAGTGCCAAACCTCTTATATCAACAAGTGCCACTGGAGCTTTTGGAGGATTTAATACATCTGCTTTTGGACAGCCTCCTCAACAAACAAATCCGTTGGAAGCACTGTATAATGCAGTGTTCAATTGCACAGTTTATGGAGATGAAAGGGACACTTCTTTGGCTCGCTGGAATTTGCTGCAAGCTCTCTGGGGTACAGGGAAGGCTTACTACTCCCAGGCAGCACTTCCTGTGGAAATCACACCACAAAACCCCCTCTGTAGGTTTAAGGCCATTGGTTACAGCTGCATGCCTTCTTCTGATAATGCTGAAGGACTAGTTGTGATTACATTCAATAAAAAAGAAAATGAAATCAGATCACTACAGAACCAGATAGTAGCTAACCTTGGAGTAATTCTTGGGAATAAACCCAACCTTACTGTTGTCATTGAGGGAATGAAGCCAATCTCAGAATCAAAGACACATGTCGTGATCTATGTGCAAGAGAAAAGTGTAACTGGGTCTTTGCGTTGCATTCCAAGCAAGGAGTTATGTAATTTCTTGCTTACGCAGAAACAGCAACTGGCATCTCTTGGAGCTGATGATGTGTTCCCCCAGGTGGCACCTGACAAGGAACAGCTGAAGGAATATCTCGATAGTCCTCCTGCAGGGATTGATCCTCGCTTGTGGAAGCAAGCTCAGCTGAACAATCCAAACCCTAATAAATACATTCCAGTGCCAATGATTGGATTTGAGGAGGTACGCTGGAGAATGAAATGCCAGGAACAGGAAACAAAATTGCATCAAGCTTTCTTAGACCGTGTGGCCGAGGACATAGCAGAACTTCAGAGGCGACACACTGCAACTGGAAGCAAAATTACAGAATATCGGCGCAAGTTTCTTGAACTGGAGCATCGTGTTCTACAAGTGCTTGTTAAGCAGAAAGTTTCAAGGAAAGTTGGACTTGCTCTTCAACCAGAGGAGGAAGCTCTCAGGAGTCAACTCGAAGCTCTTCAGAATCAACTGAATGTCCCTGCACAGTTCAAGGTATGTTAATTAAGCACTACTGCACGATATACAGTTCATGCACTTTAGGAAGAAAGGATCTCTGAGAATGTGGTTGATTGGTCATTGGTTGATTTCATACTTTTGGATAAAAAATTGTAAACATTCCTATTCCATTGAGTCCAAAATGTAGAATGAATTTGTGTGTAGTGGCAGTCATTGTTTTTAGTTCATCCCATTTTAATGTTTTGTAGAGATTTGTACCAGAAATTACCTTAGGTGAGACAACAGTGTGAGTTAGGCCTACATCATGTTTCTTAAAGATGTTCGATATAATTATGGGTAGTGCAGTAATTATACATTTATCATATCCTATTAAGGTAAGTAGTAGTATACTTTTTTGTATCATAGAAAGTTTCATTTTTCATTTTAATACTGTCCTGTAAAATTTGCTGACATGAAGTTAAACAGTTTTCTGGCTTAACCTACAATAACCACTAAACTTGAACAGTGGGAATTAGCTTTAAATTGTTAAGCTTCTCCTCTTGTAGTTAGTTTGTTTGTTTTTGTTTATTTTATTTTATTTATTTTTATTTATTTTTTTTTTTTTTCTATCACAATGGAGTCAAATATTTTATGTGTAAAGTTGTATGTAATTATTTCTGGATCTTCAGGGTCCCTCAGTATGCTGTACAGACATTCTATATAATTCGTCACCTATATGCCAGAACTACAAGTGGGCAAAAATTGGAGATATTTAGTTAAGTGCATCGCTGACATGTATTTACATTTATCTTTGTTTTGCAAGAACCGTGAATGTTGTATCTTCTTTCCTTGGGGAGTAATAGCTATACTAGGCTCCAGCCCATTATGAGTCTCAAGGACAAACGGGTGTTGTCAATGTGATAACAGTTAGCACTGAAGGAAGGTCAAGATTTCCTCCAGGAAATCCCCAATAAGCAATAAATCAGTCAATTCATTCAATCTTATGGATCTTTTGAAAACATTTGACCCTCTGTGTTTTCAAAACAATTCTTTTAAAACAATTTGCAATATAATGAAGGACCAATACTTATAACTATGATAAGTACTATGCTATTGAGTATTTTAATTTTAGATAGTATGTTATTAGGGTGGCCAGACGTACGGCTTTTGGCCAGACTGTAAGGCTTTTGGCTAAGCAGTCCTCCATCCAGCACGGCTTTATGCCGGACATTGATTTGTCCCCCTTATCGAGACTCTGATGGATCAGTAAAGCGTATTAATAAAATTTGTATTTTCCTGGACGTTCCTGCCAAGGAATCTATTCCTAAGGTTGGCACGCTTGTCCATACGATGATAGCGTACTATCATTTGTTTGGTGCAGTACGTGGCGTTGGTCGTTGTTGATTGTTGTTCAGGTCTCCATTTGTATTGTACATTAAATGCATTGTATTGTACATTCATAAATAGAGATGAAAATCCCTTTTTGCAGTGTATAATCATTTATTTGATATAAATGCAGTTATTTAAAGTAAAATTAGTCAGTGTTATACCATGTAATATCTGCTGTCCAGCCGTCCATGCCCGAAGTTATACTATGCTGGATTACCGAAAATGTGTGTCCTCCTTTCTGACATTTTAGAAATGGCCACCCTATATCTTATGTATGTTATAATATATATATATACATATACACTTAATGGCAATAGACAATTCCTCAGAAAGCTAAAGGAATAACTTATTATCTATTTATGGAACCTGAAGGTACCTGAGCCCGCCATTCAACCCTATTCTATGCTAACTCCAACCATCCCTCACAAATCCTATTTCCCTTATATATATAAACTAGCTGAAAAGGCCCGGCATTGCCAGGGCTTTGTATTTTTAAATTTGAAATCAACTATGGAGGACTTTCGATTTTGAAACTCTAGGTCCTTATATAATATGTATGTAGAACTTGAAATGAAGAAAAAGATTTATCACACTCAAACTATTCCATCAGAAAACACTAGATATAGCTTTTTATGGCTCCTAGAGGATGTCAAATGCTGCATTTCGTTGCTTCTACACATCATGCCTGGGAGGGGTTGAAATAAGAAGAAACATAAATTACATAAGATTGTATTGACTTGATGGAAAATTTTATTTCTCATTCTCATGTTACCATACAACCGCTTCGGGGCTGAAATAAAAGAGAAATGCAGTATCACTTTCATACTTTCCTCCCCTAAAACCCGGGACATAATATACTGTAAGCATAGGACTCAAAATGTTCCTTCCCATGCTTAGGGCCTATGATAAACATCCCTATTTCTCAACTAATACAAAGCCTACAGCTATGGATAACGTATCAGCGGAAAGGATTATTTACCGACTTCTGATATGACCTCTTATTCTACATCAAAATGTGAAGTGAGAAAATATTTCTTACGTCGAGGGTAGAGAAAACTATGTGACTGCATCACACTGTGCTGTATTTTCGTGGATTTCATTTTTCAGTAATTATTTTCTCCAATATATTACATCGATGGAATCATAATTCGTTCAAGTCCAGTATTATATAGTTGCCAAAGCCCTATGTGATCACAGTAAACAATACACTGTTGTCATGTGAACTGAACAGCATTTCATTTTTTTCTCAGTATAATATTCTCAGAAATTATTTCATTTTCAAGGGAAGGACTGATTTGTTTCAATTTTAATGTTGATCGCGTTACTTCCCGGGCTTAATTGGGTATGTGTGCAAAATTTTGTGTAAATTGGTCAAGAAATGTAGATTTGTATAAGGAACATACATACATACATACATACATACATACATACATACATACATACATACATACATACATACATACCTCCATATCCACAAACACACATTCGACTTTATATATTAGATAATATTATATAGGGCTATTCAAAAAGATGGACCCAATTTAATTAATTTGTATTTAATGAAGTATAAATAGGAGATGAACAATCTACATACTAATATAAAGAGGAAGTTTCAAACTTTTTTTTTTTTAACATGGGTTATAAATGTTCAGTATGTTCTCCCTCTGCTAAACGGCAAACATCTAAGCCAAACTTGTCCCACACGCGAAGCAGCATGTCTTGTGTTACTGAGTTCACTGCCGCAGTGGCACGGATCCGCAGGTCGGCCAGAGTTATTGGTAGAGGTGGGACGTAAACAGCCTCCTTAACATATCCCCAAAAGAAAAAGTCGCATGGCGTGAGATCAGGAGATCTCGGAGGCCAGAAGTGTAGAGCCAGGTCTTGATTTCCTATGCCACCTATCCATCGCTGAGGAAGGGATTGATTTAAAAATCCTCTGACATCACGGTGCCAATGGGGGGAGCTCCATCCTGTTGAAAAATGAAGTTTTGTGAATCTTCGATAAGTTGAGGAAAAAGCCACTGTTCCAACATGTCCAGGTACGTCATTCCATTTACAGTGCC
Source organism: Ectobius pallidus (assembly GCA_964059195.1). Lineage (NCBI taxonomy): Eukaryota > Metazoa > Arthropoda > Insecta > Blattodea > Ectobiidae > Ectobius > Ectobius pallidus. Next base: position 165,766,562 of record CAXKWD010000003.1, read on the forward strand.
TTCCGCGAAAAACAATGGTCCACAAAAAGAACGCAGAAAACCTTATGCTGCATAGTAGTCATCTTACTCACAACTAACAGTGACAAGAAATGCCTGCCTATTGACGCGAGCAGCCATTTACGCAACAATCACGCGACAATCACCGTCCAAGCGGTGGAAAACAAAACTTTGGAACTTCCTCTTTCATTTGGTAGGTAGAATGTTAATATCCAATTTGTATTTCTTGAAATACAATTTAATTAAATTGGGTCCATCTTTTTGAATAACCCTGTATTATATTACATGAATGAATGAATGATTTATTCTTGTATCTGGAGTTAATGAATGATCACCCCTGGTGTTACAGAAATTTTTTCATCAAGGGGCGTCTTCATACATAAAAGCTTGGACATCGGAAATCAGTACTAATACTAATAAATGTTTACCTTTTGTAAGTACTCGTATATCCGTTTACCATTTTTACCCAATTTCCTCTAAGCAACTAATTTGTTTCTCCCATTTTATTTTAACTATATATAAAAAGTTTCCCAGTTCGTTTGTTTCGAGTGTTTTTGTCACAGTTAATTTCTTATATGCCACTTCTGTATTTAACTTTAAAAAAAAAAAATTATTTAAAAACTTAAGTCTTGGTGTTTCAGTTTCGAGACAACTTAAAATTATATGCTCTGCATCTTCATTACTAAGACAATTTGCAACGACCTTTCTCAAAATTTCTTCTTGTCCCCTAAGCTTCCATATCCCTAATCTCCACCATGCCAGCCCAGATTTTTGTTTCTTTGAGCAATCATTCACATAATTCTCCATACCCCACATTTCCTTAATTTTGATGTAGAATACTAAAGATTTCTTTTTCCTCATTATGGCAAAATGTTTCTGCCTTTGTATATCATTATATATTTTTAATAACTATTTTTGAAATCACATTGATGTTTTTCTCCTCCTTCAATACTGAATTCCATATCCACTTTAATCCTATCTCATCTACTGTTTTCCTAATGTACTGTATTCTGTTTCGATTACCATTATCATTCAATTGGGATTGGAAGCAGATTTTCACTATATCTTCATTATCTTTTTCCCAGATATATCTGTAATACCTTAAATTTTGCTTAAACTGACACCCATACTACTGTCATATCCTAATTCGTATCGAGCTGCTTCATTTGATGAGTATCTTGGTACCTGCAATATTTGTTTGTAAAACCTGGCTCTCGTCATGTCCGTATATTTTCAAGATTTCCTTTCCCCCCACACTTAACTTCCATATAACCTTTTTTTATTCAACTAATGCTTTATATATCCTATTTAACATTGTTCCATGCTACCTTGTTTTGAAGTTCCCAAGATACTTATTATTGAAAATTATTCCTAAATATTTTATACAATTTATAACTTTATTATCTATGCTCCATTTTCCCCCTTGCTTATTTATTACCATTTTTACAGACTAGAATGTTAGTTTTGTGAATGTTAATTTTTAGCCTCCACTCGTTACAAATTTGACTGCATCAGTACTTCTTTGTAGCCCTATTGGGGTAAATGCAGTTAATACTAGATCTGCAAATTTTATTCCTGGTATTGATATATATTCATAGCTGCTGGTAGGTGCTTGTTAGTTATTTCTACCTCGTCAAAGATGTCATTCATGAATATATTGAATAACTGGGGACTAAGGTTGCATCCATGCCTAACACGTCTTTGGTTAATCATCCTCGTAGTACTACCGTATTGGTTGATTCTTACACAGAATTCTATATTATCATATAACGCAGCTATATTTTTTGTAAACATGTCACTTAAGCCTATTTTTCTAAGTTTATACCACAATTGGTCCCTATTTACTGTGTCAAATGCTTTTTCTAAGTCAATAGAACACCAATAAATTTTCCCCCTTTTTTTTTACTGTAACAGCTTGCAAAATAAATAAATAAATAAATAGTCAACTGTTCTCTTGTTTTTCCTTAAACCCGCTTTGCCATTGGGATAATAAGTTATGTGCTTCTAGCCATTCGGTTAGCCTGTTTGCTAAAATTCCCACATACAATTTAGATATTGCTGTCAACAGGCTTATTGTAATTGCTGGGGTTCTGAGTGCAGTATCACCTTTATTCTTGTATATAGGCACTACAGTAGCTTTTTTCCAAAATTCTGGTATTTGATTCATCATTTTAATTTTGTTAAAAAGTTTAGTTAATACCTCTAACCATCTCTGTTTATCACACATTTTTTTCCATACCTGCGTTTGAATTCCATCAATGCCTGGCGATTTCCTGGCCCTAGCTTTTTTGATTATCCTAATAACTTCGTCTTTGTTAATCTCGCTATCCAATCCTTCAATATAATTCATACATGGATATACATGACATGTATATCCATGTACATTGTATAGTATGGTATGGTAGCCTACTTGCTTCTCTAAGCTGAAATAATTCCGAAAAATGATTGACCCTTGTCTCTTCGTTTATAGTTAAATTCCTGGTAGTATTATATTTCATCTTCTTAAAATAATTCCATATTTCTGATATATTATTGCTAGTTAACCAGTTATTTATTTTTGCACTCTCTTTGTTATGAAAAACTTCCTTTTTCACTGTTAGTAATTTTTTGTGCTGGTTTTTTATATCCATTTATTTATTTTTTTCAGGACTCTCACTAGATCTACCTTTTGTCTTGCACCACCTATAAGCTAATCTTAATTGTGATCTCATATTTTTGCATTCTAAATAAAACCATGAAATATACACCACACTACACCTTTCTATGGCCCTGTAAAGCAACTGTGCAGCACCGTGAGTATTGCCTTGGTCTAAGAAACATTGTATTCCTATTTCTAACAACTCTGAACTACGATCATTTAGCATTGACTTAAAGCTACCACTGTTCTCTTCAGTCCACACATATGTTCTTCTTGTATTTCCTATGCCACATTTGTCCTCTCCCAATGAGGAGGGTCTGAGAGGGTCCTCCTTGTTGCCTATGTCCAGGTCTAACACAGCAGATAGTATCATATGAGAACTATAAACCACCTCAGATATTCCAAAATAGTTTATCTTACCTCCTAAAAAATATGATACTAATATATAATCAACTATGCTCGCTCCATGCTCATTTGCAAATGTAAAGTTACCATCAATATCTGATCCGTAATTGCTGTTTAAAAAAATTAATCCGTTCTCTGCACAGAAATCTATCAGTTTTATCCCTTCATCATTAATTACCATGTCCTTACTCATTCTGGTCAAGGAATCACAGTTTGTACCGTTGGCGACATTGTTAACTTCTGGACTGAAAGTAGTTGGATCTTCCTTACCTGTTCTACTGTTCAAACCTCCCATTATACACACATAATTTGCTTTATACATTGTCATCATATCATCTAACTCACTACTTAATTTATCATAGAATTTATTGTTAAAATATGGTGAACCCTTAGGGTTATGATAAGTAACCTCTATTAATAACTCCATTTTCCCTTTATTATTCTTTAGTCCTAACCATAGGCTTTCTTTGTTCGTGCTAACTATTTTCTTTACATTTTTCAATAAGTCGTTCCTAATTATAATCATTAGCTCTCCTGGATGTTGCCCAAATTTACTTTTCTTGTCTTTATTTTGAGCTACACATTCATATCCCTTTATCTTAATAGATTCGTTATGTTTCAACCATGTCTTGACCATGCAAAAAATGTGATAATTCTTTATATATTCTGAAGTTCACCATTTTTTAAGCTGTTCCGTATCCCTTTGACATTGAGGAGGCCGATGCACAAACCCTTCTCTTGGTACTGATCCTTTTTTTTTTTAGTACTTAGGCTGTGGATTTACCCAATTTCTAAGACTATGGGTGGCGTGCACCAAACTCATGTCGTTTACTCTTTTAGCAAACCTTACTTCTTTAGTTCTAACTACTTTAGTAAGCTACTCTTTTAGTAACATACTCTTTTAGTAAGGGTGGCATGCACCGACCAGAAGTAAACTAAACTAAAGTATAAAATATGTAGATGATAAGGAAATCAGCAACTTCCAAACTAGAATAATGATTTAAAGAAGTAACAATTTTATCTAATCCCAGAGTAAATGAATTTACTCCACAAGTAGTGGAGCACCAACGCGGAATATGTTACTAACGTACCGTAGTAAGTTGTGGAGTAATTAAGACGAAAATTTACTCCTACTCAGGGGGTAGAGTAAAGTTGTTTAGTAAGTATATTCTGTGGGATTTGCATGAGTTATGAGTTACATATCATATTAAATGGATTACATAGATCATACTGAGGATAACTTAATGAGATGAAGAAGGTAGTGTACCAAAAATGAGAGCAGTTAAGGAGAGGAGAGACCTATTTACATTGTAGAATGCCCACGAATACAGACAAAGGTTTGGATTCCATAAGAAATATGTAGAAATGTTGCTTAATATGGTGAAACATGGGCGTATGGTGGGGGAGGATTGGGGGGTTGAAACCCCTCCCAAAATATCTGGAATGTTCAGTAATTTTAAAAAAAATCGTTATTTTATTATATTTTCTTACATAACATATTATTTAAAAACTCTTGGAAATTTTAATTTATCATTAATGATTCTATACTCTAGTCATTTATTTAATAATAATGCACATACTTCATCTCAATGAGCAAACTATCTGAAATAACTTCTACTATAGAGAAAAGCATAGGCCTATTGTTATTAAATAATGTATTAATACTGGTGGGTTTTTAATTTTTTTACTTCTTATAAAAGTGAGGCGTTAATGATAAACAAAATTTCCTTTGGAATTTCTCATAAATGATTCGATATCCTGGATATTTATGTGGTGAGTTTGGTTGGATATCAGCTTTCAATACATAAAACCAAATTTTCTGGAATGGACTTAGCTCCAGAAACCAGCACGAGTAGTTAAACAAAATTACTACGTCTGCAATCAATTTGCCTATACAGAAACAACAGAATATAGATTCATAGAGCTCCCAGCCCATATTGTGTATTACATTCTACAATACTATGATAATTTCTCAAAAGAAAGGTTTTATTTATAGACTCTATTTAAAACAAGAAATGGACAGATACCCAAAGAAAATAGTTTGAAATACTGTGCTGCATAACTAACATATTAATGATCACAACCCAACTGTTTAGTTCTTAAAAATACTGTATTAAATTACAATGTGCGCAAGGACATGGAGCTAAGACAACATTATATTAAACCCCCTCCAAACAGAATTTCACCATACGCTCATGTGGTGGAACCATTTCAACAAAATTCTGACAGGAACTCCGCTCTATCCCGAAGACTACAATATCTTTGTGGACTGCGAATCTCCCGTACAGGTGTTTTTAAAATTGTGGCAGGTGATTTAATAAATATTAATCGAACCACACCTAGTAGGGCATTTAATAATTAAGCTCATAAATCCTTACATGAAATACCTTATTGTAGAACGCACATTTGGCGTTTGGAAGAAACGTCAGATTCTCACTACATTAATGAGACTTCAGCCAGCCAAATGTGGAAATATCATTGCGGTCCAACTAGGAAGACGTACACCATAGTGGACAAATACGTTTTTTCCTCTGCTTAGTCAAAACCAAAACAAGACTGCAGCTTTTTAATATTGCATGGTGCTTGTCCCACATTGAGGATGTACACCTTCATTGCTGCAGAAATATGAATGACGAAAAACAACAAGCACTTAATAAACTTAACATGCCATGCAATGAAGAAACTCTTAATAGAACAGGTGGTTGGGGAACGAGCTACGAAGAAGATTTTTCGTTTTTCGAAGCTTGGTGCAATTTGCGTCATATATGAAAAGGTGTTTCAGTGTACAAGGAAATCCTGAAAACTAAAACTAAACAAAAATCTGAATGGACAAATTCAATTAAAATGTTGTGTAATGTTTCTGCAGTATGGGCTATTCCTGGACAATCACAATATTCCACCTTGTGTCACCATCCAGGGTGTGAAGAGCCAGAAACTCTTGGGCATGTTCTGGGATATTGTCCAAAAGGAGAACTGTTGAGAAATACACGACACCACAAGATCAGGTCGTATATTGCAATTCCTCTCCGAAAAGCTAAGTGGGAAGTACACGAGGAAGTACACTGTGTTTCAGAATCTGGTGGCAATAGAAGGCCAGACTTTGTAGCCATCAAGAGAGAAGAAGGGAAGGCATTAATCCTAGATCCTACGGTCAGATTCAAATAGAATGACCAACAGGCCATAGGGAGTGTACAAAGAAAAGGAATCTATATACCGACCATGTACAGTATTCCTCACCTCAGTCAAAGTTACAATCTACCCATTTCAGCATGGGAAGTAAAAGGACTTCTCTTTGGAGCTCAAGGCACAGCATTTGCATGGACACAGAAGACATTCCAAAACTACAGCCAGAACTGTAAAACCGTTTGTGAAATTTTCAGAGAAAGGGTATTAGTTTATATATGATATTTTCCCGGGCTACTAACCAGGTGGTGAATTGGATTAATTCCGACGTTTCGAAGCCAAACTGAGGCTTCATTGTCAAGGAGAATGAAATGCCGGGATTAGATGGCACCGCACTTCCACCGTGCGGCCGGTATGTCCAATGTATTGCTTGCCGCATTCACAAGGAATGCGGATGCAGTACACACCAGCTGTCTTCAGACCCAGGTTGTCCTTCACTGGCCGGATCAGCTGCTTTATCTTGGGAGGTGGTAGATGAATTGTTTTTATGTCAAACTTTCGGAGGATACGGCTAATTTTCCCCGACGTTGCGCCCATGTATGGTATGCATGCTACGCGCCGGCTACCGTCAGGGGGTTTCTCATCTTCCACTGCTGGACGCGGAGAAGCGGTCCTTTTCAGGGCCAATCTAATTTCATTGTTCTTGTAGCCGTTCTGGAGGAATATTCTCTTGAGGTGGTCTAGTTCCTCCGGTAAGTTGTTGCAGTCCGAAATGGCGAAAGCTCTATGAAAGAGGGTGATAAGTACCCCTCTGCGCTGGGATGGATGGTGATGGCTCGTTCCATATAAGTATAGGTCCATATGGGTCTTCTTCCGGTAGACAGCATGGCCCAAAGTCCCATCAGTTTTCTTGCTGATTAAGATGTCAAGGAAGGGGAGCTGTCCGTTCTTTTCTACTTCCATTGTGAACTGTATGTTGCTGTTTAATCCATTCAGATGCTGTAGAAATTCCTGTAGTGTTTCTTTCCCGTGGGGCCAGACCACAAACGTGTCATCGACGTATCTGAAGAAATGGGTGGGTTTGTGGATAGCTGTTTCTAAAGCTGCCTGTTCGAAGTGCTCCATATAAAAATTGCCTATGGCAGGTGACAGAGGCGACCCCATGGCTATACCATCTGTCTGTTCATAAAACCGGCCATCATATAGAAAATTAGTTAGTTAGCCGTTTTTTAGTTAGTTTAGTTTAGTTTCCTGATTTACTTATGAGGGCAAGTCAATAAGTATCTACGATCTACTTATGAGGGCAAGTCAATAAGTATCTGCACTTTTTGTTTAATCCTTTGTAGGATGGCTGTATTGCTTTGTGCTCGCACACATCGACATGTTGTACATTTGTCTTCACTTGTGGAATGTCTGACTGTTATGACTCCACTGTGCGTTGCGCTGTTTCACATTAAATATGGCTGCACCACTCGGCGTTTGCACCAAAGAAGAACAGCATGATCCTTTTTTTAGGTAGATTTTGAAGAAAAATCTACCCATTGCAGTTGATACCATGTCATGATTTTTTAAAAATTCTTTCATATCTTTACGTTTCATGCCTCCCTAAGTACGAAACCACGCCCATTCAAAAAAAAATGTTGTGATATTTATATATATATATATCTTTACACGCTAGCGGCCGTAATTTTGAAGATATTTGAACCAAATTTTATTATATTACTTCTAGGCCCAATAGTTCGGACAAGTTCGTTAAATGAGAAGGTGGCTTTGTTATTTATCCCTGCTATCAATGCACATAGTGCTGGAATATGTTAAGTTGGCAAGTACGCAAAAACTGTATAGCTAAATATGTTACTATTGGTACTGCTGTAGTATCATGAAGACAAATGTTGTAACGCCTTGTCAGTTGCCAGTGTGTCATGACGTGGAGTGGAAGTGTTTCAAATGTGTTGCAGAAATAAAACCAAACTATCTGCTGTGCTGAATCAAACCTAAATGTATTCACGTCATAGCCACAAAAAACCAAATCCTAACAGGTTATGGGCCCAGAAACGCCAAATGTTTTTAGGGTGAAATCGAAATACAAAAAAAAAAAAATACAAAAAAAAATAAACTATTAAAGCAGTGAAAATAAAAGTTGCGTGTGGAACATCAACCGTCAATTGTGAACACGGAAACGAAGACAAAATGGTGGCTGAGATCATGAAATAAACAACTTGACTAAGCTAATAAATGCAGAAACATTTCAGTTGTGGGATTTTGATATTCAGATCCTTCTGAAAGCTAGACAACTGTGGGACATTGTGAGTGGTGATGAAGCCTTAAGTGATGTTGAAAATGATGCTGGAAGACTTAAGTTATGGAAAGCAAAGGATGCTAAAGCACAATTCTATATCATTAGGAGTATAGGAGTAAAAAATCATATTTTAATGTGTGCATATGCTAAAGATGTGTATAATACATTGAAAGCACTGTATCGAAGAGACTCCACTCAACAAAAACAACAGCTACTAATGGATTTTCATGGTTATAAGTTTGATAAATCTAAAGATATCATGCAAAACAAAAGTCATCTTAGAAACATTGTTTTCAAACTTGAACAATTCAAAGAAGAAATATCAGAAGAAATGACAATAGCTAAAATCTTGTCATCCTTACCTGAACAATATCGCTAATTTTCTAGTGCATGGGAATCTACACCTGTAGAACAGAAGACTGTTTATAAACTTGTAGCCAGACTTTGTAGAGAAGATGAGTACAATAAGCCAAAAGAAACTGAAGAGAAAAATGTAGCCTTTACAGCTCAAACTAAATTCAAGTGGAAACAAGGAAAAAATTTTTGTTACAAATGTGGTGAAAGTGGTCACCACACAAGGCGTAATTGTTCCAAGAAAAAGCGGTGCAAAGATTGTAAACGAGACTCTCATAATGAAGAGGATTGATTCAAAAAGATAAATTTAAATCAATTCCATAAACACAAATCATTTCCTCCCTGTGTGTACTGCAAGAGATAAAATCATGCAGCAGAAAAATGTTGGTTCAAGGATTATCACGAAAAGAAGAAAGATCACAAAGTGGCATTTTTCACTGAAACAAATGAACAGGAAAAAGTGTGGCATGCTTCAGTGAAGATTTACTAAGTGTTAAGCAAACTAACAATATTTTTGTAGTAGACAGTGGATGTACCTTACATTTGACAAATAAGTGTGATGTTTTGAAGGATCCAGAGTATTCTGGTGTAAAAATTTATAGTGCCAAAAAAGGAGAAATTATGACTACTGAACTGTCAGGAAAGACAGACACTGGAAATGTACTGTTTAGTGATGTGTCATATGTGCAACAACTCACAAGAAATCTATTATCTGTGAATGCTATTACCAAGCATGGTGGAGAGGTGAGATTTACAGAAAAAGAAGTTAAAATTATGAAAGACAATATTGTCGTTTTGAGCGGACAAAAGACATCGTGGACTGTTTGTGGTAGACTTAAATGCACAATAATGTCCAGAAACTCATTTACTACAAACTGAAGAAGACTACATGCAATGGCATCGTTGATTAGGACATATCAGCTTTAAAAATCTACAGAAAATTCCGGATCTGTGTGAGGGAGTGCCATTAGCCCTGAGTGAATGTGGAACAGACCATTTGTGTGAAACATGTGCAGTAACTAAACTGATTAGAAGTCCATTTTACTCCACAAGACAGAGGGCAAAAAGGCCATTCGAAATCATCCATAGAGATGTATGTGGACAAATTGTTCCACCAACATTTGATTACAAAAACTATTTTATGACATGTGTCGATGATTATACACACTTTGTTCATGTATATCTTCTACAGACTAAAGATGAAGCTGAAGATTACCTCAAAGAATTTATTGTTGAAGCTGAAAATTATCACAATGTAAACATATCTAAGATCAAAGGCAGACTACATAATGGTGGTGAATGTAGTTCAAATAACTTCAAACTTTGGTGTAAAAAGAAGGGAATACAACTCGATTATACCATTGCTCATTCACCTGAGTTAAATGGAACAGCTGAAAGAATGAATTTAATACTTTCTAATAAAATGAGAGCCTTACTGTATGACTCCAACCTACCGAATGAAGTGTGGGGAACAGCTATTGAAACAGCTGCATATCTACAAAATAGAAGTCCTACTGTAACAATTGATACAACTCCTGCTGAAAAGTGGTTTCACAAAAAACCTGATCCATCTCGACTGCAAATTTATGGGTCTGTAGTCTATACAAAAATTCTTGGTAACCTCAAGAAAATAAACCATAGAGCTAAAAGGGATCCGATACACAAACAAGGGAAGTACAAATACTCTAGATGTGTACTGTGATTCCGATCATGCTGGGGACAGAGAAGAGTGCAAGAGCACTACTGGGTATGTAATATACTAGGCAAACGGTCCAATTATTTGGTGTTCACGTAAACAATCTATTGTTGCACAAAGTTCTACCAAAGCTGAGTACATTACTGCAGCTTTATGTTGTCAACAATGAAATATGCTAAATCTGTGCTTGAAGAGCTACTGTTTGAGAAAATGATGAGACGAATTATGTCTTGAGTGAACTATAGAACATTGTGTCCGTTATATACAAATTTGGAAAAATTATTTATTGCATATATGTTTTAAAGGAGTGTAATGTCACAAATGTTGATTTCTATTATTGTTGTATTAGTTTTTCCGTACTTGAGGGAGTGTGCTGGAACATGTTAAGTTGGCAAGTACGCAAAAACTGTATAGCTAAATATGTTACTATTGGTACTGCTGTAGTATCATGAAGACAGCTGTTGTAATGCCATATCAGTTGCCAGTGTGTCATGACTAGACCTGGGATTTTAGGCTCTAAAAGAATTAGTTTTAGGCACCTAAAACAAGTATATAGGCTTTTAAAAGGGAAAATGGGCACTCAAAATACGCTTTAAAAATGTGTAAATAGATAAAAAATAGACTTTAAAATATTACAGTAATCTATACATGGTCTTTTTTTACTGCAAGAAACGTAGTATACCTATTCTTAACAGAATTAACTACAAGATTAGGCATCACGAACTATATTCACTTAAACAGATGTTCTTTCACTGGTGACTTGACACAGTAGTCCTTCCCCCTTAATCCTCCCCCTCCCCCGTCAGTCAGCATTCCTTTAACGACAATTGTTTGGAATAATTAAGTTTCTGTGAAAAACCCACCTCTGGTGTTCTGCTTTTCATTGAGGGATATCCATTATAAGATTGTAAAAATTACAGAAGTTGAATTTTATTTTAAATGTACAAAATAGGCATTTTAGGCACTAAAATAGTAAAATAGGCTCTAAAGGTCCAAACAGGCATTTTAGGGCACTATAAAACTCTATAAATGTAAATGATTTATCAGGAAACGTCCACATATTTAAAAATTGTCATGTTATTTCATAAGGAACAAAATAGGCATTTGCCTTAAAATCCCAGGTCTAGTCATGACGTGGAGTGGAAGTGTTTCAAATGTGTTGCAGAAATAAAACCAAACTATCTGCTGTCCTGAATCAAACCTAAATGTATTTACGTCATATAGCCACAAAAAACAAAATCCTAACACAGGCCTACATGCATGTTATTATGTTACATTGCTTACCTATTTTTAGGTAGATTTCGAAGAAAAATCTACCTATTGCAGTGGATACCATGTCATGATTTTCGAAAAATTCTTTCATATCTTTACGTTTCATGCTCCCCTGAGTACGAAACCACTGCCCGTTAAAAAAAAAAAATTGTTATATTTATATATATATATCTTTACACGCTAGCGGTCGTAGTTTTGAAGATATTTGAACCAAATGTTAATATGTTATTTCTAGGCCCAATAGTTCGGACAAGTTCGTTAATGAGCAAAATTGGCCCAAAGGGGTGGTTGGGGGAGGGGGTTGAAATTTTAAAACATTTTTATCTCGGCCCCTATGAAGTATAGAGGGAAACTTTGTTTGAATAAATTAGAGTACTCCCTATGGAGTTCACAGTGACACCAACGATTCGGGGGTTTTGGGGGTGGGGGTGGGGGGGATGGAAATTCGAAATTTTTGAAACCACGTCTTGTGGGGTATCATTGAAAAGCTCTTGATGAGTACTCTACAAATCAATAACTATTTTCTCGATAGCTCTCATTTAAGGCGAGATTTGAATGTTTGAAAAAGTGCTCTTTCCTCTTTTTTGCAATTATTATTGCGGGTTTGTCAAGCCAAGGCTAAAGAAGAAGAGTGCTATGCAGCGACAGTAAATTACACCAAAAACACTTTGAAATCTACCTCAGCCTGTAGGCTTGCCTAAAGGGATTTTTACTTCCTCTGCCTGTACCATAGGTACTATAGGTAGAGGAAGTATTGTTTTCGACCCCCAAATTCGAAGTTGAGTTTTTGACATATATACACGTTTCAAGGCCCCCTGAATCCAAAAATACTATTTTTGGAAACATGTCTGTGTGTCAGTGTGTCTGTGTGGAATATCTGTGAACAAGCTAGCTCCAAAACGGAAAATCGTATGAAAACAAAATTTCGTATTTGGGTCAGGTACCTTCTGAAGATGTGAGGATAAGATTGGCGACTATTTTCTGTTATTTTTAAGGGGACTTTACATGAAGAAATTTTCGTTTTTCGCGATTTTCTCGAAAACGGCTCTAACGATTTTCTTTAAATTTTGCACAAGTGTAGCTTATAGTGAGAGCTAAAACTTTTATTTGAAACTTTTTTTCGAAAAAATTCTCTGAAGGCAGTTACAAGCCACCTACTGTTCACCCACTGTTTGTAAAAAGTTTGTGTTGTGTGGTGAACAATTGAATACACACTCTTTCACGGCCTCTTATTCTATATAAGAATGAAGTGAGAAAGACATATTGGAGGGAATTATTCGATAAAGTTCGGAAATTATTCTTAACGACGGAAGTTTCAATAAATGTCTGCAGTCACTTGTTTTTGTTTGCTATATAGTCTGCACTTCTTTTAGTCGCATCTTTTTCAGAGAAGAGGTTATCAGGTATTTATCGTATAATTAGCGTTAAATTGTGTCTTGTGTTTCTGTACAAGGATAGGCCTATGTGAATACTATTAACTTTTATTTGGGCAGAGGAAGTTATGTGACTTTCACATCAGATTTTTTGTATATCAAGTTGATCCTCCTCTCCTCCAGAGCACGAATAACATTTAAAAAGTCACAGACTCCAGTTCCGTTCCATGCCTAAGGTGAAGGAATGCCCAACAGCATAGCTTTTTAATGTAATGGTTCATACATAACCACTGGTACTGTTTAAATTGACTTTGTACAGCTTGCCAGCCTGGGAATTTTTAACTTTTCTCTTATTAACCTCCCTCCAACGGCTAAACGGAGTTTGGAAATATAATGCCTCCTTATCCTGCTTAAGAAAGAATATAAAAGAAAATCAGAGATATATTTATTTTACTTTGTAGGAAGACTGCAGAATTTAAGAAAGAAATATCTTTCAGACGGTCCCAGCCGGACAGACAAGTAGTCATAAATGTATTGGCTTAGCTCGGTAGGTATAAGTAAGCAGGCAAGAAGACCAAAAATTGTCTCTATCAAGTATGACGTATATCTCGGAGTGAGGGTGGAGTGGTGGGGGAAATTTTCTACCCGTTGTCATAGCAACCGCTGTAAACAAAGAAGACCAAAACTTGCTGGAAAATTTTTTCTTCTGCCAGTCCATTCGTGTTCTGTGATCGCCATTCTGGTGACTGTTGGAGGAACTGCTAAACGCTGTCTCTGGCACGAACATTCAAATATTATATTACTGAATTTCAACTACAGTAAAAGTAATAAGGTTAATAATACTAATATAATAATTATAGTGATCATAAAAATAATTATAAATAGAATTTGAATAAAATAAATAGCAAATGGTAGGTGAATTTGTTCTTAACCATTTTCCGCTGAATAGCCGCTACTGCCACATCCATTAGTGATGCCAACATTGAGCAAGTGCTTATCATGATGAAGACAAACTGATGAGTGACTGTGGAAGTGGCGAACCATATGCAAATTAGCCATGGTTCTGCATATGACATTACTTATAACACCTTGCATCTCCAGTCAAAAAGAAATTCAAGAGTCAACCCTCTGCAGGAAAAGTGATACACTTTTCTGGGATTCACAACACTGCAACATTACTTGGAGAAGGGCTCAACAATACGCAGTGCACATTTCAGTGAGGTGTTGAGCAAAGAGCAGAAGCCTGCAATTAGAACCAAATGTCGAGGACTATTGTCAAAAGGAATTGTTTTGTTACATGACAATGCGCGCCCACAGACTGCCACCCACACTGCTCAACTGCTAAACTCGGTTTTGAGGTGTTAGAGCATCCTGCATACAGTTCCAAACTCGCCATTTCAGATTTCCATGTTTTTGGCCCACTTAAAGATGACTTAAGGAGCTGTCAGTTCACCACAGACCAAGAACTGGAGAAAGCTTGCTACTCAGCTGAAAAACTTTTTTTTCTGAGGGCATCAGGAAGTTTGTGCAATGATGGATCAAGTTCTTTGAGAAGCAAGGAGAGCACTCGTATGTTGAAAAAAGAGGTAATTGAAAGTTTTGTATTGTTTTTGCAATAAATTTTAAAAAAAGAATGTGGATACTTGTTGACTTGACTTACACTTTCAATCCCCGGTACCTCCTCCGACTTTTCCGAGGTAGGAAGGTCTGGATCAGGGTGCACTTTGCTTTGTGATACAAACTAAGGAGCTACTAGATTGAGAAGTAGCAGCTCCGGTCACGGAAACCATCATTATTGGCCATGGGTGTTGGCATGTTGACCACACCACATGCCCCCAATCCTGCCACCTGCCCATGGTAGATCAAGCAGCTGTCAGAATGGTCCTCAAGGGATGTAGTGCCACAGAGTTTAGAGTGTAATTTAAATTTTATTGTACCAACACTGGAAGAATTTAACTTTCATGTGATACTTGGACACATGTATAAAATTTCGGCCCTTTTTAGGAAAGACCCAAATGGGCATGCTTCTTATGTTCTTACAAATATAAGCATGTGGTACTCTCCTTGTGAAGAAGCCACAGTGGTTGTTATTTCATTAAAATAACAGAAATAAGAAAAAGTTTTTTTTTTTGCATTTTATTAAAAAACATCTTTTTGTAGCATGAGCTCTTTTTCAAATGACCAATTTATTTGTACTTTTAGGTTATTTGACAGTAGTGAAGCTAAAGTTTTCTTAATGAAATACAGGGCCAGGTTAGTGAGCTGCTGTCACAGATGAGGTTGCAGCGTCAAGAAGCAGCACACAGGGAGGTGGAACGGTATGCAATGGACCCAGCTGTCCAGGATGAAATTAAGCAGGTAAGAGTAACGAATAAAAAAAAAATTGGGGGGTTTAGAGACATAACGACGTACCTAACATGCAGATACATCGTTATGTCTCTAAAGCCCTGAATTGATCTTATGCTATGTTCACAGTGAAGAATTTATTGCAAGAATGTGTGTCTGACTACATGTATCACAACCTATTTGCCACAAGTCGTATGTATTGAACATATTCCTAGTCCCCAGGTACAAACAGTGAATAAAATGTACCAGAAACAAGGTTCTGCCGCAAGTTCTTGTTTACACTTCGAAACAGATCCCAGTGAGAATGCTGCATGTGCTGTAGTCATGTTTCTTGTAACAGCTGACTGACGACTGTCAGCTGTTTTGTGGTTATGATCAATCCCATGATATATATTGCTACATTCATGCTGTTTTCTTTTACGCAATCGCAGATATTTTGCTATGGAGTGCTCTAAACAGAACATAAGACAATCTAGAAGTATTCTCCCTCACATTCATAATACAATACCTTTGTAAAAAATTTGAATTTAGACCTAAGTTATAGGCACACATTCATACATTCATTCTGTGTTTAATATGAAATAATCAAGAGAACATCTACATGTGCTTTGTATTGCTACGTTCACACTGAGGAATCTGTTGTAGACAAAAATACTCCATACAAAGCCCAGATACATTTACGTGATTCTTGTATCTGGATTCTTATCCCATGTACATGTTCCTTGAACCGATATCACATGTGAGTGTTTACAGTGAGGAATTTGTTGTCAGGCACATATATGACTTTAGATTCAGAGCTTGTGCTTCTTTCTGTATTAAAAACATGAATGATTCACCCAGATCAAGTTTGTAACCGACAAACACTCATTGCAGAATAAAATGACAAAATTATACTGTACTAATGCTGATTAAATCAGACGAGCTCTAGGGTGTAGGTCTTGTCGGTCATTAAAAAGCGGAGATTTATATTTATCTGAGCTGTCAGTATTTTTAATTCTCAATTTTACGGTAAGAATAGTTTATTAAACATTGTTATTTAACCTTTAAAGCTGTGTTTGGTTGTATAATTTTTTGTAAATTCCAACTTGCTTAATTTTCTTTAGCGGAGCGTGTTTTATGAGCCCGGAGCCTCGGAATCAAGCTGCCCGGCAGGTTATGCAGCGATAGCAGATAACTTGGAGCAACTGTAGTTGGTAGAAAAAGGATTAGTTTAATCTCGAAAATTAACAGTATGATCGGTATAAAATTTGTATATTATTGTGCGTAATCTGTTCATAAAAGGTGCTAGAAGTGCTGACCATTCATTTACTACATATGTGACACCTTCATAGAAAATCTGCTTTAGATCTAAATGGACACATTATCTGCCATGAATCCCGCCTAGGCATAATTCATTTCTGATGCTGTTCTAATATCTCTCCTATTTCATCAATTTTCTCAGTAAGCACATGTACAGGGTGCGGCACGTAAAACCGGCCCGTTAAGTCAACACATAAAATGAAATGTAATGTATTGAATATGACACATAAAATGAACATAAAATGAAATGTAATGTATTGAATATGACTATTATCCTTCACAGTAGGTGCTGAAAGTGTCCTCCGCCCACTTCAACACACATGTGAGCACGCTTGAGGAGATTCATATATACCCTTGTCAGTTCTTGTGCTGTGATGCTATTCATGACATCCTGGATCCTGGTCTTGAGTTCTTCAATTGTGTGTGGATTTGTTTCGTATACTCTTCTCTTTAACAGTCCCCACAAGTAAAAGTCACAAGTGGACAAGTCTGGTGACCAAGGAGGCCACAAGCCTTTGCTGATTGTCCTCTCTGGTGTGAACATCTCATACACACGGGACAATGATACAGCTGATGTGTGGCATGTTGCACCGTCTTGCTGAAAGTAACATAACCGACACTCCTCTTCTGTCAAGTTTGAATAAAAATCCTCCAGGATTCCCAAATACACGTCACTGTTCACTGTCGTATCAAAGAATATGGGCCCCATAACGCGTGTGGCGGAAATGGCACACCAAACACCAATCTTCTCATCATGCAAGGGTACCTGGTGGATTGAGTGTGGATTTTCTGTCGACCAATACCGGTTGTTTTGGGAATTGACGTACCCAGACAGGTGGAACCACGCCTCGTCACTCATGATGAGCCTTAGTGGGTCCAAGACACCACTGGCAACATTTCTTAACAGCCATGAACAGAAATTCACCCTCTTCTGCAGGTCAGGCTCCTTCAGTTCTTGCACAACACTTATCCGGTACGGTTTTAACTTCAGTCCCCTTAAAACACGTCTGCAACTTCTCTCACTTGTGTGAACCTGTTGACTCATTCTCCTGGTTGACTTACGAGGACTTCTTGTCATTATCTCCTGCACCTGCCTCTGTAATTCAGGTGTGCAGACAGATGGTCGTCTGTTCCTAGGAGCATTTTGAACCGATCCTGTACGCCGCCATTTTTCAATCAATTCCTGTATGGTGCTTTTTGCTGGTACAGAACGTCCTGGAAATTTCTCCTGAAACAAATTCTTTGTTTTCACAAAAGATCCAGTGCGAATGAATGCTTCAACAATGGCAATACGCTCGGGTATCGAATACGGCATTATGACACACTCACACTCACCCGGCTTCGCACGACGAGGCCTTTTTCTCAACTGGTTTCATTGGCTGGTGACTGCGGCAGCAGCCGCCTTACACGTGACTGCTGCATGTCACGTGTGTCGACCCTGGCTCGTCAAGCCATCTCTTGGTAGGAAGGTACATAATTTAAGTGTTGCCAGAAACACAATATACAAATGTAAACAAATGAATGTAAAAAAATGCAATATACCATAATATTACGACGGGCCGGTTTTACGTGCCGCACTCTGTAGATGTTCTCTTGATTATTTCATATTAAACACAGAATCTATTCAAGGAAGAAGTGTGCCTATAACTTAGGCCTAAATTCAAATTTTCTACAAAGGTACTGTATTACGAATGTGAGGGAGAATACTTCTAGACTTCTATACTTCTGTATAGAGCACTCCATAGCAAAATATCCATAACTTCGTAAAATAAATAGTGTGAACATAGCAACATATCTCATGGGATAACACAAACACCTGACAGTCGTCAGTCAGCTGTCTCAAGAAACATGACTACAGCACATGCACAAAGAGCATTCTTGCTGGGATCTGTTCAATATTATTGCTTTCAGAGCATAAACAAAAACTTGTGATGGAACCTTGATTCTGGTACATTTTATTCACTGTTTGTGCCTTGGGGCTAGGAATATGTTCAATAGGTTTACGACTTATGGCAAATAGGATCCTTGCTACAAATTCCTCAGTGTGAACACAGCATATGTTTACAGTCTTGCAAATAATTCACACATGGTTAGTTCTGTTTCTGACTGGTTGAAAGCAAGAATTTTCTGAGGATTTTAACTGAAGCTATTATGATGCTTCCATCCTATATACATTGAGATAACACCAAGTAAACATAGTTTATGAAGCCGGGAAACTTAATAAAGTGTTTTCAGAGTATCTGTCTGTGCAGGCCTGTTGTGGGTTAACAGTTCATTGCACTTACTGTAAGAATATTTTTGGATTATGAACTTTGTTGGGCCCTCTTTACCATCTCTAGAATTTTGTTTCTATTTCTGAAGCGTTAAGGGCAGTTTTCATGAAAACTTTTTCGAAATATTGATTTTCAATAAATTAGCTCTAATGGTTTTAATATGAATTTAAATTTAAAATCTTCTTTGAGTAGTAAAACAGCTATATTTGTGTTTCTATAAAAATGACTTAGGGGATAGTTTACTTGTTTTCATTTTTTTAATTTTCTTGGATTTAAAACTATGTGAAAAGTTTGCACAGTAAAGTCATAGAAACAGTTAAAATGAACATTTTTCCAGCACATTTCTTTACAAAATTAACACTTACTGAGATAGAAATTAAATAAGATTGCAATATATCAGAAGATATGAAAATATGAATAGTACTATTCTTTTTTTATGAACTCATGTAGTGAAAAATAAATCTGTGATTGATAATTGTTACAAAATATAAATAGACCCATATACTAAGGTTTCATGTAGGGTTTCAATAACACATACATATGAGAAAATATGTGCAAATAGCCGCCTGCGGGTTTTTCCGAGGAGGTTATGTTAAGGTTGATAAAAAAGTAGTGGGTCTGGTTATGGAGACCATCACTAATAGCTGTGGATGTTGGCATACTGACCACATGCCCCCAAATCCTGCCATCTGCCTACAGTAGGTGGCGCAGTGATTGAATTGTAAGCCTAGTGGCATTCTAGTATATGCAAGAGGTTGTGTAAATTTCACAACATCGTAAGTATTACCCTACCATCAAGTGGGGAGATACTTCTACTCCAATTATTGAGCCACTGATACTCTGCTGCTAATGGTAGATTGTTGTATTGTTTGTATTAAAAGACAATTTTTTTAATACATTGTTTAACATGTCTCTTACAAATAGTGCTAAATTTATCATTGCAGTATCATTTTTCTGTTCACTAATACGAGAAAGAGATGGGAGGGGGAAAAGAAAAGTGGATCTCAAAGAAGTTGAGCAGTTTGCTAGTTTACGATATTAAAAGAATAAAAAACAGTATTGCAATTTACATTCACATAGAAACATAATGTTTAAATTAAATCATAGTTACAATGTGTTAAAGCATTCAATATAGGTGTTGTTTTCCATTAGAAATAGACCTAAAGGTAATTGTAATTTGCTTGCAATACAGAGCCTTATTTTGATTCTCTTTTATTATGCAGCAAAGCACTCGCAGAATGCATTGAAGTCTAATACCATTATATTATAATAATAATAATTATTATTATAATGAAGATGATAATAATAACAAAATAATAATAATAATAATAATAATATTAGCAACAACAATAATACAACAACATGCCTAGTACCTAAATGGAACCACAGGTCTAATAGATTTTTCAATACCCCAATGTGAAGACTTCTGAGGAAGAAGTTAGATAATTTACAAAACTTTTAAATAATTTTTTTCAATATAATGTATATTATTAAATGCAACCATTAAATCCACCAAGCAATAATTTAGCTATTTATAATTATTATTGTAATTTTATAAATTTCACCGCCTGTTGTAAGATCTCCTTTGTTCTGTGTCGTCGAATTTTTCATAACAAAAGAACAACACAGTTCATAAGGACTCGAATTATTAAAATCTCACAGTTTTTATGATCATTTAAAATAATTATGAAAGAAAGAAAAAACTAATATACTGGGGATCGAACCCGAGACCTCTTGCACTGCAGTCTAGCTTGCTACCACTGTGCTGCTGAGGAAGATGACTTTTTTCCATTAATGATGCATGTACATGAAATGGTTGCTTCTTGTTCCCGCATCGCATTTTCATTTTGTCGATGTATATCAACGAGTCATGTTCTTATAATATATTGCGGGTGCTTGGGCAAAGAGAGTTAAGTCAACTGTCCACAGAGTTGTAGATACAAATGTTCTCTACATTTGTGTTAAGTCCACTAAGTCATGTGCCAAAAAGCACGGCAGTTTGGGACTTGTGTCTCATGGGTTTATTCATCTCTACAGCGATGTGGGGCCGGTAAAGTGTGTTAAGTCACAGGGGTTGAGAAGATTTTAGTTTTAATGTCAATGAGATAAGTTCTATATAGAAGGGACTTAACCCTCTTTACCCAACTATACATTTTCTAGATGTAAATTTTATTTTGACATATCTCTGTAGTCATATGTCAGAAAGAATACGAAGATCATATAAAACAGGCAGAGATGGCATATTCTGCGAAGTCTATAGACCTAGAGCTGTCTAAGGATGATTGCAGAAGAAAAACAATTTTCTGTGACATGCAGCAGTGCCGACCAACTCTGGTGGCAAGCAGCCCTTTGGCCTTCTATAGAAGAAGACTTTGGACTTACAATCTATCGGTCCATGAATTTGATGAGATTCAGTGGTTCTGTTTTATGTAGAATGAGGCAATGGCATCTAGAGGAGCCAATAAGGTAGCTTCCTGCCTCTACTAGTGTCTGGTGAATCTCAATCCACACATGACCTATTTAACATATTGGTTTTTGTGTACTGTGTTATCTCTAGAGAACTATGAGGGCTGTTCAATAAATTATGATCATAATTTTTTTACAAGTCCGCCACCTTGGGTGAGTCGGTAGCGCACCTGCCTTCCACTCCGGCGGCCCGAGTTCGATTCCCGGCCGGGTTGGGGATTTTTCATTGAGGAATCCCTCTCCCGGGTTCAGGACTGAGTGTTTAGGGTTAAGAAATAGGTTAACATGCACATTGTGCGCAGTTCTCAAATTATTATTGGGTCAATCCACTAGAAATGAACCAGGCCAAGTTGCTCAACATTTTTTATTTTCCTAATTTTTTTACCAGTTATTTCCCAACTAAAGGTGAGTTCAAAACTATGGTAAAAAAAATTTTAGGCTCATACTTTTTTTTTTGCCGGCCATTTTAAATTTGTTTTGTAACTGTATTTCAGTCAAAAACATGTTTTGCACAAATGTATGTAACTCTGTTAATTTTATAGATAAGACAAAATAAAGACCAAAATTATCAGAATGAAATGCTCTACATTTTTTGTTTTAACATAATATTACCTAAGTAGTGATGAAAGTGAAGCAAAAAATTCACAACTACAAATTGAAAATTGACTTAAAACGGGAGTTTTAGTGCCGCAAAATTATTAGAAGGTAGAAAGACTCGCCCTTAATCTTTTTTTCTTGTATAGATCTACTATAGGACTATTTGCTGTAGAAGTTTCAAGCTTGAGAACTTTGCTGTTTTTTTTATACAATTATTCAAAAATGCCCAAAAGCGTATTTTGGCATTATTTGAAGTAGATATCTCAAAAGGGCCTGAGTGAAAAATTATGAAATTTATACAGATAACACCACTTTATGATATAAAGACGTGACAAAAATTTGGTGACTGAGACTCAACTGGTTCCAGAGTTATAGTGCATCGAAGTTGGCCATAACTGCAAACTATGCACCGAAATTTCAACACTCTTCCAAGCTTTGAGGAAATTATAAATTTGTCATGCTAACTGATTAAATGTAGCCTACATATGTGTAACAAACTTAGGCTCACAAAATTTTATATTTAAAATTACAAAGTGAATTTTTACTATTAAATTACCATTTAATTTCGTGTGCCTATAACGCAATTTTTGGCCAAATTCAAAGCACTGTTACTCTGGAACCAGTTGAGTCTCAGTTGCCAAATTTTTATAACATCTTTATGTTATAAAGAGGTGTTATCTGTATAAATTTCATAATTTTTTACTCAAGCCCTTTTTAGATATTATACTTGGCCAAATTTTTATCACATCTTTATGTTATAAAGAGGTGTTATCTGTATAAATTTCATAATTTTTCACTGAAGCTCTTTTGAGATATTATACTTCAAATATTGCCAAAATACGCTTTTGGGCATTTTTTTGAAAAATTGTATTAAAAAAAGAGCAAAGTTCTCAACCTTGAAACTTCTATAGCAAGTAGTCCTATAGTAGATCTATGTAAGAGCAAAAAATTAAAAGCTAGTCTTTCTTCCTTGTAATAATCTTTCAGCACTAAAACTCCCATTTTATGTTAATTTACAATTTGTGGTTGTGAGTTTTTTTTCTTCACTTTCCTCACTACTTAGGTTAACGTTATGTAAGAACAAAAATCTAGAGCACTTCATTCTGATAATTTTGGTCTTTATTTTGTCTTGTTATCTATAAAATGAACATAGTTACATACATTTGTGCAAAACAAGTTTCTGGCCAAAAAACTGTTACAAAGCAAATTTAAGATGGCCGCCAAGAAAAAAGAATGAGCCTAAAAAATGTTTTACCCTAGTTTTGAACTCACCTAATATTGGGGAGTAACTGGTAAAAAAATTAGGAAAATCAAAAATGTTGAGCAAAAAATGTTATTCAATTTGGTTCATTTCTAATGGATTGACCCTATTTTGGTATTATTTGAAGTAGAGTATCTCAGAAGGGCCTGAGTGGAACTTATGAAATTTATACACATAACACCTCCTTACGATATAAAGACGTGATAAAAATTTGGTGACTGAGACTGAACTGGTTCCAGAGTTACAGTGCATCGTAGTTGGCCAAAAATTGCAAACTATGCACCGAAATTTCAACGCTTTCAGGAAATTATAAATTTGTCATGCTAACTGATGAAATGTAGCCTACATGTGCAACTCTTTTGTGTAACATACTTAGGTTCACTAAAATGTTGTATTTAAAATTACAATGTGGATTTTTACTATTAAATTACTGTTAAAATTTGTGTGCGTATAAAGCAATTTTTGGCCAAATTCAATGCACTGTAACTCGGGAACCAGTTGAGTCTCAGTCACCACATCACATCTTTATATCATAAGGAGGTGTTATCTGTACAAATTTCATAATTTTTCACTTCGGCCCTTTTGAGATATTCTACTTCAAATATTGCCAAAATACGCTTTTGGGCATTTTTGAAAAATGTTATAAAAAAAAAACAGCAAAGTTCTCAAGCTTGAAACTTCTACAGCGAGTAGTCCTATAGTAGATCTACACAAGAAAAAAAAATTAAGGGTGAGTCTTTCTTCCTTTTAATAATTTTGCGGCACTAAAACTCCCGTTTTAAGTTAGGTAATATTATGTTAGAACAAAAATGTAGAACATTTCATTCTGATAATTTTGGTCTTTATTTTGTCTTGTTATCTATAAAATTAACAGAGTTACATACATTTGTGCAAAACATGTTTTCGGCTGAAAAATGGTTACAAAGCAAACTTAAACCGGCCGCCAAAAAAAAGTATGAGCCTAAAATTTGTTTTACCATAGTTTTGAACTCGCCTTTAGTTAGGAAATAACTGGTAAAAAAATTAGGAAAATAAAAAATGTCTAGCAACAAATTTTATTAAATTTGGTTCATTTCTAATGGATTGACCCTATTATAATTTTTTTACGTTCATAGTTTATCACGCTAAACGTTTTCCAGATGATATGTGTTAGCTTGATGCGTCATGCACGCGTGGTTAAGTTTCAACGTCATGTCTCAAGATTCCTGTCTGTGAGACCCCTGCAAGTGCAGACATGTTCAATATCGCCTACGGCTTCAATGGAGGTGACGCGCGACGAGCAATATGCGGCATTACAATTCTGCTTTAGACTAAAAAAATCTTCAGATGAGGCCTATGCAATGTTACAGGAGGCCTATGGAGACTTAGTTTTTCCCTACAGCACAGCTAGAAGATGGTATAAAATTTTTAAAGAGGGAAGACAATCAATATCAAAGAAGGTGGACCCGGCACTCCAGTTATTGCTCTGTTCAGGAGTCAGCAGCTTTGGGACTCACCTCGCACAAACACGTGTCATGTGCAATTTTTCTGTCACCAATGGGTGAGTGGCACCCAGTGAAATTTTCAAGATTTCAGAAAGCGATCTTCAACTTATTCGTCGATCCTTTCTCACTATGACAGCAGCGGTGTTGACGTTTTCTTCTGTCAGAGCAGTAACTGGAGCGCCGGGTCCACTTTCCTTTGATATTGATTGTCTTCCCTCTTTAAACATTTTATACCATCTTCTAGCTGTGCTATAGGGAAGAACAAAGTCTCCATAGGCCTCCTGTAACATTGCATAGGCCTCAGCTGAAGATTTTCTTAGTCTAAAGCAGAATTTTAAAGCCGCATATTGCTCGTCGCGCGTCACCTCCATTGAAGCCGTAGGCGATATTGAACATGTCTGCACTTGCAGGCATCTCACAGACAGGAATCTTGAAACATGACGTTGAAACTTACATCACGCGTACATGACACATCAAGCTAACACATATCGTAAGGAAAACGTTTAGCGTGATAAACTATGAACGTAAAAAAATTATGATCATTCTTTATTGAACAGCCCTCGTAGTTCTTAACCCTTAAACGATAATAGTACTGGGTATAATCGTGTTTCTGTGTATCTGTAACTATATTGTACTCTTTTCATACTTTCTATTGCATTATTCTAAAGTTCAGTTGTAATAATCCTGGTTGAATGGAAGAGAAGGCCTAATGGCCTTAATTCCACCAGATAAAATAAAACAATTCTAATTCTAATTCTAAGCACGTGACAGGGTACTCAGATACTCATGGACAACAAAATAAAAATACCCACATTGCTGCATAATCAACCATAAGTTTCTGGTTAAGACCTTACGCGTATGGAATGTGATGGTGATCATAGTCTCATCAAGAAGAAGAAGAAGAAGAAGAAAAAGGAAAAGATGAAGAAAAGGAAGGAGGAGGAGGAGAAGAAGAAGAAGAAGAAGAAGAAGAAGAAGAAGAAGAAGAAGAAGAAGTGAATGATTTAAATTACAATTAAAATCATTGCCATGTCAAGCCAACATATTGTGTGGTTATGCAGCTGTGTTGACTGGCTCTGAACTGAAGCTCGACTAGATGAGTCAAGCTTCAGTTCAGTCAGTCAATGTAGCTTCATTACCCCACAATGTAATGACAAGTTGGCCGAAATATATTTGCTTTTTAACATTTTAAGTAATTTTATATTGACAAGGTGGAGTTATCGCATTTTAAACTCTAATAAAAGTCAGTATGACTCTATTTTACCAATATTTTGTTCTTCAACTGGCTGTTTTTCAGAGGTTGCCTTGCCTCAACTTTGGGTTAATAATATAATTGTAAGTGATGCAGGTGGCATGAAGCTTGTGCTGAGGAGAATCCTAATAGTGTTTAAATGGTTTCTTAGTAATCTTGTTGTTTATTCTTGACAAATCTTTATTGTTTGGTGTTTTACAGTTCCTTCTGATGGAGCAGAATGGTATGGCTCACCTCATTGAGACAGTTCAAGCTGATATGACTAATCTCAGAATCATCAAGGAGGGCATGACGCGGCTATTACAAGGACACTGATCAACAGTTTGGCTTTTAATTTAGATTTTGTGTTATTTTTTAAAAATCATAAACAAGATACAGCATTTTGCTGACTTTCCTCCCATGTCCCTTATTACTGAAACTTCCCTGAACACCATAAAATTCAGTAAAACCTTTTCCATAGCTTCAATATTGGCTTTTGTGTAATTTATTATTTTTTTTATTTAATAAATAAGGTACAGAAAATACAGCTTCTTACTGAGCTTCCTTCACATTACTGTTCCTGAAACATCACAGAGCACCAAGAAATTTAAGAGTTAACATTTTCCAGACCAATATCGTGCATAATGTTTAACAGTTCATCACTTACTGCTGGGGACAGTTACCATTTAATAGGAATGGGCTGGTCTAATTAGACGAGAATTGGGTTGTGTAGAATTTACTGTAGAATTAAAGTATAGTGGGTAGTAGGGGTATTTTAACTGTTCATATATATAAACTGATTGTACTGGCTATCCGGGTTGGGTGGCATCATGTTTTTAGCGTCAAATGTTTCAGACATCCTATTGTGTCCTTCAGAGAAAGATTCACATTAAAAAGAAGTGCATGTGAAGAATAAACAGTCGCTGTTGTCATGACGTCAGTGGGTGAATTCTTTAAAGTTTTAAT
Organism: Ectobius pallidus; assembly: GCA_964059195.1. Classification (NCBI taxonomy): domain Eukaryota; kingdom Metazoa; phylum Arthropoda; class Insecta; order Blattodea; family Ectobiidae; genus Ectobius; species Ectobius pallidus. The sequence continues at coordinate 165,793,642 of CAXKWD010000003.1, forward strand.
TGTATATATCACTGATCTTGTACCCATCTTCCCTGTTTATGTTATGGGGATGTTTAATAATTTCTATGGCTTCTGTAACAAGTCTAGGGAATCTTCTGTTTTCGTGTTATATCATCAAAAAGTATTTTGTGGCCCATTTTGTCCGAATGGGATGCTATGGCAGAGTAGTCAGTGTTGTTTTGTTTCTGGTGTCTAATATGTTCTTTTCTTCTGGCATCCAGACAGCATCCCGTTCGTCTTATGTATACTTTTCCACACATACGCGAAATTCAGTAGACCCACTTTTTGTAAAATGTTGATTTCTTCTTTCTCTCTTCTTAAAAAGCCTTCCAATTTGTTAACAGGAGTAAAAATTGTTTCAATGTCATGTTTCTTTAAAAAATTTTGAATCTGGTCCGTGACTCCAGCAATGTAGGGAAGATAGGCATTAGACTTGGGTGGCAGCTTTTCAGTAGGATCTGTTAGGCCTATTTGGTTTCCAGATAGTCTGATTTCTACTTTCTTGAAACATCTTCGTATTTCACGTGATGGATAACCATTACACCGAAAGAGTCAAAAGTTTTCACTGTCACAGATTTCAACAGCCCTCGAGGTCACGGTTGTTTGTAATCCCGTCGGTTTTCTGTACACAGCATTGCTTAATGACCCATCTGATTTTCTTCTAACCAGCACATCTAGAAATGGCAGGCTATCATTTTTTCCTTCTCCGTAGTGAACTTTAATTTTTGTTGCATGTTATTAAGATGTTTTAAAAAAGATGTCAATGTATCTTCTCCGTTAGGCTAGATTACGAATGTGTCGTCTACGTATCTCATCCAACACAGAGGTTTCAATTTACTATTTCTTAGTGCTGCATTTTTGAAATTCTCCATGAAAATGTTAGCCACCACAGGAGATAGGGGAGAACCCATAGGCATGCCCATGTTTGGTTTGTAAAAACCTTTGTGGAATTCGAAGAAAGTTTCCAGTAAACAGCTTTCTGTTAATTTAGCCCATTCTACTGGTAGGTTATTGTCTATTAGTTTTTGTTCTACTAGTTGTGTAGCTTCTTGTACTGGGACACTCGTAAATAATGACACTTTATGGAAGCTGACTATTATGTCTGTGTCATTCAATTTAATATTTTTTTATAATATCCACAAAATGTATGGAGTCGTTCACATAAGAGTCTGTAGTCCCGCTGAGTGGCGTTAGTCGTTTCGATAAAAAGCGAGCTAGAGAGTGTGTGGGAGAGTTCACTGCACTCACTATAGGCCTAAGTGATTGACCAACTTTATGTATTTTCGGTAGGCCATAAAACCGTGGAGTCAAAGCCCCTTTCGGAATTAGCTTCACCTTATTGTCTATTGGGGTACACCGTAGCGTAGTGGTTGAGGCACTGCGCTACAAACCGGAAGGTCGCGGGTTCGATTCCCGATGAGGTCGTTGAGATTTTTCAATTGGCCTAATCCTTCTGGTGGCACTATGGCCCTGGGGTCGACTCAGCCTCTAACAGAAATGAGTACCAGGAGCAATCCTGGGGGTAAAGGCGGCCGGTGCGTAAGGCTGACAACCTTACCACCTTCATGTGCCGAATGTCCAAAATCTGGGATCCTCAACCTCCTGGAACCCTCTGGGCCTCCATGGCCTGTATAGGGATCACTTTACTTTACTTATTGTCTATTGGAATGGATGTCGCTTGTTTTATAGCAGTAGTAATTCTTCTGTTAACCGAATTGATTGGGATGCAGGTTAGTTTCTCATATGTACTGTCTTCTAATATACTCTGTATTTTCTTTTTGTAATTGGCTTTGGCCATTATGACATTACCTTTAGTGGTGTTACCTGCTGCTGGTAAGATAAGGATGTCTTTAGTTTTCTTTAGTTTTACTAATGCTTTGCGTTCTAGTGTTGTCACGTTGGGGGGCAGTAACTTGCCATTGCCATTTGTATCTGATTGTATTTGCTGTTGTCTGCGCTAGTCTAGTCAGTGAAATTTCCACACCAGTAATAATGTCTTCTACTGGGATAGTATTGGGTGTTTTGGCAAAATTAAGGCCTTGCTAAGAACTGGTATTTCATTTTCATCCAATGAATATGAATATGAATTTATTTGTTCTAAACAACAACTTTACATTAGCCCACATTTCTTCTTTAGAAAAGGATCTGTACCTACCTTATGGTTTCTGACGGATGCTTTTCAACACATTACATAACTAAAATATATCTCTCAACAGTTCATTGTGTCTCAATTTAAACGTTAACGTTTGTTTTCGTACACATCTGGGTGTGCAAACTATTCCCGCATCTGTTAATTCAAGCCTACTCCACTCTTTAAGAACTGCCTAGAGCAAATATTCCACGGGGCACTCGCTACCCTGTATGATGGAGACTTGTGATTGGATATCATTTATACATTGGATAATATTAAATCGCAACTCTCCTTTAAATACTTTATACTTTACTAAATTTTATTAAGATTATACCTGCTCATGATTAGTAAACTCTCTTCTTTATCACTATTAATTTCACTTTCCTATTTTTAACTTCCACTGACACACTGATTTCAATCACTAACTGTGGCCTCCCTAGCTACGTTTTACCATTTAAAACTTTTTAATGTCATACAGCTCCTCGTAATTATTGGTGTTTCCTCCTCACTGCTTCCACTGTTGATGTCACTTGGTGCGTTCTTATTCCAAGGCTCCCAAGGAATCTGGAAGCATAGCGTCACAGATGACGTGCTTGCTTTCTGGCTAGGCTGAGTTGTTGGTTGTCTGCTTTCACCTCCTGGTGACATCGGTAAATGCTCACTCTGACTTAAATGTTTGTTAACCTGATCCTCTGCACGCATTCCACCAGTCTCTAATTCCACTGATTCTACTGACAAGGTCATAACAGTCATGCTGTTCGTTTCCGCGCTTCTCCTCATATCTATCTTCCTCCCATCCACATACAGCTGTAAATTTCGAATGGTAGCCTTCTTTCCCGTGCTGCTTTCCATCTTAATTTTTCCACTAATTTCCTCGTAATTCGCTCTGTCGGAGATAGATCTCGGTTAATATATATTGCCGTCCCTTTCAATTTGTTAGTTCTCTTCAGTGTAGCAAAAACCACTTGCGTGGATGCACATTTCGCTATAATTACCTTCTTTTGTTGCCCCATTTATTTTATTAACTATTCTTTCTTCCATTCTTGCAAGGCTTTTGATGACCTCTTCAGAAACTCCTGGCCCAGGGTTCATTTCAGCCCCTCCAATTATCAGCAGCACTATAATCACTAGGGCCCAGGTCGCCATGTTAGATTGATCTTCTCTTACTGTTCCTTTGGTCCCTGCTCTCCTTTTTGACCCAAATGAGCCTATCCTCATTCTGTATACTTCGATTTCGTTGGCCATGTCCCTTGTATCATTTTTTCTTAAATCCACTTAGCACCTCTTCCACACGTCTGCACATTACTACTATTATTTGGATAAAATATTCAAATATTTGTACACAACGCTAAAGTCGGACACAAGAATGAACATTACTACTGCTTTTAATGAAGTGGAGGGAAAGGAAATAGACATTAAATCCATGTCTGGGATATTAATACAAGTAAGAATCAGCTTGAAAAATTTTATGTCATAACCGGGATTTGAACACCTCCACTTCATTAATAGTATATAAAAATAATAACTTGGCTTCAAAGTACCTACAAATGTAGGACACTATTGGATGTGTGTTCTCAACGGAGAAACCTCCCGTGGTCTGCCTTGTATCCTGAATCAGTTGAGGAATTTGATGTTGTACTGGCATGTTGTCATGGTAGCTCAATGGTAGAGCATCAGCGCGTTAAGCTGAAGATCCGTGTTCAAATCCCGGTTATGACATAAAATTTTTCAAGCTGATTCTTACTTGTATTAATATCCCAGACATGGATTTAATGTCTATTTCCTTTCCCTCCACTTCATTAATAGTATATAAAAATAATAACTTGGCTTCAAAGTACCTACAAATGTAGGACACCATTGGATGTGTGTTCTCAACGGAGAAACCTCCCGTGGTCTGCCTTGTATCCTGAATCAGTTGAGGAATTTGATGTTGTACTGGCATGTTGTCATGGTAGCTCAATGGTAGAGCATCAGCGCGTTAAGCTGAAGATCCGTGTTCAAATCCCGGTTATGACATAAAATTTTTCAAGCTGATTCTTACTTGTATTACTACTGCTTGCTTAGAACTGAGGCATTTTCATCCAGTGTCTTGCTTGATATATTTATCATGGTTTTAGACTTACCTAGTTCAGGCTTTTTTTGTTTTTGTTGTTATTTACGAGTGTCCCAGTATAAGAAGCTATACAACTAGTAGAACAAAAACTAATACACAATAACCTACCAATAGAATGGGCTAAATTAACAGAAAGCTTTTTCCTGGAAACTTTCTTCGAATTCCACAAAGGTTTTTACAAACAAAACATGCCTATGAGTTCTCCCCTATCTCCTGTGGTGGCTAACATTTTCATGGAGAATTTCGATAATGCAGCACTAAGAAATATTGAATTGAAGCCTCTGTGTTGGCTGAGATACGTAGACGACGCATTAGTAATCTGGCCTCATGGAGAAGATACATTGACATCTTTTTTAAAACATCTTAATAACATACATAAAAACATAAAGTTCACTATGGAGAAGGAGAAAAATGATAGCCTGCCATTTCTACATGTGCTGATCAGAAGAAAAGCAGATGGGTCATTAAGCCATGCTGTGTAAAGAAAACCGACAAACACAGACATATCTAAACTGGTCTTCACACCATCCTCCATCAGTTAAAAGAGGGATTATAAACACACTGACCTCAAGGGCTGTTGAAATCTGTGACAGTGAAAACTTTCGACACAAACTTAAGTCTTTATCATATACCTTTCAGTATAATGGTTATCCATCACGTGAAATATGAAGATGTTTCAAGAAAGTGGAAAACAAACTATCTGGAAACCAAATAGGCCTAACAGATCCTACTGAAAAGCCGCCACCCAAGTCTATGGACTATCTTCCCCACATCGTTGGAGTTACGGACCAGATTCGAAAATTTTTAAAGAAACATGACATTGAAACAATTTTTACTTCTGATAACAAAATGGAAGGCTTTTTAAGAAGAGAGAAAGACAAAATCAACATTTTACATAAAGCGAGGTCTACTTAATTCCATGTATGTGTGGAGAAGTATACATAGAACAAACGGGACGCTCTCTGGGTCTGTCAGAAGTGAAGGAAACGTCCAGAAAGTCAACGAAATTGTGCGGAAAGACCGACGTCTGAGTATTCGGATGATTGCCCACATGTTAAACATTAACAAAGAGACAGTGAGACAAATTTTGCATGATGAATTAAACATGAGAAAAGTTTGTGCAAAATTGGTCCCGAAAAACCTCACTCAGGAACAAAAAGACACTCGGAAGAACATTTGCTCTGACATCATGGAACGACTCGCGGATGATCCAGACTTGCTCACAAATGTCATCACAGGTGACAAAACATGGATTTTCCAGTATGACCCGGAAACGAAACGTCAATCTATGCACTGGAAGACCTCCTCATCGCCAAAAATGAAAAAAGCGCGAATGAGCAAATCAAAACTGAAGGCAATGTTGATAGTTTTTTTTCGATATCCAGGGTGTTCTGATGATTGAATGGGTTCCTGAGGGTCAAACCGTAAATCAGCAATACTATAAAGATGTCCTAATCAAGCTAAGGGAAAGAGTAAGGAAGAAAAGACCAGATGCATGGAAGAACGGCTCATGGATTCTTCACCAAGACAACGCACCAGCCCACAACGCCCTGTCTGTGAAGCAGTTTTTAGCTGAAAAGTGCATTCCTGTGCTAGAACATCCTCCGTATTCTCCTGATCTTGCTCCATATGACTTTTATCTCTTCCCAAAAGTGAAAAGTGTATTGAAGGGAACACATTTTCAGTCTGTGGAACTCGTAAAAGTAAAAACGGCAGAGTTGTTGCGCAGTATCACAAAGGATGACCTACAGCATTGCTTCGAACAATGGAAGGCACGTATGCAACAGTGTACAGATAGGGGAGGGGAGTATGTTGAAGGGGATAAAAGTGTATTGTAACATTCTTGCAATAAATCACATTTTTCACATCAGTCTCGTTATTTAATTGCCACACCTCGTATTTAAACTCGCTTTGCTTGTTGGGGGCTCTGTCCTCAAACCTCCACTGAGGTTCTCGGGAAAGGTTTTTAAAAGCTCTATGGGAGATAGAGTGCATGTATTTAGTCTGTTGTATTGGCTAAATATTTTGTTTACGTAGATTTCATAGCCTATCTTCGTAAACATTCAATTTAGCATAATTTTTCTGTGGTTTACAGCCTAAAAGCTATGTGTACCAAATTTCAAGCTTCTAGCTCATTTGGAAGTGGGGAAACATTAATGTCAGTGAGTGAGTGAGTCATTCAGTCAGCCATGTGGCTTTACATTATAGGGATAATTATCAGTTGTTAAACACAAGCAATTAAATTTTTTGCAGCTAAGATTTTGGCTATGTTTGCTTCTACATATTTGTGTGAACAACTGTTTTCACAAATGAAATATGTCAAGTCCAAATACAGGTCTCATTTTACTGACGAACGTGTTGGCACAGCTGAAAATAGCATCAGAGGTAACCCCAGATTTTAACGAAATAATTGCACAGGTAAAAGATTACTTAAAAATACAATATTTTTTGTATTATTTGTTTATTGTAGTGTAAATTATAAAGTGAAATTAGTGTTTCCCTAAGAATGAGCAACCGCCACTGCACTTATTGTCTGTTTTGTGTCTCCATTTACCGGTTCTTTTCAAACTATGTATTGTTGAACAACTTTGTGGGTTGCATTTCAAGTGGATAGGGGTTTGCCCATGGCTGTAACAAGATGATGGGAAATAAAAGACAAAGATAGATAGTGGCACGTTAGTCCAGGACCTGACTGCAGTCCTGTAGGAAAATTTGAGGGAGATTTTTGTAGCAAGACTGAGATCGGATATATATACACTAAACTTCACTAAAAGGTATATTTACCAGGATGATCATTTCAATGGGTCTTCCCATCATCATCAGCTGATTCCGACTGAGTCAGCTGATACCTTTTAGTGAAGTTTAGTGTGTATATTTCCGATCTCAATCTTGCTACAGATATCAACACTTCACTGTAGATTTCCATCTAATATTAATAGGGAGATTTTTTATACAGGAATGTTTAGTAGGTGTAGTAGTATTTTGAGCTTGGGTGGACATCCGTCATCTGGTACATTTTCCAGCTATGACATCATCAAAGATGGCAGTCGTTCGATCACAAAACTGCTCACATCTAAGTTAATACTTGATTGATTTTCATGCATATTGAGTCAGTATGTTGTAATTACTATTTGTAAGGTGTATAGAAATGTGTTTTAGCTGTCACTACAAATAAGTAAACAAAAGTTTAAAAAATGAAGTGATTCTTCATCACCATAGCCTTGCACAATATTTAAGCTTTAAGCAGTCTCCTAACGAAGTCCTGATTCTCAGTCATTTTAAGACTGATTCATACATGATTGGTGCCTTCTAACTTTGTCCATGAGGAATCTACCTTACCTGGTATAGGAGTTTCTCATGACAGTGTGTGTGTACTTTTTCAAGACAACCCACTAGATATACCAGTTAAACCATGCGTATCGGAGATTGGTATCACACGAGGTTTGAAAACGATTCAAGAGCTTCTTCCATGCCAAAACGTACAATCGTATTACAAACCAGCAAAGCATCCTGATCTCCCAACCGATCACAAAGTTTACTCTTTTATTATTATTATTATTATTATTTTATACAATGAATGAGGATGAGAAGAAGCAATACGAAAATTCAGACATGTTATTATGGCACTTACCAAGAACTGCACGACCTCTTCTACACAGTTCCGATGTTGATACAGATTATGAGCCTTCTACTCCAGAAAAAACCTTGAACAGCTTGTACCATCGTGGAGTGCTTCCAATGCACTTAGTTCAAAAGAGGATCTACAGCAGAAACAAGTTGGATTTTGCCTGTGATTCTAAACCCAGTATCTCAGCATGCGACTATTTACATAGCTTTATTGAATTTCAATAGTATCCTCGACCATTTAGGCCAAAACTACCTTCCAATAGCCTGTGACGAAGGTGTTTACGCTATTGCACGCTAACTCCAGGTAAGCAATCCAGATAAGTTTTCAAATATTGTACTGGTGTTGGGAGCATTCCATATGACCAAAATTGTGCTTGGTTGTTTAGGTAAATATCTTTGTGGAAAGGAATAGCCAGTGTGGTCATTGAATGCTCAATGTTTGGGGTAAATGTGGTAGAGTCGGTTTTAAATGGGAACAACTATGTGATGGGAGTAAAAGGAATGATGTTGAGAGAAACCATGTTTAGGTTGATGGTGAAATCATTTTTGGAAGAACATTCCATTGAGCCTTATGCATGTGAGTTTGAAAAGTTACTTCACATCCAGCAGAATATTTCTTTGGCATGGGAATAAAAAGCAGACCATATAAATGTAGATGTCAATGTGGAGAAACTCCCTCACAGACTTTGAGAAATGTTTGGCTGTGGAAGGCAAACATCAGAACAATTTTTGTACTGGGACAATTTTATCAAACTGCTCCAACTTCTTAGAAATCTGATTCGTTCCAATAGACAAGGACTCTGGGAACTGCATCTAGACACATTACAGAAACTTCAACCAGGATTTGCCTTCTTTGATTGTATTAACTATCAGAGATGGTCTTCTTTATATCTGGAAAACATGATAAGACTACCCAAGACAGACCCAGAGGTGCATGAAATGTTCATGAAGGGGAAGTACGTTGTTAAGCAGTAAGACCATAAATTTTCAGCTGTTGCTTAGGATATGGCATTGGAATAAACCATTAATAGATCATAAAATAGCTCATCTGGCAACTTAGGGCTTACTAAACAAAAACAGTTTGTAGCAGAATGAGAGGTAACACATCATGAGTGTCTGATATCAAATCTATTTCAGGAAGTAACAGGCTCCATTGCTTTTGTAAAACGTTTGAACATCCACCATGAGTTTTCTAAGAAGGAAACCCAGAGCTTAGAGGCAAAGATGACCTCAATTTTGAAATATATTTTTCAAAAGGTAACCCTTTGGATATGCTTCCTAATCCGTTACACAATCTGCTGACAAATGCACTGGTTTCACAAGATACAAAGGGAAAGATATTAAATGTATGTAAGACCGGTGACAACTGCGCAAAACACGGTACAAAGACAAAGCAATAAGAATCTCAAGTGCATTTCATAGCACTAAAACACCAAGCACAGATTATCAGATTAGGTTATACAAGTAAGTTTGGCACACACAAAAAAAAAGCAGCTCCTCATATTGCATAGTGCATATTTGGAACACTTTGGCGTATCATTTGACTGGGGTGACAGAACAAAGCCTTAAATCTGCAGAAGAATATTACAAAAAGGGTCATCTTGTAAATCTTTAGATGAACTTAGATTGTGCTGTATCATCTTGCGAAGAATATAGACATTGAAGATTACAAGTAAAAGTGCTGAAGGCCATTTGTCGAGATCATATTTCTACACATACCTTCAGCGACACTGTATTCTTGATGTACTTGTTGGCTTATGTGAATTTGGTTTTGCCATGATAGAAGATGATTTGATTCCAGAAAAGAACTTACAGAAATCTCCCATTGATTTTATTGGAGCATGTAATTGTTTAAAATGTACCAATTCCTCTTGCATTTGTAGGGAAAATGAAGTAACCTGTTGCACCTACTATAAGTGTGGGAGTAAGGAAGGGGTTTGACCCAACTTTCTTTTCAGATAATCTGTACATGTTTCAATATAATCACTGTTTGTATTCATGATAGCATGTATTTACATAGTAAAAGGGAATAATAAAAATTTACAAAATTACATTTTTTAAATGTTGTTGTTTGTTTATTTATTTATTGTGACAGTTAAACAAATTGGTATTTACCTTGCAAATAGTAATTACAACATACTGACTCTATTTTCATGAAAATTGATCGCATTTTAACCTAGATAAGGGCAAGTTCTGTGATCGAGCAGCCGCCATCTTTGATGACGTCATAGCTGGAAAATGTGCCAGGTGGTGGATGTCCACCCAAGCTCAAAATAATTACTAGGACACCTACTAAACATTCCTGTAAAAAAAATCTCCCTACTCAAATTTTCCTACAGGAGTGCAGTCAGGTCCAGGACTATATAGCAAAGATGCCAAAGCCTACAAGGCACTGAAGCATTGTAGAGATCTGTGAAATTTGTAAGATGTGATTACACTAATTGTTCTCATTTTGCAAATGTTTGAAAACTTTTCTTGTTCCATATCCCATAATTCCAAAAAAACATGCTTTTGAATGGTGTTCCCGCTCCCAAGGTAGCTCGCAGGCGAATAGGGAACGACGGGAAAGCCTCTCCGGGTTGAAGGATGTAATGCTAATCAGGTTCAATAAATCTTTATTGAGCCCCTTGATAAGAGAACATGTGAGCATAAATGGACATAGAATAAACAGAATAGACCCTTTGACACAAGATAGAATCTTCTGAGATCTTGCTTAACACGGAGTACTTCCTCTTCCGTGCAGTGCCAGGGAAAATCCTGAAGTACTGAGGGATCAAGGGGAGGTGAATTAGCACGATCCTTCTTGAGTGGTAAGGTGTGCTTGCCTTACATAGACTGGCGTAGACACGGAGGACCAGAGCAATTGTTTAAAAGTCGGACTTGCTCGAACGACTGAGTGATTGAGTCAGTTTAATGATTAGGCTTGTATGGGTTGCGACTTCACCACAACGGCATTACACTTTAGCAATTATTTTAAAGTCGCCCTTGCTGAACAACTGAGAATGATTTCACCTGTGACATGAAATGAATTTACACTTATTTGTAACTGTACATTTGTTGAAAAGCTCACGGCAGTTCACTGGGTGAGCCACAATGCTTTGATTTAAACAGATAAAATTTCAACCTTGAGATTATGAACAATAGCACTCTTGCTGTGTTTTAATTATACAATTAGTTGCGGTAATTCATTCAGTTGAACATAATAAGTCACCACTGTGTGATGGCTGACAGTACTTACAGTAAATCCTGATTACTGATAAGATACACAACACAATTCAAGTCCATTCGGCTTGAACGGGAAGTGAAATAACTGGGATTCACACGCCTTCTGCGTAAATCACAAAACAAAGTAACAACTTAAACGAAGAAATGAATTGCTTCTACTTTGCAATACAACTGGGCTGGGAACCCTTTAATTCCCGACATGAGAGATAAAATGGATTCAGTATCTTGAGACTGATCCTACCGGCAATGGCGGCTTTCTTCAATGAAAGAAAAAAAGAAGGGTTTGAACAAAGAAAACTACAAATGTCACGACATGTGACTAAAAAGCGAGCACCTCATTGGCCATAGAGTACATCCTTCAAAACATAAAATAAAACAATCTTGGTAAATAAACCAAATAAGTTACGTTAAAACTACAAAACAGATAAAAGAATGAATTAAAATTACTTTAAATACTAAACTGCTTCATAAAGGCACAAATCATGACTAAAAATACTAAAATTAACAGACTGAAGACGCTGGGTAGGAGGCTATGGACCATGACCAGCCAGGAGATCAAAGCAGCGACAGTCAATTGTCTCTTTGCCGACAATGAAACAAGATGGTGAACAAAAATAGATAATAAACTTAATTAATTGCACTGAAAATATCAGAAATGAGAGGTGTGACTTCATCAAGCCTGTTGCCATAGCAACGTGGCTAATGACCCCGCTAAGCAAACAGATGACAGTCCAAAGCCGGCAAATACGAACTGCGTGACAGAACAAATGGTGAAAAAAACACACAAAAATAAACACAACCCAGTTCTTGAATTCAAGCAAAATTGGAATTAGTTTTTATGGAATATTTCCAGAACCCTGTTGTATCTCAAAGTGATCTGGACTGTATTTGAGTGTAACAGTTGGCTATTCCGAATATTTCCATCATAACCTTAATTGAAAAGATATTTGTGACAGACAGTTGGCTACATTCTAGGGAGTTCTGGGATAGAGAAGGAAACTGACTAAGAGGAGGAGTGGAGGTAGCCTTGAATGCCTGCGTGAGCGAATCTCTTGTTTGAATCAATCATGTGTTTGTTGATGAGTGAATGGTCGACCTGAAAAAATCTTTATGGAGGTAAGCTCATGGTTTGAGCTCTGATGAATTTCTTCATTTATATTAATTTGGAATCTTCTTTTAATTTAATCTTTCTTTTCTTCATTCTTCTCACCTGAGTTCTCCATCCAAAATTATAAATGTTTCGATTATTTATTTTTATTGCTTTTTCTAAATTTTGTATTACGTACCTCTTCGGTAATGAATGTGGGTGTGTTTGCATGAGTGCAGTTAAATTTAGAATAAACTGTTTTAGGATGAGTCTCCAAGATGGCGGATGTGGAAAGTAATGATGTTGAAAGTGCTCTCGAAAAATATTGTTATTGCAGTGGACGAAAACAAAAAACTAGAGAGACTGTCGAAAGAAAACATCTTAGAAGCTGCAAGTACAATATGTAAACTCTTTTATGATCTAAATAAGACGGTAGATGAGTTAAAACACAAAAATACTGAACTGCAAAGAGAGGTTAGTAATGCCAGAAGGGACCTTGAAGAAAGAACAGTAAAAAGTAAAACCATTTCCATGGATCTCTTTGACTATATGGAAGGTGAATGAATGAATGAATGAATGAATGAATAAAAGAGCTTATTTTGTCCTATTGAAAGGGTTGGCTCATTTTACATACTGACAGGGTGGGCTGATCCATGAGAGTCTATTTACCATAATTTTGTTCACACTTGCACCCTTTTTCCTATGCATGCTGCATGTTACATGTAACCAGTTTATCCCAGCCTAGTTCAGTATACACTATCATCACGGGGGCCCGGATTCTAATGACATGTCATCTTTTAAGTGATGCTGCATAGACATTGCCAACTTGCAATTTTATATTTTTAGGGCATTTATTTCAATTTTAGGTCATTATTTTGTCATTTCCGTGTCATTTGATTCCTTATTTTGTCATTTTTATGCATTTACTTTAAATAAATGACTAGGTTACTATGATGCAACATTTTTTTAGAATATACTTTAAAAACAATTTTCTTATTTTTCTTCTCAAATGTTCCAATCAAGAACAAAGTTTTTAGACCTACACTATCCTTTCTACATTTACAGTTTTTAGAATTATGTACAAATTAGTTACATCTTTGTAATTATTAAGTCATTTTCTATAAAATTTAGGGTCATTTTTCAAACAATTTTAGGTCATCAGAATCTGGGCCCTGATCGCCACTTAGGTTTGTTTATGTCAACACGATCACTTAAACAACTTATTGAATTGGATTCTCTGCAAGTCTATTTCTTTTCTATGACTGAGTGTCCTGTTGACCTCTCTATTTGCTTTGGATTCTCACTCCACTGGACAAATACATTCAGCGATTTTCTTGAAGCAAACAGCCCATCTTGTCCCATGTCTGCCTCTATATCTCATGAAATGCTATTATAATGTGGGAAAATAAACCATTTATGCCTGTGTGAGGGGCCCACGTACAGGGTGCGGCATTTAAAGTTTCCCATTTTCAAAACCGTGTAACACGTTTATTAAACATATAAATAAGCTACATTGAACATTTTTAAATGGCTTAAGGTCTTGGATTTGCAATTCTGGTCTTACTTTTTGAATATGCCCTCAATTAACTTCAACACATTGCTGCAATCTCCCTCGTACACTGGCCATTTCGCATTGTGTGGTGTCTTGCGTAACATTTTCAATTTCCTGCAAATCCACGCATAATCTACAAGCGGCCACTTCACAGTCCTACGGTCGTGGTGTGGTGTGCCATTGCAGCACAGGGTATTATTGGCCCTTATTTCTTTGAGAGCGATAATGGTGCTTCGGTTTCTGTCAACTCTGAACGTTACAATCACATGCTGCAAAACTTTCTTCCTACCAGAATTGACACATCGCAACTTGGATATTGAGAGATTGTGGTTTCAACAGGATGGTGTTGTACCACATACTGCACATCTTTCAATGGACACCCTTCATGCTGGTTTCCCCGGCCGAATTCTTTCCCTCCAAATCTCCCAACCTTACTGCAGCAGATTTTTTTTTTCTGTGGGACTATCTGAAGTCTAAAGTTTTCGCTCATGCCCTCCCTGTCATTAATAGTCTTAACAATGAAATTCAGCAGGAAATTGCAAATGTTACGCAAGACACCAACACACCACGTAAAGGCCAGTGTACGAGGGAGATTGCAGCAATGTGTTGAAGTTAATGGAGGGTATCTCAAGGAAATCATATTCAAAAAGTAAGACCAGAATTTTAAATAGAAGACTGTAAGCCATTTAAAAATGTTCAATGTAGCTTATTTCTTTGTTAAATAAATGTGTTACACGGTTTTGAAAATGGGAAACTTTAAATACCGCACCCTGTAGTTGAGATTTCACCCATCTCCTGCTCTGTAAATTCACTACATGGCCTTCTCATTTCCCCTTTAAATCACAGTAACTGCATGTCAGGCTATGTATCCCACTATTACTATTTCTCTTATGGTATTAGTGTTTGGGAATTTGCTCTGAGGATTATTCCTATGATTTTTCTCGCTTGTATTTGTTTGTTAAGGGTTTCCATCATTTTCCAGGTTTAGCAGACATACTGTGAAGTTGCGAAAAGGATTTTAGGCTATCTTGCACTTCTCTAGAAGAATGAACTTAAAGGATGAGAAAGCTTTCCATGCAAGGGCTATTTTTTTTTCAGTTCTCCAAAACAGTAAAACTGAAAATATTTATTTACTCACAAAATATAAAATACAATAAATGCATCCTGCACACTGCATCTTTCTATGTATAAATAAGCCTTATAAATAATATGTACAATCATAGATATCAGAGCTACCACTCCAACTTCTCTGGGTAAATGCCCGTGAGACATGCAGTACAATGTCCTATCTTGTGTGATTTGTCATCAGCAATCCTATGTCTCACCGCCCTCACCAGACCTTCCACTGACAGGTATGCCAGGCTGTCTGCTCCTGAAAACAACAAATAATTTTCATCTAGTGTCTCTGATATAACTGTTAAATATTCTTCTCCACTGAAGTTAAAATCATCTAGACAAAATATGGTCACAATTCAGTTCAATTGAAGGTTCACTCACAGCCATAGTAGAAAAAGTGCAATTTTTAAAACAAGCGTTCATGTTTAGTGAAATGATAACTTTATGTCTTTAATATAAAAATTAAATAATTAGTGTGCTAATTGAATTTGTGTTTATTTTAAATCAATACAAACATCTGACAGTTTCATCCATCCAAAGTTCCTTCTTAAAAGGGCAATGTTTATATCACTTTGATCTAACACAATCTTCTTAAAGTATGCTGATACCTTTTAATTGCTATTTTCACAAATCACAGAGCTTTTATGTTTTTTAGTTGCAACATGTTCAACAACTCAGGTTCGCCTGCCACTTCCAACGGTAAATATTACTTCACATAATGTACAAAATTCAGAGTTTTCCTTTACTCCTCTTCACATAAATGGAAAATCCTTTCATATGTTATCACTAATTACACATTTTCATTTGACATCACTAAAGTAGACTTCAGTATAAAGTACAAACCCCACACATGGATGTGTTAAATGACTGCTGGTGTAAACAATCAACATTGGAAACAGCCAGACCAGAGACCAAATAAGCTAACAGAGGTCGAAGCATTGCGGGCAAAGCCCATAATTCATTCACCCACTATGCTACGACCTCGACTCTGTTCCATACCAGCATACAAAATACATTGCTGGAAACAAAAAGGGTTTCTATCCTATAATGTAATGTGCTTACACAAACAATGTTTTGCATAGGGTTTGAACCTATGCAGTCTAGAAACAGCAAGTGGATGAAAGTGGATATGAGAATAAGCAAGCATTGGCAGGGAGCCAATCACATTTTGAGAGAATAGCCACACAATAGCATACTTTCATATATGTATCTACCTAAATACCTACTAGTTCCAAAGAGAATAAGTTGTATTCTTCCCAGTGGCGTAGGAAGGGGGGTGCGGGCCGCCCCGGGTGCCATCACCCAGGGGGTGACAAAATAAAAATGTGTCTTTGTAAGTAAAAAATCGCCCAAGGGAATTTAAAGAAAATAATAATATTATTTAAAACAAATAAGCTTAACAACTTTCTAAGTTACAAGTCAACATGCGTATTGAAACTTCTTTTAGTTTTAAATTCAGTCAACAAAGGTAATAAAACGCGGCTGAACTGGCCGCTGTGTAGAAAAGAACAATATTATTATGGTTAGGGGGAAGGGTGTTTATTTCTGCCGATGCTTTTCTCTGCAGTTTTATTAATTTAAATGAGACTTCAACAATCGGTGATATTTTATATCACTCAAGCCGCAACCAATTCTATCCGCTGACGAAAATAAACTTCGAATGTGAGTTGACTCCAAAGTCTCCTTCAATCTAGATTTTGAACTGGGATGTGCGCATATTTAAGAATAGATCATTAATAATACGGTTCCGTAAAATAGTCACTTTACTTGTTTATGAAATTTCTTAGGATCAACCTATAAAAAATCTATGTGTAATTCACATAACTTCCTCTGCCCAAATAAAAGTTAGCCTCCCCTTAAAAATAAGAGAAAGTTGTCACCAATCTTCGTGTCACATCCCCTGGGTGGCTTATAACTACCCTTCAGAGAATTATTTCGAAAAAGTGTTTCAAATAAAAGTTTTAGCTCTTAGTATAACCAACCCACGTGCAAAATTTAAAGAAAATCGTTAGAGCCGTTTTCGAGAAAACTTTCTTTATGTAAAAATAAGGAAAACGTGTCTCCATTCTTGGGTTCACATCAGAGGCGTAACGAGGGTTTTTTTGGGGGGGTTTGAACCCCCCCCCCCCATTGATTAAAAAAAGGAAAATTGTACAATTTTTTTAAGTCTGCTTATAAATTACTTAATACGAGTATAGAGCGTGGGAAGCTTAAAACTCGTTATTGTGCACCTTAATTTTCAAAATTTTCCGGGGCAGGACTCCCGAACCCCCCTCTCCCTGGTGGGTATTCTATACCCCCCAGGCGTTAAAACCTCCACATATGGTCGGCCTGGTTACGCCTATGGTTCACATCTTGAAAGGTATCTGACATAAATGCAAAATTTTGTCCTTTTATCAAAATTCATCTTTCCAAAATTCGAGATTTTGCTTGGAAAACAAAATAATAAAATATAAAAAAATCACTCAAAAAATAAAAATTTCCAGAATTTCGGGAGTGTATTTTGGCCTAGAAATGTGTGAAACAAAAGATGTTCGCTTTATTAACGGTAACACCCAAAGTCTGTGGCTTACGAAAACAATGTATATATGTCTGTCTATAACGCACTTTAGATTAATAATAATAATAATAATAATAGAATTTATTGTCGTTTAACAGTACAGTGTACACCATAATGTACTTGATATGTATGTCTTTCTTTAATCCTAACAAAATTTGCTGAATTAGGTTAACTATTATAACTTATATGCACCATTGGTAGCACTGGTTACAACATGGTAACTCGAATCGCTTTATGGATGGTTGATTCATAGTATATCATGATTTCGGAGCTTAGTTTTGTTTCTATATAATAAAGTATTATTATTACTAATTTTGCATAATCAGTTGAGTTTACGAGTTACATCAGATAAATTCGTTGCAGCTGCATCTATCGATAATCTCTTAAACTCTCGTGGGATTACCTTTGACTATCCAAAAAATAACACTTGAACTGTTCCATCTTTAAATAATTTTAATGGGGGGGGGGGGGGGGGGTGACAAGAAATTTTCCGCACCGGGTACCACCTAAGCTTGCTACGCCACTGATTCTTCCAAAGACAATGCAATATAGGAGTAATATATAGTTCTATAATAAGTTTACAACACTGTCAATAAAAATCCGGGGACATACAGTATATATAAATATGGGGACAGATTTCTAAATCCAGGGACTATCCCTGGGAAACAGGGATGTCTGGTAACCTTAACATACAAAAAAAAGTTATATATATATATATTTTTTTTTTATATACACACACACATATATATATATATATATATATATATGTGTGTATATAAAATCATAGATGCAGGTAAATGCAAAGAAATTGTTGATGAAAAAATTATTCATGGTAATCCCATTACCCTCTGCAACCCTCGAGTTTTATTCAGCTGTTCCGCTTCTGCTGACATAATCTTTCATGTTTTATTTTTCTTCTGCAGTAGCGCGGTGAATGTTTCTAAACCTTGCTGGTAGCTCGAGACCTTTTCTCATGATTAGTCGCTGAATGTATTCCCGCAAGGGATGTAGTTTCCTTAAAAAAGTGTTCTTCCCACCTTCT
Source organism: Ectobius pallidus (assembly GCA_964059195.1). Taxonomy (NCBI): domain Eukaryota; kingdom Metazoa; phylum Arthropoda; class Insecta; order Blattodea; family Ectobiidae; genus Ectobius; species Ectobius pallidus. Next base: position 165,812,095 of record CAXKWD010000003.1, read on the forward strand.
CCTGTGGGGTTGTAATTGGTGAGTAGAAAAACATCATGATTCTGTAATTAACTTAACTTAAACTTTCGCTGCTTGGTTAATTTCGTCTATGCATTTTCTATGGAGATTGTAGGCAACGAATTTCACTATGTGATGCAAGCTTAAGCTGTTTAACGGGATTGATAGTGCAATTATATTTTGGGGGCATCGTCGTGACTTTTAAGCAATTTAGAATCAAAGTCGTAATTGGTTATCAGTGAGTGGAAGTTGAGTGGCTGAATTGTGTCTAGTAATTTCTCTTACGTCACTCCATTTATGACACACCTTGTACATGTATTGTAAATATATATTTTACTCAACTGTAGTATTCATCTTCCATGAAGTTCCTAATTAGTTTTCTTGCTAGGTAGGGTATGAATCCCATGAGATGTTTTATTAATGGTATTTATGTATTATCCGTATTGAGAATTGGTTGCAGTATAATTACTTGTGAAAACCATGTAGCTCTCATGAAATATATATATGTGGAAATGATCTGAGTGGATCGTGTAATCGAACAAGAATAGTTCTTTTTAATCAGTAACTTCATATTTCCTGTCTCTTACTAAATGTGTTAGTATATGAATATTCATTTGGTAATTTCTTGTATCATTGCTGTGTATATAACTTGATTACTTGAGTGATTTATGAGTAATTAATGTGAAATCAATAGATTTCAGAGTAGTTAGTTATTTATGATTTCTGGAATTACGTTTCTTCCTTGCTTGCGTACTAAAGTATTTAATGATACCTTATCCTTGTATTAGACATCAGTGAATTATTGCTTATTCTGTTCTAAAATGCTGAATATTTGACTGATTAGGCAATATTTTGTACTCTTCATGTTAGTTTTATTTTTCTACTAAAATTATTGCATATTTCATTACACGTGCTGGGGTTGACTGTTCTGCAGTTCAGATGTTACCTTGGTTCAGCTATCAGTGTATCATTCCTTGCATAACACATCCTTGGTCTTGTGTTTAACTCTTCCAATAATAATAATACGTACGTGTGTTTCAAGCAGATGCCATCGTTCCATTTTGGTGAAGAATTTATACTGCAACCCTTGTCAACGGTTTTTTGAGACTAATACCTTAGTTGTCATTGGGATTACTGATTATAATAATTGGCACCAATATTAAGTAAGTAAGTAAGTAAAAAATTACTTACACTTTTCATTCTACAACTTTATTAAACAAAGATAGGTGGCGGCCGCATGCACATACGTTGAGTTAGCATGTCTGTGTGCACGTGTGCGAAAGTTAATCATGATCGCGTGTCTTGCGAAAGTTAATCATGATCGCAAAAGTTAATCATGATCGGTCAGTTGTCTTCTAGCTACAACAGCATAAGCATGTCAGCTTCGCTATCAGATTGCACCGAAGAGGAGCAACAAGAGGTGATCAGATTTTTGTGGTTAGAGGGTGTGAAAGGTGACGAAATTCACTGGAGACTTTTGTCACAATATGGGGAAAGTGCTTTATCTCATAAAAACGTTTTCTTATGGATTGAAATGTTTAAAAGTGGCCAAATGAGCGTAACACCAAAAGAAGGATCTGGGCACCGTCAACCTCGAACAATACAGATACCAATAGCGCATTACCCACTCCCACTTTGATCCACAATTCTTGCAATCCGTTACTGAATAGTTCAAATACAGTAAAAGCTCCTTATTCGCGCTTCCTTCATTCGCGTTTTCACTATTCGCGGATGAAAAAATGCGACCCAATTCCTATATTCGCGGCTAAAAATTTCTTTATTTGCGGATCTAATAATAATAAAAAGATTCCAATAGGTATCTAACCCAATATCCTTTGTAAATGCTGTCAAATGGACTAATAAAAAAAGTAAAATACAGTACTGTAGATCTTATTACAACTTTGCCTTTGTTGTTAAATGATATTGCCGAGGACTTTGACATAAGCCGCCTTCGCCGCGATCGGTGTTTTTGAGAATGTAAACAAACAGAATGAAAGCAACCTTATTACTCAATGAATAAAGTATATTTTTAAATGTTGCTGTTCCGTTCTTTGGTAAAAGCCACTTTGCGGGTTTGATTGTTTCCGTCTTTCACATTCGTTACAAAAATGGAAGTGGCGTTGTCATTATGGATCGAAGACCGCAACCAAAAAAGGGTGCCCCTGAGTGGTCCAATGGTCCGGGAGAAGGCAAAGCGTCTTTACGCTCATTTTAAAGAACCTGATGGTAGTTGTAGTGGTGAATGTACAGGTGGAGGATTTCAAGCATCGGAAGGTTGGTTCAAAAACTTCAATTAAATTGATTTTTTTACTGTACTATATATATTTGTTTTTTTTTTATATTGTCACCTAGGAACGTATCCCCTATAATCCCATATAAATTACCATTCCGTATTCACGGTTTCTGTATTCGCGGCATATTTATGGAACATATATCCCGCGAATAAGGAGCTTTTACTGTATATATCGAAGGATGAGAACAACAACATCAGTGTCATTTGATAGCACCATAAGGCATGTTATGGAAGTGACTGAACAGTATAGAACAGATGGATTATAATTCTGCTATCTGCTTCTTCGACAAAGGTTTGAAGGTCCGAGCAAGTTTATACTTCTTTGTTCAATTCTATTAATGCATCCCTGCTGTCATTGTCTCCTGTGATGTTTTCACTTAGCACTGTAGGGAAGTCAGTCATTTTTGCCTTTTTCAACGTCTAGTAGCAGCAGCCAATTGGAGCATCTCTTTGTTTTTATCTGAAGACCAGTATCTGTCCATCTGTATAGGAATGAGAGTCTCCTGTTTGATTTTTATCAGTTTGATGGAATCAGCATTTCTTCGTCTTTCTGTTTTACCTCCTTTGAGTGACTGCTCAATGTAGCTGTCAAACACAAAGTCTACTCGTTTAATTCTCTTGCAGTTACTTGCATTAGTCCACAATTGATCAAATATATTTTTAAAAGTTAGTTATGAATTGTCAAATTTGTGACATAAAATCAACTATGACAGCAGTATCCATTACATCACGCTGGTCAAAACAGTATTCCGTCTGATCGAGTTTCATTTGAATCTTTTAACCAAGGTAATTTATAAAATTTTTTGAAATCAATTTATAATTATTTTAAAATGTTGAATTTTCATATTTTTTTGCCTGGATTCTGAATAATGATTGTTATGATAAAAAGCTTTAAATTTTTAATATTCATTATTACTCTTCGTGAAAGGGTTTAACCCGTGTATATATATTTGTTTTGTGGGGAATATAAAGGTATTTAAGAAAATATGACACTTCTAATTTCTTCTGTACAGGAAACTTGGCACTTAATGCTAGTATAACTAGAAACCAGATGGGACTTACCGACATGTTTGGCGAGCTTCACTGAATCGAGTTTGTTAGCAATGAGCTCCTCTCTCGTGGGAATGTTGATGCCCATGTAACAGGGGTATAGAAGTGGAGGGGATGCTACTCTAACATGAACCTCCTTTGCACCTGCATCTCTAAGAAGTTTTATGATAGGTCCAATGGTGTTGCCTCTCACAATGGAGTCATCAATAAGAATTAGCCTCTTCCCCCGTACATTCTCTGACAAGGCTCCAAACTTCTTGGCTACACCCAGTTGTCTCAGTCGTGTACTTGGCTGAATGAACGTCCGCCCCACATACCTATTTTTGCAGAGCACCTCAGCAAATGGAATTTTAGACTGTCAATAAATCAAAACAATCAAATTATGCTATGCCCAGAAATGCCAAATTAATTCACATGTGTGTGAATATATTTACAGTTTCATTCTATAATCAAGAAAGTTGAAACAATCTGCTCAGAAGATCCCAACAACATGGAACTTGAGCCATGGCAGATTATTCTCTAGTTGCTGCCTTTATGTTAATATCTACATACAAAAATATAATACTCGTATTGATATTATGGCTTTCATAAGAACTTGAATTCTTAGCCTTCAGATTGTCGAATATATATAAACATTATTTTGAGAAATATTTTTCCTTTGCAGGAAGCAACTAAAGTATCACAGAGATGATAATAGACTCACAGTTCATGTAAGTTCTTATTTGCATGTACGCCTAAGTAGTTACTTGTTTGAATTTGAGAGTAACTTTTAAAATGCAAATCATTGTTAAAATAAATGCAATGTTTATTTTTATTCCACTTTTATTTCTTATAACGAATGTAATGATATTAGTGCATGTGTTAAATTTTATCCTGTTATCTTTAATAATTTAGAGGCTAGAGTCAAAAGAAAATTTCTCGTAAAAGTTTCATAGAGCTCTTTCAGTCTCGTGCACATAGGCCGCATACTTGGGCCCATTGTGCCCCTTTTATTGGAGAATTTAATCTTAATCTATTAATTTAATCTAATCTTCGGTTCATTCTTCGAGTATCATTTGGTCTCATTTTATCGAGCCCAAGAGAAATTGTCTGACTGTGGACAAAGGTTCACAATCACATAATATGTGTAGAGAAGTCTTATCTTCTCTTCCATACTTCCTACATGTGGGATCCGCAACGAAGCTTCATCACATTGTAGGTGTTTCTTCAGGGTGTTGTGTCCAGTTAACAGGCCCACTACACCTCTAAGGTGTGAACAATAAAGTGTTAGCAGTATCCTACTATTCTTCTTGCTAGGTCCCTCGATCATGGACTGAGCCTGCCTAGCAATAGTAAGATTACTCCAAAAAGTGCAATGCTGGTGTGATATCCACTCTGTGATCTCACTCCTGGCCCTTCTTGGGGCAATATCAAGGACAGGTTCTGGTCCAATGAAAATGTTGGCCGAGCCCTCACTTGCCAGCTTATCAGATTATCATTACCTCTAATTCCCGCATGCCCAGGAACCCAGCATAGCCGGACTGAACAACGGGAACAGAGAATATCCGAAGTCCTTTGGCACTTCCGTCTACCTTGTTGTACTGGCACATAGTGCCTTCAGGGCAGCCTGGCTGTCAGAATAGATACAAATCCTACCACGGAAACAAGGCATCCCTAGTATATGGGTTATTCTTCAAATACGGGAAAATTTGGAGTGTGTAAAATCCAAATTTTTTACTTCATTTAAAAAATCTCAAAAAAATTACTAAAATACTTCAGGGGTTACTGATTATAATATGACACCAGCAGAGCTTAAATGTTTATATTTTTATTTATTTTAATTTCTTTATTTTTTAAAGCCATGTGAATGACATCCGTGTACATGTGGATGGCAGAAGGCCACATTAATGACTAACTTTGGCAAGAATCTGCTTTTCTTTATGTGATTTCATATTCTTCTCAGCATACTTCAGTTGATTTTGCACCAAATTTGCAAATTTGTGTGCATACTCCGGAATTAATGTAATTTTAACGAGACTGTTTTTTTATGGTTTTGGGGGTGGGGGGAATCAAGCAGAAATTCATTTAATCAGTTTTAAGATCTTAAGTACAGGTCACAGACACCACAAACACAATAGTATCCTACATTTATCATCTACATGACTTGAGAGTCATCCACATACCCCTTCATGAGACATGTGGATGACACAAAAATCAGGCATGTGGATGACAAAAAAGGTGTTTAAGTGGTCTCAGCAAGCCATTCCTAAACCTCTGTAAGCTCAACTTCAGTCAAGTACTTTGAATTGGAAGGTTTATCATAGTGCATAATCAAAATTAATTAATATTCACTTTCTGCCTACTTTCTAGAAGCCATATTAATGACTGGGAATAAAAACGCTTTCCTTGAAAATGATGCAAAGTCCTTTGTTAATCCCAAACTGTTTGTAAGCAGGCAAACTTCAACCTTACAATTCAACCACAAGGTGCCCTGTTGGCTTTCTAACTCGGTTGCCAGTTATACAAATTTCTCATTCCTGCATAAATAATTCCATTCTTTTCATCCATGTGGATGACCAAAAACCCTGGGACATACTTTATGTTCATTAGGTGGGGTGACAATTTTATTCCATTTTATTTTTTAGGGGTTAATATTCTTCACACATTCATACTCATTGACAGGAAAAAAGTTGAAAAGGAAATAACATTTTGTTTTGTGGGAAAATGCATTAGAATATTCAAAACCGAGGTTTGGGACAGGGCATGTGGATGACATTTCATTGAATTAAATTTGATTTTGGAATATCAGAATTTAAAGTTAGTGACATTTCAAAGTGATAGTTGTAGTATGGAAGTAGTAGAAACAAACTTTAATTTTAATTTTTTTTTAAAGTTGAATTTGAAGGGAAATATCACTCCGGAACACAAATTTTCCCGTATTTGAAGAATCACCCATATGATGAATATTTCAGCCTGGAATACTGAAATATAACCTCCCAATGAGTACAATAGTCTTGTCTTAGGTCCATAAATGCCAGCGCTGGTGCCTCCATTTGTCTTGGAGCCATCCATATACCAGACTAGCCCCTTGACACACACAGGAGCCCATGGGCCACGAATTCTCATAAGGGTCAGTATTGGTTGAAACATGCAATGTCAAGGCCGCACACGTATGATGCTCCCTGCAGGCAGCAGGTGTAGGCATGCAACTAGCAGCACTGTGCAGCAGGCAGGAGAGCAACTGTATGCCGGTGAGTTATTTAAATTTATTTATCCAAGTAATTATTCAAATAACAGTATGAAACTTTGGCAGTTTTTAAGCTAATATCAGTTATAATCATAGGTAGAAAAATGAATCATATAAACATGTTGCAATTTTAGGTGCAATTTAGCAATAAATCAATTAATTACTTCTCTTATATTACTTTCGAAGGGTAGGTATTTAAAAGCATTAACATTGCATCTATTCAAAATCACTTTCAGAATTTATATTTAATATCTATTATGGAGATTAAAAAACACTTATTACAAGCATTCAAAGGTAATGAAATTTCAACCCTCTATAATATAAAAACGGTAGGGCTCAGGGGCTTCAATATTAAATGCGGTATTCATGTGTCATCTGCAAACTACTTTGCATCTTGATGTTTTCGGCAAACTGTTTTGGATGGGATTACCAATATCTGTTAGTGGTATAACTGCTACTTTATTCACCAAACAGTCAAACTAAAAGATATTCTTCCAAATTATATTTCCAGTTAAGTTGTAGTACATAGTAGCAGTAGTATATCATGGCAAATTAGAGGTTTATATGGAGGTGGTAGTGTGGTAATTAGTAACTCACTTCTCTGGAATAGCCATGAGCAGCTGCGGTGCCAGACTCTGGGACAGAACTCACAATATCAGCACTGACCCCAGCTTCACGTGCCAACATACGTCCACACTGCATCCGCACAGAATACACCATCTGACCTGTGTAACACAATTAAACTCTCTTTCAGTCATCATGTTTTATGATCAAGGCAGGAGATATGAAAAACCAACAAGTTTCCAAATTATTCCTCTATTTAAAGATACAAGAATTGCTTTTAATAATACAGAGTGCTTCAGAAAAATGTATACACATTTTGAAGTGTCATAGAAAATCTATTTTCCGTTTTACAAGGTTAAATTTCTGGAAATGAAAAGCTTAAAGTCCAATTTGAAAAATAAATGACTTTCTGATGAAAGTGTGATTATTGTTCAATTGTTCAGATGTTCAAAACGGTAGCCTTCAGCATCAATACATTCCTGAGTACGAGTCACCACTGACTCCGTACATCGTACCAAAATGTCTAAAGAGATTTCTGCGCACACCGCTTGAATCTCATTCCAAAGTGTGTCTAGGTTACGTGGTTATGTTTGTACACATCTTTTACTGTGCCCCATAAGAAGAAATCCAGCGGTGTTAGGTCTGGAGAGCGTACAGGAAACCCGATTGGCTCCTGCGTCCTGGTATGCGGTCCTTATGACAGTGCGGCGGAGCGCCATCTTGTTGGTAATAAAACCGTATAATGCACGAATGGCAGGGAATATGGAATGAGCAAGCATTGTTTGGTACTTTTCATTGTTGGGTGATTATGGCACATTTGCTGGACGATTGTTGAATCTATTCTGCTGCCATCTGTTGAAGAAATATTACATCACTTTCTCCCAGAAATTTAACCTTGTAGAACGGGAAATAAATTTTCTATAACAGTTCAAAGTGTGTATACATTTTTCTGAAACACTCTGTAGATAGTATTAGAATCAGCTGAGTGTATCTTATACAAATACACTATTGGGAAGTTCTGAGTTCTTTAGTAAATACTGATGGTGGATTAACCATGATATGTATAATTCTTTTTTGCATTTTATTCCTCATTTACATACATATTTTCTGTTCATTATTATATTCTACTACCATAATTACCCACATAATAGACACACACTTTTCCATTGCAATTGTAAATACAGAATTTTGCATTTTTAGTTCATTATGGTTTGTGTATAATAATAATAACAACAAAGTTGCAAACTCTCATGCACTAAGAGTGAGACACACGCATTCAAGGTTGATCTCATGCTATCAAGCTGTAATCTCATGCATTTAATACATTAAAAATATCAAGATTTAATTTGGATTTCACTTCGTTGTCCATAACTCCTTTTAGTGCTACGCAGTCCCTGAATACCGTGATTTTAGATTAATATTGCAAGATAAGTTCATTGAGCTAGCCACATGACAGATTGCGATAGCCACTACAGATGGCAGGACATTTCTGCTGGTTTTCAGGAAATGCGTATGTACAGGATTTCATCAGTTTTAGTCTCCGTCAAGAACGTGTTTTTATCTACAATAAGGAAAAACAAAACAGCTTTTAAACCTTCAATGAACGTGGTTGGTACTTTATCGTCCATCTTAACCATGAAAATGGCCATCCCCGCTCATTTTATTGAATCTCACTCTCCCTGATCAGTATTCTCACTCAATAACCATGGGGACCCTTATCAGCTCTGCCTCAAACAGGCTTTCATTTTTATGACATCTGATTTTTATTACCATAGTGTATTACCCTTATCAGTATAGAGTTAAAGAAATTTTCTTATCTAACAGTTCTATTTTATCCGGAGTTATTAAACTCCTCTACTATCATTCATAATCAAGACTACTGTAATGTGATAAGACTGGATAGCATATGGGCACATAGTACAATGAGTCTCAGACAAATGGGTGCCGCCGCACCGCGCGTTGGGTTCCCCGCAGATGACGCTCCTATCCCCGGTATGCGGCAAAGGAACTCCCCGGCAGTTGACTGACTTGTCCGTGTGTGACAATGAAAATAAATGAAATAAGTTTGAAAATAACGAAAATAGGCATCTATCTTATTACAGGAGATGCTGGAAGTGTCCTCCTCCTACATCCACACATTTTTGGCATCGTGATAGGAAATTCCGATTAATACGCATTAATTGTTCCGTTATTATTGAGTTTATCTCTATCCTAATGTTTTCTTTTAGTTGTGACAACTACCGAATAACACTTTCACGTCTGTAAAACACGAGAACAATGCCCAACTGCAGGCTATGCAGGAATTGTTTACTTATCTGCGGGGCCACAGCTGGCCGCGATGCGGGTAGTGTTGAGTCATCACAAGAGAAACACGGCGCCGCGACAAGCGGCACCAATCTGTCTGAGACTCACTGTACTTCTGCAACACGCATATCATGTCATTTATTAAGATTAGGGTAACCCTAATATTTTGAGTTAAAAACGGGAGATCCCAAGCAAGTCTCCTTCCCCCCCCCCCCAAAAAAAAAATCTATAACTTATTGGACTAACAATTACTAATTTTCAGAGTCAGAGAGTGCTTCGATAAAGTTATCGCAGTTATTGACTGCACATACTAATGCAATACAAATAAGAACTGTAAGGTTATAGCTGAACTGCATAACAATTGGCTCTGTTTGAAGTAACCTATTTTAAATAGGTGTTCAACATGTTCTACGTGCAAAAAAGACAAACAATAGCTTCCTCTGCATGGAAGATATATATTAAAATCCGAACCACTGTCACCCTTAAAAAAAAAAACATGCTATTATTAAAATACTCATGAACAAAATTCAGGTATTAAAAATACAGTACTGGAACTAAAACCAGGAAATCCTATATGGTCTACATAATTAGCTGTGAGTGTATTTCTATTCCTGAAATTTCTCGTAGAATTTTCTAAAAATGTTGCAACTGGTGTTTATTGACAACTGTTCTATTTGGGATGAGAGGGACAATTTTGAAATTATGTCGATTTTTCTGTTTTGGCATACTGTCTCCAGCCAGATTACAGGAATTGACCTTAAACATTCTTCAAAACTCGCTCTGTATTGTCCACAACCATTTGTATTCAGAAATTTTTTTTTTAATTTTAATTTTAACAGTCTTCCTCTACATCAGAGGCTGCCATATGACAAAGAATAGCATAACAAATTCATAATTACAACAAAGTAGTATTTAGTATACACTGTAAATGTGTTATTGGGTTATCTGTAAAGAAGAAGAAGAAATAAGAAATCTATTGTTTCGAATACAAATGGTATCTGAGTATTCTTACAGAAAACTTTAAAGCCTGTAAGGCAATTTCTTTATAGAGCGATGTTGGAACTCCCAGATCTTGAAGTAGAGTGACACACTTTAGAGGGATAGTGCCTCTTGCACCCACCATTATGCCTCGTACTTCAATGTCTTCTAAATTATATTTTTCCTTATAAAAGGGCACTGTTGGTTCATATATTTCCTGTTTCTCTAAGTGCACTTCATGAGGTTGGTCGATATGAGTCTCAAATCTTATAGTAGGATCCAAGATGTATCCTTTACTATCGCCTGGTTTCATGGCGATAATGTCGATTCTCCTACAGCTGCCATTGGTGGCAAGACCGTGAACCTCTTCAAAGACATTGAAGCCATTACTTCGGAGGGCACTGGCAATAGTCGATCTTATGGTGTGGTGTCTAGTATTGCGCAGTGCTTCGCTAAACGGGCAAAAGCCAAGGACGTGAGGCAAAGTTTCAATCTCGTTGCATCTTCTGAAGACCTTTACTGATAGCTGCTTTAAAATTTAATATAAAAATATATGAATAATGAAAATTAGGAAAAAAAAATTCTGATCTTAAAAAATAAAGTTCTTAGAATTGTTTTGAATTGGCTGTGTCCAATTGGCACTCTTAAATTAAGGCAGCTATCCTAAAAGGATTTCCTCTAGAATATTGATGGGACGACTGGGTTCACCTAAAAAATAGGAAGTATGATCACCCTAATTAAGATACGAGTATGTTTATAAAATGGGCAAAGCAAGTTTCATAATTTTCATATGAGTATTTTAATTACCATCATAGGCAAGTTGCACATGACTGTTTTTATTTGATCATAATTAAATGTTTAGTTTTGAGATTTTAGGAAAAACATTGCTGCAGCAATCACAGTCTGTCAGCTGTTAGCAAGTTCACGTTGTTGTCTTCTGCGAAGACACATGATCAAGTCGAAGCTTGTTCATGGCCGTTTTCTTGAAACGAACAAAATTTGTATAAGACAGAATTAATTCAAATTAGTGTGGTATTAAAATTAACAAGAACAGTTTTTTTATTTTATTTTAAATAAAGGCTGTTTATTAGTAGTTTGATTTGCTGCTCTCAAGGTTTCAAGACTGTTCCGTGTTCAGTAATAATAATTGATACCACACCTGTATTATAATGAAAATCTGTTTCGAAATGGATACCATTATGATACCATTACATCACAAATAATAACCATATTATAGTATGGTTGAACAAAAAATATTTTTTTGAATTCTTCAAACAGTTAGTTTACTCATTCATTCCAATCAGTAATACCCATCTTAGTTATGTTTGAGCTTCATGAGTCTATTATTCATTGGTTTAAAAATGGACTGGTTTCTCTCAGGTTGATTCCAGCCAAACTTAATGAAAAAGAGGGCAGGTTCTAATCAATCAGAACTGGTGAAGCCTTGAATTTAACCACACTTTATCAGAATGCGGACTGGTACAGAAAGAAAACTTGTGAGTAAGCAACAGACAAGGTCACCATAGGAAAGAGCAATTGTGACAGTTACCTTCAAATATGCTGTCAGACCGAGCGAAGTACACATATTCGAAGATGCAGAATGCTGTAGGTTTTCCATTTGGTCGTTCAACAATGCCAATAGTCTTAACACCTTTGCTTGTCATCTCCACAATCTCGCCAGGAAGCACTTCACGTACATAGCGTGCCCCAATTGATAGGAATCCACAAGATTCTGACGAGATAACCCACCCTTCTTCCATTTCATCATCATTATCATCTCCTATTAAATAAAAAAGGAAAATGTAACAATTAGTTTATTGCTTATTTCATTAATGTTCTACTATTTACTTAACTTATATTGACACTGCCTACACTGGTATAAATTAAAGTTATACCTACAGGTAACTGAAATTTTATCAAATAAAATAGTTAAGGTTCAATGTAATTTATTTTGAAATCCCTGTAATATAGAGCCACACGGCTGACGGTCTGACTCACTCACTGACATTAATGTTTGCCCACTTCCAGATGAGCTAGAAACTTGAAATTTGGTACACATATAGCTTTTACGCTATAAACCACAGGAAAATTCCAGAAATTAATTTTTTTTTTTTTTTTCAGCCCTAAAAACCCCCCGAAAAAGGGCTCGGCTCACTGACATTAATATTTGCCCACTTCCAGATGAGCTAAAAACTTGAAATTTGGTACACGTTGCACCGCGTTAGGAATTTCTCTTCCTTAAAGCATATTGGATGAGAATGATATCTGTCATAACCGAAGGGAAAGACGCCTCAATGAACATATTAAAACTTTGCCTAGATGCTCGAGGATTGGAAGCTGGATATCTAATTGTGTTGGGCCACCAGAAGTAGAAGATCGTAGGTATTTCTATTTTAGGCAGGACAAGAGGAGACGACAAATCGAGCATGAAGAAAGAAGAACAATAAGAAATTAATAGACAAGACATCTTTAACATTGAAGCTATATTTTGGAATATATATAGAAATAAATAAATTTAAATATGACTCAGAATACACTGTGTCTTAAATTTGAACACCATATGTACAATTACAAGTGGTAAAATATATTTAGAAATATATGTATAGCAAACAAATCCCAAATATGATTATCAACTCACAATTTAGCATAAATATAGAGACACTTCAAACATTCCATTCAATTTCCATATACAAATTATATATTATGTCAAGTTTACAAGTCAAAAACAAGTGCAGCTGAATAATTATAATGAAATACAAAGGAGGAAATATCCCTAAAGAAGCATCTGGGTAGATAAAGTGAATTTAACTTAGGTAATTAAGCAATGAATCGAATTATACTGAAACTGTGAAATCAGCAAGATCAAGTATATGCATGAAACTCTAGAAAATACTGGAAAGACCTAAGCAGTAACCGAGTGCTAAGAACATTCTATACATTATATTTAAAACCAAATCAAAAGACTAAGTGAAATTATATCTGCACACAACTTATAATGTGAAACTATCGGCAGAAAATCTCATTACTAAATTTATTTATCACCTATTTTATTTCAAAGACAATTTAATTTTAACATCAACAGAAAATATAATTCAGCGGACTCCAGTAAGCTAACAACGAAACACGTCACCAAATGTTATATACTAAATTACATTCATTTATAGGCTACAAACTAAATAATATCCACGGCAAAGATGACCAGAAGAGAAAAATATACCATCAGAAAAATGAGCTGAAAGAAATACTACCAAAAGAAGCTCACATTACATTTTAATAGAAAGCGTGACAGGAGTAAACAAGAATACGAGAAATTCATCATATAAAAACAAACCCAAGCAGCAATAGTAACTACGCGCAGTGAGGAATGTAAACATAACCACACGCAGACTAAATTAACTCGCGCAGACAATACAGAGAGACAAATCGTTGAACCATAATACAAGATGCTCAAAACTAGTGAATGTAATACTCAATAGGCTAATATGATTTAGAATAAACTGCCAGAAATGTGCTCAGAACTAGAAATACCAAACATGCTCGCACTATAATAATCACGAAAATCACACACAAATAACCATTAAGAGGAATACAAAACCATGAATGACTGGAATTCCAAAAAAGGTAGAATCTTAACTGAATAATATTAAAGCATTGAGATATCCACTAGACTATATGCCAAAGTAGGCAGCACTCATTTTAATATTATTTTAGCTTTACCTATAAATGACAAATATAATATTTCATACGAAAATGCGTGCTCTCCTAATCCTGAATAACTGAACTGCATAATATTGAAAAACTGAGATATCCACTAGACTATATGCTAAAGTAGGCAGCGCTCATTTTAATATTATTTTAGCTTTACCTGAAAATGACTATTATTAATTTAACTTCAAACATGACGGAGAAAATCTATATGTGAAGGAACAAATAAATAGGTGTAGGCCTAATATCTAAAGAATTTGAAATAATCAGAGAATACTAGAATAGCATTTCCGGACAGATCAGATCTGTATCACGCTACAACTGGTCATCTTTCCAATGGTATTTTATTTATCATTAATAAGACATGAGATATGGAGATTGAATGGACATTTTCAATAACATAACATCAAATACAGTTAACCATAGCTGTCAGCTTGCCACGCATATTAACATGACTGGATCTGAAGATATATTAAATCACGAACTGAAATACAATCTATGTTCCATGTGAGAAGCACTAAGAATTTAAGTTTAACCAGAATTTACATAATTCAGCTAAATGCAATTTAAAGTATTAATATGACGAAGCAGAAATTATACTTAATCTCACATGGTGAAGAAGAACTGCAATAATTAATTTTAATAGATGAAGTGCATTACTCACCAAAGTCGTCCCCCAGGGAAGACTTCCAAGAAAGCTTTAGTAACTACATTTTTGAGATCCCATAACACACTGCCGAGCAGCGGAAGAACAACTCTCTAGGAAAACTATGGACTCTATACCGGCGCAAGCGCAGAAACTGTTTTATCAGACTCTAGAATTTTCTAGACACGAGAAAAGTTGTAACATGCGCAGAGTGCACCCGTTACAACGTATAGCTTTTAGGCTGTAAAACACAGGAAAATTCCAAAAAGTTAATTTTTTATTTTATTTTTAGCTCTAAACACCCCGAAAAAGGGCTCGGCTCACTGACATTAATGTTTGCCCACTTCCAGATGAGCTAGAAACTTGAAACTTGGTACACATGTAGCTTTTAGGCTGTAAACCAAAGGAAAATTCCAAAAAAGTTTATTTTTTTTTATTTTAGCCCTAAAAAAACCCGAAAAAGGGCTCGGCTCACTGACTTCCAGATGACCTAGAAACTTGAAATTTTGTATACATATAGCTTTAGCTGTAAACCACAGCAAAATTACAAAAAGTTATTTTTTTAATTTTTAGCTCTAAAAACCATCGAAAAAGAGCTCAGCTCGGCTCACCGACATTAATGTTTGCCCACTTCCAGATGAGCTAGAAACTAGAAATTTGGTACACATATAGCTTTTAGGCTGAAAACCACAGGAGAATTCCAAAAAGTTTATGTTTTTTAATTTTGAGCCCTAAAAACCCCAAGAAATGGGCTTGGCTCACTCACATTAATGTTGGCCACTTCCAGATGAGCTAGAAATTTGAAATTTGGTACACATATAGCTTTTAGGCTGTAAAACACACGAAGATTCCAAAAAAGGTTAATTATTTAATTTTTAGCAATAAAAACCCCCGAAAAAGCGCTTGGCTCGGCTCACTGACATTAATGTTTGGCCACTTTCAGATGAGCTAGAAACTTGAAATTTGGTACACATATAGCTTTTAGGCTGTAAACGACATGAAAATTCCAAAACTAATTTTTTTTTATTTTTAGCCCTAAAAACCCCCGAAGAAGGGCTCGGTTCGGCTCACTGACATTACGTTTGCCCACTTCCAGAGCTAGAAACTTGAAATTTTTCTTACACATGTAGCTTTTAGGCTGTAAACCAAAGGAAAATTCCAAAAAAAGTAATTTTTATTTTTAGCCTTAAAAAATCGCGAAAAAGGGATTGGCTCACTGACTTCCAGATGACCTAGAAACTTGAAATTTAGTATACATAGCTTTAGCTGTAAACCACAGCAAAATTCCAAAAAGTTAATTTTTTTTAAATTTTTAGCCCTAAAAACCCTCGAAAAAGAGCTCGGCTCGACTTACCGACATTAATGTTTGAGCGATAAAAACCCCCGAAAAAGCGCTTGGCTCGGCACACTGACATTAATGTTTGGCCACTTTCAGCCCTAAAAACCCTCGAAAAAGAGCTCGGCTCGACTTACTCGACATTAATGTTTGCCCACTTCCAAATGAGCTTGAAATTTCGTACACATATAGCTTTTAGGCTGAAAACCACAGGAGAATTGCAAAAAGTTTTTTTTTTTTTTTTTTTTAATTTTTAGCCTTAAAACCCCCCGAAAAGCACTCGGCTCACTCACATTATTGTTTGGCCACTTCCAGATGAGCTAGAAATTTGAAATGTGGTACACATATAGCTTTTAGGCTGTAAGCCATAGGAAAATTCCAAAAAGTTTATTTTTTTTAATTTTTAGCAATAAAAACCCCTTGAAAAAGGGCTCGGCTCACTGACATTAATGTTTGGCCACTTTCAGATGAGCTAGAAACTTGAAATTTGGTACACATATAGCTTTTGGGCTGTAAACGACAGGAAAATTCCAAAAAGTAATTTTTTTAAAATTCCTAGCCCTAAATACCCCAGAAGAAGGGTTCGGTTTGGCTCACTGACATTACATTTGCCCACTTCCAGATGAGCTAGAAACTTGAAATTTGGTACACATGTAGCTCTTTTAAGCTGTAAAGCACAGAAAGATTCCAAAAAGTATTTTTTATTTTATTTTTAGCCCTAAAAACTCCGAAAAAGGGCTCGGCTTGGCTCACTGACTTCCAGATGAGCCAGAAACTTGAAATTTAGTACACGTATAGCTTTTAGGCTGTAAACCACAGGGAAATTCCAAAAAGTAATTTTTTTAAACATTTTATCCCTAACCCCCCCCCCCCCCCCCGAAAAAGAGCTCGGCTCGGCTCACTGACATTAATGTTTGCCCACTTCCAGATGAGCTAGAAACTTGAAATTTGGTACAAATATAGCTTTTAGGCTGTACCCTACAGGAAAATTCCAAAAAGTTTACTTTTTTAATTTTTACCCCTTAAAACCTCCCGAAAAAGGCTCGGTTCGGATCACTGACATTAATGTTTTGCCTCTTCCAGATGAGCTAGAAACTTGAAATTTGGTACACATATAGCTTTTAGGCTGTAAACCACAGGAAAATTCCAAAAAGTTTATTTTTTTATTTATAGCCCTAAAAACACCCCAAAAGGGCTCGGCTCACTGAATTCCAGATGAGCTAGAAACTTGAAATTTGGTACACATATAGCTTTTAGGCTGTAAACCACAGGAAAATTCAATAAGTTTATTTTTTTATTTTTAGCCCTAAAAACACCCCAAAAGGGCTCGGCTCACTGAATTCCAGATGAGCTAGAAACTTGAAATTTGGTACACATATAACTTTTAGGCTGTAAACCTAAAATTCCAAAAAAGTTAAAAGTTTATTTTTTAATTTTTAGTTCTAAAAACCCGCGAGAAAAGGCTCGGCTCGGCTCACTGATCTAGAAACTTGAAATTTGATACAGATATAGCTTTTAGGCTGTAAACCACAGGAAAATTCCAAGTAGTTTTTTTTTTATTTATTTATTTAATTTTTGGCCCTAGAAACCCCCGAAAAAGGGCTCACTCACTGACCTTAATGTTTCCCTACTTCCAGATGAGCTAGAAACTTGAACGTTGGTACACATGTAGCTTTTAAGCTGTAAACCACAGGAAAATTCCAAAAACCCTTCCCGAGAACCTCAGCAGGGGTTTGGGGGCAGAGCCCCAATGAGCGAAACGAGTAAACTTTCTAACTTGAATTGTATTCTATATCCGTGTGGTCAACCTCAAGGGAGAACAGATAATTTGTTAAATTCTGAATAAATTAAATCAATTAAATTATTTGATAAATTCTGAATAGTATCTGAAAGTTACTAGCATGTGCCCGCGGCTTCGCCCGCGATAAAAAAAAAAAAGCATAAAGTTAGAGCATAATAGTTAAATCATTATATTTATTAACACCTAAATCACGTGGACTACGTGTCACGATTAGATAGCGTCGCCTGGTAAAAGCGATCTCAGATTCGAGTTCCTTGGCCCAGAAAATCCCTGTATAGTGAGTTTCATCCAAATCGAACAATGTTTAACCATATTTAGGTCTATGTTGATTATCCCTCTTCCGTGTAGGTTGAAAATTTCATATGTCTACGTGCCTTGACTTTCTAAACAAATGAATCGACCAGCGATGATTTTATTACCACGGTATGACAAAAATAGCCAAAGCCAACTGCAATTGATTTGACATTGAAATGTATTACTGAAATCTGATGCTTCGACAGCGCTAAAATCACGTTTTCTGCCAGTTTTTCACTCACAACTCGCGAAAAAAAGTTAAAATTAAAAATCCGGCTTCGATGCGCATTCGCCCACCTTTCAGCCCACCTATGTTTAAAATGTCAGATCTCTGCGTTAAGTAGATTTCGCTGGGCATCGTGGACAGATAGACAATCACGTCCTTTTATTATTTTAAGATAGCATGTGCCCGCGGCTACGCCCGCGATAATTATTTCAAAAATTAAAAATTAAGAGCATAATAGTTAAATCATTATATTAACACCTAAATCATGTGGACTACATATCACGATTAGATAGCGTCACCTGGTAAAAGCGACCTCAGATTAGAGTTCCTTAGCCCAGAAAACCCCAAATCGAACCACGTTTGACCATATTTAGGCTAATATTGATTATCCCTATAATAATAATAATAATAATAATAATAATAATAATAATAATAATAATAATCCTCTTCGGTGTAAGTTGAAAATTTCATATTATGTTTGCGTGCCTTGATATTAAAAACAAATGAATCGACCAGCGTGAGCTACAACATTCAAGAGATCGCGATGCTTTTATGTCGAAGGTATGACAAAAATAGCCAAAGCCTAGTGTAATTGACTTGTATTACTGAAAACTCATGCTTCGAAAACGCATAAAATACACGTTTTCTGCCCGTTTTTCACTCATAACTCTCGAAGGAAAGCTAAAATAAAAATTCCGGCTTCGAGGTGCACTTTCCGACCCTTTAGTCCATCTATGTTTAAAATTTCAGATCTCTGCGTTGAGTAGATTTCGCTGGGCATCGCGGACAGACAGACAGACAGACGGAGGACAGACACTTCCTTTTATTAATATAGATTGATTTATTTAATGTTACACATATCAGGGAACTCTCTGTTACAACAACGCTTTGCTGCAGAGCCCCATTTGACTTTATACCATTATGTAAGGTATGGTTACACTAGAGTGCTGAGAATAATACTATATTGTATATTATGTTGTGTCTAGTTGAGTTTTTGTTTTCATTACTTCAGTCAAGAGGTTGGTTGGTTTTATGGATATCCAACTATGTGGCATGTGACTGTTGTCGGAGTGCTAAATTTTTGTACAGCAGGAATTCTTGTACAAGCCTGAAATCCACAGACATGGGCCTCTCACATTCATACACACATAAATGCTATCGATCTGGTCTGGGATCGAACCTGCAACCTTACTTCAGTCAAGACTTAGTTGTTATTTATTTCAAGTTAGTTGTTGTTTTGCAGAATCATTCAGTTGTATTGTTATGTAATGTTTATTTACATAAAACCATTAAAATTTATATACAGGTATAGCGAATGGTGTAATTCAGTTGACTGCTTGCATAGTCTAGTGGTTACCATTGCTGACTATGCATCCACTCGTCTGGGTTTGATCCCCATCCTTGGATTTTTCTGAGGTAGGGAGGTCTGGAATGGGGTGCACTCAGCCTCGTGACACAAACTGATGAGCTACTTGATAAAGAAGTAGCAGCTCCAGTTCAGTAAGCCATCAATAACAGCTGTGGGAGTCGGCATGCTGACCACATGCTCCTGAATCCTGCCATCTGCCTCTGGTAGATGATGCAGCAGTCAGATGGCAGACCCAGTCCCTCAAAGGGATGTAGCACCATGGAAATTTAGTTTTAGTAATGGCAGTTTAAAACAATTCTTAACATGATCCTTATAATATACAATGAAATCAATTAGGATAAAAAAAGTTACTATCAGGTTCCCACCAAAAAAATGATTCAATCCAACACACACGACTCAAAATGGCCCAGCATAAGATGCTGAATTGCATATCCAAATGTCATGCTAGATTGCTGAGATCAATCATACAAGCCTTACAACCAAGAAAATATAACAAAAAATTGAATAATAATAATAATAATAACAATAATAATAATTATAATAATAATAATGCAATAACTGTAAACAGATTTTATATCTGTATATTTTAAAATCAACAATATTACTACCCAGCAATGTGACTGGGATAGTAGTGTCTAGAATTCTCATTCGAGGGGTCCTGGGTTCAAACCCCATGGTTGGCCACTTTGATTTGGGTTTGGTCATGGTTTCCCCAGTCGTAAAGGCAAATGCTGAAATGGATATTTAACCCTTTGCACAAAAAATGTAATTTATTAAATCCAATGTCTTCTGTGGTAGCGTGGAATTCATGTCACCAGCCTGCCTCTCTGGCAATGGGAGTGCACAAAATTGACACTAGGTATCCCACTTCCTGTAGTGAATCCCCTTCATCACATGATTTCTCGTGAATTGCATCAGTCAAGGAAATATAAATTACCTTGAAGGGCAGTGGTAAATTTTTCTTGCCTCTTTCTTTCATATTTACTGTTTTGGTAGTGAAATAGCATCCAAGTAACAAGTAACAAAAGCTAAACTCTGTAACAGGGCTGTGTTAAACGAAACACATTAGTGACTTCAGTAAGGGTGAGGAAGAATTTAAACCGGATAGTGTTACTAACAGCAACAACGACACAATGGGTGGTATAAATAAAACGAAGCCACTGCTACCAAGCCGTTGCTCATGAGAAGGTTGAGAATCTAGCACCCGCTGTCTGTTTGGTATAAATAAAAACTTCCCCTCCCTGCCAAGCCGTGGCTCAGGCAACTGGTAGCAAGTGCTTGGACACCTGCATCCCATATTGCACGACACATAGCAGCTGAGTAAATAAACATGCCACTTGACTGTCTGCACAGCGATTTAAAATTTAAAGTTTAGTATAATGTATCAGAATGGTTGAAGAAAATAGTGTATTTCAAAAGCAGATTGTGCAAATTCTGAAAATGCACAAACGAGTATTGAATAAAGCTCAACTGCCAGAGTGCAAAAAGAAAAAATCTCTAGCGGTAACTGTTTTCAAAAGTCAGCTAGAACGAGAATGTAACGTGGTGTTAACTGAAAACCAGATTTTAAGAAGTATTAGTAATTTGAAGAGCAGGATAATGAAAAATTCGACCTGAGACTCACTGCGAATAAGCCGATAGTCTTAAAAAATTGGGAGAGAACCCGAGAAGAAAAGGAAAAATTAGAAATATAAGTACTGAATTTAAAGAAAGAAAAACTATTTTGGGAGAAAGAAAAGAGACAAGAGAGTGAGGCCTAGTATACAAAAGTCCTGGATATCCAAAGGTCCTGGGTTCAAGTCCCAGTGTCAGAGGAATTTTTCTCCTACAATATTCTCTAGTATTCATGTTTTATTAGTAAACCTTGATTTTAGGGAACTAAAAATTATGTTTAGGCCTGTAAATTAATATATTAAGCATTTAACTAGAACAGTAGACAGATATAATTATACTTATTTCTAATAAACAAAAGTTAACATTTTATACTAATAAACACATTTCATACTTAACAGTGTCCCACATTAATATATGTAGTTCTTTTATTAATATTTCATTAGTTCCCATAATTAATTAATTTATAAAATACGTTCGTTTTGAATCTGCTTGCTATATAATAGATTTGAAGTTAACCTATTTAGTTTATAGTATTACAATTTGAAATAGCGTTTTAGTATATTGCGATACAATTGCCGTAAGCGGTGCATACGGATCGAGGAAAGAGTTTGAAAAAACGAGGCGCTTGCATACTGTTTTTTGCAAGATGAATATTTATATCAATTTATTTATATTAATTGAGATATTAGCTGAAAATATTATGTATATACCCTATTGAAGATGCATGTTATATTTTAGAAAGTGATTCGCATATGTTGGTTGTTATGGGGACCGAATATTTGTCCTGTTAAAGTCGCCTTGGTTCCGGTCTTCCATAAAGGCTTGTATTATGATGATTTTACTTACGGCACTTGTGCTTTTTGTAATTTTTACCACACGGAGATTTCTTTTGTTTTCATAGCAACCAGATTGCATGCGGGAATGTCAAGTTACGATCCACGGCAACAATATTCGTAAGTACCGCTAATTAGTTACGTCGTTCAAAAAAAGAATTAATCACGTTTGAAATATTTTAGTTCATATTGATACCAGTAAATTATGAGAATGTGTTAGACCTATAATTATGTATTAATTTTGTGATTATTATTATTATTATTATTATTAAAAAGAAAAATAACAAAGTTAAGTTACACATGTTTTACAATTTTATTGTACAACCGGTTCTTTACATCTGTGGACATCATAATCCATACGTTCCTTATAAATTACTCATATTCGTTAAAAAAGCACCCCCATGAACCCCGCCAATACGATTAAAAACTTCACTTGAGCAAGCTGAGTCCGCAAATGAGGTACCTCAGAAAAAAGCAAGCCGCTGCTACCAACAGAGAGCCGCGGCTTAGTTTTATTTATACCAAATCCCAAGCAGTGGCTAAGCTGTCAAGGTCGTTGAGCAACGGCTAGGCAGGTGGCTGAGGAAGCCGCTTTTTATTTATACCAAACCAAGCAGCTGCTAGGAATTAGTGAGTTTTGAGCCACTGCTTGGTTTTATTTATACCACCCAATAAATGCAGCCTTAGCAATTTTGACTGCATCGACATGACTGATTTAGCTCCAAGTCCATCCCCATTTACAAAAATCCCTTTAGGCAGGCCTACATGCTGAGGTAGATTTCAAAGTGCTTTTGGTTTAATTTATTATCGCTGCGCAGCACTCTTCTTTTTTAGCCTTGGCATGGCAAACCCTCAGTAATAAGAACTGAATTCGGTAAAGAGGAAGAGCCTACAATCATTTGTTTTGACAACAAGAATAGGATATAATATTCTGGGAGGCCGTGCGCAAGATCAGCAATGAATAAAATTAGCAAAGCCGCTAAACAAGACAAAATTATGATATAATAATTCTTTTAAGTGTTTTCAAACATTAAAATTTCGCGTCATATGAGAGCTATCAAGAAACTAGTTATTGATTTGTAGAGTACTCATCAAGAGCTTTTCAACGATACCCCACAAGACGTGGTTTCAAAAGTTTCGAATTTTCATCCCCCCACCCCCACCCTCACTCGAACCCCCGAATCGTTGGTGTCACTGTGAACTCCATAGGGAGTACTCTAATTTATTCAAACAAAGTTTCCCTCTATACTTCATAGGGGCCGAGATAAACATTTTTAAAAATTTCAACCCCCTCCCCCGACCACCCCCTTGGGCCAATTTTGCTCATTAACGAACTTGTCCGAACTATTGGGCCTGGAAATAACATATTAAAATTTGGTTCAAATATCTTCAAAATTACGGCCGCTATCGTGTAAAGATATATATAAATATCACAAATTTTTTTTTTTGAACGGGCGGTGGTTTCGTACTTAGGGGAGCATGAAACGTAAAGATATGGAAGAATTTTCCGAAAATCATGACATGGTATCCATTGCAATAGGTAGATTTTTCTTTGAAATCTACCTAATACCAACCAACGTCCCATATTACCATCTCAGTTCAATAGAAACACAGATCCAACAGATTATTTTTTATTGTTTGATGATTAGATCTTGGAATATAGTGGAGTACTCCTTATGCCACTATTCTGGTAACTAAGTCCTGCAGAAATTTTTCTATCATCTCCTACTCACTCCAGCTGTGAATATTATCTTCAGAACAAGGTAAATATTTGATGTTATGCAATATTGCAATGTCAAACATTTCATAATTTACAGGATTTTTTAATTTTAAGGAGAATCTGCTGTATACAGCCATAAAATTCACCGCTCACATTAAATATCAGCCAAAATTAACAGTTGCCTTAAAACACATCAACAATAGGAAACAGTTGCACATCAAAAGTTGCATGGTCTGCTAGTACAGTGAGTCCCACGCAAGAGTTGGCCAATGACGCGGGTTTCTGCGTCGCAGCTGGCACAGATCCAACTCCCAAGCGATCGGGTGAAATATCTATGCAAATAATGCCGCGGTTGGTGTAATGATTCAGGTTCTCACATTTACAGTTAAAATTACAACGAAAATAACCACGTACCTCATCATAAGAGATGTTGGAAATGTTCTTCTCTTGCACAAGCACAACACTGACACCTTTTTTAGGGAATTTTCTTTCACACGCGCAAGTTCAGCTTCCGAGATAGAGTTAATTTCTCTTGTGATATTGTCTTTAAGTTCTTCTTGTGTATGGGAAATTGACCTATACACTTTATTTTTCAAGTTTCCCCATAAATAATATTTACATACTGTTAGAAGAACTTGATGACAATATCACATAGGCCTATCACAAGACAAAGTAACTCTGTCTCGGAAGCTGAACTTATGCACGTGAAAGAAAATTTCCTAAAAAGGTGCCAGTATTGTCTGGATGCAAGAGGAGAACATTTTCACCATCTCTTGTGATGAGATACGTGGTTATTTTCATTGTAATTTTAACTGTAAATGTGAGAACCTGAATCATTACACCGACCGCGGCATTATTAGCGTAGATATTTCACCCGATCGCTCGGGAGTTGGAGCTGTGCCAGCTGCGACGCAGAAACCCGCGTCATTGGCCAACTCTTGCGTGGGACTCACTGTATAAACACAACATCTGAATGGCTTCGATGTTCAAAGGAGTATAAAGCTGAATTAATTTAAAAGAAATCACTAGTAATTTTTATATCACTATGTTTACATAAGACATTTTCCAAAACAAAACACATTATACCATTACCATTTGTAAGTTTGATGGGAACTATTTTGCCAATGCAGAGAGGTCGATTTCCATAAGGATCCCGTACACCATAAATTCGATCCTTCTGCATAATGACTAAGGAGTAGGAAAGAGGAGCAAGCTGCATCAGATGTTTTATCCTGGCTGGCCAATCTGGTCCATTTATTTCACCCTCTGGTGGGTTAAGGCATAGAGCTTGTGTAATCAGCTCACTGTCTGAATGTGTTGACAAACCAACACCACGTCCCAATACCTGCATATGAGGGGAAAAAGCCAAGTAATTACATTAATATTAAATCATATTGGAAGTTAACACAGTGAAGTTATGTAATTATTATAATTACATTAAATTAACTTTGGAAGTAATTACAGTTCAGGGGTATGGTGTTAATGTTGCCTCTGTTGCCGCTGGCAACAGCTAATAAAAATGAAAAAAGTGTATCCAAATTTTACATGATTTTTTTTCAAAGAATAATGGAAAGTCTAAGTAATTTCACTTTCAGATTTCAATTACGTTAATTTGTGATCGATCTGCTCAGACTGGTTGGTAACAGCATCCTCCAGTTCTAAATAGCTCATTATTTTGCCAATGGCGCTCACTCGGAGCTTATAGACTCATATGGGATGTCAGTGACCCTTGTTGTTTATAGAACGACTGTTGCCAGTGCAGTGAAAAAGCAAACCTTGAGTTTTAGTGTTAATTCTTCATGCATAACAATGATATGGTGAATGATTTAATGTTAAAAGTACAGTAAGAAGAATTGCATCACAATTTTCGGGTAAAATGACTGTGATTGTGTGATCAAAAACTTTTTAAAATGGTCCTTGAGTTCACGTTCTTTTGGTGAAAAATGTCACATAATTTCAACAGGAAGGCCAACTCTGGATCTTAAACCTTTACAAACTAAATCACACGGGGGCATTTTAGTAGCTCTTGGTAAAAGGAGTTTCCTGGGCTCTGTGGTTGTGACAAATTATTGAAACAATTTTGTTGGACATGCCTCTTTTTTCTTTGAGTGAGGCGTTTAAGAATTCAGTTGAAAAGTATAATGAAGTTGTGAAAAAAATAGGTATTCTTCTTTGAGTGAGGCGTTTAAGAATTCAGTTGAAAAGTATAATGAAGTTGTGAAAAAAATAGGTATATAATGGGTCGATTGATAAATACTGTTTGCTATTTAGCTCAGCAAGAAGTCCCATTTAGGGGTAGTGACGAGTTCGAAAATTCGGATAACAAAGGTAACTATGTAGAGCTCTTACACCTAATTGCTTAGACAGATGATAAATTGGAGGAACATCTTCGGACTGCAACTGTGTTTTCAGTAACGTCAAATGTCATTCAGAATGACATTATTGAGTGTATTTCTCATGTTTTGATTAATGAAATAAAGAATGAAGTGAGTGAGACAAGTTTTGTATCAGTAATCATGGATGAAACCACTGATGTATCAAATAAATCTCAATTGTCAACGGTTCTTCATTACGTCACACCAGAGGGACGGGTTGAAGAAAGTTCTGTAGGGTTTTGTGATGTCAGTAGTGAGCGCACAGCAGTTATTTTGTCCAAGCAATTTTCAAACTCATGGAGGAATTCAAATCTGGTGCAAAACTCATAGTGCAAACATATGATGGTGCAACCGTGATGGCTGGAGAGTGTAACGGTTTACAGTCAATTGTTAGAGGGAAATATGAACAAGCTTTATTTGTGCATTACTATGCCCACAAGCTTAATTTAGTTTTGCAGCAATCAACCAGTCAGATAACGAAGTGTAGAGTATTTTTTCAAACAGTGTCAGGATTGTCTACATTTTTTTCAAACTCGCCCAAAAGAACAGAAGCTTTAGACGCTGAAGTGAAAAAATGCATTCCATCAGTGTCTACCACAAGATGGAACTACAAAAGCAGAATGATTGAAGTCATTTTCAGCTTGAAGAATGAACTTGCCACCCTATTTAAATTAATGGCAGAGGATTATTGGCATGCTGAAACAAGAGCTTGGGCATCAGGCTACTACAGGAATCTCCCAAGCTTAGATTTCAGATTCTTACTTTTGGTGTTTTCGCTTCTATTTCCTAAGTCTGATTCTTTGTTTAACATCCTTCAGAAAAAGATTTTTGATATTGCTTTCTGCAAACAAAAAATCAATGACTTCAAAAACAGTATGAACGACTTGTGTGAAAATTTTAACGAATTAATTTGGTCAAAGATAGAGCCTGATCAAGATTGCCACGGAACACCAATACTTTCAAAGAGATCGAGACTGGATAAAGGAGAAAATGACATAAAATCATCATCTCGACAAATATTTTATGAGATAATAGATACGATACTTGGCCAAATAACCAACAGATTCTCGGATATAGACCAACTACAGTTTTTATCATTGTTGGACAGTGTTTTATATGCTGAATATGACAAGACTTTCCCAGAGAGTGGGTTTAAGACTTTTCTTACTTATCATGGACAGTACTTCAACACAGTAGGGGTACGCCGTAGCGTAGTGGTTGAGGCGCTGCGCTACAAACTGGAAGGTCGCGGGTTCGATTCCCGATAGGGTTGTTGACATTTTTCAACTGGGCTAATCCTTCTGGTGGCACTATGGCCCTGGGGTCAACTCAGGCTCTAGCAGAAATGAGTACCAGGAGCAATCCTGGGGGTTAAGGCGGCCGGTGTGTAAGGTTGATAACCTTACCATCTTAAAGTGCCGAATGTCCAAAATCTAAAAGCCTCAACCTCCTGGAACCCTCTGGGCCTCCAAGGCCTGTATAGGGATCACTTTACTTTACTTCAACACAGTGTGATTAAGGAACGAACTCTGTTATTTGTACTCTTCTGCTGAATTTGTAGACAAAGCAGTCTACAAAGTTCACCAAGAGTTGTATGCCATGGGACTTAAAGAAGCTTTGCCACAGTGTATAAACTTCATGAATAATTTTGACTGTTCCTGCCACCAGTGCATCAGCAGAACGATCTTTTTCAGTGCTCCACAGAATACACACTTATCTAAGAAACACTCAAACTCAAAATAGTCTTTCATCTCTGTCTCTGTTATCAGTGGAAAAAGGGTTGCTTAATAAACTTGAAAAGCAACAGCAAGCAACATATGAAAAATCTGTCATTGATGTTTTTTTGGAGAAGAATCGGAGGATTGAACTGAAGTGCAAATAGACACTGTAAATTGGAGAAATTGTAAATACATTTTAAATAAGGTAGCCTATGCCACTATAATTTTTATTTATATATTTCTTTGTGTTTGTTTTGTTTTATACAATTGCATACAAACTATATAATATTAACTTGGAAATCCTTGGAATTCATGACTGGCACTCCTCAAATTAAGTCTGAAGCAACTGGCAACACTTATGAATCATCCACGCCACCCCATGTTAGATGTTCATGCCCTGAGTTCCTCAAGGCATACCCAAGAGGGTAGAAGTAACGAGAATGGGAATATAATGGATCATCTTGCATACAGAGTGTACATATGTGTAGATAAATGTATCTATATTAGAATAAACAAGGGAATAGGGGAATACTGTGTTAATCATTATCGAAATGGTAACATGTATATCACCTCATCACAACCTATTTCCCATCATGATAACGAGAACTCCAAGGAATAGGTGCTCTTCAGGAAGAGTACTGACAAAGAAAAACGACCATAGCAATCTGGCGGACTACACAGCTGGTGCATATGTTACAAAATGGAGTCATAATTGAGATGCGTATGGCTCAGATATGTGGAACTGCTACAACATAGTGATTAATAATAACACCACATGACAGAGTACATTGAGATCTACAAGATCACATATGATGTGACTTTATGACTTACTATTTATAGAACTTATAAAATTAATAAATTAGAAAGGATTAATCATAATCTGATAGACTTGAAACATACTAAATTGAATGAGACTTGAAACATACTAAATTGAATGTAATAAAAAGCCCTATCTGACTACAGTTATTGTTATGATGCAATATGTAATCAGTAGGGCAAGGCATTTGATGATTTTGCATCTTTTTTATATGATGGTTAAAAGATAGCTCGAATATATATAAATGTGTATCATCAATTAATTGATCAAATAAGAGCAATTTGTTTTTGCATTTTTTTGCTTTATTTTGCATTTTTTCGTAATTTTTAATAGATAGGTCATTTTTTGGCAATTTTTAGGTCATTTTCGGCATTTTTAGGTAATTTTTAGGACTTTTACGGCATTTTAGGTCTTTTTCGGCAATTTTATATTTTTTTAAATGAAGTCTTACATTACATTATATTTTTAGTTTTTTTTATTTATTATTTCTGATTTTTAATGCTTGTCTATTATAATTGTAAAAGGACATAACATCCACAGGAAATAAAGCAGATTGCAGCGTTACTGGAAGGAATATGCATTTTGAACTCTTGTTACATTTCCAAGAAAATATAAAAAAGCTATACCTGCTTCTCCTATTTTTAAGCATTTTGAACTAGTCTACATTTCCAAGAAAACAACGTTGTAAATACAAGCGGCTATTGACGAATGTGTCCTTCTTGCATTAAAGAAACAACACTTGGGACACAGCTCCGTTAGAGATAAGCGAGGCGACTATACCTGCTTTATTATTTTAAAGGAATGTGCATCATGAACTAATCCGAGCATCCTATTGTTATTCATTTTCAGGTAGGAGGACTTTCACTATGTCTTTCAGTTGTCTGTAAGAGTTGTATGAGATAGTTTGTTGACAAAAGAGTTCAGTAAAATGCCCAAAGTGAAAGAAAGTACATTTGATAAATTAAAACGATTTGTTTCAGAGTACGGAGGAAAAATTTATATTTATATTTATATATAACGAACTGTCATCCATTAAATTGGTCCTTAAAAGCAATTCATTACTTTAACAAATAATTATAAGTAATAATGATAAAATTTATTGGTCATTTTTTAATTTTTTTGGGTCATTTTTTCACTATTTTTAGGTCATAAATGCATTTTTTATTTTGCATTTTTTCACTTTTTTATGGTCATTAAATGCCTTGCCCTAGTAATCAGTAATTAGACAAATGCATTTGCACATGAAGTGTCTCTATTATATGTCCAACATACTGTCGCCCGGCTAGAATGACAGGTTGACACAAATTGAGAAACCGATTTCCCAAGCGTCGAGAAGTGCAGAGGATTTTTAAACCATATCCAAATAAAAAAATATTGACAAGAAGCAATCAAAAGTTTACCAATAGGAAATAAAGCCCTCAAAAATTGAGCCAATGGTGTTAAACTGCATATCTACAATTACAATTATCCCTCCCACTGTAAGACTAGAGGACTTGTGACTAGCGATTCAGGACGTTAAGACTAACTTCATGTGTGATTAGGAAGTTTATATTATAACGTGCTATATAAATACAAGTACTACTAGAGTTGATTATAGTACTAGAGTTGATTATAATAAGTTAAATACTTATTTTGCTACAACATCTTAAATATATTAGCTGAAAATATGGTCAACTATGTGAAAACAATAGAAATCACTAGGAATAGGAAATATATTGCAATTAAACGCTGGTGTGTCCATGGTAAGCTATGTGAACGAAGATTGAAAAGTTATTGGCTTATATCTGTTGTAATATGATGAAGTACGTTACTCTGTTTTGCGAAAGATTCTGATTATCATAAAGAAACATGTTGGCTTAAATTTGTTGTTTTATGACCAATTATAAGCTTAAATCCATGTTAATGTTGGTGTGACTGGTCAATGCCATCTGGATTTTGTTTATAGATTGCCATGACGACTTGAAAGGACTAGGCCGATAAAACTGCATTTTGAATGCAGTTTTATGCAATTTTAGCGGCCTTGGTTGCTAAAACGCAATTTTTTGGTGTGTTACCAGTCCGACAAGCAACTGTTTTAGAGAGCGTGTACTAAAAAAGTATTTTTGGAATCTATTTGTAGGTTTACCACATACATTTTTAGAGTACGTTTGACAGTGACTGTAGTGATGATGTAGTTTAAAGTTAAGAACTGTTCATGTTATTGGTTTAAATTAAAATTTAATTATTAAATAGAATATTTACAACATTTACCTAATTGTGTACTGGTCATGGAAACCACCATTAACGGCTGTGGGTGTCGGCATGCTGACCACATGCCCCCAATCCTGCCATCTGCCTATAGGTAGATGACGCAGCGGTTGGGTGGTAGGCCTTGTTCCTTTGGGGATGTCACGCCACGGAGTTTAGAGTTTTAGTACCTTACCTTACAAAGGGGCTAAGTGGCAAAATTAAGTTTCTGAGATAATCAACAATCCTTGTAAAGAAATAGCATTGGTCCTTACCTGCAGTGCTCTCTCTCGAGCAACTTTGCAACCACACTGTTATGAATTTCACTTAGCGCTTTTGTAGGGCAATGCAGGATGCCATGTACCACTATTGTACAGTAAAATATCATTTTTTTTTTTTTTTTAATTTGGCGGTTAGCCCCTTTGTAAGGTCAGGTACACAATTCAGGATTCTGTTTTCTCGATAATCTGCAAGACGCGCTTCAGTGCCTTTCCCCCCTTCATTTCTAAATGTGATCACCCTATTCTATGATAATTAATGGCTGCTATGATAATTATGTTAACAACTATCTGTAAGTGAATGTAGTGATAACCATATTGCAAATAGTCAATATGTTTTCACTTATCAGTGTTGGGAGTACAACTTTCACAGAAAATGTTAAAGAATTATCTATTTCTCAAAATCAGGGCAGTGTAAAGCATATATTGGCAATTGTGAATCTGCATTTCCTGCTGGTAATATCACTACAATGGGAACATTTCAGAACCTTAATCTCTGTAGACTGTCCAAGGTTAAAAAAACAGCATATGTCTTATGCGCTACTTCTCATGCAAACCCACTCTCCAATAAAAAAAGTGAACTATTCCTTGATTTGCACACTTCTTTATATGACAGACTTATAAAATAGGTAAAAATTGCATTTATAGCACCTATTATAATAAAATTTGTATTCGTATAAAAGTAATAAGCATAGAAAGTATATGCTGGAAAAGGTCTTCTAATTTAGAAAAGATATTGTTTCCTTTGAGGACAATTCGGATATGTGATTTCAATTGTTTTATGTCATCACATAATAATTTAGGTAGTGATGTGATAAGGGAGCCAAAGGGGTAGTATGTGGTCTCGAGGGGGTATGACTTGCTGACAGCTGCACCCTATAACATCTTGGTTTTGAACCAAGATTATTTTTCTAATTGGGAGACAATTAATCATAGGGTCCCGCAAAGTTCAATTCTGGGACCTTCACAATTCATAGTATATGTAAACGATTTAGCATCCTACAGTATGTGAAAACAATATCAAGACCACCACTTTTCGCGGATGATGCAAGCATAATAATTACTTCAGAAAGTCCAGAAAATCTGGAAATATAAATGATACATTAAGGCATATGGATGTTTGGTTTCTTACGAACAAAATCTGTCTAAATCTGAACAAAACAATACTTATGAACTTCAAAACAGAAAATTCCAGGGATATAACATTAGAGGCTGTATGCAATAATATTCCAACAGCAAAGGAGAGCTCAACTTTGTAACAATATATTAATAATATAAGTGCAACAATGACGTAGCCACAAAATAATTGTGGGGAGGGTCGAAAGTGCCGGGGGGTTTGGAATATCCCCCAAAGAGGGGGTCGGGGGTCCATCCCCAGAGAATTTTTAAATATTGAACTAATGAAAATCACATTTCACGCTATTTTAGCACAGAAAAACTAGTTAGGAAATTTGTTTACCATACTCTAAGACATGCCAATGTAAATAAGAAATCATTACCTAAGTGGAGGGTCCACCCCCGGAAAATGTTTAAATATTGAACTAATGAAAATCACATTTTACGCTATTTAGCACTCAAAAACTAGTTAGGAAATTTGTTTACCATACTCTAAGACATACCAATGTAAACAAGAAAATGTTATCTAAGTCGGGTCTCCACCCCCGGGAAATTTTTAAATGTTGAACTAATGAAAATCACATTTTACGCTATTTTAGCACTGAAAAACTAGTTAGCAAATTTGTTTACTATACTCTAAGACATGGCAACTTAAACAAGAAATTATTACCTAAGTTATAATACTTATTACCAGGGCCCGGATTCTAATGACATGTCATCTTTTTATTGATGCTGCATAGACATTGCCAACTTCTGGATAAATCTTAATCATGTCCTCTACATTATAGAAATGCATTTGTATTACGTTATTTTTTTGTCATTTTATGTTATTTTATATTTGTAGGGCATTTATTTCAATTTTATGTCATTATTTTGTCATTTTCGTGTCATTTGCTTCCTTATTTAGTCATTTTCATGTATTTACATTGAGTGTATTAACTTTTTTTTGCCACTAGCGGTGCTGTCTTTGAAGTGTTGTTTGTTTAATACAAGAAGGAAAAATTTGGCGTTAAAGTGTTGATATGTCTCAGTCGGAAGTGAGAATCAAAGAAACGACAAAATGTTGTACTATATTACTATTGTTCATAGATTGACTTGGCACCAGATTCTGTCACCTGCTTGGATTTGAGAGTGCAAACTATTGTTTACCCTCAATAAACAACAATATAATCCACAAAAGGATGTGCTGAATTTTGACTCACCATTGTCTCAGTGCCAGTATAAATTTCCATGAGAAAAGAACATTCATAACATTACAGTTATTTACAGTTTTTACAATTATGTACAAACTAGTCTATAACTTTGTGTGTACTATAATAATTTTTTATAAATAAAATATCAGTTTTTATAATTATTAGGTCACTTTCTTTAAAATTTAGGGTCATTTTATAGGTCATTTTTCAAACAATTTTAGATCATCAGAATCCTGGCCCTTCTTATTACTATAAGAAAAGTTGAATAACACATGGAACAGTGGACATAATAGGCCTACTCATTATGTTATGAAAAGAAAATAACTGGTATATCATATTTGACACACCAACAAATCTTATTTAATTAAATAAATACTTTTTTAAAATACAAATAGAGAATTTTAGGTTTTGACTTTTGGGGGTCCAAACCCCCTGCACCCCCCTTTCCTAATCCACTGTGGATTCTGCTTCCTTGTTGTCGATTTGGTAAAACTTCTGCAAACTTTTTATGTCTTAACTGACTTTCAAATAATTGTCTTAAAAGAAAAACACCTGACTATAATGATTATTAATATACATGTTTTTTTCCTTGCGCCCTCCCCTCCCCCGGGTATGGGCGCCCATGGCTGTAAGAGGTAAGATTTAGTTAATTAGGAATTCATTTTTATTTGGAACATTCAAGTGAATTTGGTCTTCCACAGTGTTATATAAATGTTGTATTTATAGTATAATAAATTTTATCTTTGTAATTTTATGC
This sequence comes from Ectobius pallidus, assembly GCA_964059195.1. Classification (NCBI taxonomy): domain Eukaryota; kingdom Metazoa; phylum Arthropoda; class Insecta; order Blattodea; family Ectobiidae; genus Ectobius; species Ectobius pallidus. The sequence goes on from CAXKWD010000003.1 coordinate 165,846,531, forward strand.
TATCTCATATGTGCACTTAAGATGAATCTGGTATTATAATCACTTTTCTTGTTTCTTATATAAAGCACAACTTTAATTCCTTTTTAATTTCACTCTGCTTATTCAAAAGATTTTGGTCTATCAATGGTGCAGGTGTCTACTTTTTCAACAGATATGTTCTTGTATCTCACTTATTTCAGTTAGATGGTGTGAAAGCTGGAAAGCTAAGTTGGAAGGTACAAAATTGAATGGCGAATACAGGTAAAGAATGTATATTATTGTTAATTAATCATTTAACTCGAGAAGCAGTACATATAAATTGTGCCACTCTGCTTATTGCTGTTTGCTGTTATACAGTAGGGTAAATATCTACTGTGTTCTTGTTAGTGTGAAATTTGTTATGAACATGTAAGTAATTTTTCTTTTGTAAAATGTGCAATTTTATGTAAGTTACACATTGATTGTTGATCATGTTCGAGATGATTTCAAATAGGCGCTCCTCCAGAGTTGCTGTTGCATGAGGATTTCATATATAAAACTTAATGGAAAAGGGAGAAAATGGAGAGCAGGACCCCAGTGCCGGAGTTGGTCAGTAATCTGTTTTGTTTGCTCCCTTTTCATTGGAAAAAAATTGGTGCAATCAATGTTAACTCATTTATTGAAAAAGCTAAGAGTAGATTTGAGGAAATTTTGAAGGATGTGGAAGAGACAGATTTAGGAAAGATAAGTAAGAGCCAGATCAATCGCATGAAATGGAAATTAACCAATATTTGGAATTAATTGATCATGAAGAGGTCACATCTGATGAACAAGTTAAGGCCAACTTAGTACAAGAAAAAAAACTAGTCGAAGAAGCTTTAACAAGTTTCAAGTTTGAGGGGGGGAAAGTAGAAGATATGGGAGACATTAGTGTCATAGTGTCATATCCTGTATATGTGTGGGAAGTGATATGTATCTCAAAGTAGCTCATGTACAGGTCCGCTAAGAAGGGTGAAAGTGGATTTCCCATTGCCAATCCATGTCTTTGTTGATAAAACTTTCCTTTGAATGTGAAGTATGTTTGATTAATGCAGATGTTAGTCAATGCACAGTATTCTTGAATTTTGTTATTGCTGAGTCCAATCGATTTCAACCATTTGGTTAAGTAGTTTAACAGTTTTTCTGTATCTATGCTAGGGAACAGAGCTACCACATCAAACGATACCAGTTCTTCAGTGGGAGAAATCTCTATGTTACTTATCTTTTCAATGAGTTCTAATGAGTTTCTAATACCTCGGCTCTCATATCCAGGGAAAGAATTAAATCTATTATTGACCCATTTCGCAAGATAATAAGTGGGGGCATTTATATTGTTGATTATGGGCCTCATTTTATTACCTGGTTTGTGCATCTTAGGCAGTCCGTGTATTTTAGGTAGTGTGGGATTTGGTGGTTTCAAATTTCTTTTTTCATTTTCCGGTATGATTGTTGCAGTTTTGATTATGTCTTCACACTGACTTATGCATTTCCTAAGGGGATCATGATCTACCTCAATTAATTCTTCACCCTTAAGTAAGTCCTCCATTCTACTGATGTAATCTTCCCTATCCAAAATCACCAATTTGTTACCCTTATCCGCTTTGGTAAAGACTGTTCCCTTTTCGTTAAGAGCCTTAATTACTTGTTTATATGCACTACCTTTTGGTCCTTTATTTGCTTTTATGTCATCCAAAACTGATTCACACTCTCTTCTAATTATCATCTTGTCCTTATTTCCCATATCCATAATTGCAATTTCTATATCTGCAACATATTCTTCTAGGTTTTGTGAATAGTCAACACATGTCTTTAACCCTTTATCTAGTAACTGCATTTCATTGTTTGAGAATGTCTTGGATGATAGGTTGACTACATTTTCTAGGTTAGGCCTAGGATTTTGCATTTCTTGTTTCTTGTCTTCCTGTGGTGCAACCTTTTTGTTATTATGGTCTAATCTTTTGTAATTAGTATTTTCATTGTGTTTCTGAATTAAGCCCCTTAATTTCTTTTTCAAGTTTGTTACATTTGGCCTCATGGTGTAATTCAATTGTTTGAAAAAGTTATGTTCTAAGTTGTCCCACGAGGTATTTCCTAATTTCTTGGTTATGAAAGGAGCAAACATTATAGCAGGATTTCAGAATTAGACTTGCAACTATATGAATTGCATTTATTCAGTGTATAGTGTATAGTGTATAATACCTCCACTCATGTGTTCTAATTAAAATGTGTATTAAAATATTTTTAGTGAATCAGACTGAGAAGGAAATAGTGAGAGATGGCCGCTAGTAGCTAAAACGTGTACTAACGCTCCGCATTCACAATCGCTGTTTGGAGGTGAAAAGAGAAGATTTGTGAAGATAACTGAGTGAGTATCTTTGTGACACTACTTCCGAACATTTATAAGAGTAATTGTACAAGCAATAATGTCACAAACACGACAATCACGAAAGAATGAATCGGTAGAGGACGCCGTCCGGCGTGTTGTTAAAGAAATGTGGCAAGATGAAGCCATGCTCCGCAATGTTGCCAACCTCATCAAAGACTCCCTAGTTAGTGAGCTGCAGAAAACCATTCAAAAGAATACAGAGGTAATTCAAAGACTTGAACAGACTCTTGCTGCTAGAGATAAGAAGATTATGGAATTGGAATGCCAAATCACTAAAAAAACAGACGATCTTGAACAATACCAGCGACGCCAGTGCCTGAGAATTTTCGGTATAAAGGAATCGGAAGGTGAAAACACCGACGAAATCGTGAAGTCTGTGGCAGCGAAAGTTGGTGTAGACTTACAAATAAGTGACATTGACAGAAGTCATCGAGTGGGTAAATTTACCAGTGAAAAGCCAAGGCCGATAATCGCGAAGTTTGTAAGCTACCGGAAGAGGAATGAAGTCTTTCGCAATAAACGGCAACTTAAAGGGAGTTCGGTAACAATTCGAGAAGACCTCACCAGGTGGCGCCACAAGCTGCTCCAAGAATGCATCGGGAAATACGGCCTGCCAAATGTATGGACCATGGATGGAGTCATAATGGTAAAGAGAGGTGATAGGAAAATAAGAATATCAAGTGAAGAAGACATGATGTGAATAGCGTGTGCGTGCACCTGAACTAAGTACAGCACTAGCAGTTAATAAATAAGAGTAATAATATTAGAAATAATAAGTTAAATCTTAACATATTTTTAGTTAGTTTAGATTTCTGTGAACGACTCAGTTGGCACCATTGATTTGAACCATGTGTCTGCAAGTTTGACAGTTCCAGAGTTCGCTGACCTTGACTTAAGCGCCCTCAGAGAATTCCCGCAGTCATCCCTCATTGGACCTTCTGATTCAACAACAGATCTTCTTTCTATAGCTCTCTCTTCCCACCCCTCTGCTCTCCATGTCATTCACATCAATGCACAAAGCTTACTGTCTCACTTCCAAGAATTATATTCAATTATCTCCCCTTTGCATTTGCACGCCATACTAATTTCTGAATCTTGGCTAAAACCAACTCTTTCCTCTTCTCTTGTAAATATCCCCGGGTACGTTTTATGCCGAAACGATAGGACAGGCAAAAGAGGGGGAGGAGTAGCAGCTTATATCAGAACGGACTTGAAACCTAAAATAATTCATCACTCCCCTAGTGAATATTCAGGCAGTACCGAATTTATGTTAATAGAGATTGTTACATCCTATCAGAAATGTCTTTTATGTGTAGTGTATAAAGCCCCTAATGCTCAACTTTCAAATGATTTAGAAACAGCACTACAAAATACAATGCTAGATTATGAACACTGTTTGATACTAGGAGACCTCAATACTAATTTATTGCAGAGGAATTGTACTAAAGTAACACAACTACGCACTGTAATTAATTCCCTAGACATGACTATTCTACCACTTGATCCTACCCATCACACTGAGAAAAGCGAAACCCTTTTAGGCCTCATCATTGTTGACGATGCAAATAAAGTACTATCACACAGTCAATTGCCTGTACCAGGAATCTCTGCACATGACCTAATACATGTTTCGTATTCTGTTCAGTGCTCGAAGATGGCGCCAAAAATCATTACGTATAGAGACCTTAAACGTATTGACGAGACAGTTTTAATTGAAGATGCTATTGCATTACCTTGGTACACAATATTCAATATTCGCACCGTTGATGAAAAAGTAGAAACATTTAACAAATTGATTTTGGAACTATATGACAAACATGCCCCCTCAAGAAGAAAACGGACAAACCGGCCTCCAGCCCCCTGGATGACAGAAACTATTCGAAAACAAATGACGGAGAGAGACGCGGCTTACAGAAATTATATACGTAACAAAAGTGAAACTAACCTACAAAACTATAAAACACTAAGAAACAGGACAAATCAAATTATTAGAAATGCGAAACTTAGACATATGCACACACTCATTTCGCCAGGGACAACCTGTGAAAGTATGTGGCGTAACTTACGCTCACTAGGACTAGGTAAAACAAAAGACCAGACTCAAACTATAAATATTCCTGTAGACAGACTTAATGAACACTTTACTAGAAGACCTAACGTGCACACAGATCCAGAAACATATGCAAACACTATCAAAGAAATCCATGCACTTCCCCCTCCCAATCGTGACAAATTCCACTTTACACAAGTTACCCCAATTGAAATAAAATCGGCAATAAAACGCATAAAATCCAAGGCCACGGGCGCAGACAACATTAGCATAACTCTCATTCATAAAATCATAGACATCATTCTTCCAATATTGACACATATTTTTAACGCATCACTGTTGACTGCTACGTATCCTTCCCACTGGAAGAAGGCATTCATCTCTCCCATAGCCAAAATTAAATCACCGTCAACCCCTAATGACTATAGACCAATCTCCATACTCCCAGCAATGTCCAAAGCTCTTGAAAGAATTGTACATAAGCAACTGACAGATTACTTGAACAAATACAGACTGCTTGACCCATACCAATCTGGATTTAGAACTGGTCACAGTACAGCAACGGCACTGCTTAACGTAAATGAAGACATTCGACTAGCCCTAGATGACGGTCTTACAACCGTGTTAGTATTACTGGACTTAAGCAAAGCATTCGACTCAGTGAACATTGAACTACTAACACATAAACTCACTGCATTGCATCTATCAGACAACGTAGTATCCTGGTTCATCTCCTATCTCACTGATCGCCTACAATGCATATCAACTCCAAACCAAAACTCAAAATGGCGGCCAGTACAGAGGGGAGTACCCCAGGGTTCCGTATTAGCACCATTACTGTTCTCTATCTACATAAATGACATTTCTAAATCCCTAAAACACTGTAAATATCATCTGTATGCTGACGACTTCCAACTATACATACACTCAAGACCGGAGACAATACACCATGCAATTGAAAAACTCAATAAAGACATAGACACTATATCCACATGGACAGGAAAGTTTGACCTAACTATCAATGCAGAAAAGTCACAAGCAATCATCATTGGACGACAGCAAATGTTTTGCCATTTGGATATGAACAACATTACCCCTGTAACAGTAAATGCATCAATTGTCCCTTTTGTACATCAAGTAAAAAACCTTGGCATCATTATGGACAAAAATCTTAACTGGAAACTACAAACTACTGAGATATGCCGAAAAGTCTTCTCTACATTACACTCGCTAAAGCGACTCAAGAATTTCCTCCCCTTTAAACTAAAAAAAATCCTGGTGCAAACATTAATCATGCCCCATTTTGATTACTGCGACGTACTATATACAGACTTAAACACCGACTTGGGACAACGACTGCAACGGGCTCATAATCTATGCGTTCGTTACATTTGCAACATCCGTAAATATGAACATATCACCCCCTCTTTTGAAATGCTGTCCTGGGCTAGACTAAACGAACGACGATTGACACATTCCATCACTCTACTATTCAACATCCTCAAGTCCTCTACACCAACTTATTTGTATGAACGTTTTCAACGGTTATCTTCTCATCATGATCTCGGTACTCGCTCACAAAGAAACTCTATTCTAAGTATCCCTCGTCATAAAACAACCCATTACTCTTGCTCCTTTGTTGTCTCCATGTCGCGATCTTGGAATGCTTTACCTGAGAACTGTAGGAACTGTCAAACACAAATGCAATTCTTGCGTAAGCTGACCAATGATGCCATAGTTAGGGACTTGGTTTTACATTAATAACAATAAATCATCACATATCTAAATACTGAAAACGTTTCCAATTGTTCACAACTTTTCATTTTTATTTCACATTATATTTCTTAGTAATAGTTAATATTTTAGTAATAGTTTAAATCTTTTCACATCATATTTCTTAGTAATAGTTAATATTTTAGTAATAGTTTAAATCTTTTCACATCATATTTCTTAGTAATAGTTAATATTCTAGTAATAGTTTAAATCTTAGTAAGTAGCAAACTATTTTAACATATTTTTTTATGTATTGTATTATCTCTAGTGAACTAGTTCTAAGTCCTAAATGATAATAATATAATCATGTTCCTGTGTATTTGTAACTTTGTACTTGTATCATACTTATTTTATTGTAAGATTGTAAAGCTCAGTTGTATTAATCCTGGTTGAATGGAAGAGAAGGCCTAATGGCCTTAATTCCACCAGGTAAAATAAAACAATTCTAATTCTAATTCTAATTCTTGATAGAATGAATCCAGTGAGCCAAAATCATGAAGATTTTTTGGTCATGTCCCAACTAATTTTAGAGAATTAGAGAGATTAAGTTATAAAATTAAGATAATTACTTATTCTGATTCTCTAAAGAGACAGTTGGAAGGGACGGGAGAGAGAGTTAGGTTTGTGTAGAGTTAGGTTTGAGGTTGGAAATTATTATACGAATTAATGGATTCAGGAAGAGATTGTGTTGATTTGAAAGAAAAAAGTTACTTTTGAGGGTTCAAAAATAAGAGTGTAGAATTTAAAGAAAATCACAGGAAAAGATTTAAAAAAAGATAGGGATTCGTTCTATGTGCAAGGTTTTAAGGCTTCCCTGCTTCCACTGTTAAGGTCAAATGTTGTAAAGGAGAAATGTCGGCATTGATAGACAGTGGTGCTATGATGAATCTAATTTTTTCTAGGTTTTTTATATGTTAAAACAGTGGGGTTTAGTTCCTAAAGTTAGTCCGAGCACAATATATGGGCATCAGCCCAAGTGCCTAGATTGCTGCAGGAAACTCGTGCAGCAGCCGATCCAAGTGAGGTTTCTTGAAGTTTTTCCTCACTCATTAGGTGAATACGGGATCGGAGTTAGTTACACATTTCTATTAATGTTGAATCAAACAGCTGGCTTAAAACACATTACTCACAAGCTTAAAGTACACAAGAGCGAAAAATAGAGCAACAGAACGAAAGTGCTGAAAAGTTATTGGGACCAGAGTATGACCTATGGTCGAAGACTCCAGGGGCAGTGGAGGGCAAAAGAAAAAAATCTGGTGGATGGAATTTTTTTCAACGGCTAATTAAAAAAAACTTGGATTGTGTTGGGTCAGTAATTATGAGGATTAAAGTAGCCAGTTTTGTGTGGTTTGCCGTAGTACAGTGGAGGTAGTTGTTTCTTGTTAAGTAGTTTTATTTTATCTTTTTGTTGGGGTCTGATGTTCCGTCAGCATAAGGAATGTTTCGAGGGCTTCAGCCAAGGAAGCTGAAGTCAAGTACTTGCTGACTGGTGAGTTGGGTTGGGAGATATCCAATTTGATGGGTATTCTCTGGATGCACAACGTAGAAGGTGGTCTGTTTAGTTTTCAGGTGGGTCATTTTCCTCTAGACAAGCTTGTCATAGATTTTGTGGGAAAGTTTTTGCGTTCTAAGGAAAGCAACACTTATATTTTGGTTGCCGTGGATTCGTTTTCAAGTTTGTGTGGTTGTTTCCCACTAGAGAAACATGTAAGTACAGCAATAACGATACAATGTTTAAAAAGGGTATTTTCAGTAGTGGGTTTTCCAAGAAAGATAGTGTCAGATAATGGTTCTCATTTCATTTCTACAGCTTTTAAAAGCTTTTGTTTCAATTTGGGTACTAAGCACTTTACCTCAACACCTTATTATCCACAAGGAAGCCATGCTGAGAGATTTAATGGAAACTTGAGAGCGGCGTTGATAGCTTATCACTCTAATATCAAACTAATTGGATAAACACTTGTTTTGGCTCAATTTGCCTTTAATTCTGCTAAGCATTAGGGTATGAAGGTGTCTCCAAATTCACTAATGTTAGGTTTCAGGCCTAATAATCCATTGTCAAATTTGTGGCATATTAGCAATTTATTGCCTGATCCTCGTAATTCAGTGGACGTAAGAGATCTTTGGCAAAGAGCAGCAGCTAATTTGAAATTGTCTCAACAGGTGTATGCCGCTAATTGTTAAGATGTGAATTTTGCAGTAGGAGATAAGATTTTTGTTAAGAACTTTGCTAGAGGTGTGGCAGCAAGTAAGTTCACTGCTAAGTTAGCCAATAGATCCAATGGTTCGTTTGTAATTGAATGTTTTTTTAATCCAGTTACATTAGAGGTGAAGAATCACAAGACAGAAAGATTGATGAGATGTCATGTGTCTCAAATAAAAAAATGAGAAGGATTGCGATTAAGTATTTACAGCAATTCAATATGATAAGATTAATAAAAGTAATGTTAAGTTGTCTAAAGGTTAACTTTAGGAAATTATATTGCTGTTGATTTTCCTATTTTCTATTTGAGTGTAAGGGAGGTAATGTAAGGTTGGATTTGGGTTCTGATTTTAAATTCTGCACTTAAAGATCTAACTGTGGGAATGGAAGGAAAGTACTGCCAAAGATATGATTGGTCAGTGAAAAAATTCAATATGTCTAAGTAAAGGATACTCAGACGTTGAATTATAAGCTATCTCCATGAGAGTAATAACAGAATTATTTTGGTGATTGTGTACAGAAATAAAGGAACGCTATTCTGTGTTACTAGTTATAATTAAAGGGTACCTAACTCCAAGAAATGCAAGCTGAGACTTGTGTGTTTTGAAAAAGGCAGTGAGTTGGAAATTCTTGTTAAATGAACGCTATGGTGTACATTATGAATTTCCATTATGTGAAAAGTGTTTGAATTAATTAATTAATTAATGAAGAAAGTTTTCCTCTTTGCTGTTGGAAGCATTTGAGTGGTATTAAAGATTGATTAGAGAAATACAGAAAAGTTACTTGGTCAGTTAAAACATGGAACTGGTCATTGTTTAAGCAGGATCTGATTCACTAGTGTTTTAATATTAGAGAAGGAGAATTATCAGATGAGTACAGCTAAGCAATATATTTTGTAGAAAATCAACATGAACTTAGTTCTAACAGTTTTATGAGAACTTGAGTTGGTTTAGAAAACTGACCAAATTAGTAACTTGATTTGGAAGATTTATAGTTGAGGCAGACAGGATATTTAGATCTTTTCTTATATAAAAGGAAAGGGAACTTCATTATTGTAAGCCATTTGTTATCCGATTAAGATGAACAGACAAGTTTAATAAGAAACAGACCCATTTCCTTATAAATTTCTTCAGAATTTTATCTTACCTCCTAGCATTAAGTGATAATTGTTTAGTGTTAGATAATTTGAGTGAATAGTGTTATTTATTTATGTTCACGAGATGTCGAGTTCAAAGAAGGGGAGATTTCCTCAATTCTACACTTAGCTCTTTCGAAAAATGAGGTAACATTGATCACACCAATTTTTTCCAGCGAAAAGGGAGCAGGAAAAACAGATTCAGATTACTGACCAACTTTGGCACTGAGATCCTGCTCTCTCCTTTCTACTCCCTTCATTAAGTTCATATATCAAATCCTCATGAAACAAGAACACTAGAGGAACGCCTATTTGCAATCATCTCGAACATGATCAACAATCAATGTGTACCTTACATAAAATTGCACATTTTCCAAAAGAAAAATTACTTACATGTTCTTAACAAATTTCACACTAACAAGAACACATTAATTGGACATATAATCACTCTTCCACAGATATTTACCCTACTGTGTAACAGAAAACAATAAGTAGAGTGGTGCAATTTATTTGTATTGCTTCTAGACCCAAATAATTAATTAACAATAATATAATTTCTTTACCCGTATTCACCACTCAAAAATATACCTTTCAATTTAGAGAGCTTTCCAGCTTTCACACAATCTAATTGAAATGAGTGAGATACAAGAACATATCTGTTGAAAAAGTAGACAAATACATGGCCTGCACCATTAGTAGACCAAAACCTTTGGACAACCAACCCACAGGACTTACACCATTGAAGCAGTGTGAAATCAGAAAGGAATTACAGAAGTTTGTCATGAGTTACACTTTATATAAGAAACAAGAAAAGTGATTACAGTACCAAATTCTACATAAGTGCACATACACAGACATCAGATAGCATAAAATTACAAAGACAACATTTATCATACTATAAATACAATGTAAATAACACTTTGGAAGACTAAATTCACTAGAATGTTCTGAATAAAAATGAATTTCGAATAACCTAATCTTATCTTGGTTTTATGTCAGTCTGGAAGTCTTTGACAATGTGTTAACATGAATTAAAAATATCCAACTAAACGTGGTCTTCTTCTCCAACTCAGTCAGTCATATTTCATATTGCTCCCAGTGGTGAAGCATAGGGCCTCCAAATGGAGGTTACTATTTGAATTTTGTTATGCTTATTTCCTGATAGAGGGCAGAGTGACAGGTGGTAAGCCCATCACTTCAGAACCCCCCCCCCCCCCAGAAACTAAGGTATTATTTGGACTTAAAAAGTCTGAGGAATTTTGTCCAAAAGCTTTAATTTAGGCTTGGAGTTCTTTTACTTGCCGTAATTCTATGACATGGGCCCCTCAACTTAAAGTCCCTCCTGGATGACTCCGTGCTCATGATTAAAATTAATTACATTTTCTCATTCCCCTTTAAATGAATAAAATTATTCTCTGAATTTGTTCTGTGGGGAATAGATTTTCCACGCAGTACAGCATGTAGGAACATAAGTATTTCATTCATGCTGTTGAGATTATGTCTTTGTAATGTTTACATGAGGTGATTACAATTAAATGCCAACATTATATTTTAATTTTCATTATATTTTGTAATAACTAAGAATGTGTTTGTTTAGACTTTCATCATTTTTTTTATTTCTTTATTTTTAGTCATTTGTATTACATATTCATATTATTCAAGTACTTATGTTCTAATTTTTTCTTTGTATTTAATGTTCGTTTCTTGTATTCATGTATATCAGTTCTTTTTTAATTTATTATTAATCATTATTATTATTATCATTATGTATTTCATGTTTTTGCCCTGGCTGAGTGGTAGAGAAGGCCTTATGGCCTTAACTCCGCCAGGTTAAATAAATAAATAAATAAACATTGCTGAACTACAGAATACATTTCCTGCAAAATATTACAAAGAACAGAGGTACCGGTAAGAGTAATTAACTTTATTTCCAGAATAAAATTTAACGTACCACCTAAATCACTGTCTAGAGATTCTCCAACCTGAACTACCAGAACATCCTGTAATTACTGGTTTTAATAACATCAATTTCAATTGAATGGAATGACACAAATTAAGACAATCTTATATACATTAAAAACGGGTGATTACTTGTGCCCTAAATCACATAACACTTTAAGCTACTGAAAATGTATTTTCATTTCACCAAACCTCCATTAAACCAGTGATATATATATATAGAGCATGGTGATTCCTTGTTAGACCTAATATTATTGACACTTTGCAACAAGCTTGGCTTAGGTCAGTTAAATATAAGAAAGTCTGAAGTGTGAAGTACAACTAAATAAACATATTATTTCACCTTTATATACATTTCTTTTAACTGTCCATAATATTATTACAAGGAAGACAAACCATTTTTCGAAGAGAGCCGCAATTCACCAGTTCACCATTGTGAGCCACTGCCAATGCTCCATGGGCAGTGTGAACAACAAATGGTTGACAGTTAACTTCCTCAGAAGCTGCGCTTGTTGAGTAGCGGGTATGACCTATCCCAAGATTTCCTTTTAATTTCTTCATGGAATCATCATTGAAGACATTATTTATCATTCCCATACCTTTGTGAACTCTGAAGGATTTGGCATTGGTGCCTTCACTTGTGACAATACCTGCACTCTCCTGACCCCTGAAAAATGTTATCATAAGATAGAAAGCAAAGCAATTTCCTATATGACCCCTTGAAAACTTTTGTGAAATAATGTGAGTTAAATACAATGTTTATCTACTCCAAATACCTAATTTTTGGTAGAACATGTATCATGACTAGACCCAAAAGACATAACAGTTATCAGTGTTGAGGAGCTGTGCTAGAAAATATTTTATTTTTGTAGCAGTCAAATTGACCATGCATCTCCATGAATATGTAAGTTTTTCAGCAGCTGTTTCAGGCTGATCAACCCAGCAGACCAGACATTCATGCTAGTGTACCTGCTCTTCCTAAATGGTCGTACTCTTTAAATACACCCACTGAAAGCCGACCTGATGGGTTTTTGTGCATACTGGAAGTGCCCGTTTCCGCCCATGTTTTGGAGTTCATTGGCATCCAACAGCTGTTTTCTAAGAACTTTTCTAAGACAGTTTTCTGTCAGGTTGTGAAATTTATAAACCCTAAATGCACTGAATAGAGCACAATTCCTCTTCAGAAACACGACTTTCTTGCTCCCTTTCATGTTTTTTTCCTTCTTCAGTGGTTTGCTTTGTAGAGCCTTAACCTATCTATTATATTCAGTATTAAGAACATCTGCAAAACGATCTGCATACAGTATTAAGTACTAAAAATCCTATATTAATAATTTTGTCATTGCACAAGGGCAGGTGACAAACACATTTTTCGTCTGAGAATCGGAAGAGGCACATGAAGGAAGAATGAAATCTTGGAGAAAAGAATTTTTTATTGCTTACGCACACCACTAAGAAAAGGAAAACATTTCAAATGTTACTGATGTGATAAGCCAGCATGTTTGGAGTGAATAAGGAAAATTTACAGTGAATGTATTGAGGTAGAATAACTGTATGTCTTGTTTATAAGGAAAAACACAATTACATGAAGAACTGTAATTAAAATCTAGTTGCGAGTCATGTGAGTACCTATGATAATACAGTGAGTCCCACACAAGAGTTGGCCAATGACACGGGTTTCTGCATTGCTGCGGACACAGCTCCAACTCCCGGGCGATCGGATGAAATATCTATGCTAATTAAAGCCGCAATCGGTGTAATGATTCAGGTTCTCACATTTACAGTTAAAATTACAATTAAAATAACCACATACCTCATCACAAGAGATGTTAGAAATGTTCTCCTCTTGAATACGCACAACACTGGCACCTTTTTAGAGAATTTTCTTTCATGTGGGTAAGTTCAGCTTCCGAGATAGAGTTAATTTCCCTTGTGATACTGTCTTTAAGTTCTTCTAATAATAGCCTATGTGACTATTATTTACGGGGAACTTGAAAAATAAATTGCATAGGTCAATTCCCCACACATTAGAACATTAGAAGAGAAATTAACTATCTCGGAAGCTGAACTTATGCGCGTGAAAGAAAATTTTCTAAAAAAGGCACCAGTGTTGTGCGTATGCAAGAGGAGAACATTTCTAACATCTCTTGTGATGAGGTACGTGGTTATTTTCATTGTAATTTTAACTGTAAATGTGAAAACCTGGATCATTACACCGATCGCGGCTTTATTAGCGTAGATATTTCACCCGATCGCTCGGGAGTTGGAGCTGTGCCCGCCGCAACACAGAAACCCGCGTCATTGCCAACTCTTGCATGGGACTCACTGTACATTTTTGTGTTAATTGAGTGTTCATTTGAAAAATATTAACATATCTTCGAGACAATGTATTTTATTGCATTTGTGATGATTCAAGTGTGTACCCTAAAAACCCCCTTATAATGATGGTGTAAAAATAGTGCTTTGTTAATTAAACATTTAGAAGTCAATTTGCTTGAATAATAATTAAAATTCATATTTCGTAAGTTTTTTTCATTGTTAAAAGCCCCTTAACTCTGAGTGGTCATGTTGACCTCATGTCCATGTTAACATAACAGAACAATCACGTCCATTGGTTGAGAGTTAAGACTCCCAAATGGCGTATAAGCAATCCCAGTACATAAATTTAAGGCAACTCTTGATATCTGCTTTAAAAATGAAGTATTTTACTGTTGAATTCACTGCTATGGCAAAAGCACAGTGTAGATCAGCTGACTAATTATCATTATTTGAAGTTCACATCACCATTTAATTTACATTTAACTGTTTCAGTAAAATAAATTTCTTACCTTAATCTTTCTTGAATTGAGAGGGTCAGTGCAATAGTGGTCTAAGCCACTTGTTTTTCATACAATTTGGAAAATTCTGTTTTGCTGGAAGTGGAGTGTTTAATGGTGTTTGGTCAATTTAACTACAAAGTTATATGGTATACTGGTACTTTTCGGAATATTAAGTAATATTATTGTTTTTGTGAAATGTTGCACTGTTTTCTACTTGTACTTTCAAAAGGGGGAAAAATTATTTTAATAATTTCTGGACTTCTTTTACATGATAGGAAACATTTAATAACAGCTGCTTATTACTTTTATTCATAAGCTTCGATGATTACTCAGTTCCAGTGAAGGAAGTAGCAAAAAACCAGAGGTGGTATGCTATCCCAAGATTTTTCCCTATCTTACCTCAATTTGAAAAAAAGCATTCCCCCCCCATTACATCATAATTATTACATGATATGCAGGAAATTGCTCTATACACTCGGCAGTGTTTTTAATTAACTTCCTGCATGAGTAACTAACCCTGTTTATAGACGATCGCTTTATAGGAGTGCAAAGTCTCGAGACTCAAACATCTTGTACTGTTGACTTACAGACCTTTACTCATTTCAATAGAGGTATTTTAAAAGTACTTAATACCTATTTAAACAATTTAAAAATTACAATATTTTTTATCAAGAAATATTTTAAATGATTGAGATGGCAATAAAGGCCATCACAAGTTACTGGTCACAGCCTTCTATACTGGTTATGGCTACCAGTGAAAGTGTACCACTGCATGAATTATGAAAAGTAGTTATATTATGATGCAAACATATAGAGCCTAGGCTACTCTTTGCTACAAAGGAACATTAACCATTTTTTAAAGATCCACTGATTTTCAGTGACAGTATGCTTTTTGGCCTTTGAAACCAGTGTTGGTATTCCATACCAGCGCATATTGCCTCACTTCCCTAACTGCTCAGTTCTACCACATAATCTGATACTATCAAAAAGGTCATCATCACTCTCCACATTCTCATATCCTGCCTCTTCTACCTCAGTTACAGAAATCAGTGTGTCATAAAATTAATGACGAATTGATGGTGCATATTTGAGAAGATCATTACTGTTCTTATGTTTATTTGGTCCTATTGATCCTAATTTGAAAAATTTTGGATGCATTTGTACAAAAGGAATGTTGTTTCATGGAATAAATTTGTGACTTTAAAACTGTCACTATATGAGGCATCATTAATCCAACTCCTGCATAGGAAGATATTTCATCCCCAAGTGCTACAGATGGCATCAACATCCAATTTTACAGTCAAGAGGTTACACCACTGTTGCACTGATCACATAAACTGCAATCATATTCAAAATATCATGCCTTCTATTGTAAATAATATTATAATAGCTTTATTGCTGTATCGAGTGACATCTGCACTCACTTGACACAACAACAAAGCTCTTCAGTATCAACATTGTCCTGATTTTGATACAGGGGATACAGGGGAGCATTTGCAAGGAAAGGAACTTAAAAGAGTGGTAGTGAAGGCCAAATATCTGAAGAGAGTGCTGGGGTATCAAACTTTACTCATTGTGATTAGTTATGTACTGGCCAGAGATCTCTTCCTGATTGAGGATCCGCATTACATTTTGCTGCTACCATCAATCCATTCCTATAAGG
This sequence comes from Ectobius pallidus, assembly GCA_964059195.1. Lineage (NCBI taxonomy): Eukaryota > Metazoa > Arthropoda > Insecta > Blattodea > Ectobiidae > Ectobius > Ectobius pallidus. The sequence goes on from CAXKWD010000003.1 coordinate 165,862,516, forward strand.
AGCTACTGTCAGAAAACTTGCAGAAAAGAATTGATATATAAGAGAAATTCTATGCCAAGAATGCAATGACTGACAGAAGCTGAACAGGAACAAATCAACATAAATTATTATGAAAAGCACAGTAACTAATCTGGAGGTGCATGGATTTCATTTCAAGCTGTTCCTTACGACTAACTTTCACAAAGAGTCTGAAAGATGTACAGGGAGACCTAACTAGCTGTATGGTGGTTTTCCAGTTCATGATGGTGGCATGCACTGCCATCTGCCATCTGTGGCTATCATAAAGTGTCGCTGAAGCAACCATACCTCAATTTTCTCAACTATGTTTAATAGTTAAGGAACAAAAAAGTGACGAACTATGCATTTTTACTTTAATAGACCTGTCCCACTTTGCACACGTCTTCCTTTACCCCTGTGGAGTATTTTTGGAAGGAGCACCAATGCAAATTTTGCGGCGGAGGGGGGAGAGGGGGGTTCAAAATGGCGGCTGCACTCACTTACTAAGTTGCCTCTAGCTCCTATCCCCAAGGTCCGATTTCAATGTTCTTTTTTTTTTAAATTAAAGGTCAAATTAAGTGGTACAAGATACTGCAATGACATTTTAGATAAGTACAGTGGAAATCCCTTTAAAAAATGTAAAATGTAAAAAAATGTTTTTCTTTTCGCTTCTATTTTTATCACAGTTTTTCAGGAAGTGAGTATCTTTAATAGTCTGGTGGTTAAGGAACAAAAAAGTAATGAACTATGCATTTTTACTTTAAAAGGTCCCACTTCGCACACATCTTCCTTGACCCCTGTGGATTATTTTTGGAAGGAGCGCCAATGCAAGTCCTCTGTTATTTAACTTGTTTATTAATGATATAGTGAGTGTTTTAGAAAGGAAAGAGTTTCGCCCATTTCCATCTACAATTAAGTCTTCAGCGGCCGTTAGAAGAATATAGGTACAATGGCACGGCTCGCTCGGCCACAAGTCTCCTAGCATAGTGCTACCAAAGCATGATAAACCGGCCTGCCTTCAGCAAAATGTGGTTTGGAACAGATAGTTTCACGTGTGTTGGTAGTATCCTATTTAGTGATGTAAAATTCCCGGGAACTTAAACTCGAGGAAATATTCCCAGGGAATGTTCCCGGAAATATTCCCAAAATTCATAAATACCCGGGAATTTATGATTTACGAGCAAGATAACTTCCAAGATACCTACTTGTTACAGAATGTAACAAATGATTGTTAAATAATGCATAAATTTAATCATGATTAGGTTAAATAAAACTAAAAAACTGCTATAAATTCAAAGATTAAAATATAATTAATGAAAGAACATAAAAAACAAACAGAAATTAATTACATATAAAACATTTTTCAATGTTTTACTGGGTTTTAACAAATGAGGTAATTAATAATTAAAATATGCCCTGGTTCTTGAAGGTCAATAAAGAACATTAACAAAAGATAGATATATGCATATGCATTCATGTAGGGCCTACCACAGATTATTGTCTCTGTTGGACATTACATGATAATATTATAGGAGAAAAATTCCTCTTACACTGGGACTTGAACCCAGGTCAAAGGTCCTGGGTTCAAGTCCCAGTGTCAGGGGAATTTTTCTTGTATAATATTATCATTAACAAAAAAGTTGATTGATCAAACTGGCTATTAAATACTTACAAATACAGTAGTGATCATAAACAAAAGGAACCCAAACAACTTTCAGAAATAGACCTGTTTGATTTTGTTAAATCTGTGACCTCAGTCTATAAACTTATTATATTTAAATTTGTGTCTGCGTAATATTAAAAATTTGTAATTTGAAGGTTTTAGCCATTTTATTTTAAATGCCAACAACACAATCTATTAGCAATTATAATAAACTAGCTTAAAAGGCCCATGTTTTGTATTATGCATGTAATTCAAAATTAAATTATGGAGGGCTTTTTATTTCCAACCTGTAAGTCCTTATATACAGGAATATAGAATGTGAAGCAAAGAAGAACAACTTAGGACACTCAAACTCTTTCTTCAGAAAACGCTAGATGGATTTTATCACTCATGTAGGACTTAAAATTTTGCAAACCATTGCTTTTACACACCACGCCTGATAGGGGTTGAAATAAGAAACAGAAATTCCGGTAACATAACATTTTACTGTGTTTATGGGGTATTTCATTTCCCACTTTCATGTTGTCACATAACCATTTACCAGGCTAAAATCAAAAGAAAATCAATATCATTTTCACACATTTTTGCTCCTAAAATTGGGACAATATTTTACTGCGCACATGGGACTAAAAATGTTCCATTGTCTCCTTTTACATGCTTAGGGCTTACAATCAGTGAAGGAAGTGGGAAAAATCCAGAGGCGGTATGCTATCCCAATATTTTTTCCTAACATACATCAATTTAAAAAAGTACATTCCCTCCCTTACAAATAATATTTATGTGATATGCAGGATATGTGATATACATTTGGTGGTGTTTTTAATTAACTTCCTCCATGAGTAACCAACCTTGCTTTATAAATGATTGCCAAGCAGGAGCACAACACAAGACCAGAACATCTTGATAGACCTTTATTTATTTCACGGTCACGGAAAATACCAATAACAGCAGTGGGTGTGGGCATCCTGCCATCTGTGTATGGTAGATGAGCAGAAGTCGGGTGGTAGGCTTAGTCCCTTCAGGGATGTAACGCCATTGAGTTTAGTTTTTTATTTCAATAAAAATATTTTAAAAGTATTTAAGTCATATTTAAACAATATAAAAGCCACATTTTTTTAGCGAGAAAAATATTTTTAAAACATAGAATATAGGCCTAGTGGTATAGTAATTAAGATGGCAACAAAGACCATCACAAGTTATACTGACAATGGCTACCGCTGAAAGCGTACGAGTGGGCGAATATCATGAAAAGTTTTTTTATATTACGACTCAAAGGAACATTAACAATTTGTTAACACATAGCCATTGATTTACAGTAACGGTATGCTATTTAACAAGTTAAATTAGTGCCGGTATGCCATTGGACCTTTAAAACCAGTGACAGTATTCCATACCGGCGCATACCGCCTCACTTCCCTCACTGCTTACAATAAACATCCCTATTTCTCAACTAATACAATACCTACATTGGATAGGATTTTTTTTTACAGATTTCTGGTATAGCATTACTCGCTACCCATCGTTGGCAAAAACTCAGGCTGAGGCAACTGTAAATGCTGTCCCTGCAATATGACCTCTTATTCTACATCAAAATTTGAAGTGAGGAAATGATATTCTCCATGTCCAGGATAGTGAAAGTTATGTGATGCATCACACCCAATATTTTACTTGTCAAAGCCCAGTAAAATGCAACTTAAAAAGTCCTATGTGAACACTGCAATCAAGATTGTAATGAGAACTGAATTACATTTGAAGAATTGAGTGTAATGTTTTCAGAAAGTAGGCCCCTAACTTTCTTTCTACTATCCCATCAAGGATTTCAATAGCTTTAAACCTTCTCCGGACAATGTGGATTATTTTACAAAAAAACAGCGTGTAAATCAGTCTAGTAGTTTTTAGTCTATAAAGGACACACATACTAATATTGCCTTTTATATATAGAGAATTCCTTATTAGTCCAGTCACCAGGTACTTTTGCCTGGAAAAAGGTCCGAAGTTAATGATTTTTTAATATGTTGTATGTGGGTATTCTGTGGTGTAGAATCAAAGTTTTCCAATTCGAGAACCATGTGCGAACTTCAGGGCGGCCGAAAAACCCGGAAATTTTGGGGCTTTTTTCAGTGTTTTCCTTATAACTCCTAAATAATGCATTTTAGTCTAAAACACTCAGTTAATGAAATTTTCTATTATTTGCACTGTTTACACGTTTTCTAAAGCCAAATGCGTACTGAGATATGGTGCTTCAAGGTTTTGAAAAAATTTCAAAATATCGAAAAACTGCAAAAAATGCAGCATTTTCCCTAGTAACTTTCATCGTTAAACATTCCTGTATGAATAACGTTCAGTAACCTAAACAATAGGAAACCCATTCTTAATAAGATGTTCATTTAAGAAAAAATTCTTCAATTATCGATGTATAAAAATGTATTTTATAAAAATTTATACTACATGTAATGATATGTGGATATATTAACTAAGTAGAAAACGAGTAAATTATTACAAATTATCCATTAATATTGATACATAAAAGCCTTGACCTCTTTGTTCCCCATGGCAAATCGGCATCATCTCTCAGTCCTGAGCAATGCTCTTATCGATGATGTCCTCCTTTGCTGCCATTTCAGCACTCATTCCTTACAGGAAGACCCTGGCAGCAGAAAAAGTGCAGTAATTGACTGCGTAAGGTTGTATGGCGTAAGACTACATCACGTACGTTCGAGTCACTGTGCAAGACCTATGTGGACTACGTACAGAAACACTTTGGGTATAATGCCATAGTAGTATTCGATGGATACCTTAGTGACGTCGCTTATGAGAACACCAAAGCAGCTGAACAATATCGCCTTGACTTTGCTGCAATAATCCAGAAAACTTTTATTTTAGTTAACAACGGCTATTACACTGTCACAAAAAAAAAAAAGTCTGTCCGACGAAAACTTTATTTCAGTGCTGATGACTGAATTGGCAGCAGAGGGTATCGAGGTTAAGCAGGCAATAGAAGATGCCGATGTCATTATAGTAACTGCAATATCTAAAGCTGCTGACTTATATAGTGTTACTTTCACAGGTGAAGACGTCGATCTCTTAATATTGCTGACTGCATTAGGCTCTTCTGAAAATAATGTTAATTTCCATAAGATTGGGAAAGATAATGCCCCCAGTGTTTTGTCTTCGTCAGCTTCATGCAAATATAATACTCAGGATATTCTTTTCCTTCATGCAGCAAGCGTGTGTGACAATACATCAAACCAATTTGGACAAGGAAAGAAGAAAGTTTTCACTATTTATGAGAAAAACCTTTCTCTGTCTGACATCGTTAGTGTTCTCAAAGATGACGAAGCAACACCACGCCATATTTCTAAAGCAGGGGCAAAGTTTCTTGTGATACTGTAGCACAGTGACTGTACGGTGGAAACATGGACACAGATACTCTGGACGATCTTCGCTACTGAATATTTTCCAACTCCGTGGCAAATCCAAATCCAACCTTGCCAGATTTCCCCCTGCACAAGATGCTGCCCAGTACCATTCTTTTCATACCTATCTGCAAGTGCAATCGTGGCTTGGCTACGAAAAGATACTGTCAATTTAACGAAACGAGGGCTGATCCCCATAACAATGACCATGGATGCTGCTCAAGAAAAGTTGTACATGTTATAATGCAAGAGCACGAAAGGGTGTAGCACCGGGGCTTGCAGCAGCAAAAAACCAGGACTCCTGTACTCAGCCATCTGCAAAAATTGTGCAGGAAATGCTTGATAATATTTGCCTGAGACCAACATCAGCAAGGGAGACACGGACATTGAGTGCAACAACGAGGAGGACATCATCAATGATATCATTGCTCAGGAGGAATTACTGAGAGATGATGCCGATTTACTATCGGGAGCAAAGAGGTCAAAGCTTTTATGAATCAATTTTAATGGATAATTTGTAATAATTTACACATTTTCTACTTAGTCAATGCATCTACATATCGTCACATGTAGTATAATTATTTATAAAATACATTTTTATACAACGATAATTGCGTTTATTATTCTTAAATGAACATCTCATTAAGGATGGGATTTCTATTGTGTAGGTTATTGAACGTTATTCATACAGAAATGTTTAAAGATGAAAGTTACTAGGGAAAATGCTGCATTTTCGCAGTTTTTAGATATGATGAAATTTTTCCAAAACTTTGAAGCGCCATATCTCGGTACATATTTGGTTCTAGAAAACGTGTAAACAGTGAAAATAATAATAGGAAATTTTATGCTCTTTAACTTTTGAAATGGAATGTTTTGTGCTAAAATGTGTTGTTTAGGAGTTATGAGGAAAACACTGAAAAAAGCCCCAAAATTTCGGGGTATTTCGGCCGCCCTGAAGTTTGCACAGGGTTCTTGAATTGGAAAACTTGGACTCTACACCACAGAATACCCACATATAACATATTAAAAAATATTAACTTCGGACCTTTTTCCAGGCAACCCCAATTTTCAGTACCTGGTGACTGGACTATATCTTTAATACTGTTTGAATAATTGTGAGTGAGGTATCACTTTATAAAAGTGATTTCCTGACCAAGGAAATATTCCCATTTTATAAGTTCCTTCCCACTGGGAATATTTCCGGCCCACATCACTAATCTTATTGTTATCAAATTATCTGTGTGTTTTACGTCCTAGCGTTCTACAAATAGACCAACACCATTAAATATTATTATGGTAAGTACTATCAAGCTGCACTTTCCTAATGATAAGAATATGTTCTCATTACAGTAAGATTAGTCCCAAATAATGGAAGCATTTATGTCAAGAATCGTGTTCCATCCATGGAACTGCTCATTATTATAACTTCGAATGGTAAAACATACAATTTTCGCTTATACATTTAACGCCCGCTTAATGTAGGCCTACTACTTTGTAATTTTGAACGAAAAATATTAACTTCATCAATTAATTTTAACGTGCTGATAAAGCACTCTCATAATTCACTTGACAGACGAAAGCCTACCATGTTTATGAGAATAAAGATGATGATCCGATAACCTTCCAAGATTGGCATACCAAAATGTGCTCTGAACGACTTCTGCTTCGGAAATTTTTCTCTATATATTCAGTCGATTGTTCACCTTGCTTCATGTTTCTTTGCAGTTCATCATACTAATTATGCATGATGGATTTCAGTCCATTTTCGTGACATGATCCTTCTGATAGGACAAACATTCAGCAGTGATCAAAATCTTCAACATAGGAGGATTTGTTGCAAGGAAAACCATGAAAACCCCAGCCATGGTACTGGATCACATACATGAACAGGGGAATGCTTCACTAAAAGGGATGGAGGAATAGTAGGCTTTATGACGATGCCTTCCGGAAGTTTATGATTGTTGGACCTCAGATTGCCACATATATTCAGAAGTTTGAGAAGACCTTTAGTCGGGAAATTGACACTGACAGGTTTGGGCACCACGAAGAGGAAAAATTGTTGCAATTAAAAAACAGAGAGAAAGTTGATGCTCTTGTTCATATTGTGGAGAATTTTGGAAATCCTTTCTCTGAAGAGTGTACAAAACTGTTCACAATTCATACAAAAATAATGCCAGAGACTGTAGAGAAAACAGTAAAGTTCATTGTCAAAGAGGGGGTAAAACAGTTTTCTCAATTATTTCAGGAACGTTTGGAAAGCTCTGACAAAAGTATCATGGATCCAATAAAATAAAACCCAGATATGCAACTTTTGCTCAAAACTACGAATGAAACAGAAAACAAAACTTACCAAGGTTACATGTGTTAGGAAATGACAATGCACTCTTCAGCCATTTGTACATAGCGAGTCAAACAAGAGATGGAGATTTCCAAGAATTTTGTAGACATTAAGATCAGCCTTGGCTTCTTCCCTTTCAAATCATGGGAAGCCAATACTTTGTAAGAAGAAGTCAAGTCTGCTTAAGTGCTTTTCAACTTACATTAATGAAAAATAAATAAAAACTGAGCAAAATTTTAAAATCTTAGCTGGAGATGCAGTCATTCACATATTACCTCATACTGGAGCACATACCTTTGAAGAAAACATTCAATATGTTGCACATCAAATGTCATCAGGGTCACGCTGGTATGTTAATCGGGATGAATACAGCGAAGAAAGTTTGAAAAATCAAACTCGTGATGAAAGAGGTTCTTGTAGAAGAATCCATGTAACTGGTGGAGCTCTGACACCTAAATAAATGGGAGACCTTTAAAAAAGGTTCTAAAAACAAGAAGTCTTTCTTCAAGTTCCTCTCACAGGGAATTAGAACATTCCCTGTTTTGGAAGGAAAAGATCCGGTCAGTGGATACCGATGTTATAGTTATCTCCATATCCAGTTTTGAAGAACTTGGGATAAACAGTCTTTGGATTGCCTTTGGGGCAAGAAAAGATTTCCAAAACATTCCTATCCATGAAATTGCAAGAGGACAAGGACATCCTATATCAAAGGCTCTTTCCTACTTTCACGCATTCACTGTAATACTGTTTCACAGTTCAATGGAAGAAGAAAAGTTAAGGCATGGGAGGCGTGGATGTCTACCAAATACTACTGAGACTTTCCTCTTGTTAGCAAAAGGAAATATAGAAGACGTTTTTTGTGGAATTCAGAGATATGTTGTCGTTCTTTGCGACAGGTCTTGTAGTGCAGAAAATGTTGATGAAGAGAGAAGATTTTTACATAAGAGAAAAGGTCCCAGGTTGATGGAAAATATACCATCAGTTTCTGATGCACTGAAACTGCATGCAATGAGGAATGCCTATCCAGAAGTGGCAGCATCTAGTCAAGAGCTAATTCGGTATGGCCATACTGAGTGTGTGGCAAGGCAGGTCTTCTATGTACCTCAACTCTGCACATGTGATGGTCTTTGCCAGGAATATAACCAATAAAATCTAAATCATTTCTCTTCTCTCTTTCCTTTTAATTTCCTAATATATTTACTTGTTTGCCCTATACATGCCCTTTAATATTCCCGGCAGCGACCATTAATAGTACAATTCCTTCAGACTTCTTATGGGTTTGGCTAATACATAATCAGGCCAAATTTCCTCTTACAATCCCACTGGACATTCAACATTTACCTAATAAACAGAAATCACCACAGCACAATTGTTCAGTCACTCAAAAGTTTTGATATTCTTGATATACTTCCGTGTACGTTTCCACAGAGATAACATATTACCGAAAACTAGAGGAGCCAAGTTATTTCCCAGTAAAGAAACGGAGGTCGTTCTGAGCGCATTTTGGTGTGCCAGTCTTGGAAAGTCATTGGATCATCTTTTTTCTCATAAACATGGTAGGCTTTAGTCTGCAAAATGAATTATGAGCGTGCTTTATTCGTTTCATTAGCAGCACATTGAAATTAATTGATGAAGTTAATATTTTTTCGTTCCAAATTACACAGTAGTAGGCTTACATTAAGGGGGCGTTAAATGTAAGTTATAAAAATGAGCAGTTCCAAGGATTGAACATGATTCTTGACATAAATGCTTCCATTATTTGAGACTAATCTTACTGTAATGAAAACATATCCTTATCATTAGAAAAGCGCAGCTTGATAGTACTTACCGTAATAATATATTCTGGTATTGGCCTATTTGTAGAATGCTAGGACGTAAAACACACAAATAATTTGATAACAATAGGATACTACCAACACACGCGAAACGATCTGTTCCGACCCACGTTTCGCTGTAGACAGGCTGGTTTAACATCCTTTGGTAGCACTACACTAGAAGACTTGTGGCCGAAAACAAGCTGCGTCATTGTACCTATATTCTTCTAACGGCCGCTGAAGGCTTAATTGTACATGGAAATAGGTGTTTTATGGTATCAAATTACAGCTTAAAAAACATACTTTCTTGTTTATTTGACAAAAAATTACAAATACTCACTTTCTAAAAAACTGTGATAAAAATAAAAGTGAAAAGAAAAACATTTTTTTATATTTTTAACTTTTTAAAGGGTTTCCCACTGTACTTAACTAAAATATCATTGCAGTATCTTATACCACTTAATTTGACCTTTAATTTAAAAAAAAAGGAACATTGAAATCGGACCATGGGGATAGGAGCTAGAGGCGACTTAGTAAGTGAGTGCAGCCGCCATTTTGAACTCCCCTTTCCGCCACAAAATTTGCATTGGCGCTCCTTCCAAAAATACTCCACTGGGGTCAAGGAAGATGTGTGCGAAGTGGGACTTTTTAAAGTAAAAATGCATAGCTCGTCACTTTTTTGTTCCTTAACCACCAGACTATTAAAGATACTCACTTTCTGAAAAACTGTGATAAAAATAAAAGCGAAAAGAAAAACATTTTTTTTACATTTTTAATTTTTTAAAGGGTTTCCCCCTGTACTTACCTAAAATATCATTGCAGTATCTTATACCACATAATTTGACCTTTAATATTTAAAAAAAGAACATAGAAATCGGACCTTGGGGATAGGAGCTAGAGGCAACTTAGTAAGTGAGTGCAGCCGCCATTTTGAACCCCCTCTCCCACAAAATTTGCATTGGCGCTCCTTCCAAAAATACTCCACAGGGGTCAAGGAAGACATGTGCGAAGTGGGACCTTTTAAAGTAACCACCAGACTATTAAGCATAGTTAAGAAAATTGAGGTATGGTTGCTTCAGCAACACTTTATGATAGCCACAGATGGCAGTGCATGCTGCCATCATGAACTGGAAAACCACCATACAGCTAGTTTATAGTTCATTAGGTCTTCCTGTACATCTTTCAGACTCTTTGTGAAAGTTAGTTGTAAGGAACAGCTTGAAATGAAATCCATGTACCTCCAGATTAGTTACTGTGCTTTTCATAATAATTTATGTTGATTTGTTCCTGTTCAGCTTCTGTCAGTCATTGCATTCTTGGCATAGAATTTCTCTTATATATCATTTCTTTTCTGCAAATTATATTTGATTAGTATTAATTGAATAATGACAATCACATTGGTGATTTGAACGATATTTTTAGGCTTTAAACAGTGGTTTTAGCAAAGGTTCGGAAAATTGACAACATAAAAAATAAGCAAAATAAAATTATGAAACTCAAGAATTATGCTTACAAGAAACATGTGCGTGCCCTATTCAAATTTGAAAACGATTGCACTAGCGGTTTTTTTACAATAAAAATTTGAACTTTACTTTTAGTCCAAACCATTAAGAAAACCGGTACTTTTGACGGATTTTAATCCCTAACATTTTTTTCGCTTAACCGAAATTTTTTGTATTGTTATCAGATAAAATGGCTTTAAAATAGCTTCAGTTTAAACTTTATTTTAATGTAATCGGATGAGCCACTCTTGAGATTTTAGACTTCAAACTCAAGACTCTAGTTTTTTTCCCCGACAGTAGTTACTTTCAATTTCTCTAGTTAATAAAAATAGAAATGTGTGTTAACTTAAAAATATGAAATTAAGTGTTAAACCATTGCGGCCTGCTATTGGTACTACAATCAATAAGTTGGCGACGCTAGTCACGCTAGACGTGGACTCGAGGAATGTTATGTTTTAAATTCCTGTTACTTTGTTTGTTACTTTGTTCATGTGTTGTGTTAAATTTTCCCTTCTCTGAGATCAGTGTCAGTGCTGGGACATGAATTCTGTTGATAATCTGTTAGAAACTTCTGCTATATCTCTTGAATATGAAGTACAAATTAAGCAATTAGGTAGACCAGCAGCGAATTATACTTAACACAAAAAGCGAAAGGAGGCTGCTGTCGGGAATACATAAGGCAGTTCAGTAGGAAAGTTGGCATAAATCAAATGTAAGTCGCTCCCTATGCTTCGCTCACTGTGTTGCTATGGCGACCACCTCGGAACTCCCGACCGTGTCCTCACTCGACACTCCCGACCATACCAAATACCAGCTACCAACCCTTGTACCAAAATGACCACCCGCTAGCTCACTCGGCACTCCCAACCATACCACAATCACCTATGCTTATAGTCTACATAATACATAACACTAACCACATAGTTAAGTGCGCGAAGCGGAGGCGGCAGCCTTAGCGAAGCGCCCTTGCATTTTCGAACAATGTACGTTACACTGTTTGTAGGTTTCGAAAATGTGGCATATTCTATCTCCCAGAGATTTGTCAGCCTGTCACCTTTTGTTTAGCGTTATGATGTCACACCACCAATGTCCAATCACGAGTTTCTTCGTAATATGAGGAAAGAAGAATTCACTAGATCGTGGTATAAAAGAAAGTGCGGTGGGCGTGAACATCCCAAGGTGCGACTTAAATTTGTTTTTTCCCCCGGAAAGTTTATGACATTTATAATTGGATTTGTGGCTGTAATATGAGAAATGCCGTAATATCTTCTGTTTCCCTTGCCTTCTTTTCGGAAACAATGAACGGGAAAATTGTTTGTCCGTGTGCCTGTGCGTGCAATAACTCCAATACACTTTATCAGATTTTTATGAAACTTATAAACTCCAAAGGAAAAACCCTATTGATTTTTTACCACGTCGATTTACTGGTACCTGAGTAATGACCTTATTAACCGTCACATGATTTTTAAATACAAGCTTCCAAGCAACATTAAATTATTATGTATTCAATGAAAAAGCAAACCTTTCAAAACAACTGTCAAGAAATTTTTAATAACTCACACCTTCTACAATTTGGAGGAATATTTCCAGCTTGGATAAATTTGGCAGCTTGCATTTTTCTGTATATTATTGATATAACATGCATGTATTTTTTGATCTGATGTGTTCTACATCCTTGAGCCCCGCTCAATACAGGATCTACAGGACGAGATATTTACATGATCTACATCTACAAATTTGCATCAGTCAGTACAACCAAATACAATCTAGACCAATACAGGACACTTTGCGATATATCGGGGGACAATATTTTGAGCACCATCTAGCGGCCCAACCTGCTACTACTGAATACAATTGAAGTATCTAGATACATATATGTTAAACAGTTTTTAATAGAAGAGCCGAAATAGCCAGACTCGGTATGTTATGTATAAGGGGTATCTACCTAATGGCTCAGAATAGCATATTACAGTTTATATATGTTTTGAATATATTAATTTTGCCCTAAGTTTCTAGGTTGTGCCACCAGGAGTGCTGCAAAATCTGTCCCCCATTTCTCTACCAGTAAGTGTCCGGTATTGTCTCTATAGTATTTGGTACAACTGAATATGCTGTTTGGAACTGAAGACAAGTGATTTCATATTTATAGGCCTTCAAATATTTTTGAAAAAATAAAATCAGGTAAACTGATGTACCGGTAACAAAGTGCCAGTATGCTTTTGTTTAATCAGTAAAAAGTTAATTGGAATTATGATTTGCAGAGAATAAGTTATTTTTGTTATCGATTTCAGAGTTAAGCTGCAGATCGATTCATTAAGCAGGACTTACGGAAGAACAAAGGTCTAAAGTTTGATACTTAACCTTAATTCAAACTTGTATACACTGATATAAGACATTCTTAAAATAATTATGTCAACCTTTCACAAAATACACTGGCGAAGAACTCCACTTAATGTATGTAGGCCTAATTATTTCAGAGTTTATATCTTCTGTATATAGGTAACAGTATTCAACTTGATGAACGAAATAAACACTGAATAGTTTGATAATTAAATCTTCCAATTTACTTCGTTATTATCAACGTACATCTCAGCTTAAATGCGAAGGAATGTGTCATTGCTAGCATGGCTAATATGAAGTATGTAAATTGATATGTTGTCACCAAGGAGGATTCACCAAGGAGGACCGGGTGGTGATTATTGAAGAAGCCGGAAACAGCATAGACAGAGATCCAAGCTATTCAGTTGCAGCAGATCTTGACAGTATTTATGAAGGTAGCATGCATACTAATATAGATTTTTTTGAATTATTCCACAGGTACTACAAGCCCTCGCTTCGATCGAAGGTAAAAGCTGTAAATGATAAGTTGTGGAAATTCTTTAGTGATCATATTAACTTCAATGTTGTTTCTGTTAGCAGCTTAAGAAGGGAAGAGTATACCAGGCATGGACTCCATCTCAACCTTCGAGGAAAGAAGACACTGGCAAAACTGGTTGCAGAGGAGTTGAAGTGTTTAATGTACTAGATTGTAACAGGCCTATTCCTGTCATAGATGGTGGCTCGACTCGTTTTTTAGGGGGAATCTAAGTGAAAGAATCCAACAGCTTAGGCCTATATGCATATCTCAAGTCAATAAACTTAGGCCTAAAGCTAGAACTAATAAATCATTTGCACTATTTCATCAAAACATAAGGGGGCTTGAAAATAAAATTGAAGAATTTAACTTAGCCATTCAGGATACAATTAATTCTAATAAACAGGAAATTCAAGTTATTTGTCTAATGGAACACCACTGTGCAGAAACAGATCTGGAACAATTAAAAATTGATAACTTTTCACTATGTTCAAAATTTTGTAGACGTTCCATAAAATGTGGAGGTGTGAGTATATTTATCAAAAGAAACTTACATTTCAGTGATATAGACACAAGTTCCTTCTGTAAAGAACAGGATTTTGAATGTTGTTCAGCCAGATTGGATTCTGACAATGATTCATTTGTAATACTAACCATTTACAGGACACCATCAGGTAATTTCAATTATTTTGTAAATCAGTTAGAAAGGGTTCTTAATTCACTGTATAGTACTAACGTAAATATTATACTATGTGGGGACTTTAATGTAGATTTCTCAATTGATAGTGAGAAGAAGATCAGATTGATATCTTTATTGGGTAGCTATAATCTAGATTTCATAGTAAACTTTCCAACGAGAATTCAGAACGACTCCCAAACAACAATAGATAATATATTCATAGATATAGAAAAACATTTTAATTTTAAAGTACTTCCAATTTTAAATGGATTATCAGATCATGATGCACAAATGTTAGTGCTGAACAATAATAAAGTAAATTCGAACAGTAAACATGCTCATAGTAAATATATTTTTATTATAATATTCCGCCTTTACCCTTACCATATAATACACAACTTATTTGAAGATGCATTTCCGCGTATGCTGCGCCATCTTCAGTTCATATAAGATGTAATGAACACCACAATTCTTCTGAAATAATGTTGTTTATAAAATTTGTTATTTGGTAACCTAGGTCACCGTTGTAGTAAAGTCAAACAAATGATTTTGGTCAATTATGTTTTCATTAAGGATGTTACTCCTATTCTTATAAATTTGAAAGTTTTCCAATGTATTTAGTCTAACACCCTTATCACATATATGTAGGACTTCCATGGTGTTATTTAAGTTGTCCAATCTATGACCACTATCAAGCAGGAGTTTAGCATACGCTGAGCGTAATCTGCCATATTTAAAGTCAGAAACATGTTCACTGAATCTTTGCTTGAATTTTCTTCCAGTTTGTCCCACATATACCTTTTTGCAATCAATACACATCAATTTGTAAACACCACTTTCTTCCATTTTATCCACAGAGTTAGTATTATTGCTGTATAATTTATTCTTTAAGTTGCAGTTTATTCTGTAAGCAATTTTAAAGTTTTCTTTACGTAGTAACTTTGTGATAGCATGTATTCTGTTATCTGTGTAATTAAATGTAGCAAAATATTTATTATTGTTGTCTTTTTGTAGAGGTGTGAGCTGGCTTATGGGGTTTTGTTTGTTATGCAATTTTGTTTTGTGTTTTCTGATTAAATTTCTAATCAGACTTTTATTGTATCAATTATTTTCGGCAATTTTCATAATTGTACTACATTCTTTGTCGTAGTTAGTTTCATTCATGGGTATGTTACCCATTCTGTATACCATGCTGTTGAAAGCAGCCATTTTGTGGCTAATAGGATGATTAGAAGAATTGCCGATGATATTATCCGAGTAGGTATTTTTTCTGAATATACCATATTCGAGTTTCTTGTTGATTCTGGTAATACTGAGATCCAGGTAGTGTAGTGAATAATTCTCTTCTTTCTCAAGAGTGAATTTCAGATGATTATTGATGTTATTAAAATCATTGAAAATATCTTCCACTTAACCCTTATCTGTTGGAAATGAGTTATTTTAATTTTTATTAATGCTCATAGTAATATGACTAGAGTAATGAATGACGATCCAATTTTAAATTTCAAACAAGATCATGTGAATGAAAACTGGGAATCTATGTTATCCTATGACAAAAAAAAAACTAAACTTCGTGGCGCGACATCCCCGAAGGGACAAGGCCTACCACCCGACCGCTGCATCATCTACCTATAGGCAGATGGCAGGATTGGGGGGCATGTGGTCTGCATGCCGACACCCACAGCCGTTAATGGTGATTTCCATGACCGGAGCCGCTACTTCTCTATCAAGTAGCTCCTCAATTTGAATCACGAGGCTGAGTGCACCCCTACCAGACCTCCCTACCTCAGAAAAATCCGAGGAGGTACCGGGGGTCGAACCCTGGCCGGCAGATCCATAGTCAGCGACGCTAACCACTAGACCACGCCGGGGAGAACAAAGGGAAACAATGGTTGTACATCAATAATATACCAAGACAGAAAACTAGATAATTTATCAGACATTACAAATGCTTTTAATAGTCACTTTATAAATATTGCAGAGAAATGTATTCCTATAAATAATATTAGCATTAAGGCAGTAGACCTACTAACAAAATCTACAGTTTGGAACCATAGATTTCAATTGAACCTGACTTCCCACATAGAAATTGAAAATATAATCAAGTCTCTCAAAAGTAAAAGCTCGTCTGGATGGGATGAGATAAGTAATAAGTTATTAAAAAGCTGCTCATCGGAACTCAGTAAACCTCTTAGTCACATATGCAATTGTTCATTAGAAAATGGAATATTTCCAGAAAGACTGAAGCATGCTATTGTTAAGCCCCTCTTTAAAAAAGGTGACAAAAATCTACCATCAAATTACAGACCTATATCGCTCTTAACCTCATTTTCAAAAGTTTTTGAAAAAGTCATGTACAACCGCATAATACACTATCTTAATTTGAATGACATTCTTACTTCATCTCAGTTTGGATTTAGAAGTGGCATGTCCACTGAGAATGATACATTTCAACTTACTACAGAAATACTGGAAGCGTTAGATAAAAAGAAATATGCTCTGGGAATTTTCTGCGACTTAGCTAAAGCGTTTGACTGTATAAATCATGAAATAATATTACTTCAAAAATTGGATCATTATGGGTTAGATAATTTAACACTTAAGTGGTTCAAATCATATCTTTCTGATAGAACTCAAAAGGTAATAATAAATGGAAATGAATCTAACTTAGGGGTTGTTAAGAATGGGGTACCTCAGAGATCAATAATAGGACCTTTGCTCTTTTTAATTTTCATTAATGACTTGCCCTATAACTTAAGTGACGAATCAAAGGTATTGCTCTTCGCAGATGATACTAGTGTACTTGTAACAGGAACGTTACAAGAACATTTATCAAGAATAGCTACAAAGGCTTTTCACGAGTTAAACACATGGTTTCTAGCTAATAAAATGACACTTAATATTGATAAGACCCATTTTATACAATTTAGGACAAAAAACAGATGTATCTCAAATCTTGAAATTAATTATGGAACACAAATCATACAAGAAATTAGCAATGTAAAATTTTTAGGACTGCAAATTGACCAAAATCTTGACTGGAAGACACACATAGAAATGATAAGTCCAAAACTGAGTTCCGTGTGCTTTGCTTTAAGAATTTTGAATAATATATTAAAACAGGATGCATTACTTATGGTATATTTTGCATATTTTCACTCGGTAATGAGGTACGGGATCATATTCTGGGGCAACTCTTCCCATAGGGAGAAAATATTTAGATTACAAAAGCGGGCAATAAGAATAATATGTGGAAAGAAAAAAAGGGAATCTTGTAAACCGCTATTTGAAAAATTAAAAGTCCTCACTCTTACAGGGGAGTATATATATACTCTGTTATGTGTTATGTAGTGGATAATATTGATAAATTTCAAACTAATTTTAGTGTACATGGACGTACTACCAGAAACATGAATGATCTACACAGACCAAACAACTCGTTAAAACTCTTTCAGAAGGGTGCTTATTATTCTGCAATACAGATATATAACAAGCTTCCAAACAACATTAAATTTGTATGTATTCAAAGAAAGAGCAAACCTTTCAAAACATCTGTCAAGGAATTTTTAATAACTCACACCTTCTACAATTTGGAGGAATATTTCCAGCTTGGATAAATTTGGCAGCTTGCAGTTTCTGTATATTATTGTTATAACATGCATGTATTTTTTTATCTGACGTGTTCTATATCCTTGAGCCCAGCTCATCACAGGATCTACAGGACGAGATATCTACATGTACATCTATATCTACATCTATGTCTACATCTATGTCAGGATAACAGATTTGCATTTGTTAAATTCTTAATAATATATCACCATAAAACAGGCACTAAATTGGGCACTACTCCGATAACAGTCAACCGATTCTATCCATTATCAATAGACGTCTTCCCATGGACATTATAAATGCGTATATAAAGTTTCATGAAAATCTGATAAAGAGTATTTGAGTTACCGCGTCTATAAAACAGACACTAAATTGGTGGGTTTTACTCCAGTACTGGTCAACCGATTAGGTCCAAATTCAGTAGGTTACTTCTCATGGACGTCATAAATGGATATACCAAGTTTCATGAAAATCCGATAAAGCGTGTTTGAGTTAAGGCGCCTTTCTAATATAATCTATTAAAATAAGCACTAAATTGGGCATTACTCCGGTACTGGTGAACCGATTTGGTTCAATATCAATAGGGTTCCTCCCATGAACGTTTCTTATAGTTTGTATTACAATCTGCCACAAATTATTGTAACGTTGCATGATTAAACAAACTGATATGAAATACTACCTATTATATATATCAGCCATTTCATAAAATATGGGAATTTTTCCCTCAAAGAGAGAAGTTATAAAATTATTGTAATTGGGTGGTCAAAAATAAGTTTAAAACCTCAAATTCTCTGAATTTGATGGACTTAGGTGTATTTGAAGTGGTTTCATGTGTAATATCTGTCGATTTACTTATTTATTGTGCTGAGTTACTTTTTTTGCCATTTTTAGCATGATTTTAACACTCTTTATTACCAAGTAGTCAACAGTAATCAGCTATGTCCATTTTCATTTGAGAAAATATACATCTTAAGGTACAATTTGGTATAAGATTAACTTCAAAAAATATGTGTGGTTAAGTTAATTACTATGTAAAATAACAAACAAAGGAAATTTTGTCCCAACCGTAACGTCCCACCCGTAACAGTGATAGTTTTGTTAAATTATTATTGATGATTTAAATAAATGTTCTGACAACCTGGAAACAGTTTATAATTTGTATTGAATCCCTCATACCTTCATTAATAACAACATTAAGACCCTAACAATAATAGCAGAAAATGAGCTTTTGTTTTGCATCATTAAAATCAGTGTCCAAATCATGTCCCACAAGTAACAGATTTTGAAAAACAAATTTAAAATATTTAAAATAAGTTTTAAGTAATGCTTTGCATGCAGTGTGGAGGAGAAGGCATTGTAAATTTTACAGAATGTGAAGAACCAATTCTAGTTTATTATTTATGATATGTAATAAACAAAAATAATTTATATAATTTGCTAGAATGTCTCACCCGTAATTATGAAATGGCTGATATACAGTATATATCAGTTGCAGTTTAGTATAGTCTACATAGTACGCTATAAATGTTTTCTAAGAGTGTAGTTGTACGAGTAAAAAATTATAATTTATCCTAATGCTGCTTTAGGTAAATGTTGAGAAGCCTATAACACATTTGCAAATTTTTGTATGAATCTAGATGTGTCCTTTTTGAAGACTGTCACCTGGTAACCCTATGTATAGATATGCCAACAGAACTTTTTGCAATTATAAAAGACAAAATATTTCATAATACAAAAAGACCCTTGCACCATACATAATATTTCACAATTATAAAAAAATGCCATATTATAACATAAAATATGGCTTAATTGAGGCAGGAAAATTCCCTTGCACCAACACAATTCTTTTCATAACTAACAAAATATCTTAAAATTATAAAAACCGATTCTTGCGTTAAAACTCATGAACTCATGAAATCCCCCCTATCATAACTCAAATATACGAAAGCTTCCTTCACTGCTCAACGTTCACTCATGGCATAATGGTTAAGGTTACTAGCTACGAAGCTAGGGGTCCCGAGTTCAAATCCCGGTAGATCCAAAATTCACTATTAGGAATAGGTCTCAAATAAGTAGGTAGGGTGAAGTGGAGGTGAGAGGAAGAGAGGAAGGAGACAGGAAAGGAAGAGAAGAAGAGGATAAAGGAGAAAAATTATTTAATTTTTTGTTTCACCAAATTACTGGTAGATGGCGCTACCGTTGCTGCTAGTAGTTCAAATGTCGCCGCTAGGGGAGGGATTGAGAGTAGGAGTGGGGGACTCGGGTGAGACGTAATGTTCCATTTTCCCAATGACTTTAAGAAAAAGAAGACCAACTAACCTGTGTTGAAGTGCAACAAGTCCTAAGCAAATAACTTGTGCAACATCAATCTGTGTTGGCCAAGCACCTGTTGCAACACAGCCAAACACACCACATTCATGTGTCAAGCCAGTCTCTTCCTTACTCGTAACTGCCAAAGCCATTGTATCACACTACTAGCTGAAACAAATTTGTAACATGTAGGCTACTGAAAATTTGCCACTATTCGGAAGGAATTTCCTATTATAAACCAAGCAAGTAGGATCTTCACTTTTTGCTATAATCAGCACTAACTTTTCGGAAGGAATAAAGTACGGTACTGTTCCTATCAATAGCAATCCATAAACTGAATCAACTTGCAAATTGAGGCATGAAGAGGTGATGTAAAAACAGGGTCAGGTAAGGTTATCACTCAAGAGAGCTGATACCCTATGTGAGACGTCATGTACCATACGGCATAATAATTATTTTATTATTCCATCAATTATCTAACTTCCGGCTAAACACGAAAAATTATTATGGCTCGACAAAAAAGTCGCTGTATATCTCGATTTTCCAAACGTCGCGCCATTATCCAGTTTCTATGGCAACCAACCCAAATTAACCAGATGCTAAGCACACAAATTCGTGCGTCACAAGTTATCAACTTATAGTCCTGGGTCGCTGCAAGGGAAAACATCAAAACAAGATCACAATGACGTACAACATAAAATATACGTACTTGAACTTGTTTTCCGGACGAAATAGTAAAAACAAGTTTTGCTGTTGTTAAATAATTCTTAAAAATGTAATAAAATAGAACAATAAAATCTGTACGACAAAAGTTTCAATGGGCCTATGGAAAATAGTCGTACCTGAAATGTATTTTTAATTGGTCAATCAGTCAAGACGTACCAGTAGCAGCCTCAGCTACGGTGGTATAGTAGCGGTAACCTAGTGCTACAGCCGAAATTTGTCAAAATTAGAGGACACCCTTAGGGTTTAGTACTACAACACGTACAGGAGAAAAGTACACAATGTGACTATGGGCATAAGATCACTATTATGCTAAAGAACTCTTTCAGCTTTAGTAATGGTACCGTACACTGATCGTAATGTGCTGTTATTTGCAGACGTATATGTTAAATTACTATCCTAACTGCAAATTATTAGCCAATGATTACCATTCTGTCGTAAGTTTTTATTTTTTTATTTTTTTAACAAATGCCTGTACTAATCATTATAACTTTTATGAACGCATACAAGAAAAACGAGAGGAAGATAAAATGTGATTTTCAAGTTTGACAGAACCCACGTGCCTACTTGAAGCACGCTGCGCCGGGAAAACCACTTGTTCTTCAAGGTCATACAAGTTGAAGGCGCGAAGATATCCTTAATCCAACTAAACCGATAATAGGAAACTTGTTTGAGCTACTTTAACTTACCTGCAAATACCAACTTCTAATTATTCACCATGTGAAATAATCCTTAATGCTTAAAACCGCCCCGACCCAATAGCCCCTACTCTCCAGCGTCCAGCCAGCAGCCAGACAATTCAGTGGTGGTCACGTGATTTTAATTACTTCTCAATCAGGACAGAAGGCAAGCAAGAACTGCCAATGAAATCACGTCGCGGTTAAAGGGGGAACTGAATGTGGGAGGGTGAGAACCCATAAGAAGGTGTCCAAGGACATGGAGCGTGGAGAATGAGAGTATTTGTCTAGTCTAGAAGGTCAAGATTAATTTTCCCTGGAAAAATGACAGACGTTGGTGAGTATAATAATAAGTAATCCTAGGTTCCTTAAAATTTATGAAGCAATTATAGTTTAGTTCTCAATTCACCACATTATTGAATTTTTTAACTCATTTTGGGGCCTGGATTACCGGTACAATGCTTTCAAACATGTATCTGAAATATTGAGTTTTTCAATTCAATCAGTACTTCTAAGGATCTCTAAATACAGATATGTATTCATGAACATAATATTATGTAGGTCTATGTAATTACCATGCCACCATATGAATTATGTGTGTATGTATAAGCATTAAATTAAGCTTAGATAAATAATAGTACCCATAACATAACCTATTTCTCCCCCTATTTCAGAGGAAAGTTACCACTTGGGAGATCAGGTGATCGAAGGAAAGACTAAGCAGGTATGGGACCTGCCTGCTATGCCGGGACATGTTTATGTTTTAAGTAAGGATCGGATCACTGCTGGAGATGGTGTCAAGTCTCATCAGCTAGAGGGCAAGGCAGCTATTTCAAACCAGACCAATGCTAAAGTGTTTGAGTTACTAAACTCTGTAGGTATGTACATGCTGGAATATTTTTTCAAGGGATTCTCAGACAGACTAACCCCCATATCTACAGGGTCTTTATTATGAGTTGTGACGGGGCGACCGGTGTTTTCACTCTCCGCTACGGATTCCGCATTAGCTGTGGGAGGCACGTGCGCGGCTTCCCTGCTTAAAGTGTAGGCTATATAGGCTTACCTTATAACATATGTTGGA
Organism: Ectobius pallidus; assembly: GCA_964059195.1. Lineage (NCBI taxonomy): Eukaryota > Metazoa > Arthropoda > Insecta > Blattodea > Ectobiidae > Ectobius > Ectobius pallidus. The sequence continues at coordinate 165,885,179 of CAXKWD010000003.1, forward strand.
AGTGTCGTCCTTCCTGTGTTATACAGGCATTGTATCTGGAAACCACATTCTGGCTGACGCGAGTGAGTTCTTCCACTGTAATGCCCCTAATTTCATTCGTAATGTTTTCTTTCAGCTCCTCCAATGTGTGAGGATTTGTTTGATAAACCTTATCTTTAAGAATGTGGTTTCCAGATACAATGCCTGTATAACACAGGAAGGACGACACTTCCAATATATGTTATAAGGTAAGGTATGTAATACTTTATATAGCCTACACTTTAAGCAGGGAAGCCGCGCGCGCGCCGCCCACGGCTAATGCGGACTCCGTAGCGGAGGGTGAAAACACCGGTCGCCCCGTCTCAACTTATAATAAAGACCCTGTATAGTCCTCTGCCAGGAAAGCAAGTTCTGCTACCTAACTGGCAAATTATATATAAAAACCTGCCACATCCCAAGCTTCACCTACAGCTGTCACTTGATGCAGACCGGTTCCTGCTGGCCCCTCCTTCCTGCCTTGAAGAAGTATTGTTTCTTACAATCTTTGACGAAGTCGTTCTTAGCATGAGGAGATTACAAGATGATGTTCGGCAGAGCCATCTTAACATACCACTATTCCCAACTTCTGCTTTGAATAATACAATGTTCGGGGTTAGTTTCCCACTGTACTGGATTGGTTAATATTTTTTTCTACACATGAGAAACGCCCAAATTTCATGTAATATTATTCTCCAGAAGTTTTAGAATCCATATATATAGGCACATTTTGTTTCTAAGAATATTTTAAATATAGGTAAAATCAGTAAGAAGTTCACAGAAAACTAACCTAAAATGCCGCTCGGAAAGAAAGACACGCCACATTCGGCTACTTGAGACCGCACAGATGCATGTTGGGAAGAAGCTGATGGGTCACGTGGTGCTGGAATTAGGGTTGCCAACATGATAAGGGTCTGTGGTGGGTCAATCGCTATCACTGTCTAGAACACCACTGGCCCCCCAAACCCTCTTTTAAAGTGGAGCTAACATGCCTAACCTAACCTAACATGCCTAACCCCCCTTCTTCAATATAGGACAATTAGAAAACCTGGAAATCCATTCTGCGTGGGAATTTAAAAGCGTGGGCTTAAAATTGTTGGCAGGACCGTATGGAACAGACCAATGACATGCAAGGTCGTTGGCAGCAATGGGAGTGTTGGTCTACGAGCCAGAACCCACACACCAACACCGAACATCGCGTGTGGAAATCCAGTACAGTGGGAAACTAAACCCCAATGTTCTTATGCTTATAACTATTAAGATAATATTTTATAATACAGTGAGTCTCAGACAGATTGCACCCGCCGTTGGGTTCCCCCAGATGACGCTCCTATCCTCGGTATGCGGCAAAGGAACTGTCCGACAGTTGACTGATTTGTCCGAGTGTGACAATGAAAATAAATTAAATAAGTTTGAAAATAACGAAAATAGGCACCTACCTTATTACAGGAGATGCTGGAAGTGTCCTCCTCCTACATTCACACATTTTTGGCATCGTGATAGGAAATTCCGGTTACCGGTAACACGCATTAATTGCTCTTCCGTTTTCACGTAATTATCATACATAAATATCCTCTGCTGCACTGTGAACACATTTTGAGCCATTGTAGCAACTACAGAATCACTATCACGTCTGTACAACACGAGAACAATGCTCAACTGCAGGCTATGTGGCAATTGTTGACTTATCTGCGGAGACACACAGCTGGCCGTGACACGGGAAGTCTTGAGTCATCAAAAGAGAAGCACGACGCGCGGCAAGCGGGTAACCTAGATTATTTTGTTCAGAAAATGTTTAGTATTCCTCATAAAATGTTCTTAAAATACAGCTAATGAAAATTTATATTAACATTTTCCCTATCATACTGGTCGATATGATGCAGCCAATTTAGATTGAAGTCACATGTGTACACAGTTGCCATATTGCTGTATATTGCTGCAAAATCCAGAACCTCTGCTGGCAGGGCTCCAAGGGGTCTGCCAGCTGGGTGTGGATAAGCTGCCATACCTGGCAGAGCTTCATAGTTAAGGTGATAAATTGTAACAGCAGATGTACAATGACTGGTCCAGCCCTATCTCCGCAACATTACAGTTTTAATTTTTACACAACAAAACACCATTAAAAATGTGTCCCTTGGTGCAAGGATTATAATTAGGTGCGAAATTTGTTAATACATAAGAATACAGCCTGTAATTCTCATACCTTAAAATATGTAATTCATGATAATAAGATAGAACCGACAGCCATGTTATCGACTTCACTTAGAATTCTGCCTAACAGGTTAATCAACATGACAAACCTCGCAGGAGATATACTATGGCACATTTTCAAAACGCGTGAATTCGGTATGCCCTACTAAACTAATACTACTGTTCATTATCTAACCAACCTAACCTAACCTAACTGCCACTAAAATCGAATCTACCTGCCATTACTCACCTTTATGCAAGAAAACAGTTGGTGTCCTGCTTTGCTCAGAACCATAATATGGCTGGCGTGTTTAATGCATAATAAGAATGAATTGAAAGTAGGTAAAAATACATGAAAAAGTTTAAAATAAAACTACTTTCGCCTCTTAATCAATTCTTTTAACAAAAATAAGTACATTTAATGATGTGTTGATTTCCAAAAAAAGGATAATTGTAATGTCGAGGAGATAGGGCTCTCACCTACAAAAACCTGTTGACAATTCAAGTCATGTGCTTAACACAAGTAGCAGCTCGCAACTTGAATTGTCATTGAAGCTCTTAATAAAATAAATAGGCCTAAATAAATAAATGTTCCTATTTTTTTAGGTTAGTTTATTGAACTATATATAACAAGGTGCGAATTTGATTTTAGAGCATGAACAATAATTGTGTTATGATTTTTCAAGGTTTTTTTTATTGGCAAGGCACATTTAGGGTGTTTGGCAGAATCTGAAAGGTTGTGCAATATAGCCTACGATTGATATTCAGCAAGTCACAATTTCCATCAAAATGTGGCCAGCAAAACAATTTTTTTTCAAATACACACTATCGCCCAGCTACTGATACTCACTGTACCAAATTTTTAAGATGTTGATTATAGCTTTTCGCACTCTTTCTTACTGCTTTTGTAGCACTTATGTCAAGATCAGCTGTTGATTTCCCTGTTAATAACTAATATCTCTTAACATCTTCAATCCAGAATGAAAATGTCTATAATAAACAACATTAATGGATTTATTCCTCACTAGCATGTGCCCGCGGCTTCGCCCGTGATAATTATTTAAAAAATTAAAAATTAAGAGCATAGGCCTAATACGAGGATCGTCCAGAAAGTAAGTTCCGTTTGGTAATAAAATTAAATTGTGTACAGATACAGAAAAGTTATTTATTGCACAAAATTCTACAACTCTTAAACTACTTTTCCATATAACTGCCGGAATTTTGCAGGCATTTGTCATAGCGTGGCACAAGTTTTTGTATACCTTCTTCATAGAAATTTGCCGCCTGTGTCTTCAACCAGTTGGAAACAGTTTCTTTCAGCTCGTCGTCATTGTTGAAGTGTTGACCGCCAAGGAAAGACTTGAGATTTAAGAACAGATGAAAGTCGCTAGGAGCGAGGTCAGGGCTGTACGCAGGATGGTCAAACATGTCCCAGCCAAATCCCTGTAGGAGGTTTTTCGTCACATTTGCAGTGTGTGGTCGTGCGTTGTCGTGAAGGAAAACAACACCTTTTGACAGCAATCCTCGGCGCTTATTCTGTATTGCGCGGCGCAATTTCCGAAGTGTCTCGCAATAAGCATCTGCTGTGATTGTTTGCCCACGCAGTAAGAAATCAATGAGTAAGATGCCTTTCCAGTCCCAGAATACTGTGCACATCATTTTTTGAGGTGTCAAGATTTGCTTCGGCTTAACATTTGCTGGGGATGAAGTGTGCCTCCATTCCATTGATTGCCGCTTACTTTCAGGGGTGTCGTAAGAAACCTAAGTTTCATCTCCTGTGACTATCTGTGTCAGAAATCCTTCGCCGCTTTCAGCATAACGGGTCAAAAACTGAAGTGCACTACCCATCCGTTTTGTTTTGTGTTGCTCAGTAAGAATCTTTGGTACCCAACGTGAGCAAAGTTTACGAAATTTCAGTTTTTCGGTAACAATTTCATGCATTAGTGATCGTGAAATTTGGTGAAATTCCATAGCGAGAGCACTAATTGTAAACTTTCGGTTTTCCTGGATCTTGTCATCAATCGCGTGAACCAGTTCTTCTGTAACCAAAGATGGACGCCCACTTCGTTCTTCATCGTGCACATCACTACGTCCGTCATTGAACTGTCGGACCCATCTTCTCACCATTGAATCACTCATCGCATTTGGTCCGTAAACATCGCAAATTTGCCGATAAATTTCACTTGGTTTCACATTCCTCGCATTCAGAAAACAAATCACAGATCTGATTTCACAAGCGGCGGGATTTTCAATCAACACCGACATTGTAAACAAGCACAACAAAGCGTACGTGACTGACAGCGATCTCCAAATGGCGCATGTTTCTTCTCCTTGATACAGAGCGTCTACCGCGCATGTGCGGAACTGCGATCGCAGCGCTGCAGCGGAGATAAATTGAAACGGAACTTACTTTCTGGACGTGCCTCGTAGTTAAATCATTATATTAACACCTAAATCACATGGACTACATATCACGATTAGATAGCTTCGCCTGGTAAAGGCGACCTCAGATTCGAGTTCCTTGGTCTAGAAAACCCATGTAGAGTGAGTTTCGTCCAAATTGAATATTGTTTTCATATTTAGACCTATATTGACTATCCCTCTTCTGTGTAGGTTGAAAATTTCATGTCTGCAGGCCTTGATATTCTAAACAAATGAATTGTCCAGGATGGAGTTACAAAATCAAGCGATCGCCCATGATAATTATTTCAAAAATTAAAAATTAAGATTATAATAGTTAAATCATTATATTTACTAACACCTAAATCACGTGGACTACATACCACGATTAGATAGCGTCACCTGTTAAAACCGACTTCAGTTTCGAGTTCCTTGGCCCAGAAAATCCCTGTATAGTGAGTTTCGTCCAAATCGAACAATGTTTGACCATATGTAGGCCTATATTGATTATCCCTCTTCCATGTAGGTTGAAAATGTCATATGTCTACGGGCCTTGACATTCTAAACAAATGAATCGTCCAGGATGGACTTACAAAATCAAGCGATCGCCCGCGATAATTATTTCAAAAATTAAAAATTAAGAGCATAATAGTTAAATCATTATATTTATTAACATCTAAATCACGTGGATTATACTTAAATTAATGTAACTCCCGAAATCTGACAGTTGCTTTCCTGCCATGTGCGTTCCCGCTGCGCCACGTGCAAAACATGCGGTGTTGTCGGTCCGTCAGTCAGTCGTTCGAGCCGAGCAGAAGAGGAGAGGTAACAATGCATTACTATAAAAAGATTAAAACTGTGATGATGTAATTTTGATATAGCGTAGGCCTACTAAAGGTCACAGTAAAAAAAACTCTCCACTTCACAACACACCAGAAACGTGTGGATGATACAGTATTCATTTTTCGTGCTATGTGAGAATAAGGGCATATTTCATTTTAATAACTTTACACCCTATAGTACGTATTTTTTTTACTTCCTCTGCCTGTACCATAGGTACAGTCGGTCAAATAAAAAACGTCGGGCGGTATTTGATTAAGTATCACGAACGAGCATATGCGCATGTACAGGAAGACTTAAGGTTAGGTTCACACACGCCTCTTGTCTATCCATGTATTTTCTTGATTATTTAGTCAGTTTTGTTCCCAAACAAACATGTATAGAAGGCTGTGGCTATATGCCTCAAATCCGCCATATTCTTGGTTGCAAATTTTTATAATATTAATAATTAATAGATTCGCGAGGAATATGTTTATTCAAGGAGCATTTTTTAAAGATTTTATTTTATAATACCGATACTTCTAGTGCAAAATCAATAACTTACGCTCAACTTCTGCAACCAATCTTAGCATCGAAATACGCGTCTGGCCAGATCAACGTTTGCTATGAAAACTTCCGGTCGCATTATAGTAAAGTTCCCACCACTGAGCTGCTCTTTCATAAATATGGAACCTTCTCGCTGCTTCAGAGGCCAAAAAATGCAGGTCAATTACAGCCCTAACTACACTTTCTCTCACGTTAGCATTTGTATGTGGCGATGACACAAAGCAAAATGAATTATGACAATGCATTAAGTTGAATTACGTGTGTTGCGCTTTCTGCGTTGTTCATTTTTTCCCTCCTTGTTCAAAATTTTCCCTCCTGCCGCATGGCCTCATATGTTCCGAAAATGACCTGTATTTTGTGTTTTTTATAGGAAACTTGTGAACTAATGCGTCAAAACTTTAATTTTAACAGCATACGAGTCCCGACGTTTTTTATTTGACCGACTGTACTATACGTATACTATAAGTAGAAAAGGACGATTTCGTGGTAATCATTGGTGGAGCAAATAATGTTGCATGCAACGAGGGAAGCAAAGTCATAAAAACCCTAAAGACAAAGACTGATTCTCTGATTCTAAGGTAATTGTGGTAAATTTACCTAAAAGGTATGATCTCATTTCTAAGTCATGTGTAAATAAGGCGACTACAAAAACGAATGAAATGATAAACAAAGTTTATAAATACTGTGACAACGTAAAGGTTGTAAATGTTCATTCTTTTGGTAAAAACATGTACACAAACCATGGTATGCACCTAAATTGGACAGGAAAGGAAGTTTTGGGGGATCTAATATGTTTTGTTATAAAGAAACAGGCAAATAGTAATTTGAGCAAGAAACCCATTGTTCTGACATGGGATAGTGATCAATGCGACCAGGGAAACTTAAAACCAGACCCGACTCCTTAACCATACTAAAATGTGGCAAGGAGTGGGTGGCTTCTCCAAATTTAAAACTGGACTTGGTAAGTCTACAAAACACAAATAGCTTACAGCACTCTAATGCAGGTGTGAATGTTAACATTTGCCAACAAGTTGTTCAGTGTTTTGGTTGTAAGAGGGACTATGTGGAACAAGAACAAGAACAAGAACCTAATTATGAAGGGGACTTTAAGATAGGCTATATAAATATACAAGGCCTAGGAAGGAAGACTCAGATTCTAAATGAATTTGCTAATGAGAATATGTATGATGTTGTATGTATAAGTGAACACTGGAGTTCACTAAATGAACTATGTTTTAACAAGCTGGATAATTTTCACTTAGTTAATAGTTACAGTCGGAAACATCATATTCATGGGGGGGTTGCAATTTATGTTACCCGATCTATGATGCATAACTGTTATAAATTAAGTCTTGATCTAGCTAGTGAAATGCACTTTGAAGTAACAGGTTTAATTATAAAAAATCTTAAATTGATTATTGTGGTACTTTATCGATCCCCATCTGGAGATACTTCAATTTTTCTTGAAAACTTAGAAAAGTTGTTTAATTACTTTATGAAACCTGAATATGGGAGATTTAACATAGTGATAGGGGGATATATAAACTCAGACTTTGATGTAACAGGTAATAAACAAAGCGTAAATGAATTTAAAAATCTGCTAAGGCAATTTAATTACAATATTAGTAACTACAAAAATACTAGAGGTGTAGCCTGCTTAGACAATATATTCACGAATATTGATCGAACACTTTTATATTCTGATGTAATTACTTTCCCATTCTCCGATCATGACTCGGTATTTCTTAAAGTTAAAAATTTTAAAGCAGGACTGAACGAGTTAGGCTCGGAGGAAAATAAAGTTGTAATTTCAAGACCCATTAACACGGAGAAAATAGAAAATTTTAGATCATCTTTACTAAATTTTAACTGGATAGATTTTTATAGCAAAACTCATCATTGCTCTGCAGATCTTACACTTGAAAGGTTTTTATATATTGTTTTAAATATCTTCGAGATGAATATTCCTAAGAGAATGTGTAAGATTTACCCGAAGTCTTGTAAAACTAAGGGTAAAGAACAGAAAAAAATGTGGTATGGACTGAAGTTGGTTCAATTAAAAAAAAGGGTATTACTATATTTAGATCTTTATAGAAAATATAAAACAGATATAACTCGGTTAATTTACTTGAATACTCGCAAGGAATATCAAATTGCCATAAATGATGCAAAAAAACAATATAACATTTCACGTATTGATAAGTCAACTAATAAATGAGGAGCATCGTTTCAAAACGTATTAAGTGCACAATTTAACATTTTTCAGGAAAGAGGAAAAACGATTTACTCCCAAACCAGGAAGTATATCTGCAAAATTAAGACGTGAAATTTTAGATATTAAGGTAATGATTCAGAATCCTCAAAATCTGAAATTGGTTTTCAATTAACGAGCATTATATTTTAGTTTTAATTTTACACATAATACGTTTTGAACCGATTCACTGGACATAATACGTTCTGAACCGATTAGACAGTAAAAAATAGAGAGGAGGTCAAACATCAGCTGGATTTGAAAGAAAATATGTTTTTAAATAATTACCATTAATTGCATATATTGCAGACAAATTAGTATTAATAACACTGCTAACATTAATCACTTGTTAACACAATAATTGCACACATTTTGAAGACAAAATTTACGCACTTTTCATGCGCACGAAAGAAACAACTTGAATTTTACAACAGAGCTATTCCAACATCACAGTCTTTCAAGTCCCGTTTCTCGTGCAGACAGTCTAAATCCTCAGGGTCGCCATTTTGAGATGCTGCATCAAAATTTAGAGGTTGCAAACTGTCAACCTCTCTTCAGTTATCACCAAATTTTGCTTTCAGAAGTTCATCTATGTCTTTTTTTCTGCATCTGACAAAGCTCTCATTTTGTCAACTACTAAAGGTTCAGGCACCTTCTCCATACTTGTCTCTCGTTTCAGTAATGTTGTGAATTGTTTTGAAGGGTAACCACAACTATACATTGGCTCCATCTTCACTGTGACGATTCATAGTTTTTTCTTCAAAATTACTCTCTTCAAGTCCTTTATTCCATCCAATTTCTTGAACTATTTGAGGAGTATTTTATAATCTCTTATGTCCCAATCATCTCCAGGTGATCTTACTTTTCCCACAAACTTTTAATGTTCTCTATATTTTTTCAGGAGTCATAGTGTAGGAGCATTTTCGGAGATATTTTATTACCCCAAACACGTGATCTGCAGCTACCCTCGCGCGATCTTGGGCGCTCGACTCCCTAGTCCTCATTCGGTAGATTTCGTTCAATTCCGTAGGCAGAGCTGACAACATTGAAACACGAAGTACGCTATACACCCAGACATCTATTGGCTTCAATACTAAGCTTTCATTCTGTCTCAGCATCCTTATTTATTTATTGACATCTTTTCTGACGCATGGAGTTATGGGGGGAAAAATACAATTTTGCGAATTGCTGGTTTCACATACACGTTATTGTACATCCAACACTTTCCTCACCTCTTTAAGAATTCCGAATGTGCTAATTTCTGGCACTCCCGTGATCTCTGATGTCAATTTCATATGGACATAAAATTGAGCGAACTTTTCACAAAACGTGTTAAACGCCTTTAAAATTAGGGCTATAGTTTTCTCCACTTTTAGATGCCTTACCTCTCTTACGTTTTACAACACGAAATGGTGAAGCATGTTCTGCTAAGACTCTTCTATATGCTTAAAATTAGTCACCAAGTGTAAATATATTGAGCCTATATTATGTAATATTCTATTCCCGGAGGAAAGTGACCAATTAACAAGAGCATGAATTACATAGGCTACATGTTTTTATTTTGACCTCTGCAGCCATCAGCGAAGTCTAATAGTGGTGACTGAATCCTCAAAATGAAATTCCTCCAAATAAGAGATCACACCCGATGCTACCTGCCACATTCAGTCTCCTTCAATTTAAAGAATGTTGCATTCTTTTACTGACATCAGTGACACAGTGCATAAAACTATATTTGGCGGAAATAGTAAGCTTTGCGAATTGATCATTGCTGCGAATCATAATTGCAAACCTGTTGCAAATCAAAGCAGAAACTACTTCTATCTGCTGGACGCTCCCTCATTATTTTGTGGAAGGTTTTGTGTGCTGCAGGATCAGCCAATAGATGATTCTTTTTTTAAATACCGGCTTCACACTGAATCTGAAATGCCATGCGAGCACAATAATAAAATGGCTTGAACAAGAATATTATGACCTTTAAAACGTAATTTTTTGATCGTTACACTATTTCTCATAGCTCCATTAGTTCATTAAAAAGTACAATATAAAAATTCTGTCACAATGTTGATCCAAAAAACCAAAATGTCGCTTACCTAGCTGTCCTTTGGTTATCCCAGTCATGGTTCGTTTTCTGCTTCCTTTCAATCTTTTTGGAACAGCTTCACTTCCTTCCATGATGATACAATGAAATAACATACAACAGCTTAACTTACGGACGAATCAGCATAAAAATTATTGGGAAATATGAGTCGAAACGTGGGTTTAATGCCCGGTGTAAAAATTGAGTTGTACATAATACGTTTTGAACCGTTCATTCCCGTGCACATAATACGATTTGATCCGATACATCAACTTTGCCAGTGAATTAACACGGGATATAATATGAAATGTTCCATTCTGAGTTCATAGTGTTAAAGAGCGCTTAAGAAATAGGGCGAAATCATATCAAACTCAATTTTGACCAAGAGTGCATTTAATACGTTTTGAAACGATGCTCCTCAAATGTAAGGAGGCATGGAAAGTGATTAACTCTGTTGTCGGAAGGGATAATAAAGAACTCGTTAAATTATCTCCTAACGATTTCAATAATTTCTGTGTACAATCGGTACAGGGAATTTCAGATAGTATCATTAAGCCCATAGAAACTGCTTCAGAGCTCGTCAAAAACTATGTTAGGGTCTCTGATAGAAATTTTGTTCTTTCAGAAGTAACTTCACATGAGATTGTGCATGCTGTGAAGAATTTTAAACCCTCAGACAGCACTGACTTATATGATTTAGCACTAATTTATTAAAAAAATGTATCGATCTCTTGGCTGAACCACTAACTTATGTAGTGAATAAATGCTTAAGAGAAGGAATCTTTCCTCATGCACTAAAAATATCCAGGGTTGTGCCTATTTACAAGAAGGGAGAACGATTAAACGTTGACAACTATAGACCAATCTCTCTAACTCCTATATTCTCGAAAGTTTTGGAATCTGTCATATATGCACAGACATGTGGGTATTTGGACCAGTATAATATAATTTGTAGCGAGCAATTCGGCTTTAGGAAAAAAATGTCTACCATGCCATGGATTCTTTAGTTAAAGAGGTACTCTGTGTCTTTGAATCTAAGGGGTTTGCTTAAGCCACATTTGTGACTTGAGTAAGGCGTTCGATTGTGTTGATCATGCTATACTTTTAGAAAAATTAGCTTATTATGGTATCACCAACACTAGTTATGATATTTTTAAGTCTTTTTTGGAGAAACGTAAACAGATAGTCTGTATTGGCCAAGAGAAATCTGATGTTGTGGAGATTAAATGTGGTGTTCCACAGGGGTCGGTGTTGGGACCGTTGTTGTTTTTACTTATGATTAACGATTTACCGTCATTTTTAAATACACACACAATAATGTATGCAGACGATACTACTTTCTTTAATTCAAACTCTGATTTTCACACTCTTCAAAATTTAACTTATAATACAATGGCTCAAGCATCAATCTGGTTTAGAGCAAACGGACTCATGCTTAATAACAGTAAAACACAACAAATGTACTTTACTAAATGAGAGATCTACCTTTAGAGTGCGATACAACTAACATTAAATTTTTAGGTATCTTTATTGACAATAAATTATCATGGGAGCCACACATTAAGTATATTTCATCAAAACTTTCTAGAGTCATCTACTTGTTAAGAAGTTTAAAAAATCATGTTTCGGACAGCTATATCAGATCAGGATATTTTGCATTTTTCCAGAGCATTATATCATATGGGATATTATTATGGGGAAATAGTAACTATGTAAATGAAATACTATTACTCCAAAAAAAAGTAATAAGGATAATTACGGACTCACACTATTTAGAACATTGTAAACCATTATTCATAAAACTGCAATGCATGACCTGTATATCTTTAATGTATTCTGTACATAAAAAACAATATTTCAGAACTAAATCTGAGAAAGAACATACATCCACATAACACAAGGAACAGTAATAGAATAGATATACCATACCAAAGGTTGACCAAGTCTTTAATTAATTAGGAAATCGCACTCAAATGAGCATTTTTATGATAAGAGTTTACTGCTCTGTTGCATACTCCTTGAGCGATCTCTTTCTCCTTGTGCACATTTCAAGATGGTACTTTTCACATCTCTTCCCGCACAGCTCACATACACATTTCTCACATGGATTGTGCCACTTCTTCTCGGTGCATATCTTGTAATGAAATCCGTGCACTGCGTAGCGTGTAAACATATGTCTAATTTCAAAGTTAGCTTTTGTCCAATTTCTGTCTATCATTGCAGTCGTCCCATAAAAGTCTCGGTCTATTTCTTTCCTCTTTTCTCGTCTTCTGCGGAGAGCTTCTTCTGAGTTGTCAGTAGATGGCAGCAAGTGTTTCAGTCTCAAATCCTCCAAGTAAAATGTCTCCCTTGCCATCTCGTATACCATCCTTGATGGGGTGTACTTGGAGAGCCCTAATGCCTTCTTCAGGTATTTGGCCTTTATACTCTCGATTCTTTCTAGCTGGGCAACAGTTAGGTGATTCCATATTATCTGTATTCCATATTCTGCACATGGAGAGACCTTCGCTGCGAATAACTTCATGGCTGTGTCTAATGATATTAGTCTCAAATGCTGGATGTCGTTCATGCTTCTTACTGCTGCCTCCATTTTCTCGTTTCGGTTCACCCTGGAAATTCAGAGGACAAAGAGCTAACTGGGAGGAAAGATACTAAAATAAGAACACTCAATTGGAATGTAGAAGGCCTTAAATGCATAGCGAGGACATTACCTGAAGACATATTCCAGAATTTCAATTTGTGCATATTAACAGAGACATTCATTGTGACGCCAGACATAGTAAATATACCGTGATTCTATAATTTACATACTTTAGCCAAACAAGGGGAGAGAGGCAGACCGACTGGAGGAGTAACTATCTTGTTAAGACAAAGCATTGGATCTTTCAAAATATTAAAGAGAGAAGACAATATATTAGTAGTAAAAACAAGCTTACTCACAATAATAGGCGCTTACTTCAACCCAGAATGTAGCTCAGTAGACGTAATAGATGGACTGTCTGAGGCTATGTACATGTTAACACCAGACGAAAGAGTGCTACTAGCAGGGGATTTTAACTGTCCGATCGACAAACCCAACAGAAAGACGGAACAAGTGATCAGCTTCCTCAAAGAAGAAGGAATGCAACTGGCAAACCATGCAGACTTGAAAACATACATCTGCCATAATGGATCAAGCACAATTGACTTAGTATTTACTCGACACCTCGGAATATTAGAACAAAGGCAACTGTGGAGAACGGACGCAGTCATTGTACAGAAACATATACCAATGATGACAGAGATCGACGTAGCACAGACAATAAAAAGTACAGACTCTCAGGAAAAACAAGCTAGAACAAGGAGAATACAACTAGAACTTGTAGAAAAAACCAGACAATCACTTGAACAGACAAATACATTAATAGAGGCAGGCAGACTTTCAGAAGCTGCAAACAAGATAGAAGACATGCTCAAGGAGGCCTCCATATGCAGAAACCAAAGCAGAAAAGCACAAGAATGGTTCGACAAAGTATGCTACCAAAGAAGACAGGAAGTTCTCCACTACTTGAGCAGAGTTAAACGATGGGCGAGAGATGACGATTTGACTATATACAAAGAGAAAAGACAAGAATATAAGACGCTACTACACTCAAAGAGAACTGAGCACTTAGAAAAGAAAGTAGAAAGAATCATCAAAGATGCAGAAAATGACCGCTACAGTGTAATTAAACCGAGGAAACCGCACTTCCCGATGGATATAGCGATGGAAACCTGGAGAAGCCATATCAATAGAATACTAGCCCCAGAGGACACAAGACCAATCACAACGGAGAAAGAGGAATGGCACCCCAGCAGCTTATTTACCACAAATGAGGTGAGGACAGCAATAAGTAGAATAAAGAATGGGAAAGCCCCAGGCCCTGATGGTATATTTGGGGAATACCTCAAAACAACTACGACAGTGCTAGTGGATACCTGGAAAGCATTAATGAACAAATGTCTAGAAGTCGGAGATATACCAGAAGGCTGGAGAAAAGCAACACTAAAACTTCTATATAAGGGGAAAGGTGAACACAACTCACCAGATGCCTACAGAGGGGTAGCCCTAGAATGCATAGCATTTAAAATTCTAACAAGACTCTTAACACAACGACTAGATGTACTGCTGGATGAACAACTACCAGACGAGATGTTCGGCTTTAGAAGAAGGAGATCTACCACTGCAGCTGTCGAAAGCTTACATAGGAATATCCTGGAGGAGTTGGATAAGACAGGTGGGAAGCTGTATGTTATATTTGTGGACTTCAGCAAAGCCTTCGACACGATAAATCGCAGAAACCTAATGAAAAAGCTGAAACAACTAGCGGGGGCTACATGGATTACTAGATTAATACAGAGCATACTAGCTGAGAACTATATACAGATAAGCAACAGCATAGAAAAATCTGAATGGATCTCACAGAAGATAGGGGTATTGCAAGGAGACCCCTTGAGTCCCTTGCTATTCAACGTAGTTCTGCACGATGTAGTAAAAGAAATAAAAGATGAAGCGGAAGCAAATCTTCACATCTATGCTGATGATATGGCACTGTCATCAAGAAGTTACCATGAATTGCAAACGGCAATGAATAAACTGACAGAGTGGGCAAGATCAAACGACATAAACATAAACACAACAAAGACAGAGATGGTAGTGTTTCGAAATGGAGGCAAAGTCCGTAACGAAGAAGAAATTCGCTGCAATGGGGAAAAACTTACAAGAAGAAGCCATTACAAATACTTAGGAATCACTCTTCTGACCAAGTCTTTAAACAGCTATGAAATGTTGGGTATGAGAATGTATAATAAGTTGCCATTGCAGTTAACTGAGTTACCAATAAAGATGATAATGAATTAAGGAGGAATAATGGAATGGTTAAAATAGTACACCAGCCAGGAGAACAACAATTCCAACCCAAAAAAGAAGAAATAATAGCAGCAATGCATGAACTAAAGAAGAATAAAGCTCCGGGAGAGAATGGAATTTCAACAGAACTAATAATAAACGGAGGAGAGAAATTAGAAAATGAAATAGTCAAACTGGTTCAAAATATATGGGCAAAAGAAGAAATGCCGGAAGACTGGAATTCACCCAATACACAAAAAGGGCGATAAAACAATATGTAACAATTACAGAGGAATAGCATTATTAGATATGACATATAAAATCTTGTCAAAATTAATTGCTAAAAGAATGTCAAAAACTATGGAGAACATCACAGGGGAATACCAGGGAGGATTCAGGAAAGGGAAGTCAACAACGGACCAAATATTTATAGCAAAAATGATACTAGAGAAATACTATGAATTTAACATTGACCTCCACTGGCTATTTATAGACTTTAAACAAGCCTACGATAGCCTGAACAGGAAGGCAATAATCGAAACACTATTACAGTTCCATGTACCAAGGAAACTAATTAGGCTGATACAAATGACCCTTACTAAAACCAAAGGCAAAATAGCAATACAAGGAGAACTAACAGAAGATTTCGAAATTAATAGAGGGGTAAAGCAAGGGGACCCCCTCTCGACCATATTGTTTAATATAGTATTAGAGAGAGTGATCAGCAAAATAAATCTTAATCCAAATGGTACAATCCACAATAGAATGATCCAGATATTGGCTTTTGCAGATGACGTGGTTATAATTAGTAGGTCAAGACAGGATCTGCAGACAAGCTTTCGGGAACTAGAACAGGAAGGTAAGGAAATGGGACTGGAAATCAATGAAATTAAAACTAAATACCTGATAACATCAAGAAACCAGGACAAATGGAATTTGGTAGATAATATTCAGATAGGAAGGCAAAAATTTGAGAGAGTTAGAAGCTATAAATATCTTGGCACAATTATCACAGAAGATAATGATGTTGGAAAAGAAATACAAGAAAGAATTAAGGCCGGCAATAGATGCTATGGAGCATTATTAAATGTAATGAAAGCCAAAGAATTATCAGTAAGGGGGAAAGAGAGAATCTACAGAACAGTGATACGGCCAGTAGTAATGTATGCCTCCGAAACATGGAGTATGTCAAAGGAAAACGAGAGACAGATTGCGGCATGGGAAAGAAAGATATTGAGGAGAATGTATGGACCTGTCTGTGAGAATGGTGAATGGAGAGTAAGAAATAATAAAGAAATTTACGAGAAATATGGTAAACCACAGATAATAGGTGAAATAAAAAGTTCCAGACTGAGATGGTTAGGACATGTAGAGAGAAGTGAAGAGGAGTCATTATTAAAAAGGATATATAAAGGAAAACCTGGCGGGAGAAGAAATGTAGGAAGACCAAGAAAGAGATGGATGGAAGCGGTGGAGGAGGATATTAAAGAATTGGGAGTTAGGTGTTGGAGAAGAAAGACACAGGACAGGAAGTTGTGGGCTTCAATAGTTCGGCAGGCACTGGCCCTAGAAGGGCCGTAAAGCCAGTGAGTTAGTGAGTAAGTGAGTTACCAATAAATAGGTTCAAGAGTAAGCTTTATAATATATTAGTTAATAACCCATTTTATTCTGTTAAAGAGTTTTTTGAGTGTGATATTACTATGATGTATCTGTTAAATTTCGGATGACTCTTACTATTTTTAAGTATGTGTATAATTTATTAAGCAACTATTGTATAAAATTATCTGTATATTTCTCTAGTTTTAGAATATGACTTTGTCCATTGCTGTAAAGCTCAACGACAAGAAAATAAAATTATTATTATTATTATTATTATTATTATTATTATTATTATTAGAGGAAGTATTGTTTTCGACCCCCAAATTCGAAGTTCAGTTTTTAACATATATACACGCTTCAAGGCCCCCTGATCCAAAAATACTATTTTTGGAAACATGTCTGTGTGTCAGTGTGAGTGTCTGTCTGTGTGGATGTCTGTGAACAGGCTAGCTCCAAAAAGGAAAATCGTATGAAAACAAAATTTCTTATTTGAGTCAGGTACCTTCCGAAGATTGGCGACAAGTTTCTCTTATTTTTAAGGGGACTTTGCATGAAGAATTTTTTGTTTTTCGTGATTTTCTTGAAAACGGCTCTAACGATTTTCTTTAAATTTTGCACATGGGTTGCTTATACTAAGAGCAAAAACTTTATTTGAAACATTTTTTCGAAAAAATTCTCTGAAGGGTAGTTATAAGCCACCCACTGTGAATACATGCTCTTTGCAATACGGCCTCATTTAACGGAAAGTCGTGCGATTCTGTAGGATATGTGAATACTGCTAATTTTTATTTGGGCAGAGAAAGTTATGTGACGTTCACAACAGATTTTTTCACTTTGTATCCGTCACGTGATGACTTAATGTCCATGCAAAATATAACATATAGAGATATATTATATAAATAAGTGATTTATGGTACTCACATTATGGTGACAAGGGCTTACTCCTAGTGACGAATCACTGGTCTCTCCTTCCTCCGAGGTGGAATCGCTGCCAGGAGAGATTATTATTTGCTGGACACACTCTTCCAGAATTCCATCTTTCCTCCAATCTTCTTCGGTGACTCCTCGAATATGTTCCACCTCTTTTGACCAATTCTCTGAAGTGACATTCTCCACTCCTTCCTTAGTGAGTCGTTCTACTTCAGATACTGTAAATTTTGTGTTATTTCGTGCCACATAGCCTTTCACTTGAGCCCATATCATTTCAATAGGGTTCAAATGAGCATGGTAGGGGGGAAGGCGAATAACTTTATGCCCATATTCTTTTGCCATTTCATAAGATCTCATAAAGTGGAACCCTTGGTTTATAAATATTCACAAACTCCATTAGTTCCACTTTTTTTTAGGTCTGGATCAATCTGGATTCCATGTTTTGCAGAGACATTGTTGTGGGCCCACAATAATTTGTCTGCCTTCTTCCATCCCATTGTTGGAACCTTGTTAAGTACCACTGAGTGGTATTTTGCATTATCCATTACAATGGTGGAATTTGCAGGAATATTTGGCATTAGGCTGTTAATAAACCAATTTGTGAATGATATCGCATTCATTTCCTCGTGAAAATCGACAATTTTCCTTGACCTAAACATGAGAAAGCAGTTTGGGACAAAACCTTGCGAAGATCCAGCATGAACAACAATAATCCTACCTCCCTTACCTAATGGGGCATTCATTGTGCTTTGGTTGGTTCCGTCGGTCCATCCTTTGGTTAAAGTATGGCCCGCATTTGCCCAGGTCTCATCCACCCAAACGATGGAGCTGAAGTCTAACTTCCTTATCTCTCGCAAGTACCGACATCTCCAAGCTATAATATCTGTTCTTTCAGTCAGCACACTTCTGTTGGGATATTTTTCAAAATTAAATCCAAATTCATGCAGGCAAATGCGGAGAGAGGATTTGCTTCCATGAAAAAGATCTGCCTCTTTAAGACTAGAATGTAGCTTGTACAAAGTAGGGAACTCTTTTCTTTCATAATAACTCTATATATGGCGATGAATAGCATCTACCTGGAAAGCATCTAAATCTGTAACAGTCTTATGGCGATGTCTGGTTTTACCTGGGGTTTCTAAGAGTACTTTTGAAGATTCAGGCTATGATTTCTCAGCTTCTTCCTCTGTTCTTTCTTTTTCTTTCCCTATACTGACAACTGTACTTTTATTAATTTAAGTGCAGCTGCTGTTCTATCTAACACTTTATTAACATCATTAATTGGTCCACCGTTTTCTCTTTCTGGTTCGAAATATGCCCTTAAAGAACATACCATCTCACGAGCTTGACCGCGAATAGCCGTTCCTTGTCCAACTTTACCATACTTTTTCTTTGGGGAACGTGTTCGTGGCCTCCCCTGACGTTTTTGCCCAGGATCAGACATTGTCACTCACACAGCAATTGCAGCAGAGGTTTAAAAGTCTAAAATAATTACCACAATACCTGTCACTACAGTATAGCGGCGATAGTACCAGGGTTGTAAAAAAACCGGCTAAAATTGAAAAAGACCTGACCAGCGGTTTTTTTTTAGCCGGCTAAAATCAATCTTTCCTGGTTGGGGGAGGTGGGAGCGGGTTGAAATTTTGAAAAAATCATATTTAGGGCCCTATGGGGTTTAGAGGGAAACTTAGTATGCATAAATTAGACACCAATGATTCAGTGGTTGTTGGGGTGAGGGTGGAAATTAAAAATGTTTAAAACCATGTTTGTGGGGTATCGTTGAAAAGCTCTTGATGAGTAATCTCTAAATCAACAACTAGTTTCTCAATAGCGCTCATATAAGGAGAGATTTGAATTTTTGAAAGTCAAAAACACTTTAAAATATACCTCAGCCAATAGGCATGCCTAAATGAATTCATGAGGACCAACTGAGGCCAAAATTACCAATGAAATAAAGTTTGAAATATTAAAAATAATAGTTAAATATCTTTAGAACAATAATCCTTGGCCAAATTAAAAATGAAATAATAAAAGATATCAATTAATACATAATTAACAACTCTCTTTTTATAAAAAAATATTTCAGTTTTTATTCTACACTTACCCCAATAAATTCATAAAAAGCACTATGAAATCTACCTCAGCCTGTGCCCTGTAGGCCTACCTAAAGGGATTTTTTATACTTATTTCTCCATCAATTACACAAATCTGAAGCGTAATCACCTATCGCCGGAATTTTGTCAAGCCATAGAATCTTTACATCGTACGCCAGCCAGTTCTGCATCAATCAAAAGAGTATTTTCTTTATTTGGGTTAATACAAACAAAATTGAGAAACAGACTAGGCAATGAAAAAGCCCAGAAGCTTGTATACATCAACAGGCAGAATAAAGCAAATATACAAGAGTCTTATGATGAATGGTGAATTTACCATATTTACTTGAATATAACGTGCCCTATTTTTGTCCATTTGTAGATTTCAATACTGAGGTGTGCGTTAAATTCTAGTACAAATCCGTTTCATAGGTCGGAGGTAATATTAATCTACATAACAAGGCACTGCTATAATTCTCGACTTCGTTCATTTTATCGTTAGCCTACACCATATGAAATTTAATTTCTGAAACATAATGACAAAATAGTTTTTGTCAGTTCTATAGTTCAAATGTGGAATATTGTGCATTGTCGATTTTAAACTCATTTAAGAGTGGTATCAGCTTTTATTGTGAAACATGCATTTAACATTTTGTTTGTCCATTTAGCAATAAAAATAAGCACCTCCGAGGATTCCAGTGATGAACACATTAGTGAATATTGATGAGCCATGCCTATAGGTCTACTTGTAGAAAATAAGTAATTATTTTGTACCGGTGCACAATAAAATAAAGCATGACAATTTTATTGCAGTAGGCCTACAGTGTATGCTGCTTATTGTGAACACATTGGGACGCAGATAATCTGATAATATTAACTGACTGATAACAGTAGCCGAAGGAATTAAATGAAGGTTATTTATTCATATATAAGATAATACACTACAAAACAGAACTAAAACCTATTTATTCATAAAATAATAAGTAAGTGTGAATCATTGAACCACTCATAATACGCCTACAGTAAGCAACTATTTTTCAGCCAGTGACAAAGTTTTAAATTGTTTTTACTTTCCTTTAGGAGTCAATTAACCAATACTCCATACTCAGTTACGAGTGTTTTTGGAATTCTATACTAATTTGTGGAAACACCATGTAGCAAAACATCTAACGCCTGTCCAAGTCTTTTCATTTTATACTACCTATCACTGCGTGTCAACACTGTTATCTTCATAAATCAAAAGCTGTAGCTTAACTGTGGGGTGAAACATGTTTTATTGCTTAAAAGAGAAAATTAGGTAATGCCACCCCCTCGAACTGGTCATCCTGTGAGCTATGAATAGTATTGCTATCTCTGGTACAACACAATACACGTAAGAAATGAAACCCTTAAAACAAAATTTTGAATGATGCAGTAACAACATCCGCAATTACATTAAGCGGCATTCACTGTATAACATAAACCTGCGAAGTGAATAAAATGAATCTTCAGAAAGCGTCGCAAGTACCGGTAATTTTAATGTAATTCAGGGAAGAAACAATTCTGTTCATGATAGGCCCGATTACTGGACATAAACTCAGAATAATGATTTCTAGGAGAAGTGTGGGAGCTCCCGTGAGAATCAGTTAAAAAGTTCCGGTGAGTTATCAGCAACTTTTTTATTAGAAAAGAAAAAAAAGCACTGTGCATATGAATGTCCACATTGTTTTCCTATTTTATTGAAAGATTTCTTATATTCGATTTTTGCAATTGTTGTCCCTTTTCCTTTTCGGCACTAATTCTTAGAACTGTCCAATGCATTTGGTAACAGATTTTGTTCTTTTCATGAAAATTTCATTCCCCTCTCAGTAAGGAAGCAACTGAAGAATGTCAGGTAGCCACTATCAATTACCACTTGCATTCCTCTCTATTGTAGCTACCCATAACCTAAGTTTATGGCTGTAGTGTACAGTGAGCTAAACTTTCAGTTCGTTTACGCACAGGTTTACAAGTGTTGTGTTGTGCTATCTGTGCAAGTAAAAATGTCGAATGAGAAGGAAAGAAATTAAAATGGATGCTCTAGAGATAAAAAAAAAAAAAAAGATTAGAAAAATCATGTCTGAAATTTCTTTTTAACTTTGGTGATCAATATTAAACAGCGATGGTTATTTTGGTGAAGCTCAAGAAGCACCACTTCACCTGTTTTAAAATTACTTTTTATTTTAATATCTTGTTTATTATTTTTGCACATTCCTCTTACCACACTTATTTTTCTTACTTAGCCTATCTTTTCTTACGTCTTAATTACTTATTTTTGCACATTGTCCGCCTGGCTCTTGCTGCTGGAGCCTGGAGGGTGTGTGACACATGAGAGGTATGGAGCATGATGCTCCTGTCTTCGGCCCGGTAAAGTTGCTACAAGGATTATTTGGTTGCCATGGCAATGAAGATGGAGTCATGCTTGTACAAGACCTGTGTTGAGGGTAAAGTTGCATCTCTCCAACCACACGGGCTGCTGGAGCTACCACCACTTATTTTAACTCCCTTTAGTCTTCAACCTTGAAAAAATATTAACAGTACTTGGGTTGTAAGACTCCTTTGCTCGGAAATTTTCCTCGTTTTCATTAAATCATTCTTCACTTCAGTATGCAAAAGGTCAGGTCTGGTCGAACTGCGCGTTGCTGTTAAAGTGAAGTTAGTTTAATTAATCATAGTTTCCATTTCAATACTGGTTAATTATAGTAGGCCTAGAGGGTCCACCCTAGTTAATGTTGTATTAGACTAAACAGTGATAGGCTGTCTAGTTTTAAGTGTTGTTAACAATCTATATTAATAAAAGGAAGTGTCTGTCTTTCCTTCTGTATGTCTGTCCGCGATGCCCAGCAAAATCTACTCAACGCAGAGATCTGAAATTTTAAACATAGGTGGACTGAAAGGTCGGAAAATGCACCTCAAAGCCGGAATTTTAAATTTTGTTTTCGTTCGTGAGTTATGAGTGAAAAATGGGCAGAAAACGTGCATTTTTTTGTGTTTTCGAAGCATCGGTTAAGAGTAATACATTTCAATGACAAATCAATTACAGTAGGCTTTGACTATTTTTGTCATACCTTGGACGTAAAACCATTGCGATTGCTTGAATGTTGTAAGCACACGCTGATCGATTCATTTGTTTATAATGTCAAGGCACGCAGACATATGAAATTTTCAACCTACACCGAAGAGGGATAATCAATATAGGCCTAGATATGGTCAAACGTTCGATTTGGACGAAACTCACTATACAGGGGTTTTCTGGGCCAAGGAACTCGAATCTGAGGTCACTTTTACCAGACGACGCTATCTAATCGTGGTATGTATACTTGAATTAATGTAACTTCCGAATTCTGACAGCTTTCCGTGGCATGCATCCCGCATGTGCCTTATGGGTCCGTTGCCATGAAAATGAAGGTTGACCTTGAAGTAGCCAATCACCTTTTAAGTCCCTTCCGCACCCTTCGCCCAAGCTCTGAGTCAGTGTTGCCACATGTTTGTTTACTTTAACATTGTATCGTTGAGCTGTGGCACGATATTATAAAGTTTGTGTGACTATTATATTATATTAAATCGGTGAATTGTGCTATTACGTACTATCCAGGGTTGTTATGAAAAAAGCCGGCCTGATTTTAACCGGCCGGTTTTAACCGGTTTTATCCACTTGAAAAAAGCCAGGCAATTTTATCCGGATAAAATCAAATTGAATAAAAATAATGGAAGTTTCTTTCATGTTTTTATTTCCAAACATCATAAATTTAAGTTACAAGCTCAGAACCTGTAGTAGGCCTACTTAGGACTACTGAGTGCAAATGCAGAGCTACCAGTTTTATCCACTTGAAAAAAGCCAGGCCGGATAAAATCAAATTGTATAAAAATGATTCAAGTTTCTTTCATGTTTTTATTTCCAAACATCACAAATTTAAAAGTTACAAGCTCAGAATCTGTAGTAGGCCTACTTAGGCCTACTGAGTGCAAATGAAGAGCTACCAGTTTTATCCACCTGAAAAAAGCCAGGCCGGATGAAATCAAATTGAATAAAAATAATTGAAATTTCTTACATGCTTTTATTTCCAAACATCACAAATTTAAAAGTTACAAGCTCAGAACCTGTAATACTTACTGAGTGCAAATGCAGAGCTACCAGTTTGATCCACTTGAAAAAAGCCAGGCCGGATAAAATCAAATTGAATAAAAATAATTCAAATTTCTTTCATGTTTTTATTTCCAAACATCACAAATTTAAAAGTTACAAGCTCAGAACCTGTAGTAGGCCTAAACTGAGTGCAAATGAAGAGCTACCAGTTTTATCCACTTGAAAAAAGCCTGGCCGGATAAAATCAAATTGAATAAAAATAATTGAAGTTTCTTACGTGCTTTTATTTCCAAACATCACAAATTTAAAAGTTTCAAGCTCAGAACCTGTAGTAGGCCTACTTAGGCCTACTGAGTGCAAATGCAGAGCTACCAGTCTTATCCACTTGAAAAATGCCAGGCATTTTATCTGGATAAAATCAAATTGAGTAAAAATAATTGAAGTTTCTTTCATGTTCTTATTTCCAAACATCACAAATTTGAGAGATACAAGCTCAGAACCTGTAGTAGGCCTACTTAGGCCTACTGAGTGCAAATGCAGCTACCAGTTTTATCCACTTGAAAAAAGCCAGGCATTTTATCCGGCTAAAATCAAATTGAATAAAAACAATTGAAGTTCCTTTCATGTTTAAATTTCCAAAGATCACAAATTTAAAAGTTACTAGCTTAGAACCTGTAGTAGGCCTCAGTTTTATCCACTTGAAAAAAGCCAGACATTTTATCCGGCTAAAATCAAATTGAATAAAAATAATTGAAGTTCCTTTCTTGTTTTTATTTCCAAACATCACAAATTTAAAAGTTACAAGCTCAGAAACCTAAAATTGTATTTAGTGTAATTTAATACAGTGAGTCTCATGCAAGAGTTGGCCAATGACACGGGTTTCTGCGTCGCGGCGGGCACAGCAAATAAAGCCGCGATCGGTGTAATGATTCAGGTTCTCACATTTACAGTTAAAATTACAATGAAAATAACCACGTACCTCATCACAAGAGATGTTAAAAATGTTCTGCTCTTGCATCCACACAATACTGGCACCATTTTAGGAAATTTTCTTTTACGCGCATTAAGTTCAGCTTCCGAAATAGAGTTAACTTTTCTTGTTGAAGTTTCCCCATAAATAATAGTCACATGCTGTTAGAAGAACTTAAAAACAATATCACAAGAGAAATTAACTCTGTCTCGGAAGCTGAAATTATGCGTGTGAAAGAAAATTTCCTGAAAAGGTGCCAGTATTGTGTGGATGCAAGAGAAGAACATTTCCAGCAGCTCTTGTGATGAGGTATGTGGTTATTTTCATTGTAATTTTAACTGTAAATATGAGAACCTGAATCATTACATCAATCGCGGCTTTATTTGCGTAGATATTTCACCCGATCGCTCGGGAGTTGGAGCTGTGCCCGCCGCTTCGCAGAATCCCACATCATTGGCCAACTCTTGCGTGGGACTCACTGTACCACTTCACTGTGTAATTCCCAGCAATAGTTAATTACCGTATTTACTCCAATATAATGCACCCTCGAATTTAATGCGCACCCTGATTTTGAAACTTAAAATCATAAAAAATCATTTCACTTCTGTACTTTGTACCATGTGTACCCCTTGTGTTCCTACAAATCGTAGGCCTACTAAACAACTATAAATTCACTTGCCTCTCAACACAAACCAAGGGTTTTATTTTCAAAATATATGTAAGTAACAAATGCAGTTAAATTTAAACACGCACTAACCCCTGATTAACTAGGGTGGTTAGCTACTTACTACACTTTGCCACATTCTAAACTGGCAGATGGAAACTGTTAGAAACCGCTGTATAGGGTGAGTGATGGCTTAGCCTCTGGGCCCTGTCCACCCTTTATGTCAACCCTATTGTAGGGTCCTTTCGGTCAACCCCTTTGTAAGGCTCTGAAAGAAAAACATTTGGGTTCTATGTGATGGTCCTGGTCTGGTGAAGAAACTACCGCCGGTGAATACCAACAAATATCAGATTTTGAAGTGGAACTTCTTTAGGCACGCTAGGAGTAAATCGAGAGCTAACCCAAAGTTGCGTTACGCTCTAGCGTTACGAACAAAATCATCACAAAAGTAGTGGGGGTAAGAGTTGTTATTGAAAGAGTGGGGCCAGAGGCGCCAACTTATATGGGCCCGTGGGGCTGAAGCCCACCCAATAATTTGCCGTAGGCCTATTTTGTTAAATTATTTATTACCATTACTAAAATATGTTTTCTTGTAGAATCGCTGGAAAGCTAAAATCAGGTTATTGTTGACATAATAATACTATCTCCTCTTGTTCCAATTCACTCACGATTGTTTGAAGTCGTTTCTCAGTTCAATAATTTTTTACGTCTTAATCTGTTAACGCTTGAGAGGCAAAGGACTTACCACTTGCCCCTCTGCTCTCTCTCGGAAAATTAGTATAGGTAATTAAACCTCCATTTGTAGGCCCTATGCACCACCATAAGGGTTACAGTCAATCTGTTAAAGCAGTTTCCACATCCACCGCCATATTTTTATGCTTTTCTATGCTTTTTATGCATTCATAAAAAACTTAATCACATTGCTTTTCAAAATATATATAGGCTAAGGAGAGTGCGTAAAAGTTAAATTCAGAAGTTAGATTATGCTTGTGGTGAATTTAATGGGCACACGAATCTTTCTAAACTAAACGATTAATAATTATTATAATGAAACAGCTAAAAATCAGGCTTTGGAGTGCATTCCACGATAACTAAATGATTTAAATAAAACATCTAGTAAGTAAATTATCGCGGGCATCTGCTAGTCTGTTTTATGAAACCCGGAGGATCATTGGCGCGGTTACAGCCCGTCGTTCAACCCTATTCTGTGCTAACTTCTTCCAACCATCCCTCGCAAGTCCTACTTCCCTTAAATCATTTCTACTATTGTCCTCCCACCTACGCTTAGGTCTTCCAAGTGGTATTTTCCCTTCGGACCTCAATTCAAAATAGTTTTGGGATATGTCTTTCCTTCCCCATGTCCAGCCTATTTCATCTTCAGTGATTTAATTACCTTTATTATATTCCGTGAAGAGTACAAGTTATAAAGATCGTCATTATGCACTTTTCTCCAGTCCCAGTTTTCATCTCTCTTAGGTCTGAATATTTTTCTGAACGCCCTGTTCTCGAACATTCTCATATTATATTCTTCCCGAAGAGTAAGGGACCATGTCTCACATCCATACAAAGTTCCAGGCCTCTTTCTTGTATTATTTACACGTTCTCTATTAATTTTAATTTGAGTTTTACATTTAATTGAATTATTCACGGTTCTTTTCTCTAGTTCTAGGTGAATTTGTAAATTTCTGTCTTTATCTCAAGTTGTTTTGTAAACTATACATAATTTTTCTTAATAATTACTTACCATATTATTGGCTGTTAATGGTATTAATTTACAATTAATACTGAACGGCACCCACACAAGGGCAAAACTCATTTTGGTGTTAAACTTAAATTCTGTATTTTGTGTATCATATATTCGAATAAAGTAATACAGTACACGGTTTATCCGCAATGGGTTGTTTAAACAGGCTAGGGTCACCAGGTGAACAGATAACTCATACAAAGACGATTCTAATATATATATATAACTTCTAGACATATGAAACATTTTAAAAGTTTATGATCAGTCTTCCTCAGTATTACGTATTTCGGAAAAGTGGAATTGAGTCATGAAGTATTAAGTATTGCTTTGGCAATAGTATAACGACTGGTTGATTTATACATTATTTCGGAGAATTTCGTTCGCGAGTTTTTTTAGTATTATTTTTCTGTAGGTAATTTATTGTTTAAGCAAAGAAAGTTCTACGTTACCAAACATAATGTAACAATTCCCACCACATAACATAATACTTAAATATCTGGAACCGTATTAATAGGCCTGTAATTAACACAGAATTCCAATGGGTGTGTTGTTGTGAAATGAGACGTTTAGAACAGAATGATTTTGTTAGCTTTCCCATGCGCTTCCTATTCTGCATTTTATGTGTCTTACATTTCACTAACTTAAAAGGTCCAGCTTCACTCGGGTTATGTAGGCCTACTTTGTCATTAGAAATTAACTTATGAAGGACTTTCGATTTTCAAACTCTAGGTCCTCATATAGGTAATTAGAATTTGAAATGAGGAAGAACGACTTATCCCATTCAAACTATTCCCTCAGAAAACGCTAGATGTAGCTTTTTATGGCTCATAGAGGATTTAGAATTTTGCAACCCATTGTTTCTACACACCATGCCTGGAAGGGTTTGAAATAAGAAATAGAAATTCCGGTAACATGCAATTTGACGGGATATTTTATTTCTCATCCTCATGTTACCATACAACCTTTTCGGGGCTGAAATCAAAAAGAAATTCAATATCACTTTCATACTTTCCTCCCCCAAAACCTAGGAGATAATAATATACTGTGCGCATAGGACTAAAAATGTTCCTTTTTATTTTGTATCCTTTTACATGCTTAGGGCATATGATAAACATCCATATTACTCAACTAAAAATACAAAGCCTACAGGTATGAATAACATATCAGTGGATAGAATCTTTTACAGACTTCTGATATGGCATACTCGTTGGCACACCCAGGCTGAGACAGCTGAAAATGCTGTCCCTGCAATACGAACTCGTCTCCTCGGAAACATTTAATTTTTGGCATTTAAAATCAAAATTTTGCAAAATCGTTTCTTAGTTTTCACTTAGGCCTATATTATGAAACGAAGTACTAGCAAAATTCCAAGTCTCTAACTATTATAGTTTAGGCTCTACGAAGATTCTCTGTCAGTCAGTCATTCAGTCAGTCAGGACAAACCCGCTTATATATATAGACTATATTTCATGAACCAATGGACGGGAGCATGAGCCCACCCAATGTTTTTCAAAAGTTGGCGCCACTGAGTGGGGCCACGGGACCGCGTGGGGGAAAGGTATCAGGCATTGAGTGGGGGGCTATTACCGCTTCGAGCTGGTGCCGTGGTGAGCCCTTCACCATTATAGATGGCTCTACTCATTGCGTGAGCATCGTTTACATGTCACTAACGTTCTCGGAAACTTAACCAAAGCGTCCAGTTCATGTAAACAAACACAGTGGCTACGATTAGTGCCAGATTGGGCATTAGTTCATCACAATTGTGTTATTATTTTATACGTAGGCCTATTAGATTTAAAATGCCGAAAAAGTGAATTTCTTATTTTATTCAGATGATTTCTCCTTCTTCTGTTTGATATAATTATATGTATTCCTCTATTTCACTTCTGTCGTGTGGCGTTCCACGCACCCAATTTTTTTTTTTTTTTTTTCAATTATTTTTTTTTTTTTAGTATCACAGATCTAGACAGGTTTCAAATAATACAGTCGACACCAAGTGACATCATGACCCACCAGTTTAGACCATGCCAACTGTACTTGTTTGTTACTACGTTAGCATTAACTGGACTTGGTGCAATCCTTATACCATTAAAATGGCCTTGACCACAGGAGCAGTCTGCTGAGGATGGGAAAAACCAACCGCCAACTCTCTTGCAGTTCAGTAGCCATGGCAATTTACAGAAACTATCATGTGCTCATATGTAACCTATTTGTATCTAGAAACCTAACAAAACCAACAAACAAGCTTGATTTTAAGTAACAGGCTATAGGAATTGTGATAGGAATATTCTGGGTAATTTCCAAATTATTTTTTTTTTTTTTTTTTTAGAAATAAGTGCTGGTACTGTGTACCGTTGCATACTGTCACTTTCTGTGCAGGGGAGAATGGTTTTAAATCTTTCATATGCCACTTCCCAAACTTCTTATTATAACTACAGGGTCTTTATTATAAGTTGAGACCGGGCGACCGGTGTTTTCACTCTCCGCTACGGAGTCCGCATTAGCCGCCGGTGACGCGGGCGCGGCTTCCCTGCTTAAAGTGTAGGCTATATAAAGTATTACATATCTTACCTTATAACATATGTTGGAAGTGTCGTCCTTCCTGTGTTATACAGGTATTGTATCTGGAAACCACATTCTGGCTGACGCGAGTGAGTTCTTCCACTGTAATGCCCCTAATTTCATTCGTAATGTTTTCTTTCAGCTCCTCCAATGTGTGAGGATTTGTTCGATAAACCTTATCTTCATCACGTACACGTCCAGCAGACTCGTTCTTAAAATAATGTTTACACACAAAAATACGATGCTGCAGCGAAATGGGTCTCACCATGTTGACACTTTAACAATAACTGCACGTGCCGATGTTGCATCAAGGTCAGACCGGCTGCGCGCGCCTTCCGTCGCCCGGTCTCAAGCCTTCCGTCGCCCGGTCTCAAGACTTCCGTCGCCCGGTCTCAACTTATAATAAAGACCCTGTATTTGTTAATTCGTATATATTGGTTCCTAATTTCTTCTTCATTATCAAGGTACCTATGAACTTAGGAGCCAAGCCTGCTGAATTCTTTTGGTTTGCAAAACTTAGAATAAAGTTTCTCATTAGCACTACATCACCAGGTCGGAATTGTATTACACGCTGACATAAATTATAAGGTTTACTGTCTTAGGTTCTGTCTTTGTATTTGTTTATTGTTAATTTCATTTAACCTGGTATACAAGGTGGCTTCTCGACCAAAATTTAGCATATAAGATGTGCTTCCAGTAGCACCATGTACCACGATGTTCATTGCAAATACAAATTCTTTTAGCTAAACATCCCACAAAGTATGATTGGTTTTTATGTAAGTAGAAATGATAGTCTTTAAGGACTCTATTAATCCTCTCTGTCGGATTTCCTTGTGAAAAAAAGTAGTGAAACAAGGCGTTACACCAGAAGTTTTAGTTATGGATCTGAAGATTTTACTAGTGTTCTGGGGTCCATTATCTAAAATCATATACTGCGGAGTTCCCCACTTAAGAATAATTAATTCATAAAAAGCTTCTAGAATGCTTTAACTGGTTGCATTCCTCAATACTTTACATTCACAATATTTACTAAAGCAATCTTGAAAAACGACTACATATTTATTACATTGGACCAGCTGTTACCTTTTGTGACACTTTATGTTTTTGGGAAACCTCACATACATTCACATTCTTAATCACGTCTTTCAACATACCTGGCCAAAATTATTTTGATGCTATCCTAAAGCCGCGTTTAGACCTGTGCGCCTTGCGCCTAGTTGCCGTGCCTCTCCAGTGCATCTGCGCATGCAACGGTGCAAGCTCACACGTGCACTTGTCTCTTGCGGCTTGATTATTGTAGGCGCATGCCTCTTTCTGTTCACACCTGGTAGAAGTGCGCAGATGAAATGTCCGCTTTGGATTTAGGTGCCGTAGCTGCTGCTGCAGCTGTTGTTATTTTGTGACAAAGACGAAACCGTAAGAAGCGTGAAATGTGCAAATAATCCATTGTCATTTCAACTTTAAAATAACAATTTGCCGACTAACGACAAAGAAGTATATTAAAGGAAGAAATTCAGTCTACTTATTTTTGTAGATAGGAAGTGAATTGAATGGGTATTTAATAATTGTATCATTAAAAAGGGTAAATATCTCAATTGTTTATGCTATTTTTCGAGTGCCAATATAAGGAATAGTTACTTGTTTATTTTGTAAAAAAATAGAATATAACTGTCAAAATTATAATACAATTTTCGGTGTTATATTAGTGTCCATTATTAGGTTTTATTAAGACTGCTAAACTCGTTTGCTTAAAAAGCCTAAAAAGGGCTATTCGTTGAAAAAATACCACTGCTGAAAGACGTAAGAATGTCAACCTTTTATATTTGACTAGCGCAGTTAATAATAATAAACATGCAGAATGCTGTGATGGCATAACAGCTTTTCCATTTAAGACGTAAGCCAGCGATCGCGGGTTAAAATACTGTACTGTTCGAATTTGTACCTAAAATGTGTTCGTAGCCTATTTGTACTTAGCGCTAGTTTTTTTAAATTACCACATAGTTACAAATTCCGCTCACGAATGACACATGTTATGCCAATGACTTACGTATTAAAGACTACACTATTTCTTGGTATGAGTTAAAAATTGTTCCTCAAAAATATATTACAGTAACACAAGGTGGAATTATAAGCAATTTTATAACGTGCCATTTTTCAAGCATGGAGTTCTTACCTTCAATTGGAAAATAATAATTTATTGTCAATTTATATTAATAATTATTAATAATAATAATTTATAATTTACATAATAATTTATGCTATAAAATAATTTAATTATTTTAAATAATTTATTATGGAAAATAATAATAAAAATAATTTATATAATATTAGTAATAATATTTATAATATTAATTTATATTAATTTTTATTTATAATAATAATTTATAATTTAATTTATAATAATCTATGTTTGCAACCCAAAAGTGGATAAAAATCTTAGTTAGTTCAGAATTGTATCATGTTCGAAAATGTACCACCTTACCCTAATGTTAATTGTTAATAATGACAGACAATGTGGTTTTGATTGTTTTCATTGATTACCTCTCTTTAAAAATTAATGTTAATAACAATAAATATATTAATATTAATATAATATAAAATTATCCGTTCTGCACCCATTCTTCCTCTTTGAGAGATGTTCATTATGGACTCTACGAAAGTATGATCGGAGGCTTTTTATTTTATTTAGCACTGCTTTCGTTGTTCCCAAAGCATATTTGTCTCTTAGAAACTGCAAGGAATCACTCCTTTTTGTCCTGTCCTTGTATTAGTAGTCCAGGGAGCTAGCCATCCACAAACATGGACAAGAGCGATAATCCTCCACGAACTCAATATTCCTTTCATTAGACCACTCTGCCATAATGAAAAATCAGAACAGAACCTTGGAAGACGCACGACTGTTGCACGAGTCTCCCCGTCTCAAATGGGGAGCTACTTGCGCCTACTTGCACCGGCGCAAGGTGGTCTGTGCGCACAGATTCCACGCATGCCTCACCTTGCACCGTTGCATGCCCCGGCTTGCATCTCCACGTGACAGGCGCATGCCTGTTGTGTGCACGAAGTGTTGCACAGGTGTGAACGCGGCTTAAGAAACGTCTTAGTTATTCCCTTATGATCTGCCTTCGGGGCAAAACTTTATTCTGAAATTCTGTAGGAACCACTAAGTTTCTGTTCTAATTGATCTAGTCTTAAATGATGTAGCCTAATTCCCCGTTCATCACCTTCCAATCTGCCCAATATTGTGGCTTAGTTTCTACTGAGTTTTCCTCTTTGAATACCATTTATCCTGAATATTTTCCCAATTTAATCCCTCATTACTACACATTGCTAGGCAATTTTCTTCCTCCACCATCTGTTATGGAGCATCTTTCCTATCTGTCCTGGATAATGCATCTGGACTTTTTGTAGCCTACCTGGTCGATGCACAACTTCAAAATGATACTACTGCAATAATAAACTTCACCGGCTAATCTTCCTGTGGAATTTTTTAAACTATGTAACCATTTAAGAGCAAAATGGTCTGTATACACAACAATACGGTCTGAACTTTTGAACAGCCCACAATATAGCACACAATTCTTTCTCCACTATTGCCTATTTCTGCTCCCCTGTGGTCAAAGTACGACTTGCATAAGCAATAACCGTTTCTTCCCCTTTTTCTCCAGATTGTATTAATGCTGTGCCTAGGCCTGAAAAATTGGCATTGGTTTGCAAAATATAGGACTTTAGTATAATCCGGACAGGTTAGACTTGGACTACTTGATAATTTCTGTTTGAATGATTCAAATGCATCCTGATATCTTTCATGCCACTGCCATTTCTTGTTCTTTTTCAGGAGTTCTGTTAGGGGCTAAACAACTTCTGAAAAAAATGAATAAATCTTCTATGCCATGAAGCTAGTCCCAAAAATGAAAGAACTTCTTTTAGTTTATGGGAGGCTGGATAATCATTAGCTGGTAATTATCCTAAAGATCTGCATGAGTTTAACCCTCTGTTGTTCGGTTTCTTGACATTCAAAAGCTTCATGTCCTACCTTATTACAGTTAAAACAAATACTTCTTATAGGAGCTTTACAGTCGATTCGTCTATCGCCCATCCTGTCATAATTCCAATATCAAATTCCTATATGTTGGTTGGAGGAGTCCCTGCTTTGTGATTCCTTTTTCCTGGCAGATTGAGATTTAATACGGTTTATGGTTCGATAGGGGGGTGCTGAATTTCCTGAAGACCTTTCTATGCTGTACTGTTAGTTTTAACACTGTCCTTTCTTAACCCAACTTCTTTTGTCCTAACCTCCATATTGCTTCGAATTCCTAATACTGAATTTAAATTTGGTAGTGCTACTTGGAGATGAGGTTTATATGCAGTCTCTTTTACTGTGCCTTGACTTGCATTGGTGGGGGCACATACTTTCAGATTCAGACAGTATTTGCTCTTATTGCCGACCTATCTGTATTAAGTCCGATACTGACTTTATCTCATCTGGCCTAATATACAACTTTACATCTGGATGTAAATTCTTTAAGATTGTTTTTATTGTTGGGTTGCGACCTATAGGGGTACTCAGCCTTCTAATCAAAGTTTGCATAGCATTTACAAAATCTGCTACCGATTCTCTAGGTCCTTGAGTAAGGTGACATATTTCTTGCAATAAATCATCTTCCTCATCAACCGGTAAGTAATAAGCTCGAAAATCCCTTATAAAAGCCTCCCAAGTCTCCCAATCTGAAGCCTATTTCTATACCATAATAAAGCAGATTCTAGAATTTCTGGTAAAACTGCTAATAATTCTACATTCTGTATCCTAGGTCCTTGCTTTAAATCATCTAGTTTTTCCAAAAACAAATACAAACTGTCCCCATACTTGAATTTATTATTCCATCTATGGACTAAATCTAGTACATTTGGTTTTTGGGGCTCTAGTTGTATCGTGAAAGTAGGTACCGGCAGGGGAATCTCTTCCTGTTCAGCTGTAGTAGCTGCTTTTCTGCGCTTTAACCCAGATAGCGCGGAATTATTTTTAACACGTTTTCTTTTATTAAATTGCATAAAACACTTCATTTTAACTAAAGATTCACAAAGTAATGCGATTTATTCTTGTAACTTACATACTTCCTGAAATAATGCCCATGCTCCTGGAAGGACGTCAGCGTAATGCACATTGAAATTTGCCTATCACTGAAAATAATTAAATACACTTCTTCGAGTACTTTATTGTTGTTATGCACTTTGCCTTGTGTGATAATCAACGAAACTTGTTATACGAAGTGACAAAACACATTTCACGCACTGATTTGTAGCTTTCTTGTGGCATTGTCAGCAATGGAGCTGTTTTTTCTTTCCTGTAACACTGTCTGGTTGTAGGTCGGCAACATAATGCTCCAATTTTTCTAACTGAGGATGAGCCTTTGATGAACCCAATGGCCGTCCTCTTGAAACCACTCTTCTATTCGACTCCAAAATAGTAGTGACTAGTCTTCGGCGAAAGTATAGATGATTTAATTTACCGCCATCTTGCCGGTAAAGTTGCCACACAGTTTGTTCAGCAACAGTGCAACATTAGGGAAAAACCATTTCTTGCCTCTGATTGATACAAGGTGCAAAGAAATGTTTTGGTCAGCTCTGTCAAAGCCTCCCATGTGTGTATTATAGTTGTGGATGACTGTGGTTGATCGACACTAATTAGGTTTTTCGCTTTTGTGAGTATCGAGATACCTGGCGAGTTGGTAAAACTTTATCAAAGTTAGTAGCCACATTCACCACACTTATCATTCCATCTAGTACCGAGGGCGTTGCTTGTGTTATCAGACCTGAAGTCGTTTGTTCCCCGTGGTGTTTTCTTCATCACTGTTGGTCATATCGCACTCTTTCCCAATTCTATTGGCTCTCATTGTCCCTGTGGCTTCAATTCCCCTCTTATGCAGATCCCTGAGTAAAGATATCGAGGTAAAGAAATTGCCAAAATACACTCTATAGGGCAATTGTTCCAGCTTGTGAATATAAGTCAGCATATCAAAGTCTTTTTTCAGCATATTTATCAGGTAATGTACCAGCTTCTTGATATGGCCCGAACCAACTTAGGTACCCAAAACTAGGTCCACCACACCAGAACTCATAGCCATACCTAATTGGCTTTCCATGGATGAATTGTTTTGCACTAGGCCTATGTTTATCAAAGTAAGGTACCATGCTCTCATCTACGGAGTGGTTTTAAATATGTGAACTGTACTCTACACATTTCTCATTTATTTTATCTATTAGTGGCCGTACTTTAGCAAATCGATCCACATTATAGTTCCACATTATAGTTCCACATTATAAATCGGAATCGATCCCTGCCATAGTTTCGGAAATCATTATGTTATGGGCATTTGGTGACTTTTCCCAATATGTTATGTTATCTTTCTGTGGCAGGTCGACATAACCACTCAATAAAAGCTATGAAACACTTCATCTCTTCTTTAAAACGGTCTGCAAGCCTATTTCTTTTTGCGGCGTACTGATTTGTATATGTCACCAGCAAATTTACCACGTCATCATCGAAAAAAAAAACTCATGGGACTGTTAGTTTGACACAAAGAAAGATATATTTATGTCATCTTCCCATTAATATTCACTTACAGATATTTTTTTACAATATTGAAACACCAGGTTTTATTCGTCAAAAGAATTTCATAAACAAATTTTTAGGCTCCCATTACGCTGACGTCCTTCTGGAAGGAAGCGTTACGAAAGTCGGCTGTGGAGCCTACAATATTGTTCGTAATGTTTGTTTGGTGAATCACTATGGTAAAGAAGATATTTAAGGCAATAAATGAATAACAATTTGCAACAAAAGAATAAGAATAAACATAGAACACAGACCCATCTATCCGAAGGTCTTCGACATGTTCCATTTTGTTAGAAACGTAACTTCACAGCTAAATATCACTACTAACCTCTCAACAACGAAAACTAAAATAACATAAAAATTAAAGCGTGCAGTTTCTAGTTACGAAATATGATGCTGCATTCGGGCAAGTAATTGAAGAACTTTCGAAAAATAAACATGTTACCTACTGCTGTTCGCATCCTTCTGGAAGGACATCAGCGTTATCTGGGTTAATTTGATCCATGCATAAACTAAGTCTCCATAAGAATCTTTAGGTACCTCGATTCTATTTTCCACTAATTCTTCCTCAATTAACTCACTACTTAATTGGAATACAGTGATAATCACCTGAAAAGATTTAGTATGTTTTCGAGCATAGTCTGGCAATCTCTGACTCAACTTGTCTCTACTACCGGTGGTGGGTAAATGAACACGTAAACATTCCGCCTCTAAATCTGATTTTTGTAACTTGCAAATGGCTGTCAACTCTGCTGCATTAATATGGGCGGTGGGATCAATGTATTTTGCCATGATTCTTAAAAATATTACGTAAGTAATGTAACACACAACTCTTCAAAATAATTATACTCTTCACTATTATATTCTCTTTTAGCTGAAAAACAACGTACATTAATAAGTGCACATCAAACCACTCAAAAATATTTTTTGTCAAATCTCGTTATTCTGTCAATCTGTCCAAGTCTCATTATTCTTCTGGGAATTACTTTCTTTAGAATTTGGGGTTCCAACCCATGAACTCTCTTTATAACTTTCCACAGAAATAAAATTTTCTTTCACTTCTGCAAACTTCTTCAAACGTCTACTAGGGACTACTGTATAATATATATCATTGATTACTGTTCCAATGATAATTTCGTAGCTTTGAGTATCTCTTTAACTGCTCGCATAACCTTTGCTTTGTTACAAATACCTCTTCTTAACATAACTTCTCTAAGTCACATTCCTTGACTCATAGCCACTCTGGGGTATCGGGTGACTCTCAAACCTTTTCACTATCAGTTTTAATATCACAAATAAAGGAATATTTCTACTTATTTAGGCGCCATCCTTTAATCTGCCTACTTTTTATCTTAGAGTGGAATCCTTGTATTAGGAGATAGCCTGTAACAAGTCAAACCAAGCTAGGACTCAGAGGAGACAGGGATGGGTTGTGCACCATGGTTTGTGACTATACCAGTACCACTGTCATAACAGTGCAAATTAGTAGAATAGAATAGAATAGAATGGAATTTTATTTACACATACATTTACATACATAGTTATCTACATCCACTTTAAACCTCTCATATCTCTATGTCTAGCACTACCCATTAAGAACCCTCTCTCATACTACAACCCTTGGGTTTTATGTATGATTGGGGATTCTGGTTAACTTACCACACCTTTCCTGATTTCTTAATTTTTCTCATCCACCTCTCTCTCATTTTTCCTAAATACTCCCCTATATTCCTGGTCTTTTCTTCTCCTCTGAATTTCAACATCTTGATGATTACTATCTCATTATGAAATTTATCCCACTTTGTCTCCCAAATTTCTTCCCTCCACCTTCTTACCCCTCCACATTCCATTAACTAGTGTGATATTCCTTCCTCTTTGCTACATAGTACACAACCTTCCTCTCTGTCCTTCCTTAACCCTTTCAGATATATCACCCCTGTTCTCATCCATGCATAGCCCTCTCTTCCTTGCTTATCACAACAATCCACATATGTCTCTCTTCCCCACTCTGTTTTAATTACTCTGTATAATCTCAAAGAACTTTTGTTTACAAAGCTCGCCCAAATCTCTTGTCTTTCCATGTCCTCTACTCTTTTTCTTACTTCCCTCCAAAATCGTATCTTATTACCTTCTCCTCGTTGCCAAATATCACCCCTTCCAACTTCTTCCAGTATCCTTTTAATTTTTTTCCACCCAATTATCATGCCTCCTTCCATCATTTAAATACTTCATACATTCTTTCAATGTGTTATCCTCATCCACATTTATATTGCGATACCAATATTTAAAAATTCTTTCTACTATCATTCCTTTCCTTCCTACTGCAAATTAGTAAGCAGACAAGAGTGTTTTTTTTTTCCTAACACAAATATTCACAATGTTTATTTTCAAATATAAATTACAAATAAATTCAAGTCTTTCAACAGTTAACAAATAACACTGGTTCCAGTTGATTAACAAACAAACAAAAAAAGACAGTCTCTTTGTCCCTAAGTGGTTTTTGTGACGTGCCCTTCACACTACGTTCAAAATAAACTGTCTAACTTCTTATTACTCCTAGAGTAACAACTTAATCTGAGTTTCTTTTTCTTTAGAACTCCTAGCTCTATTTTAAACTCAATCTTTCTACCTGGGTTTCTATCCCGTGATTTTCCTCCCAAAAATTTCCTTCTCTTATATCTTCTTGGCCTGCTTGGCTAACTATGTAATCCCATTGAAGAAGACCTACTGAAAAGAAAGATAGGACAGATACCCTGAAGAAAGAAGTGAATTTTAATCCATGACCCGGAATGACCCCATGACCACCAAACTGAGAAAATTGAGAGTATTCAAATGGTCTCGTCCCTCTTGGATCTGGGGAAATAGCAATGGCCGCTAACAAAAACAAAATTTTGATACCTCAGAGCGTTAGGGTCCCTTGCAGCCGAAGCACTTGTGGGGAAGATGGCTGCCCTAACCTCTGAGTGCACTTCACAAATCTTTTCAGACGCCCTAGCTTAGGCCACACTATTCCTCAACCTCACTACACTTAGTGCATCTCGAACTACCTTTATTCGTTTGCTACCTCTCTTCTAAAATTCAGTTAATCTCTCTATTCTTTACTGATTTGCTGTTCTATTAGCACATTCCCTTTTCTAAATTCTTCTTTAACCTACTAACCTCCTTATTCCTCACTGTCTTGCTATTCTAGTAGCACATTCAAATTCTTCTTATTGACTCTACTCCCTGACCTCACTACTCTTAGTACCTCTGTCCAATCTAATATACAGCAGAACCCCGCTAGTCCGAACTAATTGGGTCTGGGGCCTGTTCAGCTTGGCAAAAATTCAGATTAGCGGGGTTAATTTATAATTACATAATTGAGCATATATATGAAGTTAATTGTACATATTTGCAGTAATGTGCAGTGCTATTTTTGTTGTAGAAATCGAACCTGTGAAGAACATTCACTTTTGTTCATATTCCTGGAAGTATTGAGGGGTAATAACTTCAGTACTCGTATTCCTAGAGAAAAATAAGCAACAGACAGACAAAGAGATGCAGCAGGTACTCATCACTCCCTGTTACAGTAATTCCAGTAAAAGAGATAGTCCCTCCATTTTGCATTAACCAGCATTGGCGGCATGTTTTTCCTTCTCATGCCCAACCGATATTTTAAACTTCACACACGCAAATTTACATTACACACAGAATTCATAACGTATTCAGTCAAATCCTAGTCGCCACTGAAATATGAACTGGTTTG
This sequence comes from Ectobius pallidus, assembly GCA_964059195.1. Lineage (NCBI taxonomy): Eukaryota > Metazoa > Arthropoda > Insecta > Blattodea > Ectobiidae > Ectobius > Ectobius pallidus. The sequence continues at coordinate 165,925,384 of CAXKWD010000003.1, forward strand.
CGACCACTGTCGATAGAGGTGGGGGTGCGAGCCAGTCTGAAATTTCTTAACAATTTTGTAAACTAGGAGTAATGACCTACATGTTTTCCCACTCTCTATTAGCTAAGGACAGTAAAATCACTGTAGGGTTTGAGCACTCGATCCGTTATCTTGCTGTTTCATGCGTCAGCGGAAAGTGGCTAATTTTTTTTTCTAATGAGGAGATGCTGTTTGTTGTATTGATTTATTGTTCGGTGTTCATAAATCTGTAATGTAAGTACACAATGACGTATTATTTTTACAGTTCATTTGATGTTCTAAAATATAAGTCTGTGATTTGTTTGATGATTTTCAATTTTCCTTTAACAATTTTTTGTGTTCGGATTATCTGGGTTTTCGGACTACCAGGGTTCGGACTAACGGGTTTCTGCTATATCTATAGTTCTTTTATATCTTCCTCATTTCAAGCTATCACTTCACTCTTGTCTCTTTATTCTCTTTCAGTTTATTTAAAGCTTCCCAATAATTTACACAGTAATTAGCACAGCAACAATGAAAATAACTAAACATTTAGACATCAGCACCAAAATCACTGGATTAGGGTCCGCTATATCAAACAAACCTAGAAGGGAGAGGCACTGGCACATTTCATATTGGGCCTCCTCGCACTGGCCAGGATAATTGTGATTTTGGCCACGGAAGCCTACAAAAAGCTTCCAAATTTACCTTGTTCTGTTATAAACTGAGTTACCACAAAACTTGGTTCTAAGGGTTGTGTTCACCAACACGGATGAAATTTCTCGGTATCGTGGATAACAAAAACTACGATTAACCCATTATCTCAAATAGTAAACCTTTTGGGTTTCACCACATAGTTTGTCACATTGGTTTTCTAAAGCTTGGTTTGTCTGACCAACTTCTCAGAGTGTTCACCAACTTGTCTGACCCTTAAAATTTTCATAAGAGAAACAGTCAACTGGCAGGAGTTGTGTGAAACAGCGAGAAAAATGATCCATAATTATAATAAAAAAAAAAAAAATAATAATAATAAAAAAAAAAAATTATTATAATAATTATAATAATAATAAATAAATAAATAAAAAATAAAATAAATGACTATTGGCTTGCATTCGGGTGCTAAATGTACATGTTGCCATAGCAACAGGAAAGCTTCCTGCACGCTGTCTCTTGCTAGTAGTTCTACAAATGGTCACTAGATGTCTCACTATTTGTGGGGGCTTGCCATGTAGCAGATGGTTTTGTTTTACCCTTGAATCTTTTGCAGAAATCAATGTCGTCACAGATGTCCAAGTACGACGAACGTTCCTTTATCCATCTGGGGTGCCATATTCTGTATTCTGCTTCATATTCCTAGTCAGTGTCATAATCTCTTACGTTAATCAGATGTTCCGATCACCTACAAGCTATCTTGATATGGCAATTACCTTGTTTATCCTGTTTTGCTGGCCGATATTTCACTGGTAAAGCATTAGCTTGGATATTATCCGAAAACCAAGTTACTGTAGCTGGTGAAATGCAAAATGAACAATATCACAGCTTTTCAGTCTAAAAACCAGGATCAAACAGATTGTCAGTGTTGGTGAATACAGCTCTAAGTGAGCATTCACACAGAAGTAGCATAGCATGCGAATCGCACTACCTGGATACAGGCTGCACGTCGAGTTGCATGGTTCACAGTTTTGCATTCATACCGAAGTAGCGAATGCGATCTGCAGTTTAACGTACATTGTATATTTTCACTTGAACAATTGAGAAACCTATTTAAATGTAATTTACCTAAAGAGGATATAGTTTCAGCAATTTTAATCCAGGCTTTTTTCATACTAGTTTCGATTACCATATCGTATAGTCTACGCATGTACAAATTGTATGTTAAATAGCTTTCTTTCCAACAGTTTTCATGACATCTTTGCCATAATCTACCGCTACACAAGCGAATATGTGTTGGATTTTCTTAACAATTAGAAAACAGCTGAAAAGGCAAATGTACGCATGCGTCATCCCGAGTAGCGTCGCATGAAATAAGTTCAGATCTATCTGAAGAAATGAATGTCGCACTCTGCGAGCTGCACTTTTGCCACGCTACTTCGGTGTGAAGACTTGAACTTGTTTATTTGGGATTTAAAATGAGTAACGTGAAGCGTGCATCCAGGTAGCACGTCGCAAGTGTCATGCTACTTCGGTGTGAATGCTCCCTAAGAGTTTACATTTGAACCTGTCAAAACACACTGAAGGAAAGAATAGTGTTGTTGTCAGAAGGGGGAGAAAAAAAGCACTGTATTTTCCTTCTGTTTGGCAGGTTTTGTACTCTAATATTAAAGTAATCACCAGTGAAGCTAGCCAGGAATAGTTTGCTATAACAGGATAGCCTGTATGGCAAGATCTTGGCTTTTCAGAGTCAGTAGGTGATGAAAGCTGCCATTAATAATAATTGATTATAGGCCTGAGGACAGCTTTTGTCAAGGTTGCAGGAGAGAAATCATTTATTGCCAAGAAATGTGAAATGGTACCAATAGAATGGGTGACACGCCGATTAGCCACTGGATCATTCCTAAAAAGGAATTCTGGAGTCCCTGAAGGCTTCCAATTTAACCCTCCTCTCCAGGAAACTTTCTACAAAGTAAGTGTATCTGTTTTATAAGATTATAATGCAGAAGCATTTGTCTGGCCTATAACATTATTTGATAGGAATCAAATTCCATAATGAGTTAACACTTTTCAGTCACATGTATAACCTTTCCATTAACTCTGATCAATGTTATAATTTAATTCTTGTTTCATTGACCTTAATCTTACAGGATGATGCAAATCATGACCCTCAATGGTCAGAACAGCAGATCATTTCAGCCAAGATCCAGGTGAATGGATTGATCATTAGCCAGAGTGAGGTAGACATAATGAGACGCACTACTATAGTAGTATTTGAGATTCTGGAGAAAGCTTGGGCCTCAAGAAACTGTGCCTTAATTGATATGAAAATCGAGTTTGGTGTTGACTCAAAAGGTAATGTTTTTCATATACAATAAATTTGTAGGTTAAAAATTTAAAATATCCTTTTGGCTTGGGCTTTGAAATGTGTTATAATATTTTATTTTTCTTAGAGTATATTTCCCTGAATATGAGTTCGATCCAGCGTTGTATTTTTAAAATGAGGGGTTATTGAAGATTCACACATTAAGGAAAATGCTATTCAGAAACTTCGTTCTTTACCCACACCATTGATACTGTAGGTCAGGGTTTGCGAACTGGCACTCATTGAGTACCTGAAGCATTCCCCTCCATTACTCTATCCACCTCTGTCTCTAACTCAACCCGCTTAGCGCACCTCTACGGAGCTTGGAAACAGTCAGTGGCATATGTTACCTTTAGCTAACTGCTAAGGAGTAGGGCGCAGCCAAAGAAAAACTACTATTTCCATAAACATTGGGAATTACATATTTTTATTCAACAAGATAAAAATGCGTTTTGTTTGATATGTTGTCCAACAATTAGCTTTATTTTGTATTTCAACCTCAGACCACACTTCAATATGAATCATGGAAAAAGAATACTTTCAAGTATTGTTTTCTTATAAGCTGTATTTAATAAATTACGAAATGAACATATGCATTAATGTTTAGCTGCGACAAATGATTTTGTACTAAGAAACGTAACGATCAATGTAATATAAGTCAGTTTGCATTAACATCAGAATATAGGGCAGCTATAGGGAACGAGAGAAAGCAGTTGTTGGAAAGCCTAAAAAGGCAAAACACAGAATCGAACAAAATAATAAAAAAGCCACAGCAAAACAATTGGTGCATGTCAGCTACTACATTTCTAAATATATTGCGGACAAATGAAACCATAATGGGAAGAATGTTTAAGACTGTTTAATTTTAGCTGCAGAAGATATTTGCCCTAACATAGTCAAACAATTTAAATGTATCAGTCTGTCACCTCACACAGTTGCTAACAGAATAGTGGAACTTAGTTCTGATGTAGAGTCACAATTAATGAATAAAGTACAAACTATGAAGTGGTAGACCTTAGCACTGGATGAGAGTACAGATAATGAAGATACTGCTCAATTAGCTATGTTTTTCGGAGGCTCTGATGACCACATGCATGTGACAGAAGAGTTTCTAGATATGGTACCACTTAAAGATCACACACGTGGCATTGATATATTTGAGGCAGTTTTGCATGCTACAAAAAAATTTGAACTGTCATGTGGTAAATAAGTTTTAGTAGCCACTGATGGAGCACCTGCAATGATAGGAAATGTGATCAATTTTGCTGGAGGATTGAAAGATTTTTGTAAATGAAACAGGCGTGAATAAAGGACTTTAAAGTAAAAAATTGTATGATTGAGCGAATCTATGTGCAGCGTCTACAAATATGAAATATGTTATGTACATTGTAAAGACGGTCATTTCCATTAAAGTTATTTTCCAAGACTAATCAAATTAAAATAAACGCACGATGAAACATAAGTGATTACCATTAAGTTTTATCTTTACGTTTGGTGAACACTACTTTAAAACCAGATTACTGGAAAACGAGAGGTGCCAAAGATCTATTAATCATGCCAAGACCCAGTCAAAATTCCCTTCAATCTCAAGGTTGTTTTACTGTTATACTGATATCACTAAATGTTACCAATTGCATTTTCTTTACTAAAATAATAGTTTATATCTTCAAATTATATTGCTACACCACTGATGCAGCTTGTGACTGTACGGAACTGACTTCATGTTGTGTACATGAACGGAATGTGGAGTGAGATGTTACGATGAATCTCCCTCACTGTGAGCTCGCGGAGGAAGTATTGTATTCAACCAAATTCAATATCAAGTTTTCAACATTAGTACAATATTGAGGTCCCCTGAATCCAAAAATACAATCTTCCAAATCCTGCCTGAGTGTGAGTCTGCCTCAGAGTTAAATATTGGTGGGGAAGAAATTACCTTGCTCCCCCCCCCCCAAGTCGTCGGTGCCTATTGTCTCAATAATACTGTGGAAACATATTTAATGATGTCTAAATACCATAAAACATATTCAGAATTATGTCAGTCTGTCTGTGAGGCCCATTGCATGTAAACAGGACATTATATTCAGGGCCGTGGAGAGAAAGCAAGGGCCCCAGGGACAAATTTTCCCGGGCCCCCTACAAATATTAAATTCACCGCTGAAACCCGTCCGTCTGTCCGTGTGTCTATAAGCTCGATAACTCAAATACGCTTTATCGGATTTTCATAAAACTTGGTATATGCATTTGTAACGCCCATGGGACGAAACCTGTTGATTTTGGATGAAATCGGTTGACTGATGCCCGAGTAAAGCCCAATTTAGCACCTATTTTATGGTAGTATATAGGGCCCGGATTTTTAGGTTTTTGTAAAAGGTGTTTTAGCCTTTTATTTTCGTGAAATAGCCCGTTTTAGGTTTCAAACGAAAGATTTTAGCCGCCTTAATAAAACATAACAAGCTGCTTATTGACTTGTAACAAATTTTATTTTAGAGTAAATTTAGAAGATAAAAAATAAAACCTGATCTGCCCGGGCCCCGGGGTTACAGCCCCGGCTGCCCCTCCCTCTCGTCGGGCCTGATTATATTTACAGCAAACTCCCAAATGTCTGGTTTGTAGATTATCCGTGCAAGTTTCTACATCTCTTTTTAACCCTTTGTGAAAAGTCTTTGTTAAGTTTTTCTATTGTCTCAGGTCTTGAATGAATGTACAGCTGGAAATTGTCAGCATACAAATTGTACAGTGAGTCCGACGCAAGAGTTGGCCAATGACGCGGGTTTCTGCGTCGCGGCTGGCACAGCTCCAACTCCCGAGCGATCGGGTGAAATATCTACGCAAACAATGCCGCGGTCGTTGTAATGATTCAGGTTATCACATTTACAGTTAAAATTACAATGAAAATAACCACGTACTTCATCACAAGAGATGATGGAAATGTTCTCCTCTTGCATCCAGACAATACTGGCACCTTTTTAGGAAATTTTCTTTCACGCGCATAAGTTCAGCTTCCGAGACAGAGTTACTTTCTCTTGTGATAGGCCTATGTGATATTGTCATCAAGTTCTTCGAACAGTATGTAAATATTATTTATGGGGAAACTTGAAAAATAAAGTGTATAGGTCAATTTCCCATACACAAGAAGAACTTAAAGACAATATCACAAGAGAAACTAACTCTATCTCGGAAGCTGAACTTACGCGAGTGAAAGAAAATTCCCTAAAAAAGGTGTCAGTGTTGTGCTTATGCAAGAGGAGGACATTTCCAACATCTCTTGTGATAAGGTACGTGGTTATTAAGTGCCAGTATGGTACTTTATGAGATTGTGTGGTGGACGAAAAAATGTCTGTCCGTCTGCCCGTGTGTCTGTACGCACCATAACTCAAATACGCTTTTTCAGATTTTCATGAAACTTGGAAAACACATTTATAATGTCCATGGGAAGAACCCTATTGATATTGAACCAAATCGGTTCACCGGTACCGGAGTAATGCCCAATTTAGTGCCTTTTTTAATAGATTATGGCGCCTTCCTAATAGAAAGGCGCTATCACTCAAATATGCTGTATCGGATTTCCATGAAACTTGGTATACCCATTTATGACGTCCATGAGAAGTGCCCTATTGAATTTGAACCTAATCTGTTGACCGGTACCGGAGTAAAACCCAATTTAGTGTCTACTTTAAAGGCGCAATAACTCAAATACGCTTTATCGGATATTTATGAAACTTCGTATACGCATTTATAATGTCCATGGAAAGACGTTTATTGATATTGGACCAAATCGGTTGGCCAGTACCGGAATAATGCCCAATTTAGTGTTCTTATGTTAATATATAAGAAGTCGCGATAACTCAAATATGCTTTATTGGATTTTCCTGAAATTTTGTATACCCATTTATAATGTACGTGGAAAGACGTCTACTGATATTGGACCAAATCGGTAGACCGGTACCGGAGTAAAACCCAATTTAGTGTATATTTTAAAGACGCGGTAACTCAAATACGCTTTACCGGATTTTTACGAAACATGGTATACACATTTATAATGTCCATGGGAAGACGTCTATTCATAATGGATAAAATCGTTTGACCTGTTTCGGAGTAATGCTCAATTTAGTGCCTATTTTATGGTAATATACATATTCGAAAGAATTGAAAAAAAAATGAAAATCAGTTATCTTGACAACATAGCCTATTGTTTTACTGTGATCTTATAAGGCCTTGGAAATTAAAATACAGGTAGCTATGACAAAAAACATATTGATTTACATGCGCTTATCCAACTAGACCGTTAAAATGACCCAGGTGGCCGAGATGGTAGACCTTTCTTCTTCCGTAAGCCCTGCTTAATGAATAAATCTGGAGCTTAACTTGGAAATCAATTTAAAAAGAAAATCATATTCTGCATATCATAATTGCAGTCATAACTGATTAAACAAAAACATACTGGCACTTTGTTACATCAGTTTACCTGATTTTATTTTCGTTGTAATTTTGACTGTAAATGTGAGAACCTGAATCATTACACCAACCGCGGCATTATTTGCGTAGATATTTCACCCGATCGCTCGGGAGTTGGAGCTGTGCCAGCCGCGACGCAGAAACCCGCGTCATTGGCCAACTCTTGCGTGGGACTCACTGCATTTACAGTGTCTTAGGAATGTAGAAATGTCATTTATGTAGATAGAGAACAATAGTATAGGATGGTTCAAAAAGAGAGGTGGTTTTGATATATGAAACTAAGACATTTATTTTAACAAAAAACATAAACAAAATACATGAACATGTTCATATAACCTTCCCATTTCATGTATGAAAAATTATGTCGGGCTTATGACCTCCTCTACCGCACTGGCATGCGAGAACTCTGTCCATGAAATTCACTACGACTGCACGACAAGTTTCCACTTCCATTTTGCCGACAACTCGTCGAATTTCCTCCTTCAAGTCATGGATGTTTCGTGGTTTATTGGTATACACCAATAACTTAAGATGACCCCAAAGAAAAAATCACAAGGAGTTAAGTCACATGACCTTGGTGGCGTGGATGCATTTCCCTTTCTTGGATCATGCAAGGATTTTCTGAACCCCAGATACAGCAGTTCTGCTTATTCACAAATACATTCAAGTGGAAATGCGCTTCATCACTGAAGATGATTTTGTTTGCGAAGCCGTCGTCCTCCTGTCGTCTTCTCAGCACCCACTCAACAAACTGTCATCTCTTCTGGTGATCCGTCATTTTCAGCTGCTGCGTCAACTGAATTTTATAGGGGTGGTAATGGAGATCATACCGGAGATTTCTCCGTACTGAACAACATCTTAATCCCAATTGTGGGGAACGGCGAACAAATTAATTTCATTGGGCTAACAACCACACTGTCACAAACCACCGCAATGTTCTGCTGACTTCGACTAGAATGAAGACGACCAGGACTTTTGAGATTTACTGTTGAACCTGTCTCAAAGAACTTTTTCATAAGTCTGCGAACTGTAGATTCATTCGGTGCTTCAATATGCCCTAGAATCGCATGAAGTTACCTGACAGTTGCTGCATAACTTTCTCCATTCTGATAAAATGTTTTCACGATTAGCACACGTTGCTCACAAGTGAACTGATCCATGGTTAGACACAGAATGCGAGAAATTCCAACTGCATCAACAATCAGAATGTTCCTGGAAATAGAAACTAAACAAAACAATGTCACCAACCATCAAACAGAAATTTACCAGTCGTTTCAAAACTGGCGCTCTTTTTAAACCATCCTTTAGTACCAATACAAAACCCTGGGGCACTCCTGTCTGGACTGGCTGCCATTTTAAGTTCTGATTTGGGACTGATATGAATTGTTGGTGGTCAGAGAGATAGGAGGTGAACCAAAATGCTGCATTTTCAGATATATGTCAAGTTCAGTGTTCACTTAGTTGAATGCTTTGCTTAAGTCCAGTAATACTAGCACAGATAGCACCATCATCTAAAGCTAGTAGTATGTCTTCTGTTAAGTTAAATAGTGCTGTTGCAGTACTATGGCTAGTTCTAAATCCAGACTGATATGGATCAAATAGTTTATATGTATTCAGGTTGTCAGTCAATTGCTTGTGTACAATTCTTTCAAGGAAGTATAGAGAAGTGGTCACCTGCTGGAAATATAGAGCTTGGTCTATAGGGGTTAAAAACTATTTAATTTTTGGGATTGGAGAGATGTATGCCTTCTTCCAGAGGGGAGGATCAGGGCCATAGCTAGGCAGTGGCGAGATGGGTCCTCGCCAAGGGCGCAGGTACAGAGAGGGCTCAAAATTAACCATGAAAAATTCCGCCTTTTTTAGACTGGTGCAATTTATCAAGCAATAAAAATTCCATGTTAATGGAATGGTTATTAAAAATTACTGCACGTGGACTATCTGTAGTATTATGCCGATTGTCTATAAACAAAAAAGCAGTCATGCAACATTCTTTAGTTGACTTGTTTTTTATTGACAGAGTATAACATAAATCATGAACAGTATAGAATGATATAACAATAAAAATTAAAATGTACGTTATTATTGAGATGAAAGTGGTTCAACTATTCGAAAAAAATACTTTTACCTATATTAATGTGTTAAACATTTTAGTAGGCCTCAGGCCTATTATGTAATTTACTTTTGATACTAGATTTTATTATTTACTTCTTTTTTAAGTAGCTCAATCGTCTGAAAATAAAGTTTTAGTACCTTGAAAGTCCAACACTTAGTTCATTTTCAAATTGAGGTTTAGGTTTTCTTTGATAATAACAGTGTTTTTATAATAAAATAATAAACAATTTTACAGAAATTTAAACAAATTATTCAGACCCCCTAGTATTGGAGGGCGCAGATTTGTCAAACTTGCCAAGGACGCAGGAGGACCTTGCTACGGCCCTGGGGGGATATGTAGCAGTTATTAGTGATGCATAAACAATTTCATTCCTGGTGTTTGCATATGTTTTTCGGCCTGCATGTATATGATTTGTTCTAGTAAAGTGTTCATTGAGTTTGTCTACAGGAATGTTTATAGGTTGCATCTGTTCTTTTGTTTTACCTAGGCCTAATGAATGGAGGTTATGCCACATGTTTTCACAAGTTGTCCCTGGGCTAATGAGCATATGCATATGTCTTACCTTACCATTTCTGATTGTTTGATTTGCCCCTTTTTAATTTTTTATAGTCTTGGAGGCTAATTTCACTTTTGTTTTTATATCTTTGGTAGGTAACGTCTCTTTCAGTCATTAAAGGAAAAGTAAACTAAAAATTCAGTATCATTTTCTTCATATGGATTGAAAGAAAATGTTTTTAAGAAATGATATTCACTGTTAGAAATGTTTTACACCTTCACAATTAATCACAAAACCAATATGTTTATTATAACTCGTTGGGCGCATGACATCATGCTTGATGAATGCTTGACTCAGTCCCACCTGGTGAAAGGCAGTTCACAGCATTCTGTCTACTGTTACAGTTTGTGAGTGAGTATCTGTTCAAACAATGGTTTATTGTTGTATTGTGGGGTGAACAAACTCATCGTCAAAGAGTGATAACACACTTAAAATATCTTTCCATTAATTTCACAACAGAGATAAGTCACCAGAGCGTTATAAGGATTGGCTGATCAAAATAAAAAGAGAAATAACAATACGGTTTGTTCACAACATTTTGAAGAAAATGATTTTGAGCTTTCATTACAGTTATGAAAACAGTCAACTGAAGAAACCCCACAATCTGTTTTTAAGAAAAGTGCTGTGCCATCACTTCTTTTGCGTGGGAAATCTGGAACACCGCCTATGAAGAAAAGAAAATCTTCGTCCTTGAGGAAGAAAGAAATAGAGTTGTTCCAAGATTCAAATAGTAATCCATCAGTATCCGGGAATGGACAAATCATGAATGTGGAATCTAGTATTTATGACGAAAATTCAGTTTCTAACAGTGTAGGCATTCAGTGTGAACTAGGAAATGAAACTTACGCTAATGTTTGCACAGATTCATTGAATGTTTCTTCTAGAAATTGTGATTTAGATAGCTCTTTTAGCATTTCAGACATTTCTACTACTGCAGCAGATGATTCTGAATCTGAAAGTGACTCTTCAGTCAATAGTTCAGTACCAATTTCTATTATTTTCTTAGTATTTTGAGAAAGTTTATCTGTGCTATTTAATCTGTGTCGTGTGTGAAAAGTCTGTAACTTCATTGTCTCATACAACGAAAGGATCACTTCTGATCATTAGAGCAGTGTGCAAAAACAACCATGTTTATACTTGGCGTTCTCAACCCATTGCCAATAAGTACTCGGAAGGGTAACATTAGAGTCACAGCTGCAATTTGTACTACAGGCTTGTGTTTTGCTAAATTTATGGCATTTTGCACATCACTTAGTCTCCAGTGATTTAGTAAAACCACATTTTACAAATAAAATTGAAAGAAACAAACTGTGCCAACATTTTCAGTTGGAAAATAATGAAACCTGGGTCAGTGGTGATGGCCACTACGACTCCCCTGGATTCTGTGGAAAGTATGTGACATATTCAATCATGGATGTAAATTCTGAGAAAATTGTAGATTTCATTGTTCTTCAAAAGAACACGAGTACTGGAGATCTCGAGAAGGCCGCCTGTGACAGGGTATTAGAAAAGTTCATTTTGCGGGGTTTAAATATCACAATTTTTCTTTCCGACCGGCATCGATGAGTAAAGGCATTATTAAAAGCAAAATACCCCCAAATAAATTATCAGTTCGACGTTTGGTATATGGCAAAAAGTTCAATGAAGTCCCTAAAAGCTGCAGGAAAGAAGGTCCCATTATTTTCGGTCTGGAAAAAAAAAAATTTCAAATCACCTGTGGTGGGCTGCACAAACTTGTAATAGAGACGCAGAGGTTCTAGTTGAAAAATTTACATATATTTTGCATCACATCTGCAATGAACATGAATGGTCTGGAAATAAAACTGTAAATTCTTTCGCACATGGGCCGTAAGTGACGAAGATAAAGGGGATATCGTTTGGCTACCAAAAAGAAATAACGACTTTTAAATATTGAAAACCCTAGTAGAAAACAAAACCTTTTTGAACGATATAAAACATCAATTATTACTGTCACACCAGAACTCTGGAATCATACCACAATGAAAGACTCAAGTACATGCCAAAAAGAAATCACCTCTCTTATAATGGCATGGTACTGAGAAGTATGCTTGCCATTCTGGATCGTAATAACAATGCCGGAAGAAAACCTGTTGGTGAAACACAAAGATTCTCAAAGTCTAATGAATGGCGGGAACGACTTGTAATGAAAGTTTGTGAATTAGTACAAGAGTGTTTTTCGCTGGATCTAGGAGAGAAGAGGACGATTACACTGCTGATATACCAACAAATACAGCGCCAGTTCCTCGCCCTACTATGGAAGAAACCCGAGATCGACATTCCTACAGATTTCCAGTTATGAGGTAAAGTTTTAAGAAATCTTTGTATGACTTGAGGCTTTCCCGGTGTTGAGAATATATTATTGTTTCTCGGGCTTCCAACCGGGTGAGTTGGGGTTTGTTTCCAAGCTTTCAGCAACAATCCTGCTGCCATCTTCTGGGAGAAGTGAGCTGGATGGGAAAAGGCTGTTCTTATATAGGAATAGAATGGGTGGGGGGCCAATAGGAAAATTAGAGTGTGGATTCATTGAATGGAGGGTTCTGATTGGTCGTGAAGGAAAAATAGAATTTAATAATGTTGAATAATGGAAATTGGTCCTTATGAGGACCAATAATTTATTGGGGAGATAGAGTTGCCAATATTGGCTTCCAGGCCTGGCTAAGTTGTAAACCGCCATTTCTATTGCAGTTTCGGCTTTGGATTCGGATTTCCAAGGCCTCTGCAACAATGTGGCCCCCATAGAATCTCTGCCTCCCTAGGATTCTGGTCTGGTCAAATCGGATTTTGTGGCCAGTGTTGACACAGTGCTGGGCTACTGCGGACTTGTCAGGGTAATACAGCCTGATGCATCTGCGATGTTTGTTGCATCTTTCCTCTACGGTGTGGCCCGTCTGTCCAATGTAGACATGTCCGCATTCGCAGGGAATTTGGTAGACTCCTGGAGTGCGAAGGCCCAATGAATCCTTCACGGAGCGTACCATCTGCTGTATTTTTGGAGGGGGTAGATGGACGGTCTTGATATTGTACTTGGCTAGAAGTCTGGATATTTTGTTTGAAACGGGAGGAAAGAAAGGAATGTAGGCTCGGCGGGATGTGGGTTCAGTGGCAGCCTTTTCCCATCCAGCTCACTTCTCCCAGAAGATGGCAGCAGAGATTGTTGCCGAAAGCTTGGAAACAAACCTCCAACTCACCCGGTTGGAAGCCCGAGAAACAATAATATAAATCTTTGTATATTTCTAATGCTCATAGTTACAAAATTAATAATATACGTTAATAATTTCTCTGTATTATATTTCTATAATGAAATGAAAATGTGGACTTCATTATTAGTATAAACTAATAATAATTCTGTATGAATGCATATGGATAATATAGTTTTGATAATACACTCATAAATAATTTACTCACCCTTAATCAAAATAATCAGGATCAACTCCTACAGCAGCAATGAAACCCAGATAATTCTCATCATGTTCTGGATATTCTTCACGGATCCTGCTGACGACACAAGAAGGAATTACTTTTCTTTTATGACGACCCAAAGGAACCCAACCATTTATCCAGTAAACGAATTGTTTATATGCCACATGTCTCCACACTCTGTTATCTTGAGAAATGTTTTGTTTTTGAACTGTATTATCTCTAGGTATTAACTGATAACGACTGGCAACTAGTGTATCTTTATTTATAATAACATTGAATGAAACATGTTGTGTTATACAGTCTACACCCCCCTTCTGTTCACAAATCCTTCACAGTCCCAACAACACACACTTTCGTGGTCCGTTTTGATTTGTATACACAGCCCAGATTTACATCATTCCCTATTTTCTTTTCTTCGTTACAATTCTTTCAATAATTCCTTGTCATTTTCTTTTCGTGTGATTAATTTGTGAATACCGAGGTTTGTCCTTTAAGGTAACATTGCAGACATCTCTATCAACAACTAACACAAAGAAGACTTTGTGGTGTATGTAGAAACAGCACGTGCTAGCATAACAGCAGTTGTCGTACTGTCAATGATTTGTCACGCATGACATTACAGGAGAATTTTACTTCATCTGTACAAAGCGTAATATTAGACGCCTGAAGGTCACGAGATCACCATTCGTTTCGTAGTTCAAAGCTCCATGCAATGAGATTAAAATAAAAAAATGTTATTTTTTTAGTTTACTCTTCCTTTAAGTTTCGAATAGTAGTTGTCATCCAAGGGACAGGAGGCCAGTTTGTCCGTTTTCTTTCCTGTATTTAGGAACCCTTTGTTACTGAATCATGTTGCTCTAGTGATTGAATTAGAAAATGTTAAAATAGAAATGTGATTTACTGATGTGTTTTTAAAAATGAAATACATTCTTCAAAGAAGTATGATTCATGAATGTGACTTCTAATGAAAGAAGAGGTGAGCCTATTATTTATATATTTTTTGAAGTTTGAAAGAAACTAGGACATACTCACATATGGTATACAGTGCATTAGGAATTTGTTTTGTTTTCAAACTGGAACTAAGTGTCTCGTACTTTTTTCTCATTATTCTGGGAACTCTAACCATAAGAAATATATACATTGTTGTGAACAAAGCTGGTTCTCCAAAATAGTCACAATAGTTGTGATTTAGGTTTTGAAGCAGCTGCTGGTTTATTTGCATTTGTATGCTAATAAATGTATTGCAGTATTGTAAGTGTTCATTGAGATAACACATCACACAGTTAAGGGCTCTGTTAAGATTGCCTTATGTAATATACTGATAAGCCTTACGAAATCATTTAAAAAATTTCCTTCTGACCTTTTCCTTTGAGTCAGAAGATAACAGTGAGGAAACTGACATTACATGTGGTTGTAATAATCTGTTGTCTATTGTACCCCCGCATAGATTGCTGCTTTATCAGTGACCTCTGCCTTCAGGGCCAGACTAATATGTAATCATAATTAACCTTAAAAATAAGACTTGGCTAACATTTGCTTTAAACAAATCAATTTCACAGTAAAATTGAGAGTGATACTACCTTTTGTTTTTTGTCATTTCCTGATCATCTCCTATATTGTATTTGGTATAACTTGTCTCACCAATAAATTAGAGAGAAAGAGATATGCTGAAAAGAGAAGGAGCTAGTAATCACCCTCTTGTTATGGCTCAGATGGATGGGGAGAGATACAATTCTTACTCACAGCGGCGGATTTTGGATGCTAAGAAATGAAGAATCTCAATAGTAATCTGAGTCTTGTAAATAATTAATAACAAAACTGTACATCATATCGTCCATGATGCCATCTTGTTTCCAATAAATTATTCTACATTACAAATATGTTCATAAGCTCTTCTCCAGTGTTCAGCAGTCACTTTTTCTACTGCAGCTTTAAACAAAGTTTCCTATTTGTTAGCCTTGGATTCTCTATTGTGTTTTGCTAAGTCATTCTTTATTTGCCCCCATATCAACTTGATTAGGTTAGCAACTATAATTCTTTTTCCAATCACATTACTATTAATAAAAAATCCTTTACTAGAATTAAATATTCGTAACAAGAATCAATCAACTTCATATCAATAAATCATAATGAACCATAATATAATAAATTATGCAACCAATCTTAACAATTGTTATATTGTTTTTATTATATTTTTTTAGTGCTGCTTATGCTTTATATTCATTTTCTTATAGTCATCATGATGTTAATTGTTCTTGTGTATATCCTGTCGCTCCTTTCCATCATATTTGTTCCTTGATTACTTTTCACATACCGATTTTTTAAATATTTAACGGAGAGCCCACTTGCTGCTTTCAAATAATCCTTTCTTGTTTAATGCCGCCTTCATATAATTATGCTTGGCAAAAATCGTGAGTCATGTAATTGATACATTGTACGGCGAATAGCAGATTTGGTGTCCTGTTGGGTCTCTTTTTTTCCAGGAAGTCCCAAACAAGTGCCAATCAGTTTCGCCATTTTATGTTCAATACAGGAAACAGTTCTCTTAGAAACTCCAGTCGCACCAGCAGTTCTTTGTAATACTTTTGCACAGATAATGTCTCTCTTCAATTCTTCAACGCATCAAACTCTTCTTGAAAGAACTTGTGAACACTGCACACTTTCCAAGCACTTGACTGTTTTCCTTGTTTACCAGCAACAGCAAGTATTATTATTAGCCTTTGGACTTTTAGGCGCCTAAAATAGGATCTAAGTGATTATGAAATAGATTTTAAAAATTGGAAAATAGGATATAATAAAAAATAGTGAATTCCATTTGAGTAGCCAATTTTCTTAAGAAATTACTTCACTACAGCAGAGATCCGTCACTGCACACTTGGTACCATAAACATGATGTCAGAACAATTCAACTAAGAACAGACTAAAGTTTTTGAGTCTTTCAAGTTGCATTCTGGGGGTCGTAAACAGTGTATATATGAGAATCAGGTAATTTATTTCTGCACTGCCTAACATTTGAAATAACAGTAATGTTTCTTCTTGCATAAGAGCTCATGTGGAAAACAAACTTTTTTTGGGATAAAGAAGGGGAATAGAAAGTGATAATGACATTTTGGAATGCCAGCACTACTCTCAGTGTAATGTAAGATGCATTTGACCTTGGCTGAAGGTTACAGACACACAAAGTCATCAGAGACTCCTCAGCTGGCCATACATTCTTATAAGAAGTAAAAATTGACACTTAAAGCATCTCGCAAATTTAAAAGGTTTAGTGTGAGGCTTTTTAAGAGTGAGTTCAAGAACTTCATGTAAAATATCTTTGAATCCAAGATCATGAATTTTTGGACCATTCAAGCAAAAAATTTTCCTGTCACTTATTCTTCATTCTGGAATTCCACTCGCATAAAATCTCCTTTGATCCTAAAATAGAATTAACTTCTGTTAAACATGTTACTTTTCTGTTTGTTTGCTGATTTACTTTGCTGATAGCCCTCTTTTATTATCACAAACCTCTTTGACTCATCCTTTACGTTGCCCCTGAAGAATTGTAACTGTTATGCAAAAGGAGGGATATAATCCATGGCTATACCTTGAAACTCATGTGCAGCAGCTACAGATCTTAAAACCAACCTTTTCCTTCCTGTAAGTGTCCACATTCCGTATAGATTGAGGAATTATCTATCATACCTGAACGATTATTTCTGAAAAAGTTAGATTTGGTTACAAGTACCATGGATTTTTCTAATCATGTTCTAAAATTAGCATCAACTGTAACAAAACTCCTAGGGTTTATTTTTAGAAATAATTAATTTTAAAAATACTGATGCTTTAAAAATATTATTCTTGTCTATTTTAAGGTCTAGGTTAGAATACTGCAGTGCTGTGTGGAACCCTCATCAAGTTTTTAATATTATCCAACAAAATACAGCAATATTTCCTATTCTATGTTATTATCAAATTTCAACGCTGACTCACTAGTTGTTAGGCGAAGAGTTAATGGTTTAAAAATGTTTGTATAATTTAATCATGCTTTTGCACTGTGTAAGTTAATATCAAAATTACATCTGTATGCTCCTCCTATAAACTGTAGACTTAATAGAACATTTTATATAAATTAGGCACAAACAAATTATTACAGAAATTCACCCCTTTTAAGACTATGCATTTTGTACAATAATCTATGTAATGAATTGGATTCAGATCTATTTCAATCCAGAACAGTCTTTTATAGAAATATTTGCAAAATTTATACCATGCAGTCATAAAAACACAAAGCAATGTAATTATTGCTCTTCTATTTCTTAACTTTTCATTTGTAATTATTGTAATTGACTGTAGTTTTAATTGATTTGTTTTAGTGTTCTTTTGTTGTTGTTCTTAATGTTGTTTCTTTATTTGATTGTCAATACAGTCTACTATGTAATTTTTTAGTTTAGTAGACTTAAAAGTGAAATAAATAAATAAGTGATTATGAAATTTCATCTTAACATTAGGAAATGCTCTATTGTAGCCCTGAAGAAAAACTTAATTTCTAATAAATTCAAACTGTATACATTTCAATCCCCATTTTAATATTTTACTTTTGAAATCTCATCTTTTAAAAGAGGTAAAATTAGAAAACTAATTATTCAGTGCATGGCTGGCTGGTCTTTGGTACAGCAGAAGGGTAAGGAAGGCTGGTTTTATGAGGTTTTATATTGGTTCTTTAAAAATTCTGTCACTAGGAGGTGTGGCTTTCAGACAGGTTTTGCTGCACAGGTAAAACATATAAATCATCTAAATGTTTATTATACAAACCGTTATTTCCTTTTACATTAAAATAAATGGTGCAAAATATGTTGCTCAAACTTCTCATATAGTATAAGATTTGTTTTGCTGGGCTTTTTAAGTCGACGGAAGAAACCTATATGTGCCATTCAAAAATGATATACAGCTTCCAGGTTTAAAGATTTAGGGATCTTAACGAATTATTGATACAGTATCCTTACAGCAACATGAATAATTATAGCTTAATAATAACTGGTGTCCACCGCTGTGGCTCAGGGGATGTGTCCAATCCTCTCATGCAGCGGGCCCAGGTTTGATTCCTGGTCGGGACCAGTTACCTAGGTGAGGTTTTTTCCGGGGTTTTCCCTCACCTGTGAGACAAATGTCTGGTAACTTTAGGCCCTTGTGGTCCCCGGATATCATCTGGCCGTCATTATCATCTTCATCCCCATCCTCGCCTTGTTCTGAGTGAGTGAGTGAGTGTGTGTGTGTGTGTGTGTGTGAATGGTGTGTATCGTCCTATGTGTTCATGTTGTCTCGGAGGTGGCCCCGGCATTGGGCTGATCACTCATCCGGGGAGGCCCTCCATGTCCTTGTCTGGCCAAAAAAGTATATGTCTGTCTGTGTTCTGATCCTTTGTTCATTCCTCTCCCGACAGGTCGCGGCCTGGTAAGGCCCGGGTGGTACGGGCCGCATAAAGGTCCCTACAAGGGAGAGGTAAAACTACGAAAGAGAAAGAAAGAAAAAATAATAACTGGTTCGACTATCTGTTTAGATTTCCTAGGTCAAGGGAATAAATCATAGAAGAGTGCAAATTAAACAAAATCATGACTAAGGCCCACTTTAAATACTGTTTTAAGTGGAAGTATTTTTATAGACCTATGTAGTACAATATCTTAATACTTTTTAAAAAATTATAGGTACCGGTGTATATATATATATATAGTAATCTGTATTTTAGTGTATGATATTAATTTCTTTATTATTCATATTATTATTATTGTCATTATGACTATTATTACTAAGATTATTTTCTTTGCTTTAGCTGAATATAGAGAGGGTTTTCCTTGCAAGCAAGTGGAATTAATAACAAGGGATGGGTTTTAAGACTGGATTCCTGAGATTTTACAAAAGTAATGGGACTTTGTACCCTATCTTTGTCCAACTCTACAAACCTAAGTTTATGAAGGTTTATCCCTGTACATACACTAGAATAATATCATTCACACAGCGGCAGAGTTGCTTTTTATTTTGTCATGTCGCAGAAGGAGAAGTTTATTCTGTAACTTACAATGAGAATAGTAGTAAATGCTCATTAATGATTTATTGTGACCTTTAAGTATACAGTAGAGCCTCGGTAATTCAGGCCCTGATATTTCGAGGTTCAGTGTAATTCGAGCTGGTCTTAAGAAAATTAAAATTTTCCATAAAACTAGAGTAAAATCACGTTTTTGTACGGTGTCCACATGTAAGTTTTACGCACTTCTGAATGTGCTGCATTTTGAGCTTTCTTTCCATTTTTCCATGTACAGAAATGCAGGTAAAACTGTCCCACTTACAGTTTTTGTTCATAATACACAGAAATGAACCTTGGCTTCAGACTGCTAATGCATTTCTATTACAGATAGACAGAAACCGTTAGGTTCGATCTTTCTTTGTCGGGAACTCGTGTCAATCCATCCATCCATTTTTCCATACCATCCTTTCAGAAAGGAATACTCTATATTTACAGTAATCCCTACTCAGCGACAATGGTAATTAAAAGTGTTTTCCTAGTAGCACCGCTGTCCTGTTCCATTCCATTAAGGGTCAGACAATGACTTAATCCTTAAAGGGTGCCGATATAGCAAATTGTTGCTATAATTGTTGCGGAAATGTTTGCCAATATACAGGGTCTGTTCTGAAAGTAGTAGGACTGGAATTTTCTTGCGCGAACGGGCGGACGAGAAGCGATCTGCGCACGCACGATCTATAGAGGGGGATATTGGGAACTGTGGGAAAAATCGTCAGTCGGCTCACAGCCGTTGAAGAGAGCAGGTCACTGGTACTGTGAACCCCTGTCCAAACGCCTCGTCACGGAGAATCATGCAGCGTTTGCTGGAACAGCGATATGCGATCAAATTTTGCGTAAAGCTTGGTAAAACGGGCAAAGAGACTCACGACATGATTAAGGAGGCCTACGGGGATGTTGCCATGGCTAGATCGGGTGTTTTTGAGTGGCACAAGTTGTTCCGAGAAGGTAGGGAAAGAGTGGAAGACGACGACCGCACCGGACGCCCATCTACCAGCAAGACCGACGAAAATGTGTTGCGAATTAAAATGTTACTGAACAGTGATCGTAGGATGAGTATCAGAATGATTGCTGATGAATTGAGCATTCCTCAAACCCAAGTTTTTGAGATTGTGACGGAAAACTTAGGCATGAGGAAAGTGTGCACGAAGTTGGTGCCGCGAGTGTTGTCAGAGGAGCGAAAGGCAAACCGGAAAGCGATCTGCCAGGATCTCCATCATGTGAATCAGGACCCAGAATTTCTGGACAATGTAGTGACTGGTGATGAGACATGGGTCTTTGAATACGACCCGGAGACCAAGCGCCAGAGCTCAGAATGGCACACCCCTTCTTCCCCACGTCCCAAGAAAGCACGGATGAGCAAATCCAAGCAAAAGTCCATGCTCATTTGCTTTTTTGATCGACATGGTGTCATCCACAAAGAGTTCGTACCACCTGGACAAACGGTTAATGCAGTTTTTTACGTGGAAGTCCTCACAAGACTGCGAAAACGCATTGTTCGTGTCCGCCCAGCCATCGCCACCAACTGGCGTCTGCACCATGACAACGCGCCAAGCCATACAGCTTTCAGAGTAGTGGAGTATCTTGCCCGGCACAATGTCGCAACGTTACCTCATGCCCCCTACAGCCCCGACTTGGCCCCGCCAGACTTTTTTCTATTCCCCAGAATAAAATCGACTCTCAAGGGGAAACATCATTCAACAGGCCATGAGGAGGGAGCTAAACAGCCTTCCGGTCCAGGCATTCCAGGAGGCATACAAACATTGGAAAACTCGTTGGCAGAAGTGTGTAGATGCGGAAGGATGCTACTTCGAAAAATTCTAATCATTTGTACTATTATCATAAATAAAATATTTTTTCAAAAATAAGTCCTACTACTTTCAGAACAGACCCTGTACATACTGGTGTAACACAGGTATGTTGGCCTACTATATTGTTTATTTATTTTTTAAACCATTATTGTGCTCATTAAACATTTATTTCTGATTTACACATTGATTTAGTGATATTTCCCTATAATCCGAGTTTTTGTAATTCGAGGTAGCCTCAGCCCCAATTAGCTCAAATTATCGGGGTTCTACTGTACCGCGATCATGCTATATCATGGGGGTAAGACATGTCCCCACGTTATGGGGGGGGGGGGGTTCTACTGCATGTGAATAAACTTTTATCCAAATTTATAATACCCTATTTTTCAATAACAGTGTTACATTAATTTGCTGAAGCTATATAGTGAGTGACTGCTGCTCTCTAAGCTATTTATTTTATTTTACATTGATTATTTTTAATGTTGATGGAAAACTTGAATGGTATGCCTAAAGGAGTGTTTAGTTGAAAATCAGCACTGGATATGAGTGAGTTTTATTTGGCACAGAAGAGACATTATTTAAATAATTTTATGTTTATTATTTTCATTACTGTTAGGTGAAATTCTGGTTGCGGATGTTATTGACAGTGACTCTTGGCGATTATGGCCATCTGGAGACAAGAGATTGATGAAGGATAAGCAAGTGTATCGTAATCTTGCCACTGTTACAGAAGAAGACCTTGATACAGTTAAACGAAACTTTAAATGGGTGGCAGATCAACTGAGCTATCTCACACCAGCCTCTAACTGTCTTGTAAGTCTATATCCGAGTTGTTAATTTGTGTGTTATAATTATTGTTAAGGTTTGGATTAAATGCCTTTTCACACTGAGACACAAGTGACAGGCACCAGTGATTGCAGTGAACACACATGGGCTACTTATGATGGTCACTGCTAGTATTGTCAATAGTAGCTACATGATAATCATTTTGTTATCACTTTTGACTTCCCAAATAGCAGGTCGAAATTCCACTTCACATATAAAATCTTCAGTATTAATCAAATCTAAACTCATGACTGGATAACTAGTTTCGCTGAGCTCGACTATACAACTGAATTATATATATACAACTTTGCTGTGTTGGCAATCCGTAAATGCTGTGACCGTCACTTATGTCTCAGTGTGAATGCTCCAATTAAAAGCAATGCTTCTTGGGCAGTGACTGGTATGGTCACAGTGTTTGTGGGGAGACACTGCAGCGTCACTGTGACTAAGTGAGTCACTGCTGTGCTTCAGTAAGAGAACTCCAGTTCAAGCTAATGTATCACTATCAGTGACCATCACTTATGTCCAAGTGTGAAAAGGCCCTTAGATAGTTCTATACCTATGAATTCTCCTTTTTATTGACTTATGAAGGTAGCTCTATTTTGGTAAAATGTTTTGTTTTAATTTGAAACTGCCGATTGTAATGATGATAGTGTAGGAAATGCCTACGTCAGAGTTAAAATTATTTCTAAAGTGAGTTCGAAGCAATTTCAGCATCACTGTGAGATCAAGTGACCCAAAAATGTCCCAGAAATTCCAATTCATTGTACCTAGGTATTGTTAATAAGTGTAAATTTTTTGCCTTTTTCCCTCAACGTGTTTCAGTAACATCAAGAAAATTAATGTATGCAAGGACAAGAAATACATAAAAATACTTAATTGGGCCAACAATATTACTTAATCATAAAAATACATACAAAAAAAATTAAAAAATATACTCCAGCCATCACATAAATAGAAGAATGAACCAAAGCTGACAACATTTTATATACACGCAAATTTATTTATGTACATGAATTTACAAACAAATTACAGTAAAACCTGCCATCAGCGGAACCTTTATGAACCGGAATACTGTCTCCATCGGAAAAATTTCCTGGTCCCGTAAGTTACTATGTATTATACATATAAAATTACCTGTAATTACCGGAACCCGTCTGATGCGAAAACAGAAGCTGAATTTGCGGCTTTAACGGAAAATGTTTCGTTTTGAACCCAGTAATTACCAGTACTGTAAAATAGGAAAACACGTTCTGAATTACTTGGACAACCCTAGTAAGTCTTTGGACATCCTTGCATTCCAATGGCCTGTAACTTTTGTTGCATGGAGGGTTGACCGTAAGGTGTAACGGTACTCTTGAGAGCATGGGAGGGAAAACTGGGAAATCCTGCCATCAAGAATGTACTATAGGACACTATACCTGGAAAACAATACAGTGATCTATGCGTAAAAACCGTGTTTCTGTTACTGTGCTGTCATTAAGTTCATTCAAAATGGCAGGCAGAAAACGTGTAGTTTTAGATTTAAATACGAAAATAAAAGTGATTGATGCGAGTGAAAGCGATAAGTTGACGGTAAAACAGATTGTGACTAAATTTAATGTTGGCAAGACTAAAGTTTACGAAATTCTAAAGGAAAGATCGGAACTACGGAAACAATGGTTAGTGGCAATGGAAAAATGGATGGTATTTATGGACCATTGTTTATAAGTGAAGATCAGCCCCACCGCATATCAAAACGTAAGTAGGCCTAGTTATTAGTATTTCTTTATGTAACCTTTACTCACCGGAATCCTGCCTATAGCGTAAAACAATTATAGTCCCTTGCAATTCCGTTACAGACAGGTTTCACTGTATAAAAATACAAATACAATAAATATTACAGTAAATATTTTTTTGTTTCTAAAGCGAGTTTTTAACAGTTTGGGACACTCAGTACTACTGCTAGATAAAGTGACTGAAAACTGTCCCAGAAATTCCAATTCATTGTACCTAGGTATTGTTAATCAGTGTTAATTTTTTGCCTTTTTTCCTCAACATGTCCCAGTAACATTAAGAAAATGAACGTGTGCAAGGACATTGAATATATTGAATAAGCAGTCTTGGACAGATGACATGAGGTGGTCCTCTAGCTTGAGGGTGTCGTGTGAGGTTAACAACCTCTCACAGTAAAAAATATTGTTAATTATTGCTTGCTTGATTTATGGATTCTGTCGGTGTAAAGTTTTCCTCATTCGGATCTCAGGGTATAGTCCAGTCGAAACAAGGTTTAACCTCCTAAAAAATCCGAAAGTTTTGAATCTTTGCACACTTATTTATAGGTACCTAGGGATGAATATACCAAAAGTCCTCATTAATATGAGGCGAGCTCTAGCGGCAATTAGCAAAAACAGGGCACTTTTTTGTTTTTTTAATACCTCGAGAACCGTTGGTCGGAGGTAAAAGTTTGCTATATACATAATTGAAGCTTATTAAATTTGCAACAAAAATAATTATATACATTTTTTCTTGTATTCCCAATGGTTACCGAGTTATAGGGCGCTAAAAGATAGCGTTTTTTGAAAAACCACGCTAGCGCGGTACAATATGGCATTTCTAATAATATTTGACAATGGTTTACCAATTTGTTTGTATACGAAGGATGATTGAAGAGATAAACTTCACAGATTTGTATAAAAAGGAAGACATGATGTATATTAAACAATGAAATACATGAAAAAAAATGCTGAGGATATTCCAAGGAAAATTGTGTACAGAAAAATCAATCAACTCTTGATCGCTTCTTGGTCTGTTTCTTCAAGGTTTATGACATCGGGATCATCAGGGTCATCAAAGTCTTCTTCGAGGGTGGAAGTAACACCATTCAAGCATTCACCATGGCAGTTGTGACAAATGCTTGTACACATTATTCCTGACTTTCGACAGCCACATCTGTTCCCACATCCACCTGTACATTTGCAACAAATGAGGTTGAGGACAGCTTCAGGTGCTGCTGGATTCTCTGTTGTCACAGGGATCAGCCGATCGCTTTCCAACTTCCAATCCCACTGCACAGGAGGAAGTTCATTCCCAAGCCAAAATTGAATTTGGTGGTACACTCGAAATGCGTGTTGTCTTGCTGCTCCTTCTGTGGGAAGCAGAGCAGAAAGGTTGGGTTTAGCATTGGATACAGATTTGGTGAAAGCATTGTAGCGGTGTATGTTAAGAGAGGTTTGCTTCCTGGGCGCATTATACAATGCCAGGAATATTTTGTTTCCAGCAGCCGTTACAGCCTCACGGGATGAACTTGGGCTGTTAAATATATCAGCAATACCTTGCAGTACAGCTTGCTTCTTGAAAAATTTGAAACAGGAAAGTTTCCCATTTCGATATGCAGCCGAAGTCGTATCGCATCTGCTGAACGCATGCACAAGAAGTATGCTGTCCTTCATTCCCAAAGTTTGCAATTGCTGCCTTGAATATACTTTCCTTCCCACTTTGCCATGGTTTGGTTTCAGAAATAATATGTTTTGTTAAGTCGGAGTTAAGACCATGAGGAGAATAATAAGATATACATCTTCTCTGACTATTGCTACTTTGTCACAAGTGAAGGATTTCACGAGTGCTGTTTGGACGATCAATGTGTCAGCATCACTGGATGCTTGTTCTGTTTCAACTCCATGGCTGGTAAGAGCAGTTATGAGGAATGAAATTAGTCTAGATTTATTCTTTTCGTTAGAAAGAAAATCATCCTGTTTGACTGTTACTATTGTTTTCTCTCCGAAGTTTATATCAACTGACATCTTTGTTTTGTACCTTTGGCTCTGTTCAGCTGTCTTTGTTCTGGATGGGGCGGCTGAATAAACATCAAACACCACCGTGCAGCTGTTGCCACCATAATGCTTGAGAACATAGGCTACATGACACTAGCAGATGGTTGAGATTGTTGGCGAATTTTTGGGCCACACCACCTTGTGTAATAGTAAGCCTCCATCCAAAACAATGTCTAAGTAGACTAGGTTTATTTCTTCTTTTAATGGAGTAAAGGCTTCGTACACGGTAGATTTCTTGGTCTTCCGCATTCCTGCCTCCTCAAATAAAGACAATGGTTAAATAGTACGGTAGGTACCTGCTTTAATTTGCACCATCGTGCGCTCCTTGACGGTTTTAGAAAAAACGCTATCGTTTAGCGTCCTATAACTTGGTAAACTTTAGGAATACAAGAAAAATGTACATAATCATGTTTGTTGCAAATTTAATAAACTTTAATTATGCATATAATCAACTTTTACCTCAGACCAACGGTTCTCAAGATATTAACGAAAAACCAAAAAAGTGCCCTGTTTTTGCTAATTGCCGCTAGAGCTCGCCTCATATTCATATTGGTATATTCATCCGTAGGTACCTTTAAATAAGTGTGCAAAGTTTCAAAACTTTCGGATTTTTTAGGAGGTTGAGTCATTTTTTGAGGCTTTTTGACTGGACTAGTAGGGACTACATTAAGGAAGTCTAAAAATCATAGGAACTATAGATTTGGAACTTGGAATGTTAGGAGCTTGTATAGGCCTGGGGCGCTTAAATCAATAACTAGAAAATTAGAAAAATACAGGTTAGATGTAGTAGCAGTGCAGGAAGTTAGATGGGAGTGTGAAGGTTCAATACAGACGGATGCTTATACCTTTTTCTGTAGGAAAGGTAATGATAACCATCAATTAGGGACCAGGTTCTTCATACATAGTAGAATCAATTCAGCCATTAAGAAAGTAGAGTTTGTTAATGATAGGCTTTCTTATGTTATTCTAAGAGGATGGTGTGAATCTTAGTTATGAATGCCTATGCACAATCTTAGTTATAAATGCCTATGCACCAACAGAGGTTAAGGACGATGATGGCAAGGACAATTTCTATGAGGAAATAGAATGAACATTTGATTAGTTTCCAGCATATCATATGAAAATTGTACTAGGAGATTTCAATGTGAAAGTGCGAAGGGAGGAAATTTTCAAGTCCACAATTGGGAATGAAAGTCTCCACTTGCAGAGCAACGACAATGGGATTAGATTAGCCTAATTTGCCACTGGTAAAAATTTAATCATAAAGTGAACAAAGTTCCCATATTGTGATATTCATAAATACACGTGGACCTCGCCAGATGGAATCACTCATAATGAAATCAACCATGTGCTAGATGCAAGGAGGCAGTCTATTGTAATCGATGTTCAAACTTTTAGGGGTGCTGACTGTGATTCGGATCATTATCTGGTTGTTGCAGTTGTTTGGGGAGGCTTTCATTAAACAAAGGAACTAGGCAAAATTTTGATATAGAGAAATTTAATCTGAAAAGGCTAGATGAAGGCCAAATTAAAAACTCTTACCAAGTTGAGATTTCAAATAGATTTGCCGTTCTAGAAAACACTGCAGAACCAGAAGCTAGGGATGATATGCAAATCACTAAAATCTGGGAAAGCATTAAACACAATATTAAAGTATCCACAAAATGAAAATCAGGTCTGCTTGAACTGAAACCAAAAACCATGGTTCGACAATGAGTTCATGAAATAGTAAATGCAAGAAAGCAGGCGAAACTACAATGGTTGCAGAATTTGAATGAAACTACTGTTGAAAATCTCAACAATGCTAAACGAGAAACCTCTAGAACAAAGAAAGGAAACTATCTCAAAGACAAATGGTAAATAGTAAAGATAAAAATGTTAGGGATCTCTACAAGGGAATAAACGAATTCAAGAATGAACTCTAGAATAAGCATAATTAAGGACTCGCGGCTCCACATAACATTTTGAATAGGTGGAAAAACTTCTTTAATCAATTATTAAATGTACATGGAGATGTCCAAAATGTAAAAAATGAAATGTTCACAGCAGAGCCATTGGTTACTGAACCTACTCTAGCAGAAGTAGAAATATCTATATTTAAACTAAAAGAACACAAATCTCCAGGCATTGACCAAATTCCAGAAAATTAATTTAATTAAGGCAGTTGGTGATATATTAAACTCAGAGATCTATACACTCATTCTTATGATTTAGAGAATCTATTATTATATCTTACTTCTTGTTACATGCTTCCAGAGTTTTCTCCGATGACACGATTATTATTATATCGATCCATATAAAATGAGATAAAGATGAATGTAATAACTGTCAAGGAGTTTCTCTCTTATCATACAAAATTTTGTCTAATATACCGTGTGTCCATAAGGTCATGGTGCACTTTTGACCGGTCACAGGAAATCACCGAAACAAGATAGAAATGTGAAATCTTCACCAATGAAAGGAAAACACTCGAAGCTTAGTACCTATTCAGTGCAGTTCGATGTGACTTCCATTTGTTACCCTACACACATCTAAACGATATTGAAGTTCTTCCCACACATGGTTAAGGACGTCTGGTCTAACAGAGTGAATAACGTCTGTTAGTACAAGCTACATGTATAGTGGTTTATTCTATTCAAATGCCCGCTTTATTCTTCCCACTAGTGAATCAGCAATTATAGTGATTTCATCATATGATGCAAGCGTCGGCAGGTGCAAGCTATCGTCCATGCCATGTGCAAAGCATCACCTCAATAGTCAGTCTTCATCTAGCTCTAGTACAGTTCCGACGTGCTAAGCTACACTCCATATTTGCGGGCTTTCAAGTCATTGTGCAACACATAGTATCAGTGCTCTTAAACCCCGAATTTCTTACAAAACTACAATTATTAAGTTTTGTTTTTTACACTAGCATTTCGCACGCCAGCATTTGCTACAGTGTCACTCATCTGCTAACAGAAGTCTTTGTTACACTCTCATTAGGATCGTGTTCTCATGTGCAATCATCAGTTCACAGTGAAGCAACCTATCCTAGTGCAAATTACGCTTAATATTGATATTACAGTTATTTCACATAAATCAACTTACAATATCAACTATTAAAAGTGTTTTAGTGTATTATTCAACATAGATTGTAAATCACATACATTTGCAATCACGTGGCTGTAATTTCCCGCCATTTCTACATAGTGGCTATTTCAGTTTTTTATTCAATATATTTTATCATTTCTACTTTCATTTATTTCTATATTGCATCACATGTGAATACAGTTTGCATAGTTTTAGGACATGTTATAAATTGTTTTTCATATAAGATTCGTGTATCCCTGTATCCCAGCGCACCTTTGTTCCACTGCTCTCAAACCGTTGTTACAAATAGTAACTGGTCCTCCATTCTAGTTCCAGAGGCTAGATCCCTTTCATAATTTTCACCTAGTGATCCCAACATTTGGTCCTCCTGGCCGGATTTATGTCCTACTCCGGTAGCCGGATCTTAATGGATAAATTTTAAACTCTCACACGTGTATCGCTTTACTTCACGGGATTCCACTCATATGTTTCTCGGTATTCGCAAAATTCAACTGTTAGCAGCAATGAATTACAAATCGAAACATATCACATGAACGCCGCCCATTAGATCATATAACAACCGCGCCGTGGTACGATTCCAGTCTGCAGTGAATCAACGGTCCAGGTTATCACCTAGGCAGCGCACAGTGGTCCGGATCGGGGAAAAAAGCGGACAAAAATAGATTTCTGAACTTTATTTTAGAAACGCCAAACAACTGTCCAAGTATAGTATGATTATCAGTGTACATTAATTTTACTTTATGTTTCGAAATTGCATCTTGGTTTCTCAGTTATAATACTGCAAAAGTGGCATAACTCTTAGTTCCTGAAGCGCTCACTTCTGTAAGTAAACTTTGCAATATCTTTCTCACTTGAAAATGAAACTCAAGGTCTATAATATTGTACCTATAGATACTTTATAATGTGCTCTATCTATTAAAAGCACAATTGTCGAATTTAGGTCATTTATAAGGACTTTTACATTAATTTTAATAAAACCTCATTTTCTTCAAGAAAAAAAAGTTTTGCATGACTTTTAAAAAAATGTATACATATGTATCCTATGAAACTAACGCAAGTATTAAAATGAAGTCTTGACAATATTTCCTCGAAGGTTTCATCGCCAAATCCCACCAACTCCATGAATGAGAAGGGCGAGAATGTTTATATGTGCGCTCTGAGGAACTAGTGCATCAGTTCAACAGAAAGTGGAAATATTTCAAATCATTCAAAATGTTGCATGATTTCACATATCTGGTCTACTGAATTTACACAAATTCTAAATACAAAGAATAAAATCAGTAAAATAAAAGACTTGAGACTTTCCCGGCGTTGGTTATATATAATGGTCTCTCGGGCTTCCAACCGGGTTAAAATATGGTTTGCTTCCGAGCTTTCGGCTGCTGTCAGCTCTGCAGCCATCTTCTGGGAGAGAAGTGCGCTAGTTCTGTGTCTGGCTCCTTTTTATAGATGGTGGAGTTTGCAGAGAGCGACCAATCGGAGCACAGGAAATCCCGGGGTGAAAAGCAGGAATGCTATTGGTTGGTGTTGAAGTTGGTCCTGATTTGGCCCGTTCCTGTAGAATTCTGATTGCTGGGTTCCAGGCTTGGCTGAGTTCTAGCCCGTTGTCCCTGTTGTAATTATTGGGTATTGGGCAATCAACCTACCTACTGGGGCCGGGTCGTGGCCGAAGCTCTGGAAATAAAGCTACACCCCAATAATTACAACAGGGACAACGGGCTAGAACTCAGCCAAGCCTGGAACCCAGCAATCAGAATTCTACAGGAACGGGCCAAATCAGGACCAACTTCAACACCAACCAATAGCATTCCTGCTTTTCACCCCGGGATTTCCTGTGCTCCGATTGGTCGCTCTCTGCAAACTCCACCATCTATAAAAAGGAGCCAGACACAGAACTAGCGCACTTCTCTCCCAGAAGATGGCTGCAGAGCTGACAGCAGCCGAAAGCTCGGAAGCAAACCATATTTTAACCCGGTTGGAAGCCCGAGAGACCATTATATATAATAAAATCAGTATTGAAATACTTGGTTATATCACATCAATTACTTTTACCATATGAACAATGACTAATTTAATATCGGGTTATGCTTAAAAACTAAAATTCAGCTCTCTCAAAAGAAAAAAAGTCTCACTACTTTATCTGGATTAAGCATTTTATGATTACACAGGATAAAAACATCTGGATTCGGATACCGTAAAAGTTATAATTCTCCCTTACATAGCAATAAATTACTCATGCATCCGTGCAGAATTCTGATACTAGTACATGCATCCATGCAGAATTCTGAAATTAGTACATCAATCCAACTAAAAAGTGAAAATATCTTTAAATCACTAAACTCTTTATATAATTTCTTATATCTGATTTTGACTGAAAATCTACAAAACTTTGCGCACAAAGAATAATATTTAGTACTAAAATACTCTGTTGCTTTACCCTGGATTTAATATCAAATTACTGTTATCATGTAAACAATAAGAACTAAAATATCAGTTTTCTACCAAAAAAAAACTGATTTTAAGCTCTCCTCAAAAAATTTTATAAACTCATTACTTCCTTTTACGATTTAACTAAAATAAATATTTCAAATATAACAAAAATTCTTGCCTCCAGTTACATAAACAACAGATTATTCATGGTATGCATTCATTCGGTCTCATTACTCTCTTGCAATGTCATCCAATACTTGCAACAACTGATAAGACTACATCATCGTCTTAGAGTTCCATCCTTATCTAGAGAGTCCTAACATATTGTGACAAAGCCCAGAAAAGTCTCGTCTAGAAACTGATAGAAAGAGGAGTCACCCAGAAAGAACCAGAACAATGGAGTCTAGAAAGATCGCGCTCCCCTAGTGGGCGGGCAGCAGACGAGTGCCAGTGGGCGTGACAGCAGCACGGCTATTGGACCACACTTCGTGGGGGAGAGGCCGGAGGAGGAGCTCACGCTAATGAGTGTGCCCGCGCAGCGCAGCGCACATTCAAGATTCCACGCAGGCGGAGAGCTTTCCAGACCTCGACTCTGGGACATTCGTCGAGACTATATAAGGAGCGGGAGCAACCGACGGAGGGAGTTCAGTGCAGTTCAGTACAGTGAAGAGTTAGTGAAGGTTCAGAGTCACAGTGAGTTAGTAGCAGAGAGTCAACGAGAGAACAGTCAGAGTCAGCGAGAGGCAGTCCGTGAGTAGCGGCGAGAGTCAGCGTCAGAGGGTGAGCTGGACGGAGAGGACTGATCAGCGTTGCCTCAAGTGAGTGTGACTTGGGGAGCGGAAGAGCCGGTGACCGTAGAGACTAGCCAACGGAGAGACCAGCGGGCGGAAGATCTAGTCAACGGGGAACTAGTGACCGGAGGGGCTGGTGAACGAGGGAGCTAGTGAACGGGAGAACTGGTGGACTGGACTGGGCTGAGACAGTGCCGTCCCGGGGAACTCTGCGTCACGGGTGGATCGTACAGCGGCAGCGAGGACTGTGGAGTTGACCGACGCGACGTGGAATTATCTCGACTGGGAGTCCGCACAGTGTGTGCGAACGGAACAGTGCTGTAATTAGGACTGAGCACAGTGAGAGTGAGCACTGAACAGGACAGTGAACTGGCGAATAGTCTGGAGTTTTCTGGCTGTATTGACAATTGTTGTAGGAAATAAAGAAACCTCCATCCTTCAATTATAAACTCGGTGTTCTGATTTTGAACCCCGACGAGCCCTTGTTACACTGGTGTCAGAAGTGGGATATAATTGAAGGAACGCAAGATGGAGGACATGCTGAAGTCGTTACTTCATGCCATGGACGATCTGAGACAGAAAATGGACCAGCAGAACGGACAACTGAACGAGAAAATGGACCAGCGATATGAACGACTGAATGACCGACTGGACGACCTGAAAGACCAGATCAGGCGAGAAATGGACCAACAGATGAGAGATGCCCTGGCCGAAACGAGAGAAGCCCTGAGCAAGGAAGCAGGAACTGACACTGGCCAAGGAAAGATGGAATGAACCAGACGGCGAGCTGGTGGCCGTGAAAAGTGAACCAGAGGGACAGGCCGAGGTGGAAGATAAGGAAGAGCAGGAGGAGGACATGGCAGTCACCGTACCACCAGCTACCGAAGGGGAAGATCACGCCCTGAGTGAACCACAGCGGGACAACGTGGACGTAGCTCAGACACCGCGGGACGACGTGGACGTAGGACGGGCACCGCGGGACGACGTGGGCGCTGGAGAGACACTGCGGGACAACGTGGACGTATGACAAACATCGAGGGACGTCATGTCGGGTATGGGACCGACGTGGGAAGAGATAGCCAGTCGCAGCGCCATCTACGAGGGCTGTGGGGCCTGGCGGGGGGCCCTAGTGGTCGGGGACGGGGCCCTGAAAGGAGTCTGGGAGCCTGCGGATGGGAAGGCGACTGCGGAGCACCTAGTCCTTCTGAAAGCCAGAGTCCAGGAGGTCCTGGAGGAAGTCCACGCAGGAGCGACAGGTGACCGCTTGGGAGTAAACCGGATCCTCGACAAACTGTGGGGGTTCTACTGGTTGTACCAATGCAGTGAGGTCGAGAGGTGGCGTCAGGAATGCGACACCGGCGATGCCAGCAGAGGGCCTAGAACTCGCAGCCGTGGGGCCATGAGGCAATACAACGTGGCAGGCCCATGCTCCATTACTGATGATGGAAATCGGTACCGTTGTTGGCCTTGGAATAGTTCACCAAGTGGCCAGAAGAAGTCTACCGCATCCAGCGACAGCCAAGAGTGAAGATGCTGGTAGTTCACCTGGACCGTCTGGCGGCATATCATGGGGTACTTCGGGACGATGGCCCTTAAGGAGGGGGCAATGTGACAAAGCCCAGAAAAGACTCGTCTAGAAACTGATAGAAAGAGGAGTCACCCAGAAAGAACCAAAACAATGGAGTCTAGAAAGATCGCGCTCCCCTAGTGGATGGGCGGCAGACGAGCACCAGTGGGCGTGACAGCAGCACGGCTATTGGACCACACTTCGTGGGGGAGAGGCCGGAGGAGGAGCTCGCGCTAATGGGTGTGCCCGCGCAGCGCAGCGCACATTCAAGATTCCGTGCGGGCGGAGAGCTTTCCAGACCTCGACTCTGGAACATTCGTCGAGACTATATAAGGAGCGGGAGCAACCGACGTAGGGAGTTCAGTGCAGTTCAGTACAGTGAAGAGTCAGTGAAGGTTCAGAGTCACAGTGAGTTAGTAGCAGAGAGTCAACGAGAGAACAGTCAGAGTCAGCAAGAGGCAGTCCGTGAGTAGTGGCGAGAGTCAGCGTCAGAGGGTGAGCTGGACGGAGAGGACTGATCAGCGTGGCCTCAAGTGAGTGTGACTTGGGGAGCGGAAGAGCCGGTGACCGTAGAGACTAGCCAACGGAGAGACCAGCGGGCGGAAGATCTAGTCAACGGGGAACTAGTGACCGGAGGGGCTGGTGAACGAGGGAGCTAGTGAACGGGAGAACTGGTGGACTGGACTGGGCTGAGACAGTGCCGTCCCGGGGAACTCTTCGCGACGGGTGGATCGTACAGCGGCATCGAGGACTGTGGAGTTGACCGACGCGACGTGGAATTATCTCGACTGGGAGTCCGCACAGTGTGTGCAAACGGAACAGTGCTGTAATTAGGACTGAGCACAGTGAGAGTGAGCACTGAACAGGACAGTGAACTGGCGAATAGTCTGGAGTTTTCTGGCTGTATTGACAATTGTTGTAGGAAATAAAGAAACCTCCATCCTTCAATTATAAACTCGGTGTTCTGATTTTGAACCCCGACGAGCCCTTGTTACAATATGTTCATTTGATAATAACTCCTACCTCATCCCTCCTGGCTGATATCATACTCTTCACCAAGATACTTTTCTTTCTCTCTGTATGCCTAATCTGGTTAACTGTATCATGAAATTCTATAACTTCGTCTTGCATGAAATTATTTATCCTTATCCCTTCTATGTCATAGCATTTATGTTTTCATAACACACAATAGTTTTCACACGCTTAAATTCCTAAACTTATATTATCAAAATTCATTTGAACTCGGCTGTAGTGATGGGTCGAACCAGTTCATTTATGTGAACTACTTCACTATCTCTCACTCTTCTCTGTGAACGCTTCAAATGAAGTAGTTCGTTCGTGAAGTACATTTTCCCTCCTGGCCGGCCTTACCCATAAGCTATTTTTTCTTTGCCACTCTTCTGTATGAACACTTCAAAAATGAAGTGCTCTTTGAAGTGTTCTTTCTAACATCGTTCACAAAGCTCACGCTCTCTCTTTCACACACATTTACCTGGGGAGAAATACTTGGGGTATCCAACGCGATTTGCAAGCACGGTTGTTTTCAGACCGGAGGGGGACATAAAGATACATGACTTGACATAAAACACTTGACTTATTTGGTATGTAAAAAGGGAACATCGCTGTTTCCAACTTCGTTAATCTAAAATTTCTTATGGTTTAAAAAAATAGTTATATATATATTTTTTTTAATAATACGTTACTGCCATAGGCGTAACCAGGCCGACCATATGGGGGGGTTATAACATCCGCGGGGTCTGGGGGGTATGGAATATCCCCCACGGAGAGGGGGGTCCGGGGGTCCTCCCCCGGAAAATTTTAAAAATTAAGATGTAAAATAACGAGTTTTAAGCTTCTGGGGGTCCTCCCCCGGAAAATTTTAAAAATTAAGACGCAAAATAACGAGTTTTAAGCTTCCGGGGTCCATCCCCGGAAAATTTTTAAAATTAACACGCAAAATAACGAGTTTTAAGCTTCCCACACTTTATACTTGTATTAAGTAATTTATGGGCAGACTTAAAAAAATTATACAATTTTCCTTTTTTTAATCAATGGGGGGGGGGTTCAAACCCCCAAAACCCCCCCCTCGTTACGCCTATGGTTACTGCAATAAAATAATTTAATTTGCAGGATATCTTAATCGGCAATTAATTAATTTTAATTTTCCTTTTATTATTGATAGAAACACGTACATACTGACTTGGTTATCATGTTAAAAAAAGTGTGCGTGGAACGCCACGCGACAAAATTTTAATTTTTGGATTATTGGATTTTTTAAATTTTGGATTGTTGGACTTTTTAATATTGGATTTTTTATATTTTAAATTTTGGAATTTTGGACGTTTTTTATTATTGAATTTTGGATTTTTAATTTTGGTTTTTTATTTTTAAATTTTTTAATTTTCAATTTTTTATGTTTTAAATTTTGGATATTTAGATTTTTTAATTTTGGATTTTTTATATTTTGGAATTTTGGACGTTTGGATCTTTTTCTTTTGGATTTTTTTAATTTTTGGGTCTTTGAATTTTTTATAATTTTTTTATTTTGGATTTTCGATTTTTTAATTTTGGATTTTTTAATTTTTTAAACTTTGGATAAGCCTAATCATTGAGTTGAATGTTTTCTGTGCAGTCCGTTCCGTCACACCTCACTAATTTCGTGACGATTTTGAGCGTTACATTAATTTCGTGACTTTTTTAGCGTTACACAAGCTCTCGATTTACCCCTACCGTGGCTAAAGAAGCTTCACTTCAAAAATTATATGTGTTTTTCAGCTATTGGTATTGCCTGAAAGCTCCACGGTAACACAAAGTAAAGAATTTGAAAGTGAAGTAGAGTGACAAACAAACGAGATCGGAATGAGTAAAGCATTCACTGAGTTGGATTTAACCTCTTTGAAGTGTTGAAGTATATGAATGAGTGAAGTAGAAAATAAACGAAAGACACTTGGCATGGATGAGTTGGATAACCTCATGAACTGTTTGAACTACTAGTTCACTAAAAATGAGTAACTCATTCACACTTCAAACGAGTGAAGCATTCATTTTGAACGACTCTCTCACAAGTTACCCATCACTACTCGGCTGGTCATACTTAAATTGTTCCTCATTCACATGCCTTTCTTATGCAAGATAAAATTCCTCACTAATCTCAGTACTTCCATCTGTTAATCTTTTGCCAGTAAAAACTAAACTCCGTGGTGCTACCACCTGACAGCTGCATCATCTACCATAGACAGATGGCAGAATTGGGGGGCATGTGGTCAGCATGCCGACATCCACAGCCGTTAATGGTGGTTTCCATGATTGGCTTTTGCTACTACTTCCTGAAATTATTGATATGTGTGATATTTGTCCATAATTAAAATTACTGCTAACATTACATTCGCTGAACATATAAACCTGAAGTGAAGAAAAATTACAGCATCGGCATCGGAACAAAACCTTATAAAACTATGCAATGCCTCATATAACCCTATTCA
Organism: Ectobius pallidus; assembly: GCA_964059195.1. Classification (NCBI taxonomy): domain Eukaryota; kingdom Metazoa; phylum Arthropoda; class Insecta; order Blattodea; family Ectobiidae; genus Ectobius; species Ectobius pallidus. Next base: position 165,962,825 of record CAXKWD010000003.1, read on the forward strand.
CTTACTTCAACAATCTACAATTCAAATATTTAATCACTGAAAATTATTCAAAATAATCTATAAGTTATCTGAAATTATAAAACACTGTGATAAAATCGGTTTGAGCCATATGTCAGAGGCATTATAAGAATGGACTACTTTGAATAACCTATATGTCCCTCGAGATCATCTTAAAGTCCAGTGCAACTGGGATTTAATAAACGCTGCATGCATCCACGAGTCGCTGCTTTCATCTTACGTTCCAGCAACAGATCAAGCGTGCATTCTTACTATCCAAGAAAAAGAAGCTAGTCCATGGCTTAACGCCATACCATCTACTAACATTGGCACCTTTATGGATAACATGAGCTTTCGGATTGCGGTAGCCTTGAGACTAGGCTCTAATATTTACCAGCAACATAAATGTGTTTGCAGTGCCACTACAGACTATGGTTTAAGCTGTAGGAAGAATGAGGGAAGAATTTCAAGACTTTTCACCCTTAATGACTTACTAAAATGTGCCTTGTCCTCAGCAGGCATTCCTTCAATTCTAGAACCAACTAGAATCAGCCACACTGATGGCAAACACCCTGATGAGCTATTATACCTTGGAGGAATAGTAAACCACTGCTTTGGGATGCCACTTGCGTTGACACATTGGCTGGTTCTCACTTACCAATGACATCTAAACTTGCCAGTTCTGCTGCAGAAGCAGCAGTTAAACTAAAACAGCACAAATACCGAGCACCGAGAACTATTTATGTACTGTGTTTGCTGTGGAAACCTTTGGTCCATGGTGTGCAGAAGCGAAAGAACTAGTGAAAGACATTGGGAACATCTTGCAGAGCATAACGCACGATCCTCGCGCCACAGATTATCTTCGGCAGCATATAGGCATAGCTATACAACGTGGCAATGCTGCGAGCATTATGGGGACAATTCACAAGTCTAGTTCTTTAGAGGAACTATTTTATTTTTAAAGTTTGTTATTCCTGTTATACAGGCTGGCTGTGTCATAATTATGTAACTTGCTTTATTGTTTATCATTTTATACATATCACGAAATATAATAATATTTGGCTACAATTAGCTTCCATTTTATGTAAAAATTCTCAAAATTCTGAATTATCTCAATGACAGTAAAATTCATGTATCTGCAGACAAGTAACAATTCCGGGGTGCGCAAGCAAAGAGAGTTAAGTCCACCATCCTAAAAAATTGAGATATTTCCATAGAATTATAGATAAAAATGTTCTCTACATTTGTTTTAAGTCCAGTAAGTCATAATCAAAATTGTACGGTAGTTATGGATGTGTTCCTCATGGGATTTTCCATCTCTAAAGCCATGTTGGGCTGGTGTAGTGTGTTAAGTCACTCTAATTCTCAGTAACAAGAAAGTGGACTTAACTCTCTTTGCCCACGCACCCCGGAATTATAGTCAGAACTAAAAAGTATAATCTTAACCCTTTGTGGGCAGCGATGTTTTATGGCTGTGGGCGGAAGGCATTTTTAAAGAAAAAATAAGTTAATTAAAAACCAATTGAAAGTAACTTAAATCATGCATTCATGCATAAAATCAACATATACCTTGGAGTTTAGCCGAATTCTGCCCCTAATCTGCTCTAGGAACGATTTTTATTATTTAGCGAGAAAATGTTTACGCAGAAACGGCACAAGTCTCACTGAGCGCATTATAAGTTTACATAGGCCTACAGTAGGCTATGATTCTCAATTGGATCAGTATTTTGTTCAAAATCAGAAGGCAGAACTGGCCCTTGCTGGATATTTTATATTTTAGTAATAGATGATGTGCCTGCATCAAAATTACTCTCTTCCATTGAGCTGGGCACACGATTGCCTCCAGTGTCACTTACGTCGCTCTCACTCTCATTAATGCTGCCGGTAGCGATCTCTGAAAAACATCCCTTACTATCGCTAAATGATAATTTTGACACTTCACTGTCACTTTGAATACTTAATTCTTCAGTTTCAGAACCTATAAGACACTTTCTTTTTGCCATTTTACCGAAAATAAGGGGAAAACATGGAACAAAAAGTGCAAGCTGTTCACTAGCTAAGCACGGCCACTGAAATCCTCTACTAAAATCATCCTGGGCACGTGTATTGGGGAATTCCCAAGTCACAGTGGATAAGAGAACATTCTCCTGCCATCTGTTGAAGATTTTACGTACTTCGTGCGTGAGAAGAGCCGATCACATTATGAGTCGGTCAGAGAACCCATATATGGGTTACTGCATTTGAGGCATCGGACAGGCGTGCCATATATGGGTTTCCGCCCAGGAAGGGTTAAAGTAAAAAATTATCTGGTTCCAAACAATATCATAATTAAAGTTTGAATGTCCCTCAAATAAAACATTATTGAAATTCGACTATCCGTCACTCAAATAAAAACAAATGATTGCAATAAAAAATAAAATATCTAAACACATGTTTTTATTCCAAAACAACACAATGTATCCTTCTATCACCTATCCCTATTGCATATTTCAATTGTATAAAATATTAAGTTGGCTATCACAATCGACTTATTTCTTTGCCGAGCAGGTCGCAACTTCTGCGCTACAAAAGGTTGTAACCGCAATAAATTACTCCAAATAAATCAATGCAATACAACGAAATCATATTACTCTTACTCTTCAGAAAAATAACATAATCCGGCTCCTCAATATAAAACCATGCCTGGCCAAATGTTAAATTAAAAATTGCAATAATGTAGTCAGCATCTTATCATTACACATAGTTAAATTATTACATAGTTAACGGCAAAATCTATATTTAAAAATATCTGTTCTTCCTTTCTAGGAAAAAAGAAAGACTGAATTTAAGTTTCCTACCTAATAACCATAACTCATTTTGTTATGTCTCATCTCGATACAGTGGCACGAATTACTTTATCAGTTGACAACAATATTAATTACCAGCCTTGTCATGCACTTCTTAATTCCATAAAATTTTACTTACCCCTTCACAATAAACCTTCTTTCATATCACACCAAAATTACCAAAAAATTAAATCACATGCTACACTATGACCAAATACACCAAAAAAGATTACAAAATTTACTTCATAAAATATATGTTCTGTTAGCAACAAATATTTCAGTTCTGTGACATCTTCTCTTCACCAAATGACTTCTCCTCTCTTGTGTTTGCAGCTGATAGAATATTAAGACTTTGAAACTCACCCAGATCGCTTTTCAAGACTTCTCCGCACTGGATTTAACAATTAACTTGACCTACTTTGCTCACTTTTTTCTCCAATGAATTATAAGAAATACTTAGGGATTGGATAACAGCTGGTAACGAAGGTAATTCTTCACGATGGCCTTTGATCCTGGAGAGAGCTACTGACAGGTAACTGTCCACCACTGCCATTGCTGCCCTCCAAATCGCCTTGCTAAGACAGAACTTCTCTCTCACTGGTTGCCCATTCTCCTCACGGGGATTTTGGTCTCACTCGTTATGGTCGCTGACTCCCTACGCAGATGGCTGTTCCTGACGTAAAGAGTTGCTCCCACAAGTGGTGATCCCTCCTCCTTATGGGTAGAAGATAATTCGCGAACGCCCTCTCACAGTTAGGTACCTCTTTTCGGCCTTAGCCGTTTTCCTCTCATGCGAAGAGAGATATCACTTCACACCCTTCTCCCAGAGCAGCGATACCTTCGATCGATGTCAACTCTTCCTCCACAGCCTGCTCCTTTCCTAAGGCATTCTCCCGTTACATGAATCTTCCTCATTTGCTTCCCATTCCGTCATTGCCCACATTCCTCAACTCCGAAGACCCCTCAAATTTCCGGCACGCTCACACACAAACAACAAAAAACACCGCAAGCTTCACATAGAAAAAACTGAAATAACTTATAACTTTACTTCACTGAGAGTAAGAGTGCTCTCCTCTTCTCTCCGGGGATCTATATCAATACTCCGGTACGAAGTGCCTGGGCCGATTCGCAGCTCGTATCCTTAGTCCTCCTCAAATGAAACCGCGCCAAAAAGGATTTCAACCTTTCTCTTCATGCCATCCTCTCTCAAATATTTTCTTCTCCTGGGTCTTCGCAATGATGGGCGATGTGTTTCAGTAAATTTCACCTGAAAACACCTTATTCTGTTGTAGGTCCACCTTAATTTCAGGAATAAAAAATATTTTCTTTGCTGAAAAATATGTCTCAAATCTACCAATTTATAAATCTTCCTTCCTTCACTCCGGTTTTGGGATGTATGGGAATATTGTCGCTGGAACTGCTCCCTCCACGCTGAAGCATCGGTATGGCTTATTTTCCAGCCCTCTTCATACTCTGCACGACGTACCCTCCTCTTTGTAAAGCTTCTCCTGACTCACACAAATTACCAATACAAAATTTAACTGCTGCTGGTCACACACACTTGGTACCCCACGAACGACCATTTCGGAGTCCTTGGTCTCACTTTTACATCACACCCCATTCTTCTTTCTTCTAAGTAGTTGCACGGCGGATCCGACACGGATGTTATACCCCCCTCACAAAACGACGCCCTCCTGGCCTTGCGGCATGTGTACAATGGCTCCCAAATCTTCTGACACCATTTTGTAAAGGTAAAACCCTTACTGACACCAACTGTGAGGTTAACTTCCATCAGGTGGTGTGTGTAGCGTTCCTGGTGGTGAGTCTTGAAGTCCAGGCCTTCAGTTCCATGCTGCAACTATCTCTGATGGTGTACGTGACCCCCCTCACTGGGGTATTGAAATGTATGGGAATACTTTGATGAGAATACTACTGGTACTTTCTGTTAAACACCCACAGATTTATTTACAAGTTGTATATGTACACTGCCCTAACTACTGCTGTCTTCTACTGTTCCCTACGTTCCCATCTCCTCCGACTTCTTATCCACAACTGCCCCCTCAGGGATCTTTTATTATGACTTAAACAAACACGTCAGACTCCATCTTGAGCCCCGTCAAGACTGCCTGTACACCTGTGCTAAACAATAGCCTGATGCAGTAATGGAATTTGTCAGTACAGTATTACTAGCTGGTTCAGGGCTGCAAATGGCCTTGGACCTTCAACTCAGGACATGACAATGCATTCCATTACAATTATGCATATATGGGCCTGTCAAAGAGGAAGATGAATGGAGGATACGTTATAATCACGAACTGAATGACCTGGTTGAAGGGTGAGATCTGGTGAGATTCGTAAGAGCCCGAAGAATAACTTGGTTGGGACACCTAGAGAGAATGCCAGAGATTCGGATGCCCAAGAGAATGCTGAAAGGAAGATTGTATTCTAGAAGAAGGAAGGGACAACCCAAAACTAGATGGTTGGACAGCATGACCCAGAACTTGTTGTGATGGGAATAAGAGGATAGAAGAGTAAGGCGATGGACAGATTGAAGTGGAGAAGCGATGTCCAAGAAGCCAAAACCCACCCAGGGTTGTAGAGTCAGAAAAGAAAAAGAATGTCCTGTTTTCAACTCACAGTAATATGATCAGCCTTAGGAAAATATGTATTATTGTAGATGGTGCATTCTTCCTTTCATATTTTTGATGAATGGTATGCTACATTAAAAAAACTCCGTGGTGCTACATCCCTGAAGGGACTTGGCCTACCACCCGATCGCTGCGTCATCTACCGTAGGCAGATGGCAGGATTGGGGGGCATGTGGTCAGCATGCCGACACCCATGGCCATTAATGGTGGTTTCCATGACTGGAGCCGCTACTTTTCTATTAAGTAGTTCCTCAATTTGAATCATGAGGCTGAGTGCACCCCTACCAGACCTCCCTACCTCAGAAAAATCCGAGGAGGTACTGGGGATCGAACCCAGGCCAACGGATCTGTAGTTAGCGATGCTAACCACAAGACCACGCCGGGGGTCGGTACGCAACATTACACCATGTGAAAAAATCAGATTACACTTAAGCTCACAGTGCTCAAAAAAGACATCAGTCAGAATTACCATTATGTTTTAATCCTCGTCAACTCAAAGCCAACGGGAGAAAAACTTATCTGCACTAGCTCACAACATTTAGGTCACAAAGTTTTTTATAAATTACTTCAAGGAACACAAACTGTCACAATGTAAAACAACAGGCTTTTCTGCTCATGCTCTCATTATGACAATAACAACATGGATTGACTATTGGCAGAATGTTGAGAAAGAGTTGGTTTGCCAATTCTCATAAGTGGGCAGCAAATTGCCAAGGCTTTAAAAGCACACTAGCGGACTATGGATTTAACAATGCCACTTGTGATCAAAAATTTAATTTAATTAATTAAATTTTGAAGATGTTTTAGTTTTGAATATGCATTCTTCTGTATGTTTGATTAACCTATTATTGAAAGAGTTATAAACTAAATTCGCATTTTCATTCATAAATACTTTAATTTTATCATGAATTGTATTAGTTTCTTTTGTCTGGTAACCAAAAGTTTCAAAATTTGTTTTACAATAATTAATAAATATTATTTAAGTATACGAAAACTTTATTCTCATTATCCTGAGGGTTTTACATAAAACCCAGAAGGGAGGACTCCGATGTGTGGCACTGTCTTGAGTCATATATCCACCACCCTCTGAAAGGCTCCAGCATGGGCCTGAGTAAAACCAAAAAACTCACTTTCCTGTATATGAGAGTTTATATTTTTACTTCATTATCTTTTAGTTATAATTAATTTTAGTGAAATGGTTTTCTGTTTTAATATGGAAGAACAGACAACAAATATGTTTTGAATTATGCAACATAGTTTATATTATACTTTCTAGAGAAAAATTTTCCTGGGTGGGAATTGAACATGATTTTCTTAGCATGTAGATATGTTAACTCTTGTAGTGAGGTCACTAGGAGTATAGGGGAATATTTGAAATGGGACTGGTATGTCCTTGGGAAGCCAAGTGACCTCACGAGCATACAAAACTGGACAACTGAGGTTTGATCCCACCCAGGTCAAATTATTTTCCTGTGCAGTGAGATTAAATTGAAAACGGCATTTTTTTTTATTGTTTGTAGGCCGTGATTCTTATGGGATCACCTTCAGATGAAGAATTCTGCAAAAAGATAGCAAAGCACTGCAAGGAGCTGGGTTTACCATGCAAACTGCGTGTCACATCTGCTCACAAGGGAACTGAAGAGACACTAAAAATCTTGGCACAGTATGAAGGTTCAGACTTAAAGGTGGTGTTCATCGCAGTAGCTGGGAGGAGCAATGGATTAGGGCCTGTTCTTTCAGGAAATGCATGTGTTCCAGTCATTAATTGTCCCCCTGTAAAACCAGAAAATATGTCGCAAGATATCTGGTCTTCACTGAATGTGCCTTCTGGGTTGGGGTGTACCACAGTAGTGTATCCTGAGTCAGCAGCTATTGCAGCAGCACAAATTCATGCTCTGCATGACCATGTCATCTGGTCTCGACTACGTGTCAAACAGCTCAACAGTTTCATCTCTCTAAAGGTTGCTGATAAAATGATTTGCGAAGTGCAAAATTAACAGTTGATGAAAGTATCAAAGCTTCACTGCCAATCAGTTATACTTTTTGTAGGCAATATGTTGATTTTTTTGGAACTCCTTCAGAATAACATAGCCAGCTAACATTGAAGTATGCTCTACCATTACAGAGCAACCGTATCCCTCCGAGCCGCAGAGAATAAAAGAGGAATGACTGGCGCAGTGGTAAAATTTCCCACTGCAAAAGATATTCAATATGGGACACACTAAACACCGCGCTATTCAATATGTTGCTGCTAAACTAATATAACTGTCCCTAACCTAACATTACCTGTCACTAACCTAGAATTTATCTGTCATTATTTACCTTAATGTAGAAGCTTTTGGTAAAATCGCATTGTAGGGGGGCCCACTTTGAAAACCAACTTTCTTCTCATAAAACACCTAATATCACACGTATTTTGTTATAGATAGTTGTCTGGAGAGGAGATGTTGCCTTGACGAATGATTTGGTCCAACCCACCCGCCCTAAATGTTACACTTTCTTTTATAACACGATCTAGCCAAAAATTCCATGAATTCCACCATATTTTGATCTCCAGTAAGGTGAAGAAACTCGTGATTGGACGTTAGAAGAGTGACGTCACACCAGCTGAACACGGAATCAGGTTCACCAACACAATGAACCTCGCGGGAGATACAAGGTGCGGCAACATAACTTCCTTTTTTGAAATGCGCGCTATTCAGGCTATAGGGGTCGTTGCGGGGCGGAAGTGGTATCGTTTAACTGGCGTGGTTCTAAAGTTTTGTTCCCTTCCATGTCAGTCGCCATCATGCGTTGGAACAGTGAGGAGCGTGCCTTTGCCGTGGAGGCCTACTTTTCAAACGGATGTTCTGTGGACGCAACCTAGCGCGCCTTCTGAAATCGCTTTAATGTAGCCCCGTTGGGCCCTGTCCCGGACCGGAAATCAATTGTTACATGGGTCACTACGTATAGGAAAAATGCGAGTGTGACAAGACGAAGAACTGGAGTCCTTCGGCCCATCAGATCACCTGAGAACATTGGGGCAGTGAGAGCTTCAATCTTGCGATCCCCACGGCGTTCTGCGCGCAAACATGCATCCAATATGTGAACATGTTGAAGGAATTTTTTCTTCCACAACTTGATGAATTGGACCTAGGGGGCATTTGGTTCCAACAGAACGTAGCAACGGCTCACACTTCAAAGGCATCGATGGCTGTTTTGAGGAAATCGTTCCCGGAGCGCCTCAACTGGACTGCCCACTCCCCAGATTTGACCCCGTGCGATTTTTTTGTGTGGTTATTTGAAATCGCACGTTTATGTCAACCGTCCAAGGACCCTACAACATCCGGGCAGAAATTGCTAACATACCCGCTGCTATGCTGGTAAGGGTCATGACAAATGCCAGAAATGGGCTTATTCAGTGTAAGGACACCTACCTTATATGATTTTTAAAACTGTGTAAAACAAAACTTTAGATATGTACCTACATTATAAAAATAAAATAATAAATTCTGTTTCCTAAAATGGGTTTTATTGCGTTTTGAAAAAAGGAAGTTATGTTGCCGCACCCTGTACTATGTGGCACATTAATTATGAAACGGGAGAATTCAGAATACCCTACTAAATTAATATCACTGTTCATAACCTAACAGAACATGTCACTAATACTAATATCACCGTTCCTAACCTAACTGCCACTAAACTAGAATTTCTGCAGAATTCGGAATGTCCTACTAAATTAATATCACTGTTCATAACCTAACAGAACCTGTCACTAATTAGTAACACCATTCCTAGCCTAACTGACACTAAACTAGAATTTCTGGAGAATTCAGAATGCCCTACTAAATTAATATCACTGTTCATAACCTAACAGAACCTGTCACTAATGATATCGGATAAGCAATGTACAAGAAGCGTCATGTTGGTCAAGTTGCCTTGCTGAGAGACAAAACATATCACCCGTCCGTTGAAACCTGCGAACATCGCAAGATGGGCCCCCTACATTGCGACTTTGCCAAGCTTATTTACCCTTCCACACCTTTTGTAAAACATTGTTACATGGTACAAAACGAACATCATGCTATTCAGAATACTACTGCTAAACTAATATAACTGTTCCTAACCTAACATAACCTATCACTGACCTACAATTTACTTGCCACTACTTTTTTTAATGTAGAAGCTTTTTTAGCTTTCCACACCTTTCATAAAACACTTCAGTTTATTTTCTTAAGATAACTTTTACTAATACTGATTTTATTCATCATCCTATCGTATTATGGGCGTGTTATTTCGTATGGGATTATGTGTCATGTTTATCCACAGGGTTCAATCTGCATGTAGTCATGTTTGTAATATTAGCGACATTGAGGGTGGCCCTCTGAGATGGCGGTCATGTTATTCTGAAGTTTAGCGTTTATTTTTATTTACAAGATTGTGTTAAATATGCATCTCGTAAAATGAAGGTTCTATTGTAAGAAATGCTTGTGCTCCAGTCATATGCAGGTTTAGGTTGCCACCTTTTGGTAAGACTGAGGAAGGACACTTATCGAATATATGCAGATCGCAGATCGCAGATCTTCATACCCAAATCTGTACATGGAACAATTTAATAATAATAGATAGATGGCAGTGTAACAAAATAAATATATTCATTACAAAGCAAAACTGAATAAGCTATGTAACAGTAGCACTAACATTAGAAAAGAAAAGATTTGGGGGGGGGGAGAACTACACAAATTCATGACTAGAAGCTGTATTTCTTGTTTGATTTGGCAGTTTCTAATAGTACTTCGTTCTGTTTCACTCCAATAGTCTTTGCAGGTCTATAACATTTGTAGAAATTATGATTTCACTCTTTATGAGGTCAGCTGAGTACCTGTTTCTGGATTTTGTCCATTTTAGATTCATGTTAGAGAACACACTTTCCACAAAGGCATTGCTACCAGGAGTGCTTAGAACAAAGCAAATGAGCTTATAGAGATTGGGAATGTGTTCTTTGCCAGTCTCCTGAATAATTTTCTTCCATTTCATACTCTGTACAGTTCACTTTAGTAGCATTTATTATATCTGAACTAGAATTCCTCATATAACTCATCCAAATTAACATCAGATTCTACATTAAGTGCCTTCACAGATGTTTGAAAGATAGTGGACTCTTTTAAGATTCAGGGCGGAATTCTGGAATAAGCCGTCAACTCCTCCTAAAAACCTCCTTAGTCAAGGAGGTAAAATGAAGACACCTTCCTCTAATGCAAAACCAAATTCTCGATTCTTCCTTATATCCTCCTCAATGAAGGACAGCATACTAGGCTTCCTTCAATTGCCATCTGCATGGAAAACAAATGTTCCCATGTGTTGGATTGTAGATTAATTCGCGGGTGCACGGGCAAAGAGAGTTAAGTCCACCATCCTCAAAAATTGAGATATGTCCATAGAGTTATAGATAAAAATGTTCTCTACATTTGTGTTTAGTCCAGTAAGTCATATTCAAAATTGTACGGTAGTTAAGGATGTGTGCCTCATGGGTTTATCCACCTCTAAAGCGATGTTGGGAGGGTAAAGCATGTTAAGTCACTCTAATTCTCAGTAACTAGAAAGTGGACTTAACTCTCTTTGCCTGCACACCTGCGAATTGCTGTTGTATGGTTACTATTTATTGTATTGAAATTGATGACAATTAAATTAAAGTAATGAATTTTACTTCAGTCTCTCAGATTAATAATAATTACTGACCTGTTAATAAATAACAACATGAAGCTCCAGAGAATATCCGTAGGTTGGTAGTTACTAGTAGAGATGGGAACCTGTTACTTTTTTTGGAACAGTTACGTTGCTGTTACAGTTACACGAAAGTAACTGTTATTTATAACCGTTACCTGTTACTTTTTTTTTATATTACGTAGTTAATCGCCAGATCACTTCCCACTTGTAGGGGAATGCCCTTTTATCTCCCCCCCCCCCCCCCCCGGTTAGGGCTCTAGGTAGGGACCCCGAAATAAAATAACAGTTGTAAATTTAAGCTTTCAATTACTTGTAGGGATGAGCATCGATAGTTAAAATGTCGAGGTTAAAATCGGAGATAACCATCGATATGATGATAATATCGACCTGAAAACATCGATATGACGATGATATCGACCTGAAATCATCGATGTATTTAGACAAAAAAAATGTATATTTAAAAAAATGCCATGGTATCAGAAAATTAGGCAAAATTCACAAACCAACAGAAATATTTCCATGAAAACTATCGTAAAAAAAATCATTCTTTTGGGAAATTAAGCTCCTGTAAATTAAATTATATCGTAGAACCAAGGTAGCCTATTAATTTCTTTTGTTACAAAAACATCGATGTCGGGGACAAACATCGATGCAGCAAAAGCATCAGTTGTTTTCCTTGGATGTAAAAAAACATCGATTATCAACATGAAAATAAACTGTTTGGAATTTTCCTGTGGTTTACAGCCTAAAGATATAAGTGTACCAAATTTCAAGTTTCTAGCTCATCTGGAAGTGGGCAAACATTAATGTCAGTGAGCGAGCCCTTTTTCAGGGGTTTTTGGGCTAAAACTTAAAAAAATACTTTTTTTGGAATTTTTCTATGGTTTACAGCCTAAAAGCTATATGTGTACCAAATTTCAAGTTTCTAGCTCTTCTGGATGTGGGCAAACATTAATGTCAGTGAGCGAGCCCTTTTTCGGGAGTTTTCAGAGCTAAAAATTTAAAAAAAAATACATTTTGGAATTTTCCTGTGGTTTTATAGCCTAATAGATTTATGTGTACCAAAATTCAAGTTTCTAGCTCATCTCGAAGTGAGCAAATATTAATGTCAGTGAGCGAGCTCTTTTTCGGGGGTTTTAGGGCTAAAAATTAAAAAAAAAAACTTTCTGGAATTCTCCTGTGGTTTACAGCCTAAAAGCTATATGTGTGCCAAATTTAAAGTTTCTAGCTCATCCGGAAGTGGGCAAACATTAATGTCAGTGAGCGAGCCCCTTTTCTGGGGTTATAGGGCTAAAATTAAAAAAAATTACTTTTTTGAAATTTTCCTCTGGTTTACAGCCTAAAAGCTATATGTGTGCCAAATTTCAAGTTTCTAGCTCATCTGGAAGTGAGCAAACATCAATGTCAATGAGTGAGTGAGTCAGCCGTGTGGCTTTATATTATAGGGATTTTATTAGTAGTAGTAAAATTATAAATATTATTTCGAATAATTTACTACAGTTATTGAATTCATATTTCATGCTATATATCCATATTCTAAGTTTAAATTATCCAATAAAGGCAATATCGTATTTTAATACATTTTTAAGTGGTATGAAAAGCTTATAATTACGATAATTACATGTTTTTTTAAATTTATTTTTTGTTTTTTTATTATTTTTTATTATTATGTTTTTATTTTACTTTTTCAAATATTGTAAATAACAGATGTAACAGAACAAGGCCAAAGTCACGGATAAAACACTTGTAGCAGAAATATTAGAAGTAACTGTAACGGGTCAAAGTAACTGTAACTGGTCAGAGTAACTGTAACGGGTGAGAGTAACTGTCACTGCCGCTGTCACTGTAACCGCCGCTGTCACTGTCACTGTAACTGGCGAGAATAACTGTCACTGTCAGAGTAACTGTAACAGGTGAGAGTAATTGTAACGGGTCAGAGTTACTGTAACGGGTGAGAATAATGGTAACGGGTGTAACTCTCGTCACGTTACGACCAGTTACATTCGCTCGACACTGACATATTTCTCAACACAACTAAAAAAATATATATATATAAAAAAATAATAATAATAATAATAATAAATAAGTAAATAAATAAAATAAAAACCAAAACCAAAAATAAAAGTATTTAAATAAATCCTGAGAAAAAGGAGAGCTGCTGAGAAATTTGGAAAAACCATACAGAATTCCTGGGATCGATACCATGTCATGACTTTCGAAAAATTCTTTTATATCTCTGCGTTTCATGCCTCCCTAAGTACGAAACCACGACCTGTTCAATTTTTTTTTTTTGTATATATATATATATATATATATATATATATATATATATCTGTACATGCTAACGGCCGTAATTTTGAAGATATTTGAACCAAATTTTATTATGTTATTTCTAGGCCCAATAGTTCGGACAAGTTCGTTAATGAGCAAAATTGGCCCAAGGGGAGGGGGGTTGAAATTTTGAAATATTTATATCTCGGCCCCTATGAAGTATATAGAGAAACTTTGTTTGAATAAATTAGAGTACTTCCTATGGAGCTCACAGTGACACCAACGATTCGGGGGTTTTGGGGGTAAGAGTGGGGGTGGGGGTGGAAATTCGAAATTTTTGAAACCACGTCTTGTGGGGTATCGTTGAAAAGCTCTTGATGAGTACTCTGCAAATGAATAACTAGTTTCTCGATAGCTCTCATATAAAGCGAGATTTGAATGTTTGAAAATGTGCACTTTCCTCTTGTTTGCAGTTATTATTGTGGGTTTGTTGTGTTTTCCCCCCTTTTTTAACAAAAATACCGGGGGAGAACCCCGGACCCCCATTTTTGGGATATTCCATACCCCCAATAATAGCAAACTTTCGTCTGTGTCGGCCCCTCCTTTCAATATTTTCTGACTCCGCCTTTGGTTGAGACGAAATAAGATATCCTAGGAGGAGCTTTGGTAACCGTTACTTTTGATTTTTTGTAACAGGTCGTTACCGTTACATACATGTAACAGTTACAAGAAATATTCTCCATCTCTAGTTACTAGTGCCTTTCCTATTGTGTATGGCTGCATCGAGTTATGTAATCACTCGAAGTTCGAGCATATTATGCTACAGATTAATGAAATAATACAGTAACGTAACATAAGAAAACTGGCTGGACTCCAAAATAAAGCCTATGTCGAAATAAGTGATATCCCTATTCTATTAGCTACTGACAAGATTCTGTGGTACCTGCTATAGAGGCATCATCTTGTAACATGTCCTTGGTCTCGGAGTAACATGCCCGCCTCATGTTCATAATCCAACCGAAAGCAACATTTTTGTTATTTCTGTGAAATTGTGCCAATCACTATTTTGTGCGCTATTTTATCAATGTGCCTGGACAATTATTATATTTTTGTAAAGAAATCCGGAATTCAGTCTCTTTCGTTGACTTGCGCAATTTCTTACATTGACCTGCAACGTCAGTCCTAAAGAATACTAACATAAACCTATAAATGTTATTTCACAAACAGAAACTTGATATAAAATTATTACATTGCGTTAAAATTGCATAGGCTTATACTCAGTACAAAACTGCATACTGCTAGGTGGAACTATCCTCTTTTTATTGGCATGCTGTACTATTTTATTGAGATTCTTGGTTAAGTAGATCTCAGAACATAAAGGCTGTTAGGTCTGCAATATGACAAAAGTATTCAGTGTTTTTATAATATTGCAGCTGTTCCTGTTACCAGAACTCTTTATTAAGTGCCAGAATGGTACTTTATGAGATGTGTGATGGACTGGAAAATGTTTGTCCATCTGTATACGCAATAACTCAAATACGCTTTATTGGATTTTCATGAAACTTAGTATGCACATTTATAATGTCCATGGGAAGAAGCCTATTGATTTTGGACAAAATTGGTTGACCAGTACCAGAATGACTAATTAAAGGTCTCATGCTTTTTAAATGGGAAATCATCACTATACTAAAAAGCCGCGTTGCTAATCACTGAGAGCTTTGACTATAATGCAGTCAGATGTTTGTAAATTTATTATATCACGTCTCGCTTTAGATGTGAGGCATTTGTTGAATTTCTTTCTGTTGTTATCCCAGTTATTTCTTCACATATGCTTATCAAAATAAATAAATAAAACCGTATAAATAAAATATTTAAAACACATCTAGCAGTTGAATAATTAAAAGGAGCTGCTGTTGATATAATATTGTGCATACTATTGAAATGTACGACTACCGATATCTACATTCTATTTTAATGTTAGTATTTTTCAGTTTAAAAGATCCTGTGCAAGCAATAGACCTAATGTAATTCCTGACAGATTGACTTCAGATTGAATTAGTTCATTCATAACCTATCTGGCTGCTTTAAACCTGAAACAAACGTGTCAGCAAATCGTAGTCCTACACATACATCATTAATATTATTGCCAGTGCATTTTGTGAAATGTTGATATATTTTAAGAATTTCTTACGACTACAAATTAATGCTAAGAATCAAACTTCAGATCTATTACAAAAAAAATCTGACGTGAAAGTCACATAACTTCCTCTGCCCAAATAAAAGTTTGCAGCATTTACGCTAATTATGCTATAAATATCTTATAGCCCCTTCTTTGAATGTTGCGACTAAAAACGCAGGCTATGGGGAAAAAAAAAAGTGACTGCAAACGTTTATTGAACTTTCCGCTGTTAAGAATAATTTCCGAAATTTATCAAATATTCCCCTCAGATATTTCTTTACTGTAAGCAGGGCCAACAGTACATTTTTCTCACTTCACGTGCTTATATAGAATAAAATGCCTTAAATGTCCGCGTATTGAGTTGTTCACCAGGCAAGTTGGTAGGTTACAACCACCCTTCAGAGAATGTTTTTGAAATGGTATAAGCAATCCATGTACAAAATTTAAAGGAAATTGTTAGAGCCGTTTATGAGAAAATAGCAAAAAACAAAATATTCTTCATGTAAAGTCCCCTTAAATATAAGAGAAGGTTGTCGCCAATCTTCACAGCCTCAGAAGGTACCTAACCCAAATACAAAATTTTGTTTTCGTACGATTTACAAGAAGCCGTATTGCAAAAAGCACGTATTCACAGTGGGTTGCTTATAACTACCCTTCAGAGAATTTGTTCGAAAAAATGTTTCAAATAAAAGTTTTAGCTCTTGGTACAAGCAATCCATGCGCAAAATTTAAAGAAAATCGTTAGAGCCGTTTTCGAGAAAATCGCGAAAAACGAAAATTTCTTCATGTAAAGTCCCCTTAAAAATAAGGGAAATTTGTCGTCAATCTTCGAATCACATCTTCAGAAGGTACCTGACCCAAATACGAAATTTTGTTTTCATACGATTCTCCGTTTCGGAGCTAGCCTGTTCACAAACTTCCACACAGACAGACAGACACACACACAGACATGTTTCCAAAAATAGTATTTTTGGATTCAGGGGGCCTTGAAACGTGTATATATGCTAAAAACTCAACTTCGAATTTTGGGTTCAAAAAAAAAAAAATCAAGCTGATTCTTACTTGTAGTAATACTTCCTCTACCTATGGTACGGGCAGAGGAAGTAATAACTTCTGTTCTGCATAGGCGTATCATAATACACTGATTAAACAAAAGCATTACATATTAGTTTACTCATTTTATTATTATTAGTGTACTATAGAGCTCTGGGCTTTTTTAGTTTTTCCTTCTGCCACTTGAGCGCGCTGCTCTCCACATTCAGGTATTGTCAACTTCCGGTTTCCTCATTCTTGTGTGTTTTCAATATGAGTTCGGGACGGTTCGCCAATTTTACAGTGAAGGAGTTCAAAAGGATGTTGTCCGAAGATGGTGCAACAAATATTTCATAGTTAACAAAGCAAGAGTTGATTGCAAGGTGAGAAATCAAAGCTACCTGTCTTCTGAAACGTTCGCCAACTGTTCTAACATGGTGCAATATGCCTGCGGTCTCGAATATTTTTGTATACTGTTGCACGATTTATTTTCATGTTTTTTTACAAATATGCATGAACTTTTTCGTATCATAACTTATTGAACACACAGTCTAATACACGGCGCTGTTTGTTTTGGTTGCAGGTTGCTCAGGCGAGAGAAAAATCCGGATAGGAACTTTGCCTTATTCGAAGTTGAGGTTATAGAATCAGAAAGTACCCACGACTTTCCTTCGACAAATTTCTTCAACATAAATTAATTCAAGAAAGAACGGTTTAAACTTTTTGACGAAACTCCATAACCACTTGGTTCGAAAAGCGTAGGGCAGGCAGCAGTATGAAAGCTGGCCGGACTCTAGCAATTAGAAAATTCATCAAGTTCAAGTTAGTGAATAAGAAACATTATGCACAAGTACAGGCACAAATGTTACTGATATTCACAGGTGTGACTTTGTTATTTGGACTAAGAAGGGCATCATTATTCAACACATAAAATGTAACAAAGCATTTTCTGAGGGGCTACTTCATAAATTAAATGTTTATTATCAAACAGTATTTTAGCCTCTTCTGCAAAATACCAATAAAAATTATTAGTTGTACAGTTGCTATTGTCTTTTGATTTGTATTAAATAAAAATAGCTGAACCACCATACTTTTTATGACTACGACAAAAATAAGAGGCTACTTTAAAATTTTGAGTATTTGACAAATTTATATATTCTGGGCTCAGTCAGTGTTCCGCCATCCCAATTACCTCCAAATTATTGTCTGATGAGATAATACATAACATATCTGATTTACCTAGAAAACCTTGAATGAAAAGAAACATGACATTTACAAAATTAGTGTTATAATTAACTATAGGCCTATTATGATTACATTTTTCTTTATCAGGAGCTCAGGATCTCCTTAAATGTTAAAAATCATAACAACAATGTTGTAAATTTTCTGGGTTTTAAGGTTGACTCCAGGTTGAACTGGCATAGTCATATGGATAATATAGCTAACAAAGTGAGTAGAGGAATTTATATGCTGAGAAAATTAAGATCCTGCGTTAGTCTTGATGTTTTGAAACTGGTGTATTTTGCACATGTTCACAGCCACCTATCATATGGGACTTTGTTATGGGGGAATCAAACTTACAGTTTAAAATTGTTCAGATTGCAAAAAAGGGCAATTAGGTTGATGTGTGGCTTACCATTAAATGGTCACTGTAGAAATAGTTTTAGGAATATTCAAATTATGACTCTGCCAGGGCTATTTGTTTTTCAGTGCTTATTGTATATAAAAGAAAATTATAATTGTCATCTAGAACATGGTATGTGTCATAACTATAACACAAGAGGTAAACACAATATAGTCACAACTCATTGTAATTATGTTAAAACTCAAAACAGTTTCAAAAATGTATCGATTAGGATGTTCAATTCTCTACCTAACAACATGAGAAGGCTGCCAATCCAGAGTTTCAAATTGGCCATTAAAAAGTTTATATTAAATAATCCTATGTACAGTGTTAATGAATTTTATGATTTTATTAGTGACGAATCTTAAGCTGATGAAGTGGTGATGTATGTTGGAATGTTTTATATTTCATTTATAATACTATATATAACCTGTATGGACATTTGTAATGCTCCTGATGAACTCAGGAGTTTGATGCAAATAAAGATTTGATTTGATTTGATTTGATTATCAGGTTTTGATCTACTTGTTACAAGAGTTTCTATTACATGCATACAACAAATCTGGACATTTTCAGATACATTTACGCTTTTAAATACCAACGGTGAATAAATGTATTATTATTATTATTACTATTATTATTATTATTATCCTTAGGCCCACATTCTACTCTATCAAGCCCGGACCCATGTGTTCCTAAAAATTTGTATGTAGTCTGTTTTTACTCAATTACAATACAGAATGACCATTTTATCGGTTACGGGAGAAATTTCGATTGACATTGACATTCTTAAATGTCAAAATAAATGACCAAATAAATAGGCAACAAAAATTACACTGAAAAGATGAAATACTAATTTAACATGGAAATGAAACTTGATTATGAGCCTAAACGAGGTTAAGTTGGTCAGGTATACTTATTATTTCATAGGCTTATATATTTTTCTCAACATCTACTATATCAAAAATATCTTAATTACTCTAAAAAAACATGAAATACTCGCCAAAACTGCTCGAAGGGACATTAAAATCATCTTCTGTGAAGTGACAGCTGCAAACACGAGAGTACTGGGAAGGTGTTTTTCCATGGCGTAATTTTACCATCCATTCTTGAAAAACAGTCCTTTCTTTTGGAAAACTAAGTCCTAAATTTTTGTTTGAAACGGCTGAACAGCCGAAAACATAGCAGTTAATAGGCATGATTACTTCCAAAACAAGACACAAGCACAGAACTCTATTGTAAACACAGGCCTTTGAGATAACCGGAAGTGGATAATACCTCATTCTCGGCGGCCATCTTAAAAACGCAGAGCTCTATAGTTATTCTTAATGGAATTGTTATCATTGTTAGGTCTATTGTTATTATTTCTGATTTCTATATTGATTTACATTATTATTATTATTATTATTATGTTCCTCTTTGTTTTATCATGCATGCTATGACATAAGTACATAAGTAATGAGATCAAACATACTTGCAGTTAAACAGTTGGCTTCCAAAAATTATATTTTTATTCCTTACCTCTTTAAGGTAATGATTTCTGTTAGTTTGACGGTACTTTGTACTTTTGTTTTGTATAGGTATGTAAGAGTTATGTTTATAATTTATGTATTGTATATCCACAATTCAAATTATTATATTATTATTATCCTTAGATTGTATTCATTCATAACTTTATATTATATACCACTCTTAAATTTTTAAACAAATAGCTACTAATGAACTACATACAGTACTCTACCCTTTTCCAAAGATGGTTAATTATGTTGCTTATTGTTCGTGCAAGCAACATGTATAGTGGTGTTTTCTGTTCAAATGACCGCTTCATTTTTCCCGTGCCTGAATCAGAATTCTAACCAGTTTTATTATATGATGCAATAGCGACAGGTGCAGATTTCATGCCTCGTGCATGGCCCTCGGCGTCGCTTCAGTTCACTTCTTAGCCAGCATTCACATCGTTCAGATGTGTGCAATCACATTATCCATTTCCGGTTTTTCCTAGTCATGGTGCTACACATAGAATCGATGCTCTAGTAACCCGAATTTTGTACAAAACTACAATTATCAACCATAATACCCATACTGAAGCCTCAGAAAACTGCAGAAGATATCCAAAACTACAGACCAATATCGCTAACAAACATTCTTGCAAAAATTATGGAAAGAATGATCTGTGCTAGGCTAAAGTGGTTCCTAGAAACCCAGAACTTAATTACACCAGCTCAAGCTGGTTTCAGAACCTACCAATCCACGAGTCAACAAACAGCCAAAGTAAGCCAAGAAATAAAAGACGAATTGGACAAGAAGAAATCCGTCCTTGCAGTATTCATAGATTTCAAATCTGCCTATGACTCAGTATGGCGAACCATGCTAATCCATAAAATGACAAAAATGGGCATAAATAACAACATGCTCAAATGGTTTTACAACTTTCTAACCCAAAGACTATACACTACTAGATATGGAAATGCAACATCCAAATATAAGTTATCAAAGAAAGGCCTTCCCCAAGGATCAGTGTCTAGCACAACCCTATTTAATCTAATGATCAATGACCTTCCAGCTAAACTGAATCAAGCACCACATATTAAAACAGCCCTATATGCAGATGACTTGGTTATTTGGACCTCAACAAATAACAATAACCATGGACAACTTTCTAACCAAATGAATTATGCACTGCACAAATTAGATGAATGGTGCCAAGAAAATGACATGCAGATCAATGTTGACAAAACAAAATATCAAATCTTTACTCTAAGTCATATATGGGCAACGCCCGGCCCGCGGGCCGGATGTGGCCCGCCCCGATACTTGATCCGGCCCGCGGAACATTTTAATATCACACTCGAAAAAGCAAATATTTTCGGTTCTCTTTGAAGTCAAAATTTGAAAATTTTGAACACCTTGCCGAAGAAAAGTACCCACAGCTGAGAGCATTTGCAAGAAAAATGATTTGTGCAATTGGAAGTACTTATAAATTTGCTCAGTTCTTTTCCATGATGGAAACTAATAAATCAAAGTATCGACCCAGACTTACAGATGAAAATCTGGAAAACACTCTGTGCTTGTGTATTAGAGGGACTGATGCCAACAATGATTACCGTATCTTGTTTCTCAAATTCAAGCTCAAGATTCTCATTAACTTCTGCTGATTGTAAGTAAATACCTAATCAGTCCGATATGGTTCTCATTCATGTAACTTTAGCATTATACTTTATAAATATAAAAAAAACGCACTATGATTATTTTTCACAACTATTTATTATCTCCGGCCCGCGACTTCATAAATATCGTAAAAGTTTAGCCCGCATCTTTCCAAAGGTTGCCCATACCTGCTCTAAGTCATCACCTACCGGTAATAAACATTAAGCTACAGAACAAAAACATATCTCAAACTGAAAGTTCAAAATACCTAGGAATAACCTTCGACCAAAAACTAACATGGAAACATCATGTAACAGAAGTCACAGAAAAGGCAAGCAAGAGACTCTCAGTCCTAAAACGACTTGCTCGATGTAAATGGGGAAGCTCTAGATCAGTACTAAATACTACTTATAAAACTCACATCAAACCTGTCCTTCAATATGGATGTGAAACCATTGTTACAGCAACCAAATCAAACCTGGATAGAATTGAGAGAGTGCAAAACCAAGCACTAAGAATTATAACAGGTGCAGTCCCATCCACCCCTATCAAAGTTCTACAAGCCTTCACAGAAAACCCTTCATTCCAATCTGACAGAGAAAGGAAGAGTCTCCTCCTGTATGAAAAAGTAAAAAGAATACCAAACATTGAATATTGGAGAAATTACACAGAAACACCACGAAATCTCAAGACACAAGAAGGCTTTATACAGAAAGTTAAACAGCTACAAACAGTATACAACATACAGCTGGAAAAACCAGAAAAACTGCTTGTCCCACCGAATCCCCTCAACAAAATTACAGTTAACTACAACGTAGACTTAACAGAAAACGTCAGGAAACAAGATACTGATCGCAACTGGCAAAAACAAATTGCACTAGAAACCATTCATACTAGATACCCAGAAAAAGAATGGTTACACATTTATACTGATGAGTCATTAATGAGTAATAATAACACAGCAGGAGCAGGAATATTTAGCAGTCTATTTAACCCTAGGCACAAACTCTACACATTTCGACGGAGAATTGGAAGCCATTAACTTAGCCCTAAAACAACTTTTCTACAACTATACTGCCTTCAAGAATGCTGTTATCCTCATTGATTCAAAATCAGCCATACAAGCAATAGCAGCCAACAACCCTACAAGCATACGTGTATCTGAAATTCACACCTACAGAACTTGCAGAAGAAAATAGTACTACAATGGATCCCCTCACACTGCGACATACAAGGCAACGAACAAGCAGATTTCCTAGCGAAGAAAGGCACTAAGATCCAACAGTCTAGAAAGCAAACAATGCCATTCCATTCCGCAAAGATACTCATTAATAAATCCATCAAACAGAACATAAAGAAAGAAATATATGAAGAAAGTGAAAATAAAAAATGGAAACCTCTAGTCACACAGACAAACCTGGTACCAGACAGCCCCAGAATGAATGCAGTAGCACTCTTCAGACTGTATACAGGACACGACTGTTTGGCAGCACACCTTCACAAACTCAATATCTACACTTCTCCAAAATGTGTTATCAAGTTTCGTTTTACACTCGTAATTGCTCTTCAGTTATTGCAACAGCATTTCATTCATTTCAAATAACATATCCATGTGTTACGTTCTGTTAAGCTTGAGTGCCATTGTGTAATCCATTGTTCACAGTGCACCAAGTGCAAATTACACTTAATATTGATATTACAGTTAGTTCACATAAATCAACTTACTATATCAACAATTTCAATATATAATTTAATATCCGATGTAATTACAGATATTTTCAGCCACGTGCTATGTTTCCCGCCATTTCTGCATAGTGTATATTTCAGTTTATTATTCACTTTATTCATTGTTTTCAAGCATATATTTCATTTATTTCTATTAGTGCATCGTGTGATGATAAAGTTGCATTGATTTTATGACATGTTTGAGTTGCATTGTTTTTTATGACATGTTATGAATTGCATTTCAGATAAGATTCATGGATCCCTGTATTCCAGTGCCTTATATGTAGCCTACACTAGCTCTCCCATTTTTCTATAAGTCGTAGATCAGGTCCACTGGTCGGGAAAATCCGGGAAAAGTCAATGAATTTGTTAAAATATCCGGGAAAATTCGAAAAGTTGTGGCTCACATAAAACAGGTGAAAATGAATACAAGCTTCCAAAAAATCTCAGCTGCTCTTGAATATAAACTTCTCCTGCCATAAATTGCTTTCTTCTTATCTTTAGCAGAAAATTTACAACCATTTCTACAACCCCTTTCCTACATGGTGACCTGCTGAAAATTGTAAACAGGCATAATCCATGTCAATTCAGGCAGGGGCTTATTTTCATAGTCTCAGATGTTAATGAATTTATATATGTTAAAATTCAGGACAAAGTAAGAAACCCATTTTCTTTGTTTTGCCCAAAGAAATTCCTGGGCCGAGATATAGGCCACCAAAGATGGCATCTCAGATGCCATTTCTCGAGTGTGATTTTCGGAAAAACTTTAAAGTGCTCTATTTTTGGAACGGTTTAGGATATTTTGTTGTTTATTTTTTTTTTTTTTTTTAAAGATAATGTTCTGCTTCAAATGATATCCTAAGTTTGGAAATGCATGTACAGGGTGTTTTGTTTTAGCCTTCTGAATTTTTTGTGATAAATCTTTCTTTTTTTAAAAAAAAATTATTATTATTATTATTATTTTTTTTTTTTTTTTTTTTTTTTTTTTTTTTTTTTTTTTTTAACTGTTGATCAGTACCAAACAGTACTACATTCCTTGAAAAGGAGATCTTCCATTTTTCAGTTTAACAGGTTTAATAAACAATTGAAAATTTGCCATAAAGTAAGAAGTGTATGGAAAGTGTTGTGAAAGACGACATTCTAAAGAAGACTAGTCTTCAAGACATCGACCTCAACAAAATTGAAAATTTAAGAGCCCAAGATGTTGACCTTGGTTATGGCACAAGGTCTGCATTAAGAAAGTGTCATGGACTTTGATTTAGATGCGTTAATGTTTCGAAGGGAGTGCAGAGACTGTCTGAAATGTGTTGTTGACAAGCTGATGAATAAGTCACCTTTGAAGTACCCCTTAACACAGGGTTTGTCTTTTATGAGTCCAGACAAAATCGTCTTCACTCCAGAAGAGGCTGTTTCACAGATGGTATCGACAATGGATATTTTGATTCAGTCGAGTTTGATTACTCCCTCTATTGCTCAGAATGCAGATCATGAGTAGGCCTATATATAGGGATCTTATTTCGAAGGAAACTACAGCAGTTGAGTTAAAATCTTACTCTAAAACACATGGTTTGATTTTGGATGAAAACGCTTGATAGTTATGACACTCCTAGTTTAAGGAAAGGAAAGTAGTTTGTTTATTCATTCCAGTTTCACATGGAAATGCTTCAGAGAAACGTGGCTTCTCTGTGAACAGTGACATTTTGGTGGAAAATCTGAAAGAAGAATCCATAGTTGCTCATCGCCTGGTATATGATGCAGTTGCTCAAGGAGGAGGTTCAGAGCATCTTTCCATCAATAAGGCATAATTCTCTACGAGAAATGCCAATGCGAGATACAAAGAAGCTCTTTAAAGTAATAAGTTGGAACATACAGAAGAAGACAAGGTGAAAGCAGAAAAAAGGAAAGCAAATTTTCTGGCCACAGAACTAGAAGAGAAGAAAAGAAAATATTCTTACAGTCCGATAAAGCTGCAGCTGCTCTAAATGAACAAATTAAGTTGCTGAAGAAAAAATAAGTGGGATCAAAAAAGCTTCTAGACAATAATAGGCCTATATGAAGGTATATTTAATTTATTTTACTGTTCCTTACTTTTGTATCTGTTATAGCCTAAATAATTATTGTTTGCAAATACTTTCATTACTAAAAGTTTTTCTTATTTAAAGTATGTATAATCCTATAATTTTTCTTGCACAGTTATTAGAAAGTGCTTCATAATCATATTTTGGTCGGGAATTTCTGAAATGATAACGAAAATCAGGGAATAAGTCGGGAATTTCTTCAGCATTACTTGGTGGACACCCTGTAGATGGTCCTCCAACCCTAGTTTCGAGAGGCTAGATTCATTATTATTTTTAACCTGATTTTCACCTAGTGACCCGATCATTGTTCCTCTCAAACCGGATCATAACCTAACACTTATTTAATAGGTATTCTGCCTACCACGGGCTGGTATTTCGAAATTCAGGGCTTTTTTGTCCATAATAATAAATGTAAGATGTTTATGTCAGGTTTATAGTCATATTATACAGTGGCATGTAATTTTATAATGAATTATAATACAATTTAATATTAAATGTATCAAATGCCTAAAGTGTTAATAATATGTTAAATGTGACGATGCTGGAAACTTTTCCTGTAAAAGTCTATAAGCAAATAAAGCATTATCATTATCATAACATTCCATCCGGTTATCTCAGGAAAAATTTGGCTTCTGCTTCACTCATATAATTGCACCGTGCGAGGTGAATTTTATTCCTGCTTTACCCTCACATCCTGCGGATTTCGGGGTGTACTTTCCTTGCCCTGTTTAAATTTTTATAGTTTCTCCCATTATCCTACTGACAATTTCTCTGATAGCCTCCTCTGTTGTACAGGAAACTTCCCTGGTCACCTCCACCAATCGTTCCGGTAATCTCCACAGGGTGAAAAACTCGGCTTATTCTCCACTACAGAATTATGGGACTTACTCTGTTTACCCGCGAAAATTCTTTGGGTATCTACATTTCTAGGTATACGCCTGTTAGCCCTTGTATCGCAATAGCTTTACGGATTGCCTCTTGGAAAGATTCTGGAAACTGGATTCTGGTCAGTCTCAGTCTCAGTCCGCTCAAAAATGTATCTATCAGCTTCTTGTTTCAGGATTCTATTTATCCCCGCATTGTTACTTAACCCATACATACCGGCATTTATTTTGCACAGTTTGTCCGCGAAACCCTCTATACTTTCTCCCTGGTACATCCTTAAAGTCGACAATAATTCCCTATTATGTCTGGTAGTAGTTTTACTTCTATACCTTTCCAGCAATCCAGCCGTAAGGTCTTCATAGCTACTTGCATCAACACATGCATTGTTCGTCATAGAAAAATCCCATGCTTCATCAATGAGTTTCAATTTAAATATTTTCATTTTTTCTTCTTCCGTCCAGTTCGAAATGCAAGCTGCTTCTTCAACCTTTGCACACAAAAAAATGCAAATATTCTCTTGGGGACCTCCTTCCAGTTTGAAATGCAAGATGCTTCTTCAACCTTTGCAAAAAAAATGCAAATATTCTCTTGGGGGGCCTCCTACATAGCAACTAGGTACGTTGTTTACTATATCAAAATCATACTCAGGGGTGTTAACTAGCTTACTTAGACGAGCATTTTCCTATTTCTATGCTTCTCTCCTTCGCTCTAATTGATCCACCCTTACCAATAAGGCGTCCATCGCTTCTTGCAAGTTAACCTGTGCCATGGTTATTTACCTACCCGCACCAAACTAAGGGAAAATATATCTTTGTTACCTGGAAGCAGTTGATAGCAGCTCCGTACTTAGTAGCGTTATTCAATGATGAGCCACACTTCACTTAACTTCATTTTTTGTACCCAATTCTTCCAGTATGCACACAACAAAATTTAATGAGAAGAAAAAACTAATATCAGAATAAAATATAAAAGACAGAAAGAAAAACTAAATTCGGTCACTTGTGGAGTTCATGACTTCATCACCACAATTCCACTTGTTTCTTCGTCATTGCAGCATGGCGGAAGCCCGTCGCGGTAGATACCCCTTCCCTCAGAAATCACGGTTGTCACATCCCACTTCTGACACCATCTGTGGAGTGCCCCCCAGCACTCCCGGGTTGATCTACGCAGCGTTGGGTTTCCCTCAGCCTTCATTCGCATGACGTGATGTTCTATTCTGCTGACGTTCGACGTACTTATGACTATCCTGTGGACCCCCTTGTTTAATCTCTCAGCATCCTCATGGTTATTAGGGTGCTAGTTCTAATAAATAAATACATCACTCTTTATCTATTCTACACCCGTTTATTTACTATTCCCGCTAGATAGATGAACATATACATATATACTAGGGCTGAAAATCGATTAAAATTTGTAATCGAGTTTGATTAATCGACAAACAGGTCGGTATTTTAAACGAAACCAAAGGGTACATTTAATATTGTTTTACACGTTTAATAACTGCTACACTACAGATAATCAGAAGAAATCCTGAATTAATGAATACCATTATTGGTTAACTAGTGAAAAAATATATTCAAAACTTAGCCTACATTTCCGGTTACTTTTTCAGCCAAGACTTGAGACACACGAGTTTGTTGACATTTGAATGTTCAAGACACGATCATAGCTTGTTTACAATAATACCGGCAGCACTAAAATCTCTCTCACTCGGCACTGAGACAAGAGTTTGGTCACTTGACCCATTTCTCGAAAAATGTTTTTCAGAATTTGACTAAACCGATTAATCACAAAATGTAATTGATCGACGATTAAATATTTAATCGATTAATCAGTACAGCCCTAATATATACACACAACTTGGAAATACATAGATCTCGACTACATGGATGTAGTTCTCCGTGCTCCTCGTGCTAGCCACTTTCCAACACACATTAACATAATTCTCCCCGCTATTTTCCACGTCCGTGGAGTCTGACTCAGCATATCCATGCATTACAGGAAATATACCAGACTACAAGTGACCTTTAGAACAACGGCTGCCAACTAAAACCTTACAATAGGTCATTTACACATTCCAATCTGTAATCCCAACAATGGTGTAACCTGATGCTATGTGACATAAGAACATTCATGTTTCAGTGGAGGTAGAGAGGAGCTTTTCCATGTAGGAATCATTACTTTCAGATAACAGATAATCGTTTTTATTTGAGAATCTCTGCCAAGTTTTCATAGTTCATTTTAATTCAGGTTTATTGTAAACAAAATAGCAGTTTGTCTTGTAGCAATAAAGAATTATTTTTATTTCTTTTTAAACGGCACATATTTGCTAGGGGCAATTTTATGGGCATGCCAGTTCAGAAAGAATTTTTTTTCCGCTAAGGGTAGGATAAATTTACTTACTTCTTTAGTAATAAAATAAGTGTGTTTTATATTTTTAATTCACTGTCATGCATTAAATTGCTTTAGCAATTCATTACTTACAACAACAACAACAAAACTAAAAACTAATGATGGTAAATTTATTGGTCTTTTTTAACGTTGTCATTTTTTCATTATTTTAGGTCATAAATGCATTTTTAAACTATTTTATGGTCATTAAATGCCTTGCCCTATTGATTATACTGTTATTTTATGAGATTAAACATTGGATCCACCTTATCCGCTGTTGCTGCGTCACCTGCAGGGCAGCTTGACTCAAAGGCTCCGGACTCATAAAACAAG
This sequence comes from Ectobius pallidus, assembly GCA_964059195.1. Taxonomy (NCBI): domain Eukaryota; kingdom Metazoa; phylum Arthropoda; class Insecta; order Blattodea; family Ectobiidae; genus Ectobius; species Ectobius pallidus. The sequence goes on from CAXKWD010000003.1 coordinate 165,991,666, forward strand.
ATGCTCTGCTAAAAAAGTTAAGAAGTTTGAATTTGCAAAAAATTATATGACCAAACACAACTTTAAATCTGAAATATCAATGTTTAATAAATCATTCTTACCGTAAAATTCAGAATTAAACATCCTGGATGCCCAGGTAAATAAAAATCCCCTACAGCTCAGAAGATTTAATCAACATTAGCACAGTATAATATTATAATTTTATTTTGGAAATTGAGTGTTTGTCGGTTACAAACTTGTTGTGAACTTTTAATGCAAAAAGAAGCAAAAGTTCTGGATCTAAAGCCACATTGTGCCTGACAACAAATTCCTCAGTGTAAACGCTCACAAGAGATATTTGTGTAAGGAACATGTACGTGAGATAAGTATCCAGATAGAAGAATCACGGAAATGAGTTTGGGAATTGTATGGAGTATTTGTGTCTGCAACAAATTCCTCAGTGTGAAAGTAGCATAAGGAACACAAACTTTTTGACTATAGAAGTGATGTCATGTGATGAGACCAGCAATATGGTCATAGACTGGAATCAGAGTTTCTTGGTTCATGAGAATGCTCACATTTACACATTCCAATCTGTAATCCCAACAATGTTGTAACCTGCAGACTCGATGCTATGTGACATAAGAACAGTAAAAGTTCATAAAATGCAATCTAAGCTTCTTGGTTCATGGGAATTTCCATCAATGATATTACCTCCAGAAGTGACGTGACATAAGAACAGTAAGATGTCATAGAATATGATCCACGCTTCTCGGTTCATGAGAACACATTCCAATTTTTTTTATTTTGTTTACATTAAAGAATTTGACAAAGTGGCTTACAACTGAAGGGTGATGGCTAGTACATGTGTGAAATACAGTAAGTTTTAGTAATATTTTGTAGTTTAATACTGACAGAAACTAAGAAAGATAGTCTAGTAGTTAATTATTATTTTCCTCACAATATTTTACTGTTAGATTATCAATTTCAAAGACAAAAAGTTCAAATTCTGAAGCATTAACAAAATGTGACCAAGATCTTTTTTAGCAGTCACTCATCAATTAATGTGAAAAGTGACAGGTCTTCTTTTTCATGAGCTCCCCATAATTAGGCTCATAATAATGTTAAGAGAAATATGTAAGTTAGTTATGTCATCCATCAAATAACTCCTATTCTTATAGGCACAAACTTGGAGGGGACAAGGTACTTTCTGCCTCCCAATAATTAATTTCATCATATTAAGGCCTATGTATAACTACATACAAACCAATTCTTGCTCCTCCTAATAATATTTTCAAATCAGTACCTCTATCTATTCTTATACTTGATCTAAGCCATTGGTTATTCTGCATACAAACGTTATGGTGGCCCAGAGGAAATTCTTGGTAGGCCAGATCTGGCATTCAGGTTGCCTATTGAGAAGGCCTGCCATAGAATGTGATCCAAGCTTCTCAGTGTGAAAGAAACATATTTACATTCCAAATTGAAATATCAAACGATATTACCTGCAGAAGTGATGCTTTGTGCCATAAAAACAGTAAAACTTCCATAAATGTTTCTTGGTTCATGGGAAACGTATTAGCACACTCCGCACTGTAATTCCAAATGATATTACATGCAGAAATGATGGCACGTAACATAAAAACAGTAAGATCATAGAATGTGTTCCAAGCTTCTTAGTTTATGGGAATCGTTATATTTCCACATCTGGAACTATAATCCCATCAATCCAATACAATTTACAACCAACAACGATATTAACTAGTCACCTTCATAGGTTTCTAATTAGTTTTTGCTTTTAAGAAGTGGCTATAATCTTAAAAAAATATTTTTGTAAAAAGGAATTTCTCAGCTCTGATTGATCTTTTGTACAAATTAGCTGTTATTCTGTTTGAGTCTTTCTTATAAAGGGACCGACAGATTAATCTGACGATTTTGTAATGATTTTTCAATTTTTTTTATTTATTTATAAATTGTATCTGATAAAAAATGTTGACCACCATTTTGTAATCTTGCCTTGAAGTTTGCAGTCTCATGAACGTGTCATTTGGTATTGTTGCTATTTCACTGTGAATAGCTAATTTCAGATCATCTAGTGTATGAGGTTTTCTAACATACACTTTTGACTTGAGATAGCTCCAGAAGAAGTAATCACACATCGTCAGATCCAGGGTGCGAGTAGGCCAGGGAAGGTTACCATTTCTTGACACAACAGGTTCAGGGAACAATGTCACCCATCGACATCTTGCAGTGTGCAGTGTTAGAACCAAATGTTTGCACCATTAATTCCATGTCTGGCCTTAAGAAGTTATTCAGCATTTGCACATGAGCTAAATTAATGTAAACCATTAAAAAATAATGGGCCTATTTCTCTGAACTCTGCCACACCACTGTTACACGTTGACTATGCATTGGCTGTTCATGAAGCATGTGGAGATTATTTGGTGCCCGGCAGAACATTTCTAGAGGGATGGAATTGGTCCTCGTTGGACATCAGGATGATTGTGCCATCATTCAGAATGTTCAAAATAGACTGTGCACACTCTCTTCAGTTTTGGAGATAATGTTCCAGCAACTCCTGGAAGCTTACCATTTTGTATGGGTGGAAATGAAGATCCAAGTGCAGCATCTTCCGAACGCTATAGTCTGACGCTTCTACAGCAGTGGCATGTTGTGAGACAGAGTAACGTGGACTTCTGATAACTGACTGGGTCATTCCATGCCAAATCATCACAAAAAAGTGTAATTTCCAACCCGACCATCTCAGATTTACATGAAATTCGGTAAGAAGTTAAAATACATGAAGTTGTACACACACGCAAAATTTTACCCCTCAGTGATTTACGATATTCATACAGCAGGGTTGCAAACATGACAAAAATTGTAAAATTTTCCCTTGCATGCTCTGCAAAAATAAATCATAACTTTACTTCTAATTGAGGTAGAACCTTCATGTTGGTCTCATTTTGAAGCTAAAGATACATAGTTTTCATTAAAAATAGTTGCATTTCAAAATATTAATTTTTTCATTCCAAGGTCAAAAGGTGTAACCATCGACCTTGAGTATCTAAGAAACTGTATCTTTAATTTTATTGAAGAAAAGATATATTAGGCAGTTAAATGCATTCTATCTATGGTACAAATTTCATTTTGGAATGGCTTTGGGAACAGGAGAAAAAAATTTCCCTATAATAAAAAGCCACATGGCTGACTCACTCACTCACTCACTGACATTAATGTTTGCCCACTTTCAGATTAACTAGAAACTTGAAATTTGGTACACGTATAGCGTTTAGGCTGTAAACCATATACAAATTCCAAAAAGGTTATTTATTTTATTTTTAGCCCTAAAAACCCCCCGAAAAAGGGCTCGGCTCGGCTCACTGACATTAATGTTTGACCACTTCCAGATGAGCCAGAAACTTGAAATTTGATACACTTTTAGGCTTTTTAAATTTTAGGCTGTAAACCACAGGAAAATTCCAAAAAGTTAATTTTTTTATTATTTCTAGCCCTAAAAACTCCCGAAAAAGGACTCGGCTCTACTCACTGACATTAATGTTTACCCACTTCCAGATGAGCTAGAAACTTGAAATTTGGTACACGTATAGCATTTAGGCTGTAAACCACAGGAAAATTCCAAAAAAGTTTTGTTTTAAATTTGTAGCCCTAAAAACCCCCCCGAAAAGGGCTTGGGTCGGCTCACTGACATTAATGTTTGCCCACTTCCAGATGAGCTAGAAACTTGAAATTTGGTACACTTATAGCTTTTAGGCTGTAAACCACACGAAAATTCCAAAAGTTTATTTTTTTTAATTTTTAGCCCTAAAAACTCCCGAAAAAGGGCTCGGCTCGGCTCACTGACATTAATGTTTGTTCACTTCCAGATAAGCTAGAAACTTGAAATTTGGTACACATATAGCTTTCAGGCTGTAAACCACAGAAAAATTCAAAAAAGTTAATTTTTTTAATTTTTAGATATTTCACCCAATCGGTCAAGAGTTAGAGCTGCAGCTGCCGCGAGGCAGAAACCCACACAAATTAAAAAAAAAAAATTTGGAATTTCCCTATGGTTTACAGCCTAAACGCTATACGTGTACCAAATTTCAAGTTTCTAGCTCATCTGGAAGTGGGTGAACATTAATGTCAGTGAGCAGAGCCGAGCCTTTTCTCTGGAGTTTTTAGGGCTAAAAATAATTAAAATATTAACTTTTTGGAATTTTCCTGTGGTTTACAGCCTAAAATTTAAAAAGCCTAAAAGTGTATCAAATTTCAAGTTTCTGGCTCATCTGGAAGTGACCAAACATTAATGTCAGTGAGCCGAGCCGAGCGCTTTTCGGGGGGTTTTTAGGGCTAAAAATAAAAAAAATAACCTTTTTGGAATTTTTATGTGGTTTACAGCCTAAATGCTATACGTGTACCAAATTTCAAGTTTCTAGCTCATCTAAAATTGGGCAAAAATTAATGTCAGTGAGTGAGTGAGTGAGTGAGTCATCCATGTGACTTTATATTATAGGGAAATTTTTTTCTCCTGTTCCCAAAGCCATCCCAAAATGAAATTTGTACCATAGATAGAATGCATTTAACTGCCTAACATATCTTTTCTTCAATAAAATTAAATGTACAGTTTCTTAGATACTCAAGGTCAAAGGTTACACCTTTTGACCTTGGAATGAAAAAATTAATATTTTGAAATGCAACTATTTTTAATGAAAACTATGTACCTTTAGCTTCAAAATGAGACCAACATGAAGGTTCTACCTCAATTAGAAGTAAAGTTATGATTTATTTTTGCAGAGCATGCAAGGGAAAATTTTACAATTTTTGTCATGTTTGCAACCCTGCTGTATGAATATCGTAAATCACTGAGGGGTAAAATTTTGCGTGTGTGTACAACTTCATGTATTTTAACTTCTTACCGAATTTCATGTAAATCTGAGATGGTCGGGTTGGGAGCTGTGATGATTTGGCATGGAATGACCCGACTGATGTAAAGCTTGGACATGGGGTATGAACAGTATGTAGACAACCTGTGGGTTCCTTTTTCAGACACAAGCTTGTCTCTAAAAAATGTTTGACTCAAAGCAATAGTGTACACGACCATGATGATGGACACTGAATTCCCTACGAAACAATCTGGTTTCAACTACAGATTGACCATTCTTAAAATAGGTTTTTAACACAAACGCATGGTGACGCCCGTTCCACTGTTTTACTTTAACTGAAATATTTTTTTAAAAAGGTGTGATGGAACCCTTACAGTGAAGTATAACATTCGTGTAATAATGTGAATTCAGTAACACACAAAAGTGGAATACTTAAGTGTGTCAGTCAATTCACATTATTTCACAAATGAAATGGCATTGTTGGCCAAAGCGATACATCAGACAGTACATGCCCCGCTTCATCATGTGACAGGTACACACTATTCCAAAATCTTAAGATTAATCTGCAATCTGTGTAGTACAGAAATTATTAGATCAGCTCATGCAAGCATGTACAAGGATTATAGATGTAATTATTAGTTATTGTGAAGTATGATATTTGAATATAATGTTTTATAATAACACCATAAGCTGTGAAGATTTAGATTTTCATTCCAACCAATCACAATAGGTTAAGAATGCTCCAATGCCTACTCCAGTCATGAACCCTTTCACTGCTACATCTGTATATATGCATAACTGCTGGCTTGTTATTGACGCATAAATATGATTCACCACTTTGCACGCCTATAGAGGAAAGAAATTTGCCACGAAAGAGATTCAAAATCTGACAGCATATAGTGTCATCTGTTGTCTAATTCCTGACACAATTAGCTCTGTGTTCTCTGCCTTGCATTGCCGTCTGTAGCTAAACATTACAGGCGAAATATGTTATAACCCTGCTGTGTTGTGTTGACTTGCATACTACCCCAGGGTTGCATAAATCAATTTAAAGTTTCGGAAGAAACTGACAAATTATTTGCAATTTTTTATCCATTTATGATTACAGAAGAAGTTTGCAAATTAATTAAGCATCACCAGTTTGCACAGTGAATAATATGTCAGCAGTTAAAGGGTTAAGCTGGAGGTCTCTGTCCCTCTTACTTCCTCCCTCATGCATGAAAGTTGTCCTGCTTCTTCTGTGGAACTCAACGGAACAAGTAGTGACATTCTTGATGACAGTTGGCTGTGACATGTGTACAGGAATTTTTTCTTCATTGAAAGTGTGATCTCTGCAACTCACTTACTTAGCTCCTGCCAATCTGCTCCTTGTGTTCACATCACTGTAGAATGCTTATAATAGTTCTCAGTATTTGTACCTACCTTGCTCACAATAGCATCTATTATGATTTTTATTCCGTATGGTCATAGCAGTTTACGTCTCTTTCAATAGCTGACAGAATCAGTTTGATTGAAATTTTACGAGATACCATATTGTTCTGCATAGCACAACCAATAATTCACAAAAGTAAGCCTGAAAGTTTCACTCTAGGCAATACTGCATAATATACCAAAGCAAGGTTTACAAATACAAATACAAAAATGATTTTTAATGATTTGAATGACCTTCAAAAATTTGGATCTAGTGTAACATGTTAGCTAGGAGGCACAAGCTCCATCAAATTCACTATGTTTGGAGACTGGATTATAGATAAAATATCACAAGTAGTAATCCAAACTTCTAGTTTATCGAGTGTCGAGTTTGCAGGACTCTACTGTAGTGTAATAAAAGACTTACAAGAATCTAAAAATGTGTCAAGTTATTTAGGATTCATGGTTTAATTTTTTGCAAAAAAGAAAAAAAGCCATTTTTATGACCAAAATTTTACTCATATCCTCCCTTAATAATGTGGTGCCCAGTACCCATGCGACAGTCTCAGCTTTCTGGGTTGGTAATCTGGGTGATTTGCTTCTCAACAAGATTTTCAACTTCCACACTTGAAATTCCACTTGCAGTAGCCTCTAGCATTGTGGCTAATTCATCACTCTTCTTCTTTTCACTCTTTTTCTTATGCTCTAATAAAACAGGATCCTCATCAACTTCCATGGTGAGTTCATCTGATGAGCTATTGTGCAAATTCTTGTTCACAAACACAGTTTCTGGATCTGGTTCAAAGTTGTTGTTCTTGAGAAACACTCTAGACATGCGTAAAGCTCTCCGTGTCTTGCAAATATAACGCAGCTGATGCTCAGGGGTCCTGCTGAATACAGGATCTCCACCTGCAGGCGTTGGATCTTCTTCAAAGAATAATGCTGTCCCCACAATGTCTTGGTACTCGCCAGAAAATGTCTGGAAGAAGATTAACAACAAACAAATAATACTAATGATATGTGATACAAATGAATCTTAGTGCAGAAACAAAATAAATCATTTTTTGTGGTTTTCAAGGGAAAAACTGAATTATGATAAACATATTACAATGAATAAGCTCATGTTCAAAACACTTTTTTGAGAATCATTCTGTTAGTGTTTATCCACGAAGGTCTATTGCAGGTGAACAATTGTGTTAAATTATAATTTTGTGTTACAAACTCTGACTCTTATTTCACCCATTATAATTTTGTTTCCACTACTAGGATAGTTTTCAGAAGAAGGGGGAAAAAAACTGAAAAAAGTGTCTGTAAGAATTTACAGTAGTCCCTAAATCCGGACTTGATAGGACCAGACCCTATTTGGATTACTGAAAATCCAAATTCAATTAAATTTGCCTTAAAATGTATATATTGTACTGTAATACAAGTTTTAGATGAGTAAAATTATAAAAATAATTTTTTTTTTCATAAATATAATTTTTCCTACTACTTAATTTTAATTTTAATACTACTGTACACATGTAGACCTAAGTTTTTAACCTACGAACTGATGTACGACTAATTAAACAAAACATCTTTTTGATTAAAATTTAAAACTTATTTTCTAAATCCTGTCCAGATTAACTGCATGTCCAGACGAGCAGGGTCTGGATTAGCGGGACACAAAAAAAAAAAAAATATATATATATATATATAAACTTTAATTTTGAAACTTCTAACCATGAGTAATAAGAAGCTGTACAGTCAACTCTTAGTAATTTGAACACAAGGGGAATTAGAAAAAAATTGAATTACCCAAATTTTGAATTAATCAGACTGCAGCTTTTTAAATGAAAATGCTGTAAAAATGTAAAAAATATTAAGAACATTGTACGGGCTTGTAGGCCTTGGTCCAGTTGACATTTGTGTGCCAAACGTTTCGTCCGCAACTCACATAAATGTCAACTGGGCCATGGCCTACAAGCCCGAACAATGTTCTTAATATTGACTCCGGCCGTGAAAGCCTGCAGTGTTTTATAAAATGAAACAGTTTTTTTCTACAGTAAAATGCACTCAACGTCGGGAAATTTGCCACCATTCACATGTTCCCTATTTCCTTCATTTCTGCAGTCCAGGCCTCCATGATTTTGTCTTTATCTTTTATATACGAGGGTTGATCAATAAGTAATGCAACACATTTTTTTTTTATCGGCCAATTTTGGTTGAAAAAAAATTGGAATTTTGTTTGGGGCATCTTTAAAATATTAAAAACTTAAACCAACCCTGAACTGCCTTTGACTGAATATTAACCCACCCAAGAAAATATATTCATAAACCCCAAACAGCGGACAGAATTTCAAGAGCCAAAATGAGAATTCCAAATCCCCCGAAAGAATATTAAAAAACAAACATGAAACCAGAACAGAATTTTGACCTCCGAAAACAGGTGAGCACTGAATTTAAATTTACAGAACTGAAAACATGAATAAGAACATGAATAAGCTCACCTGGAAAACCAAATCTTTTCGGCAGCTGACGACCAGTTGGCCGATCAACCGTCGCAATCTCGGCATGTGATCAGGATCTCATCTCAGAGCGGGAGGCAGAAACAGAATGCTCTAAGCTTACGGGGAAACACCCCCTTAGCTAGATACAATCAGTGGCACTAGTCTCGCTGGAAAATAACTCCGCGTGTCATCTTTTCTAAGAGAGGAACTTGCGCGTGGGAAACAATTATGCAAATTACTGCACATTAGGCTCGTGAATCTTACTCATGGTTCATGACATAATATATGTGATATATCTGTAACATAGTAAACGTTGTACCAACTGAACTTTTTGGATAATTGTGTACGTGACCTTACAAAGGGGCGTTGCAAAGTTGCTCGAGAGAGAGAGAGAGAGAGAGAGAGAGAGCACCGCAGATAAGGACCATCTCAGGATTATCTTAGAAACTTAATTTTGCCATTTAGCCCCTTTGTAAGGTTAGGTACACAATTGTGTTATTTTGTGGTCTAGGAGGTCCTCATATCATACAAAAAAAAAAAAAAAGCACCTAAGTGCTCGCATTGGATCTCCACTTCGGAATCAGAGTAGGCCTACATGGCTACTACACATTCAGTTGGGCCATCGCCCATGCTAGTGGTTTCCCTCACAGATGTTGCCTCACTACACCTCCCTGGCCCTGGCTAGTGGTGTCCGCCACTAGTACTACTCTCTTTCACCTGCCCACTGCCTGGCCTATACCCTTGCCAAGACCCTCTACCAGATCTTGGGTGTGGTCCACCGTCGAATCCCAATCATGATCTGTCTTTAGGCCCTCACGACCATAATCTTGATTCCCTGTGGGCCTAACCCTGCTTCAGTTTCTCTTTTTTCCTGAAACAGTCACAACACTCTACCAATTTGCTGCATTCCTCCGCCTGACCTCCAGCCTTTTCCAGGCCCTGTCATTTTCCTGGTGTTTACTATCGTTGCGACTACAGATTTCTCGGCCATCTACTGGCCCACCGCCATTCCTTTGGCAACTGCTATTATTACATTCACAGGTCACTCTATTATCCATGTGGCCCCAGGCATCTACTGCCCCTTTGGATCGATCCATGGCAACACAACATCAGCATTTTGTTAGATCTTGACTATTTGCTGTAATATTTGTTTTGCATGCCTCATTACATGCTATTCACCCTGAGAATTATACTCACAGTATACAACTTACCTTGTATCCAACCTCCTACAGGTTTGGGAAACTCAGGTTGCAAGGGTCCCCTGCATACTCATTTCCCTCATGTCAGTTTCTCACCTGACAAGCTCTCACTCTTTAAACATTTTTCACATCTTGGAGTGTGCTTACACTCCCATGCTACATAGCCCTCCTTCTGGCCCTTGTAGCATACCACATTAACACAAAAAGGTGACCCTGCTTTTCCCGGTAGTGCTATTTCGAATCCCTGAACTTCTACTACCTCCCAGGTTGTCCTTACAGGGTGCTTCCTTTGGGTCATGCCATGCCAGATCATCCAGCCAAGCTATGCATTGTCCACCCCACCATCTCAGATTTGGATGAAATTCGGTACATGGTATCTTCAGACAAATATAAGAACCTGTGTATCTTTCATTTTTAGAATATTGGCTCTAGTTCAGTGGCGGTTTCTCCTATAGTGCTGCAGTGCTACAGCACACAGCTTCTTTTCTGCTCGTCGTATAATGTTATTTTCAAACGCAATACTATATTTTCTTTTACTTGGATTTTGAACTTGGCGCGTCCACGCGAGAAATCCTTAGCTGTTACGTTGGAGAATGGAAGTCGGTAATGTGAATATTATCTTTCCCGTATTCGTGAATGCATCTGTCAAGCAGCTCATCATTCCTAGGGTGTGACGTCATGCTTACGCTTGACGTTGTGACGTGTAAGCTGGTTTTAACGTGAGGAACGGGCTGCGGTGGAATTGTATTCACAAGATTTTGAGGTTTCCTTACGTCTCACTGGCGCGCTGTGATCTCGCTGACACAAAACGACACTTGCGACATCTGCTGGAATATAGATGGAACTGTAGTTCTGGTTTTAGCCACTAAAAGCATTATTCATTGAGCTGTTCCACTACTCGAGCTTAAATTTGGTAAGAACATTCTCCGAAATAACAAAGCTTCTCAGGATTATAATCACCAATCCTATGACCACAGCAGAACCAGAAAGATGCTTTTCTACCCTGAAGAGGATAAAGACATTCCTGAGGAATACCTTGTCACAAGAACAGCTCTTGCAATGTTTTCCATAGAGAAAAAGATAGTTGAAAACATGGGTGGATTCAACACGAAAGTCATCGATAACTTCTGTAGTAAGAAGGAACGTCGCATGGACTTCACTCTGAGACAGTATTTTATCAAGGTCCGGATTTTAATGAGATGTCATCTTTTTATTGATGCCGCATACACATTGCCAACTTGTAAATAAATCCTAATCATGGCCTCTAGATTACAGAAATGCGTTTTTGTTAGGTCATTTTTTATCATTTTATGCAATTTTATATTTTTAGGGCATTTATTTCAATTTTAGGTCATTATTTTGTCATTTTCGTGTCATTTGCTTCCTTATTTAGTCATTTTCATGTATTTACATTGAATGCATTAACTTTTTTTTTGTCGCTAGCGGCGGTGTCTTTGAAGTGTTGTTTGTTTATGGAAGAAGGAAAAATTCGGTGTTAATGTGTTGACATGTCTCAGCCGGAAGTGAGAATAAAAAAAACGCCAAAATTTTTTATTATATTACTATTGTTATTAGATTGACTTGGCACCAGAGTCTGCCACCTGCTTGGATCTGAGAGTGCAAAGTACTGTTTGCCCTCAATAAACAAAAATATAATCCGGTAGACCACAATAGGATGTGCCGAATTTTGACTCACCAGTGCCTCAGTGCCAGTATAAATTTCCGTGAGAAAAGAACATTCACAACATTACAGTTTTTACAATTATGCACAAACTAGTCTATAACTTTGTGTGAACAATAATATTTTTTATAAATAAAACGTCAGTTTTTAGGTCATTTTTTACAATTATTAAGTCATTTTCTTTAAAATTTAGGGTCATTTTATAGGTAATTTTTCAAACAATTTTAGGTCATCAGAATCTGGGCCCTGGTAATTATGTAAGTAAGCCTACTAATTTATTAAATATTTTAAGTTTGTTGTATGAAATGGTATTTGCAGCACACTCTCGTTTTGAGCCACGAGCCGCTACTGCTCTAGTTTGGAATTTATAACCTTTCAAAGTTTCACTCTGCTTGGTGGAATTTTTTCAATCCGCAACCAAAGCCAAGTGACACATCTTGCTTCAACTTGCATTTGTAATGACAGTTATTAATGTAGAATCGTGAAATTCACCAAACTTATTCAGAATTTCATGTAGATTTCAAAAATCACTTGCAAAATGGAATCAAATGCCCAGAAGAAGTGGAAAAAGTGAAATACAAAAAATTGTAAACATGAGTTCAGTAATCCTGTTATAACTTTTTTCTGTTAATCTTTACAAACTCAGGCTTGGTACCATTAGAAAGAGCACAAAAGTTGCTACAAAATGGCAGAATAAAATTTGTGGATATTTACCTTCCTTCTTTATCTCAGTTTACCTAAACCATGATGTTCCCTTTGTATATGAGGTTCAGAGAAGATTGAGCTTACTAATTCATGTATAATTCCCTAACGTTAATCAACTGGAATATATCACCGACGGTAGTGCAGCACAATACAAGAATTTTAAAAGTTTGGTCAACCTCTGCCATTACTTGGAAGATTTTGATTTAAAAGCTTCTTGGACCATGCAACAAGTCATGGTAAAACAGCTTGTGATGGTGTTGGAGGATGTGTTAAAATGACAGTATCTAGAGTGAGCTTGCAAAGACCGTATAAAGATCAAATTTTGAAAACTGAGCAGATGTTTCAATTTTGCAATAAACACTTCACTAAAATTAAATTTCAGCTGATCAAAGAAGATGACGTTCGTGCAGTGGAAGAAAAGCTTAACAAGTGTTTCTCAGAGTTCACGACTGTGCCTGGAACAAGGTCCTTGCACTATTTCATCCCACTATCTGAAACTATAATAGCAGCCAAGCGAATTAGCACTGATGAGAATTTTTCTTTAGAGTATTCTTTGTCTGAAAAAATGGAGAGCCTCAAAATTAAAAACAATTTGTATGTGTGTTCAGTTTATAATGACAAGTGTTATATTGGATTCGTGCTTAAAAAAAAAAGATGAAGATAATGATTAAGTTTATGCATCCTCACCGGCCAGCTAAATTATTTTACTGGCCAGAACATTGTAATTATGGCCAGGAAGATGCACTGAGTGCCATTAGTCAACATTCTTTGCACTGTAGATGTTCTGGAACTTGAGACTCAGGTTGGAAGGGTGTATTATAAACTGACATCCATGAGTGAGAGAAAAATTCATCAAAATGTTCAAAATGGAATCAGCATCTTCAAAGATTACATTGATAAAAAACTTAGAGTACTTCAGGTATGTAAAACATCAGGTACCGGTATTGTAAAAAAAAAATCAATTTTCATGAGCTCAGCTTGCATGCTTAACTTGACTACTGTAATTCTGTATTTCATTTTTTTGTTTATACAAACTTACGTACTGTAGGCCTATGTAAGTATGGTTAACAAAAATTCTATTATCAAAAAAATAGGGTTCTTATAAAGTATTTTAACAAAATTGTATTCCACCAAAACATTTTAGGTGGCGTGAGGGTGAGAAGGTAAATATCCACAAATTTTATTCCACCATTTTGTAGCAACTTTTTTGCTCTTTCTAATGGTACCAAGCCCGAGTTTGTAAAGATTAATATAAAAAAGTTATAACAGGATTACTGAACTCTCGTTTACAATTTTATGTAATTCACTTTTTCCACTTCTAACATAAATTGCACCTACTTCTGGGCATTTCATACTATTTTACAAGTGATATTTGAAATCTGCATGAAATTTTGAATAAGTATGGTGAATTTCACAATTCTACATTAATAGCTGTTATTAAAAATGCAAGTTGAAGCAAGATGTGTCACTTGGCTTTAGTTGTAAATTGAAAAAATTTAACTTAACAGAGTGAAACTTTGAAAGGCTATAAATTCCAAACTAGAGCCAATATTCCAAAAATAAAAAATACAGGTTCTTATATTTGTCTGAAGATACCATGTACCAAATTTCATCCAAATCTGAGATGGTGGGGTGGAGACCCCTGGATGATCTGACATTGATGAGCTTACTCCCATCTCAGCATCATGAAGGGGCTCTGGCCATTTTGAATTTTTCGACTAAGACTTGTTTCGTGCAGGATCTTGTACATGAGAGATTACAGACCGTAGTTAGAGCCAGAGATGAGAAGGCAATGTTCCCCAATGCGATAGAAATCATGCTAAAAGAGGAAAGTGCTATCTTATCGAGATAGTATAAGCAAACGTCCCTTCCACCCCTAAGGCTCCAAATGTAAAGGGGTCATTCCATGTCAGATCATCCAGGGGTCTCCACCAAATCCGTCAACATTGTACCAAATCTACTTCCCCAAGTAGCTACTCCTTCATTAGCATCTTGTATAAAAAAAAAACCCAACACAAACACGACACACAAAAAATCTATAGCCTTACGGGTGCTCATAAATAATGAATAAACCCAACAAAACATAACCACTTGTAATTAATGAATACAGGCAGCCAAAATAAATAAATAAATATTAATGGTGAGCCATTTATGGATGGCTCAGAGAAGAATAAAAAAACTTAAAAAATACATATATATTCGAGCAATATACTAAGGCAGACACGAACCTGGGTCTTCTGCATACAAAATCAGAATTTTGCAACAGAGCTATGACACATACATAGTTGAAACCGTTGTTCACTGATATGCGAATATGTTCTTGGATCTCACTGGTTCTGTCCTCACTATGCTGATTTTAGTCTTATGTATCAGGTGCTCAGTTGAACAGAACTTAAACAAATTCACTTATTTGAAAAACCTGTTATCGTGCAGGATTTAAACCTATAAAAATCTTTAACAAATTTGGCATCTGAACTAATATTGAGTTCCAGCTGTTTAATGTTCCTTTTTTATGGTGTTTTATACAGTTAATGCAACTTCTACTTGTTCTGAAACCATTCTTTCTTCTGGTTTCTAAGACCTTTAAAATAAGCTGTATGCCATTAAATTCTGATAGAGTATGTTTTTTCCATATTAGTTGTAAATACCGTCATGCAATGGGAATCAACAAAAATCATACTGTCAGGATACAACAATATATTTATGCGTAAGTTTAGAAGTGGAGACTATTCTCAAAAAATAAATACCTGATTGCCAATTTGCATGAGAGGATTTTTCTCATCTAGACCAATCATCTTGAAGAAGACAGGATCACGGTCCAGCAAATCCCTTTCTGGTATACTATCAAACTCAACATGCACTAGAATCTCCTCCTCTTCTTCTTCTTCCTCCTCCTCCTCATTTCTGAAACCCACAATAGCTTTCAATTATAAAAGATATGGGAGAATTTGAAAATTAATAATGAAATAGTTTGCTTTATTATTTGCCTGTGGCGTGTGTGCTATTGAATGTGTTAGGTTTCAGATGATTGGCAGCAACAAAGGAAAAAAGATGGGCTCGATTTGGTCCTGCATTCTTCATTGCTGGTTTGACTCGTTCTTTTCGGCTGTTTGTATTTAATATCTAATGTTTTTTTATTTTCTTGCCAGTGCTGAGATCACAATTAAGCTGGGTTAGTTAGTAGTATTGTATTTTGGTAAATGTTAGAATTCATTGTGGTTTAGGTTTTGTAGTTATCTTGTATCTGTCTGTGGCATGCATGCCAGCTTGTTGTAGGAAGTACTGTAGTTAATTAAGGTCCCCTTGTAATTTTTTAGTATTTTTTTTCTTGTCAGTGCTGTGATCACAAAGAAGCTGGGTTAGTTAGTAGTATTGTATTTTGGTAAATGTTAGAATTAATTGTAGTTGAGATCTGTGTAGTTATCTTGTCTATCTGTCTGTGAAATGCATGCCAGCTTCTTGTTGTTGTTGTATGTAATTGAATCGTCCAGAGCTAAAAGGGGTTTTGTCAGTTTTTACAACTTTTCAGGAGAAAGAAAAAACATTATAATTTTAAGTAAAACTGTTGTACAAATTTGAGACACATTATTTTCCATAGAGTACTGATAGATACTTCATATTATATGATTGTAAAATATTTAAACTTGATTAGTTGTTAATAAATCAATATTTTATAAAATTGACAAAATCCCTTTTTCCTCCGAACTTTGTTATAAATCATTTTTTAGGCCTGGTATTTAATAAACATACCCAGAAAACAGTAATACTACTTTTACATATGTAAACAATGAATAAAAAACAGCATAGTAAGACAAATTGAAAAGAAAATTAAATACAATATGTTACATTCACTGCCCATTGCTGTCCGTAACAGTGTCATGAGTAGGCCATTTCAAAATTTCATTATAAAAACAATGAGCATCAGGTTCTACATATTTCACTAACTTTCGAATGTCCTGGATCTTTTTAGCATTGATAGGAACTTTTCCTTCGCAGTATGCTTTCTCTTGGGGCATCGTGCAAAGACTTGTCAACTGAGGCTTTCCAAGATTGAATGTGTGCTTTACTGGAGAATTAATGAAAAAAGCAGTTTGAACTACCCCTGGCCTATGACTGAAATATCTGAACTCTTTGAAGGAAGCTGGAGTGAAAGCTTGCTTTTTATTTCTTTCAAGCTGCGAACTTTCAACTGAATTATTAGTTTTTTTGAAGAATTTAGGCCACCAGTCATCAAAATTCAAAATATCATCTTGTTCTACGACATGAACTTCGACATGTTTTTTACTATTGGCAATAAGCTCTACATACTCTCTGGGCGTGTACACTCTGTCAATCTTGTTAATTTTTTTCTTAAAAATGCCGAAATTCCTGTCACAAGGCAGAAAAGAGTGTCCGCGTTCAGGAAATCGGTGTGTTAAGGTGTGGAACCTTCCTGTAGTTGTTAATGCCAAGCAGAACCTAACCATGGTGTGGTTTTTGTTCTGTCCAGGACAGCCGTCAGAAAATAAGTTCAGATCTTTGACACTCTGTGGAATGTAGTGCTGCACATAGTGGTACAGGAAGGAACAAACATCATTAGCACCCTTTTTGCCTTGTCCTTCATGATATAAGTACACTACAGACTTCCCACTTCGTAGATCATGCACGTTGAAAACATTTACCCACAGCTGACGTAGGTAAAATATCTCTTGCACTGGAATGTTCGGGAGTGGAAGATTTTGCATAAAATCAAATGCTATGGCCCCTACAGCTTCACTTTGACTATCTGCACTGTGGTCCTTTAGGGACTTATAGAATTTTCTACTTCTGCGTAAATGTACCTCCAATTCAGCTTTTGCTACACGTTGTGCATTTTCATTTATGTGGGGGCTTTTCAGTTTGGCATTCAGTTCTTCGCACATTGAACAAGTGTCTATCTGTGGCCTTCCAAATCTATAGTTGTAATTTTGGCGGAAATATTCCCTGTAGTAATCATATTTTACTGTAGAATCGGGATACTTGGTACTGTAGAGATCATACATTGATTTTACAGTAAGGCGAGCATCTAAATAATATACTTCTTTGCCAGCATAATGAGAAGACTTAAGAGGGAAGGACTTAATATGATTGTCTATGGATTTCTGAATTACATCAGAAACTTTATTTACAGCAGGCGTCATACCACGTCTATCCTTGGGCATTTCTCCCTGAACTAGGGTGCGACTTATATTGTACACTCTCTTCTTACCAACAGCATGCATGCTAAGAAAGGCTTTCAGACAGACACTCTTCTTTTGAGAACCGCACATTATGAAATAATTAAAACTTGAACTATGCTGTGTTTGTTCCTCTCCCTCTGATTTCCTGGACCTGCGCTGTTTTACAGGAACTGCTTCTATGAAACCTCGTAAATAAATATCTTGTGCATTTTTATTTGGTAGATCAAGAAACTTTGTTAGGACCATGTTTCTTTCATCTTCATTTACGCCCTCAAAACATTTCTTCTTACACCTACAAATTAAAATACGAAAATCAGTACTCCCATTCAGTAGTACCCATGCCTATTAACATAATGAGAATAGCACAAGTTACTTAATACCAAATAAAAATGACTATATATAAAACTAGAATGCTATATCTGTTAGTTACTAACCTGCAATCATCTCCTACTTTCTTTTCACTAATATGTCGTCCCCCATGATTTACATATTCCAGACCTTTGACAATAGCGTTTTTAATAACATTTTTTTTATGAAGTGCTTCATTTCGCTTCCTTTTTGGAGACATATCTCACAAAATTTGTCACAAAATATAAACAACACCAGCCTTATACACTTACAGAACAAGCACTGTCATTGATGTGATAAAGCGCGCGAACTTGCAAGTGTGAGACAATAATGCAAGTCAGGTCTGCCACACTACGGCGAAGGCATGCGGCGCTAAAAGGAGTGTTGTCAGTGACAAAACTCTTTCTTCCTCCGTATGCGCTGATATGACTTCCGATTTCTAGCACAAAGAGTGGTCTGACAAAATTCTTTCTTCCACCGTTCGATGCGTCTCAGTTTAAAAACTAGTACAAGACAATAAAAAAAAAATCGCATTTTTTGACAAAACCCCTTTTAGCTCTGGACGATTCAATTAGATCCCCTTGTAATGGATGTTGGGGATGCTAGAAAGATTGCATGCATGCAAGTTAAGGATTGGATGTTTTGGTTAGTGCTTAAGTTTATAGATCCGATTCATATTCTTGCAGAATTATTATGCAGGATTTGGTAGTGTCGGAATGCCATGTCCAGCAATGGATGTCAGGACGCCATCTTAGTTATTTTGCAACCATGTTTTTCTAAATCTTTTTGTCTGGCTTTGCTTGTGGATTGCAGCCTAGTCGTTTGTTCCCCCCTCCCTCCAGATTTAGTTTCTCTTCTGGCTTCTTGTTATTTGAGGGTACCCACTCTGCTGGGTGTGATATTTGGTTTTAGAAACTTGAAAAACTGCCAAATTTGATGTTGTTTTGCTTTGTAAAATCTATAGAATCAACATATAAGCACCTTATATTTGTACAAAGATTATAAATTTAAGTACAGTGAAACCTGGCTGTAATGGAATTTCAAGGAAATTTCATTATAGGCATGTTTCTAGTGAATAAAGGTTACCTAAAGAAATAACAATAATTAGGCCTATTTAGATTATGATGACATGCTGGCCTCTCTTTCTTATAAACCACACTATGTAGAGTAAAATCCTTGCTTTTGCATTCCCAAACATTTTTGTTGATCTCAATCTCAATCACTCTTAGTTGTCATTTTTCCACCTAACCACTGGTTCCATGATTACAATTTTTTCTCCAAAATGTCATAAACTTGTGTCTTGCCAACTTTAAATTTTGCCACGATCTGTCTAAGCATCAAATTATCTTTTTCACTGGCTTCAATAACTTTTATTTTTGTATTAAAATACATCTTATATACCGTTGAGCTTGATCAATAAAATAAAATAGACTTGATACAGCAACTCAATAATGTTTTATTTTAATATCTCCCTAGGTCTTTCAGCATATTTCCGCACCATCTTCACACACATGATAAGATAAGATAAGATAAGATACTTTATTGTCATAAACGCTTACAGTTGGTTGAGCATTGCTCAAGTAAACAGATGACTCGTCAGATTAGAATATATAATACTAGAAAAGAAAAGGAAATGTATAAACACAAGAAAAGAAAAGCAAATGTATAACACTAGAGAAGAAAAAGGAAATGTATAATACTAGAAAAGAAAAGAAAAGGAAATTCAATAGTGGACAAAATATAAATATTTGTAGACTACTTTGCAGTCCGTAATTACAAATTGTTTGATAGTGACATCATCCTCAGGGTACACTACACTACCAGTTGTAAGTTGTCTGCCATGTATTCGGCAACTGAGTAGTATGCCTTATCTAAGAGTAGGGTCTTCACTTTCTTATTAAATAATTTTAATTCTGTAATGTCCCTGATCATGTCAGGCAGTTTGTTATAGGCCTTAATACCAGCATACAGTGGACTTTTTTCATATAATTTCAGTCTGTGCATGGGAGGTTTTATTTTATTTTTTGTTCTGGTTTCGTGACAGTGCTGGTTTTGTGATTTATATATATCATAAAAATTTGCATGTATGTACTTGTTAAGTTCATATAGGTATTGTGACGGTTGAGTTAATATCTTTAATTTTTTGAATAAAGTTCAACATGATTCTTTTGGATCTACCTGTGTTATTATGCGGATTATTTTTTTCTGAGCTTTAAAAATTGTTTCCCATCCTGTCGCGCCTCCCCACAGAATAATACCGTATGACATTACGGAATGGAAATAACTAAAATATGCAAGTTTTCTAGTCTCAAGGTTAGTAATTTGCGATAAGCAGCGCATGTTGAAACAGGCACTATTTAATTTTTTTCTGATATAGTGTATGTGGTCATCCCATTTTAATTGGTTATTTACGTAGACACCTAAAATTTTTGCAGTGTGTGTGTGGTTTACTGTGTTGTTTGGAGGGTTGTTTTCATGTCCTTTACCTTGAGTGCTGAATTGCATGATGGATGTTTTTGTAGTATTTAGTTTTAGTCCGTTGTTGGTAAACCATTTCTTTAATGTAGTTAGAGTTTCCGTTGTGTTGAGTGACAATTTATCCTCGCTTTTCTCTTTTAGTAAGACTGACGTATCGTCTGCATACATTATTATTTTATCTTTCACGCAGTTTGGCAGATCATTAGTGTATATTATGTAGAGAAGAGGTCCTAGGACACTACCTTGCGGGACTCCAGTTTTTATTTGGTTCCAGTTTGACTGCACGGTACCTGCT
Source organism: Ectobius pallidus (assembly GCA_964059195.1). Lineage (NCBI taxonomy): Eukaryota > Metazoa > Arthropoda > Insecta > Blattodea > Ectobiidae > Ectobius > Ectobius pallidus. The sequence continues at coordinate 166,012,334 of CAXKWD010000003.1, forward strand.
GGATTATTTAAGATTACTTTCTGTTTACGATTTGTGAGATAGTTTTCAAACCAGCGAAGAGCAATGTTCCTTATACCATAAAATTCAAGTTTTTTTAGCAGTATGTCATGACTAACGCAGTCAAAAGCTTTTGAGTTGTCACAGATTAAAGCGGCTGTGTAATTTTTTTCATCTATCATATGAGAAGCCTCATTGATGAGGTTAGTAAGAGCGGATGTGGTTGACCTGTTTGCTCTAAAACCATGTTGGGAAGCATGGAGTTTGCCGAAGTGTTCTAGATATGAGACAAGCTGGTGATGTATAATCTTTTCAAATACGATGGAGAGAGTAGGAAGAATAGATATTGGTCTATAGTTTTTAAATTCATCATTTCCACCTTTATGGATTGGTGTAACTGTGGCGTACTTCATTCTTTCAGGAAAGATACCCGTAGACAGTGATTGATTAATTATATGGTAAACGGCTCACTTATTTCATGTTTTATTTCTTTAATGATGAATGTAGGTAATTCATCCCAACCCTTGGAAGTTTTACCTTTTAGGTTTGTTATTACTTTTGTAATTTCATCAGGGGAGACTCTAGCAAAGTTAAACAGAGGTGTTAGCATGAGGCAGTTGTTTTTATAAAGTTCAGTCATAGAGCCAAGAATTGTTGGAGGTTCTTCTCTGATTTTATTCCCAATATTAATGAAATAATTATTTAATGATTCAATTGTTTTGTTATCAACTGTATCTAAATTACGAAGGTTAGTGCTGTCACTTACTCCTAGTTCCCCCTTTATTATTCTCCATGTTGCCTTGTTTTTGTGTTCAGCATTCCTAATATAGTTTTCAATGGCCTTTTGTTTAGCTTTTTTAATAATGCGTTTATATATTTTTGAGTATGCTTTGTAATATTGAATGAAGTTAGGATCCTTGGTAGTCTGGTAGATTGTATGTAGAATTCTTTTCCTTGCGCTGGATATTTTTATGCCTTTTGAGCACCAGTCTAATGAATACTTTTTAAGGAAACGTGAGGCTGTGATTTTTGGAAAGCATTCATTAAAGCAGTTTAGAAGTTCCCTAAGAAAAATGTTGTAGTTTGTGTCTACAGAGTTTGAGGGGTTGAACAACCAGTCTGTTTTGCTTAGTTTATTTTTAAATTTTGAGATATTTTCCGAGTTGTAAACTCGCCTGCACCCTTTCCTATTTTGTTGATTCTTATGTGGTTTTTCCGGCAGTCTAGCGAGGACTGCCTTATGATCAGAAAAGCCTGTTTCCTGAACTAAGTACTCCTCCTGTCCATATACCTTATTGGTTAATATGTGATCTATACATGATCTTGAAGTACTTGTAACTCTTGTTGGCTGAGTATGTATGAATTTAAACCCGTGAGTCTGCACTATGTTAATGTACGTATTTATCATGTTGTTGTTAGTGTGATTTGTGTCTGAAGTGTTATTTGTTATATTGTCTTCCAAGTCTGTGATTAAGTTTGTCTTATAGAGGTCAATATTACTGTCCATTGTTATTATGATTTTCTTTTTTTGGTCGTATTGTAATTTATTCATCAACAGTTCTAGATTTTTAAGGAATGGCTTAAGAGTGTAGTAGTAGGGTACCCTGTATATTGAGATCACTATCATGTTTTGATTCTTAATTTCAATGGCTGATAGTTCAAAGTAGTTATCTTCACTTAAGGTTTTTAAATCATTTCTAGGTTTTGAGACTGCAAGAATGTGATCCCGCACTAGAATGCATGAACCACCATGTGCTGACTCTCTTCTACTGTAATGATCTGCTAGGGAGAAACCTTTGAGTTTGTTTAATGCATTTGTTTCATCATGCTTTAGCCAATGAACAGACACACAACGAAGAGGCCACAGGAGGTGATACAGCCAAGGACGATTTAGTGATAGTGTTTTATAAAGCTTTTAGAAATTCTGATTTTACAAATGTGACAAAATGTAAGACAATGCAATTTTGGTTTTAATTATGAACTATATGAACTAAATTTACGCAGATTCAAGAAACAAATTTGGAAAATTTATACAGCCTAGTGTGTGATTCATTTGCATTGTCCTAGTGTTTTGCTTTTCATTTTCGCTGCTCATGTGTATCGTTTATCTCAAAAATTTTTACTATGTTTAATATGTTTATTTTGCTCTTTGTTTGTATTATGTACTGTTTGCCTTGTTGGCGTGTATGTTTGTGTGTATGGGTATGCATTGTATGTAGTGACTTTTCTATAAATTTTTAGTTTGTAGTTCCAGTATTCATTATACCTAGTATTTCCTGTCACTGTGCTGAACTGTGCCCAAGCATGAGCTTTTGTTCATTCAGGCACCAGTAATTGTATTGTGTTTTACGCAGGTGGAATAAATATATAAATGAATTAATGGGGTATCCAAACCAGCAAAAGATGCCCTGAAGATGGTAGAAATATGCCGAAAGGCCTAGGCAAATATTAAAATAAAACACTGTTGAGTTGCTGGTATCAAGTCTATTTTATTTTATTTTCATATTAAGTTCTAAAATAACATGTTTTCTGTGTCCCATTATTGTAACACACGATTACAAGAGCCTAACACCTTTCTAAAGAATTGAATGACAGTACAGTAACAGAATCCTAATATAGTTGCTGTACATAGAGCACTAATTGTTTAGCAGCTATAGTGACCTACTTTACAACCTTGACAGGAAGATTTCCCAGAATTCCCTGCCTCTTTCTATAGTATACAGTTACACGCGACAAGTGTGACAAAAAAAAATTCCTGAGCAGGCCAGTGGTAATTCAAGGATGTCCACTGTGACTGTTGTCACTGTAATTCAGAACACAGAACTTTGTCCAAGTAATTCAGAACACATTTTCCTGTTTTACAGTACCTATATTTACTGGGTTCAAAACTAAATATTTTCCGTTAAAGCTGAAAAATAGTCTTCTGTTTCTGCATCAAACAGGTTCTGATAATTTATGGGAACAGGAAATTTTTCCAATAGGGACAGTATTCCGGTTCATAAAGGTTCCGTTGACAGCAGGTTTTACTGTAAAATTGTGAAAAAGTTGACACAAAATAAACCTAAAACGGTGCTGTGAACTGCTATTAAAATACAATTTCCTTGAGCTGGATGATTCTCTATTGTCAGGCCAAGAGTAAACATTGCATCATGTATTGAAACTCAATGCTGGAAACCTGACGGTGAAAAGGGTGGTCTTAATGCTCAGTCGCTATCAAGGTACAAACCTTCATATCGGTCCGGACTTCCTTCCTGTCTTTCCCTGTTGGGAGCTTTGCCCCCAGGTCCTACCAGGGACTGTGTCCCCGGACCCCCTTCCAGGCTTCCACCAGACTCCCTTCACCGAGAGCTTCGAGTGCAGTAATTATTATAAACAGTAAATGGGAGCAAGTAACCATATAACTTGTTGGAGAGCATGGCATATATAAAACTATTGTCAGCATTGGATATGACTGTTCGGGAAGAACCAATGAGGTGCAAGGTTGTTGACAGTCAATGGGAGTGTTGGTTTGGGGACAAAGCCCCCAACAAAAAGAAACAAGAACAGATTACAAAGCAGATACCAAGTTACCGTACTTAAATCACTTAAATCTTCCAGAAGGGGGGTCCAGGGGCAGAGCCTTCAGGTTTCCAGCATTGAGTTTTCTCTATGTGATGTCCACTCCCAGTCCAACAACATTTTGTGTCCACTTCTTCACAAGTTTATTTACATTTTAGAATTTTCATACAAATATAAGGTGCTTATTATGGAATCTGTAGATTCTCCAAAATAATATAACATCAAATGTGCCCATTTTTCATGTTTCTAAAACCAAAATATCACACCCAGTGGAATGCTATACTGGCCCCAAATATTATTCATAGTTTTAAAGCACCAGTAATGTAAAAGAAGTCAGTGTTTTCTTTGCAACTGAACTTTGAATATAATTTGTGTAATATTAATAGCCCCAGACCCAATAGTACCCCGAGAACTGTAAGAGCAACTCGATGCAACCGACTGAGTGAACTGTGGCCAATTCAACTGGAGACCTTGGAGAAGACAAAATCAACAAGTAAGTACCACTGAACTGATGATCGGACCGGTGGACCGTATCAGCTGGATGATGTCCAGGAAGACCTTGTTAAAGCAGGAATTAAGAGATGGATATATGGAAAGAGAAGTTTGAACAGCAATTCTTAAGGTGGTCAAGGCTAAACTACAAGGGCTGCAAGATCACATGATGATGATGATGATGATGATGATGAAATAAATGTATTGGAGCATTCTTAGACTTGAGGAAAGCATTTGGCTAAGATGTATAGTCTATGAATTGTTTAGGTCATATTTAAGCAACAGAACACAAATATGCAAAATTGATGAAGAATTTAGTGAAATAGAAAACGTAAGTATGGGTGTACCTCAGGACACAGTGCTTGGGCCCATCTTGTTTTTAATATATATTAATAGTTTATTAAGCATTGATCTGTCGCAATTTAATAGTAGTATGTATTCCTATGCTGTAGCAATTTTTGGCAGCCTGAATTAGAACTTAACATTTTTAATGCTAACCATGGATTGCATTTAATAAAAAGAAAAATGGCTTGACTCAAATCTTCTCTCCTTAAACACTTAAAACATCGGTTCTTCCTGTTTCTCTAACATCACAATATATCGAAAGTATAGATTCCAATCTTAATGTAAAAGTTCATAAATCGAATTGTACATTTCTTCCAAACTGTGACTGCCCATCTTGAAGCAAATGCACACAAGTAACATATCTAGGTATCCAAATTGACCAGTACCTTAAATAGGACATGCAACAAATTACACAAAATTGTATATAAATTTGTTATCTTATGTGCATACCTACCTATCAATGTCCTACATACAATTTATTTATCTATGGTTCAGTCCATACTCCGTTATGGTATTATTGGTTGGGGCAGTGTTTCACAATCTACAAGAAAGCCACTGGAATTACTACAGAAAAGAATAATAAAACTTTGCTTAAAAAAACCTATTGATTATCCCACTAAACTTATTTTTTTCTGAATTTAACGTTTTGAAGATAGAGCAAATATACAAATATGCTTTATTAACTTATTTTCACAAAAATGTAAAAAAGTTCAATACCTATTGAGACAACTGTAATACTAGAAGGAATATGGTCTTTCATTTTACAGAATCAAAATGTTCAACGACTGCTGCAATGAAACATAGTTCCAATTATGGCAAAAAACTATATAATAACTTTCTCTCATAACACCCGGATCTAGAAAATAAACCTGTGTCCAAATTTAAAATTAGAATTAAAGAAATCTTTAGAATTAGCAACTCACAACTTAATTATTAATAGCCTAAAATGTAACTCATTCATTAACTATACTAACTTTAGCTTACCATGTTTAGTACTCACATATTATTAAATTTAGTACTTTATTCCTAGCTCTTAATTTTATATGTAATCTATTTGCATGTCCACTTCCTTCTCCCAATTTTCACTGTATTTGACATCCTCCTCTAATCACAAGCAATGCTCATTCGGAGGCAATAATTATAATAAGTATTTAATAAGTTATATTGTTTTTTAATTGATTAATATAGCGAATGGGTAGTTTAGGCCCTTCCACTCGCTACCCACCTGGCCGGCCGCTTCCCCGCCTGTCCCCTTCCCCTATCTTCTCCTACACACCCATCACCCACTGCTCAACGCTGGTAATAATATTTCACAATAAAAAAAATACCCTTACACCAAACATAATATTTCACAATTACAAAAAATGCCATAATGCAGTAAAATTCCCTTGCACCAACACTATTCCTTTTATAACTAACAAAACCGCTGCTAAACGCTGGTGATGCAGCTCAGCGTGTTATGCTTTCACAATAAAATAAAAGACCCTTGCGCCAAACATAATATTTTCACAATTATAAAAAAAAACACTGTATATATGCCAACAGAACATTTCACAATTATAAAAAACAAAATAACATTTCTTAGTAAAAAAGATCCTTGCACCATACATAATATTTTGCAATTATAAAAAACGCTGTATTATAACTTAAAATATGGCTTAATTGATGCATGAAAATTCCCTTGCACCAACACCTCTTTTCATAACTAACTCAAAATTATAAAAACTATATGAAAACTTCCTTCACTGCTCAATGTTCATTCATGGCAAAATGGTTTTGAAGGCTCCTAGCTACGGGCCTAGAGGACTCAAGTTCAAATCCCGGTCGATCCAAAATTTACTCTTAGGAATAGGTCATAGGTAGGTAGGTAGGGTGAAGAGGTGAAAGGAAGAGAGGAAGGAGATGGGGAAGGAAGAGAAGAAGAAAATAAAGGAGAAATAAATATTTTCTCAGTTTCATACGTTTACACGTAGATGGCACTAACGTCGCTGCTAGTAGTTCAAATGCCGCCACTAGATGTCTCTCTCACCCAAAACCCCTACTTTCCAGGTGGGTCCCGTTAGAGAGTAGGAGTGGGGGAATCGTGCTCGGCATAAAATACTTTTTTCCCATAGATTCAGCTGGTACTTTTTCTTAATACAATTGAGATATAATTGAGATGTTTTCTTATAGGCCTATGTATTCTTTGTGCGTTGTTCATCAAATATATGGTATATTGTATATATGTGGCAACATAAGTTTAAAAAAAAATGTTTACTCCTAAAAAAAATGTGAAGCATCGTTTTGGTTCAAGGGTAGTTTTAATTGGTACAAGGGTCATTTTCGTTTTATTAATCAACTCGTCTTATGGGTGGCATACCATTCAAATCTAAACCTCCCGTTCCTAAATCAAAATTAACCGTCTGTCACATGATGGGTCCTGAGTAACGCTAAAGAACTCATGACTAAAGACAGGACCGTGCTACCAGGAAAACAAGTGCACCTGCGAGCTCTTGCTGCACAGGATTAAAAAATTCCCACTCCTTTGTCCTGACATGCAGAACATGACATCACATCCAAAGTATTCTTTTGACAACAGAAAAAGAAAATACTGTCACAGTAATAACAAAAATATTCCGATAATAATATAATATGTCCAATATTATGGAGAGGAGACTTCAGTCAAACTACCGATACTACTTTTCATTTAATTTAACTCACTGTTAGATCTGATTTTATAATGCATGGGTAAATGTGATGACTGAACCTCAGAAAAGATTTTACTGCGCATAGCATGTTGACAGGGCACGGAGGAAAAATCTGAGCAAAATAAAATTTAAAACAAAACAGATAGAAGTCTTCAAAATCATGAGAAATATATTACAGGAAAGAGACCCCACAGCATTTTCCCTTCTACTAGAATCAGGGGTTAAAATGTTGTGCCAAGATACTGAGACCTCTGATTTTGGTGCATATTTCCTCCAGCATTATGTACCATGCAAGGAACGGTGGGCCTATTGTTATAGGCTTCACTGCGGATTAAATACGAATGTGCACATAGAAAGGATGCACGGGACAATAAAGTACATGCACTTGTACGGGAAGAGAGTAAAGCGCTTCGACAGATCAATCCATGCACTTATGAATTTTGTGAGGGAAAAACTTATTGACAGATTAATAGTCATACGCAAGGGAAAGATAACTTCAAAAATATCTGACTTGAGGAAGCGCCATAAGAAAAGTATGGATTTGCAAACTGACTGGATTATGCAGCAAGACGGATACTGGCAAGTTGTTTCAATAATTATATGAAATTAGACAATTAGTGTCTATCCCATTGTGATTGCCAGATTGTCTGTCAGGAATGTAGTGCTTGCATTCATGGGTCATTCTACAGAAACCCTGCAGTTTTGATGCAAGAAAATTTAAAAAAAAAAACGAATTTACGAGATATGTCCTAAAAAAATATTTACAGTACTAGTTTTAAAGTACTTAACCTGTGGTTTAAATGACTCAGGTCATCTCTTTTTGGTTTTATTTAAAAGAAATCTAAAAGAAAGATGATGTCCACGGAAGTGATTGCATGTCCACAGAAGTGACTTTTGGTTATAATAATTATCTTTTGTTATAAATTATGCTTGTGACACAATTTTTTCTAAAGGAAAAACAGATTTAGGTTTATTATACAAGAAATTAATTTACTGCCACTTGTATAACATACACAAGATGTCACAATCAGAATTCACAAAAAAATAAAACAAAAACTTAGAAATTATTAAAGGTTTACAAAAAGATACAGGTCTTCCTCAAATACATAGCATCCCCAAGTGTTCATGTTTGGAGTTTTCAATTTCTTTAGAATGTTCTCTTTAGGAACCATATCTTTATCAGGCATGTCAGGAAATGAAAACAATTTGTCACTTTTAGTGAACACAGTTATTGCAGTTATTCTGCTAGATACATCTTTTTCTGAGAATCTTATATCTTCTTATCTCTTTTTCAGTTTCATTTTTCTCTTGTCCATTTGACAGCGTAGTTCTCCATTGTGAGGTGACATAAAATAGCCTTGGCACTGATACTTTTCAAAAAATTTTCCACGTGTAAATAATTTCAATATTATCTTTTCCTTTACAGATTTTGATTCCGTGTATTTTGACTTAATCTGTGATTGTAGCACCTCTGCATAAATTAGCTTTTTCCTCACAACTTTGGAAAATTTTTTACACCACTTAAAAGTTTCTTTACTTTTCTTCCGCTTTTTTAAACAATGGTTCTTCTGCCAAAGCTTTGCATTTTTCCTTTCTGTAATTTCAAGTTTTTTCTCTAAATTCTTACTTCATCTCTTGTCTTGTTTTTTACTATCTTCTCTCCCCTTTCTCTTCTACTTGATCCTCATTTTTTATAACTGGTAAATGTATAGGGCTCTTATCATGTGACTGAACTAAATCAGGAGTAGTAGTGGAGTCTGGCATCGGTTCTTAAATTTCTGGACTGGTAGGTGAAGTATGACTCTCAATGAAATAAACTATTATGATTTTTTTGTTCTTGCGACTCTGTGTAATTCTTTGAACGTTCTCTCCACTATCTTCGAACTTTCCTTCTCTCCCTGTGTGTCAGCTGTGACACAGGTTTCCTTTCCTGCATTTTTCCCCTTTGGTATCGCTCCCTACTTTTTCTTTTCTCTTCTTCATTCTTTGCTGAATCCATTTTTACTCTAGCTCTTCTCATTCTTCCTTTTTTTCGTTTCCTTCTCCCCTTCCTCAGATCATTTTTCTTTACTCTTGCCATTCTGGAACAAATATAAAAAATTTGTAATCTATGGTTTAATAATGAACATTTTCAGATAAATGCTATAGACTTGTCCATGGTAATATAATATTTATTATAGTGATATTAGTCATGAAATCTTATAAACCCTGCTGTTACAAATACATGATACTATAATTTGTTTCAAAATTAATAAGTAACCTACTGTTCAAGATATAATATAGTAAGTAGCCTCCCGAAGCCATCCCATTAATTATGATGGGCAGGAGTAGGCCTACATCAGGGATTAAAGAGGCCTAATGTAGAATATTAATTAACAAAATGACAATTTAATGATAGTGTACTCATTGAATATGACTTAACTGTTTATGAAAGATAAAATGTTACAATACTGGTAAGCAGTGCTTTTTTGTGACGGTACGCAACGGTACGCAGTACCAGCACCTTTTTTTCCTTAAAAAATATTGGATATTACCCGGAATATTCTTTTCACAATTCCTATAAAATTATGGCCTGTTACTTAAAATCAAGCTTGTTTGTTGGTTTTGTTAGATTTCTACATACATAATAGCCTACACACGACCACATGATAGTTTCTGTAAATTGCCGTGGCTGCTGGACTGCAAGAGAGTTGGGGTTGGTTTTTCCAGCCCTCGGCAAACTGCTCCTGTGTCCAAGGCCATTCTAACAGTGCAAATGTAATAACAAACAAGTAGTAAATAGCTAACCACCATAGTTAATCAGGAGTTAGTGCGTGTTTAAATTTAACTGCATTCGTTGGTTACATATAATTTGAAAAGAAAACCCTTCATTTGTGTTGCAGAGGCAAGTAAATTCACAGTTGTAGGATCAAGGTTTGCACGTGGTTCACAAGTAGAGATGTGAAATGAGCAAAATATGTAATTATTTTGAACCGGTGCTCAATAAAAGAGTGCATGACGATGTTTTTGAAGTATCTCATAAACTGCAGACAGCGAATAAATTTAATCTTAAGAACAAGTACCGGTAATTTTACTGCAATTCAGGGAAGAAACATTTCTGGCCATGATAGGCCCGACTATTCGACATTAACTCAGAAAAATGTCTTCTGGGAGAAGTGTGGGAGCTCCCGTGTGATTAAGTTAAAAAGTTTCGGTGAGTACCGCCACTTTTTTTGTTAGAAAAAAAGCACTGCTGGTAAGGAACTGAAAATATTAATAAATATTTTTTTATTCAGCATGTTGTTATAAAATTTAATGTTAGTGGTCAACTGGATACATCACAGCAAGTGCGTAATTTTAAAAATAATGAATCAAATCACTTCTGTGGAAAGATATCACTTCCGTGGAATCCGCATGTCCACAGAAGTGATGTCCACGGAAATGATAAAAAGTTATATTTCTTTGCAAACTGCCTTAATAAATATTTTTTATTCAGCATGTTGTTATAAAATTTAATGTTAGTGGTCAACTGGATACATCACAGCAAGTGCGTTATTTTAAAAATAATGAATCAAATCACTTCTGTGGACAGATATCACTTCCGTGGAATCCGCATGTCCACAGAAGTGATGTCCACGGAAGTGATAAAAAGTTATATTTCTTTGCAAACTGCCTTGCATTGTGAGGTCAGAAACAAAAGCTCTTCAGGTTATTGAGATTATCACATTTTAAAGGTCATGTGTATTAAAAATTATTTTTTAACTTAAAAACTAAACTTTAATAAAGACCACAGAAGTGACTGGATGAGCTATGCCACATGCAAAAAGTGAACAGAAACTAGATACTTACATGAAATAAATCCAATCCAGATGAATAAAGACAGTCCACTCTGCAATATGGGTGCCTTTCCTCTTCAGCTCTCAGAAAAAAGGTAACTAGCACACACTGGTGAATATTTTAGGCATTTTTCGAGTGTCCACAGAAGTGATGGCTAACCTTGTGACATGAACTCAGGTTGAAAAATATTGACAGTGGGGACAAAAAAAATATTTCATTCATCATTATGCTAAATTGAAGTATTTTCTGACTAGATACTATATTTTTTAAGTGAAAATGTTAAGAAGTACAGTATCTGTGATCTTTGGAAGTTCTCTACCTGAGGGTTGTGACAGTCCACGGAAGTGAAAAATCACCTTCTGTGGACAACTTTTTACAGCTAATTTTTTAAAAATTTCCCCAAAGTAAAGTACTAACTAATAGATAATATTGTATTTTAATATCTGATTTTGAAAAATTGCAAATATTTTAACTAGTTTCCAATATATTGTCCTGTGACATTAAAATGCAGGTGACCCTCATATGTATGCCTGCAGTTGCCATGATTCAGCTATCAGATGGAATATGTGGCAAGCATATCCATTTACTATGCCGGACATTTAAACCTTGTGCATGGTGAGAATTCATTGGCTATAGCCTGGAATGAAGCCGAAACTGAAGCAGAAATAATCATCAATGAATTGAGGACAAGAAAAGAAGATGAGAGTCTGCCTCTAAGTATAATGAAATCTTCCTTAATTGCAAAGGTAACAGAAATAATAAATTCTGCTGGTACAAAAGAAGAACTACATTCTTTAGCCAAACATATAGCCCCATATGCCGGCTCTAATAAAAGCAGTTCAGGAAACCAAGGACACAAAATTAATTCCGAGAAAGACATCGTCAAAGAAGAACATATTGCCTCAACAGCTTTTCTCAACCAGAAGGCTTAGGAAATCACCATGGTGCACGCTGACAAAACCAAGCTCTGATGAAGCTCAGACTATAGCTGTGAGTATTGCCATTGAAAATAAATAAGTTCCTGCTTAAAGTTCATATTACGTTGTACTTAGTTATTAATATTATTTTTTTTAAATGTGCTCTTATGCCTCCTAAATTTATTCTAAATATCCGAAAAGAAGTACCTGTCCATGTTTATGATCTTAACAGCTGCGTGTTATGCGCAACATGTGCAATACCATAGATTGTCATCTGTCAAAATATAACCATGATGCCCCAAATGGACATTTTTTTAACATTGTGTCTGATCTCAACTGATGGGGCACGGGACCATAAGACTGAATGGGATGCTGTAGGTACCTGTACTACAAACATTTTCTAATCCTAAATCTGCATGAATATTGTTCATTTTTGACGATTCACCAAGTTATGCCCCCTGTCATCACCAGAACAATGTGTCGTCTGCTTGACTACTGTTGAGCTCAGCTCGTGCCGGCGCACTTGTTTTCCTGGTAGCACGGTCCTGTCTTTAGCCACGAGTCGACAAAGAGGCTCTGGTGATGATTTGGTACAAGGGTTATTTTCGTATTGTAGGTAATTAGTGCAGATCAGGGGCGTATTTAGCTACTTAAGCGCTCCTAGGCAGAGAAAAATATTTTGGCCCCCTTATTTCCACATAAAGTACAAAGTAACCTACAATAAGCATTATTGTAACTGAAATAGTAGGCTAATAATAATAGTAATAGTAATAGTAATAATAATAATAATAATAATAATATAAAATAATAAATAAGTTAAATAAATAAATAAATAAACATATTGTTGTCAATGTTATTCATTAAAAAAACCAGTAACAGCTTAAAAGCCGCCCCTTCAAATCTGCCGCCCTAGGCTTAAATACGGCACTGGTGCAAATACTTTGGTTATTTTCATATTGTAGTGATTAGCGCATATGCTTTGGTACAAGGTTAATTTTCTTATTGTTGTAATTAGTGCATATGCTTTGGTACGAAAAGGTTGATGGCTAGGGGAGCGGGGTAAGTGGGACGTCGCCATAGCAACGCAACAGCTGGAGTGGGCGGAGCTTAAGGGGCAACCTGTTCTTGTCTTTTGGGCGCCCAAAATAGGTAGGTATAGTGAAGGAGAGAAGGAGGAAAAAATTAAATTGACCCATAGAATCATCACGTTCAATATTACCACCTTATTCCCTCAACAAACAAAAAAATCAAACTTAGGATTGCTTGAGAATAATAATAAGATATTTCAGTAATTAATCTATTTTATTAATTGTGCATCTGTATATGACCGTATAAAAAGTCAAGTCAATAAGTTATTCTCAAGCAATCCTAAGTTTGATTTTTTTTGAGGGAATAAGGTGGTAATATTGAACGTGATTGTATAACTTTACCCTCATAGGAACAACATGAAATTCATTAATCATAGAATCATGTTCAACAAAACCACAATCATGCACAGCTCTACAGCTTATTGGGACCGTGTCATAAAAAAAGCAATAGAAATAAGGTCACATCCCAACAACTTCAACAGAGAAGGTGGACTCTTCCTCAGCAATGCCTGGGCTCCATCCCTGAAGCTGTATCGAGAATCAACACAAGAAACCTACAACAGTACCAAGACTTCAAACCCCCGGACCCCTATGTCTTCTTTTTAATCATTGGCCTGACTTGAACCGATTATTTCTATTCACATTTTTACACCGGTTATCCCCCTAAACCACTCTGCTCTGACTCACATTATTAATCTTTATTTTTCTCCCATTGGTCCTGATATGGACCGATTGCTTCTTCAATGATTTTACATAAAGAAAATTCCTGCATTCTGATTGGCCAATACACTCCAACCCATTTCCTCCAATCACAAAATTTCTAAACATATATGGGTCATTCTACAGAAACCCTGCAGTTTTGATGGAAGAATAATAAAAAAACGAATTTATCAGATATGTCCTAAAAAAATATTTACAGCACTAGTTTTAAAGTACTTAACCTGTGGTTTAAGTGACATAGGTCATCTCTTTTTGGTTTTCTTTAAAAAAAAATCTAAAAGAAAGATGCTGTCCACGGAAGTGATTGCATGTCCACAGAAGTGACTTTTGGTTATAATAATGGACTTTTGTTATCAATTATGCTTGTGACACATTTTTTTTCTAAAGGTAAAACAGATTTAGGTTTATTATTCAAGAAATTAATTTACTGCCACAGAGTAACCACTTGTATAACATATACAAGATGTCATAAAAAAAGATGTCACTAAAAAATAAAACAAAAACTTAGAGATTATTAAAAGTTTACAAAAAGATACAGGTCTTTCTCAAATACATAACCTCCCCTAGTGTTCATGTTTGGAGTTTTCAATTCCGGGGTGCGCGAGCAAAGAGAGTTAAGTCCACTTTCTTGTTACTGAGAATTAGAGTGACTTAACACACTATACCAGCCCAACATAGCTTTAGAGATGGATAAACCCATGAGGCACACATCCATAACTACCGTACAATTTTCAATAAGACTTACTAGACTTAACACAAATGTAGAGAACATTTTTATCTATAACTCTTTGGACATAGGCCTATCTCAATTTTTTTAGGATGGTGGACTTAACTCTCTTTGCCTACGCACGCCGGAATTTCTTTATAATGTTCTCTTTAGGAACCATATCTTTATCAGGCATGTCAGGAAACGAAAACAATTTGTCACTTTCAGTGAACAGTTATTGCAGTTAACGTCTGCTAGATTCATATTTTTCTACGAAACTTATCACATCTTCTCGTATCTTTTTCAGTTTCATTTTTCTCCAAGTTTGTCCATATGACAGCGTAGTTCTCCATTGTGAGGTGACATAAAATAACCTTGGCATTGATATTTTTCAAAAAATGTTCAACATGTAATTAATTTCAATATTCTCTTTTCCTTCACAGATTTTTATTGTGTGTATTTTGACTTAATCTGTGATTGTAGCACTTCTGCATAAATTAGCTTTTTCCTCACAACTTTGGAAAATTTTTTACACCACTTCTTTACCTTTCTTCCGCTTTTTTAAACAATGGTTCTGCTATCAAAGCTTCGCATTTTTCCTTTCTGTAATTTCAAGTAATCTCTTGTCTTGTATTTTTACTATCTTCTCACCCCTTTCTCTTCTACTTGAGCCTCATTTTTATATCCGGTGAATGTAAAGGGCTCTTATTGTGTGACTGAACGAAATCAGGAGTAGTAGTGGAGCCTGGCATCGGTTCTTGAATTTCTGGAATGGTAGGCGGAGTATGACTCTCAGTGAAATCAACTAGTATGATTATTTTGCTCTTTCAACTGTCTGTAATTCGTTGAACGTTTTCTCCACTCTTTTTGAACTTTCCTTCTCCCCTGTGTGTCAGCTGTGACACAGGTTTCCTTTCCTGCTTTTTTCCCCCTTTGGTATCACTCCCCATCTTTTCATTTCTCTTCTTCATGCTTCGCTGAATCCTGTTACATTTTTACTCTAGCTCTTCTCATACTTCCTTTTTTTCGTTTCCTTCTCTTCCTCAAATAATTTTTCTTTACTCTTGCCATTCTGGTAGGCCTACAAATATCAAAAATTTTCAATCTATGCTTTAAAAATGAACCTTACAATTGTCCATGGTAATATAATATATATATATATATATATACATTATAGTGATATTAGTCATGAAATTTTCTAAACCATGCTGTTACAAATACATGATAATAGGCCTATAATTTGTTTTGAAAATAATAAGTAACCTACCATTCAAGATATAATATAGGCTAGTAAGTAGCCTCCCCAAGCCATCCCATTAATTATGATGGGCAGGAGTAGACCTATATCAGGAGGCACTAAAGAGACCTAATGTAGAATATTAATTAAAAAAATGACATTTTAATGATAGTGTACTCATTGAATAAGACTTAACTGTTTATGAAAGATAAAATGTTACAATACTGGTAAGGAACTAAAATATTAATAGATATTTTTTTTATTCAGCATGTTATAAAATTTAATGTTAGTGGTCAACTGGACACATCACAGCAAGTGCGTAATTTTAAAAATAATGAATCAAATCACTTCTGTGGACAGTTATCACTTCCGTGGAATCCACATGTCCACAGAAGTGATGTCCACGGAAGTGATAAAAAGTTACGTTTCTTTGCAAACTGCCTTGCATTGTGAGGTCAGAAACGAAAGCTCTTCAGGTTATTGAGATTATCACGTTCTAAAAGTCATGTATACTAAAAATTATTTTTTAACTTAAAAACTAAACTTTAATAAAGACCACAGAAGTGACTGGATGAGCTATGCCACATGCAAAAAGTGAATAGAAACTTGATATATACATGAAAAAATCCAATCCAGAAGAACAAAAGATACTCCACTCTGCAATATGAGTGCCTTTGCTCTTCAGCTGACTCTCAGAAAAAGGTAACTAGCACACACTGGTGAATATTTTAGGCATTTTTTGAGTGTCCACAGAAGTGATGGCAAACCTTGTGACATGAACTCTGGTTGAAAAATATTGACAGTGGGGACAAAAAAAAAATATTTCATTCATCATTATGCTAAACTGAAGTATTTTCTGACTAGATACTATATTTTTTAAGTGAAAATGTTAAGAAGTACAGTATCTATGATCTTTGGAAGTTCTCTACCTGAGGGTTGTGACAGTCCACGGAAGTGAGATATCACCTTCTGTGGACAACTTTTTACAGCTAATTAGTTAAAAATTTTTCCAAAGTAAAGTACTAACTAATAGATAATATTGTATTTTAATATCTGATTTTGAAAAATTGCAAACATTATAACTAGTTTCCAATATATTGTCCTGTGACATTAAAATGCAGGTTTTCTGTAGAATGACCCATATAAGCTCTTTCTACCCCCTTTTCCTACACTCATTTCCCAGAGGAAGGCTGCAGAGATGTCAGCGACCGAAAGCTTGGATGCAATATTTCCTTTTACTCGGCTTATAGCCCGTGGAACCATCATTAGTAATCAACGCCGAGAAAGCCTCAAGTCTTACGTAAATTTTCCCATCTTTCAACGTTGCTAGTAGTTTCACCATTCACACCTAGATGTCTCTTGGGTTCCGGTACTGAGTCGAGTGGGAGGAGCTTGTTCTTCTCTTTTCGGGATAATAGAAGAATCTGCTACACTTTCATTTTCCCTAAAATTCCAACACTGGGAAAAACCAAATATAAGGTGCATCGTCGCATGAGACATTTCCCACCCTGGCCCCCCTCGGTGAAGCACTTTCTTTTATACCACGATCTAGCGAATTCTTCGAGGATAAACAGGCTGACAAACCGTTGGGTACAAGGCAAACCTGTGGGTACAAGGCACTTACTCTCGAAATTTTAATATTTGGTACAAGGGGCACTCTCGAATTTTTAATATTAGGTACAAGGGGCACTCTCGCAGTTTTAATATTTGGTACAAGGGCTAAAGACAAATATAAGGTGCCAATTAGGCTCCGCCCATTGCGTTGCTATGGCGACAGCAGCTGGCGACGGGCGACCACCTGACCGTTCCCGTCCCTTCCCGAGCCCCACGCTGACTCACTCGACATGCCCTACCCCTTGTACCAAATATTGGAAATACGATTACAATGATGCGAGAGTTTCCCTTGTACCAAATATCCAAAATACGAGAGTGCCCCTTGTACCAAATATTCAAAATATGAGATAGGACGTACTATGACATTGCGCAGGGAAGAGTTTTAGATTTAGATTTAAAAGGTTTGATATTATACCCAAACGACAACTTCGTTCATAACATATTTAATATGTACATCTGTCCCATTTAAAACTTCTCTAGAACCAAAAATACTCTTTTCAGAACCAACATAACATTTCACAATTATATAAAACAATATCCTTACTATTTATCATGTATTACACATCTCTGTAGTAAATAGGCTAGAAGAATTCTCGATTTTTATTGCAACGATCACTAATGGCGTAGTGGTTAAAGCGATAGACTACAACGCTAGCGGTCCTGTGATCCGTAGGTGCGAAAATTATTAGGATAGGAATAGGTCCCAAATAGGTAGGAGAGAAGAGGAGAAAAGGGATAGAGGCATCCCGGGATAGAAAAGGAAAATAAAAAATAAAATTTTCTGTGTTTCTAGTATTTCCGCCCGATGTCTCTGCGCTGCTACTAGTTCCACCATTACCTAATAGATGTCTCCCACTGTCCCCGCACTAAACCCCTTCTTCCCGGGCGGGTCCCGATAATGAGTATGGGAGGAGCTTAATTGGAACCTTGTATTTGGTTTTTCCCGGTATAAGGGGCACTCTCGCATTTTTAATATTTGGTACGGTCGGGAGTGTCGGCGACAATATACAAGGATAGTTTGTTACCATGCCTCGCTGAGAAACAAAATGTGACTATCGAGTGGGCGGAGCCTAAAGTGCACCTTGTATTTGTCTTTCGCCCCAACACTTTGCAGATACAAAGGCTTATTCACTAAAAGGTTTGGCCAGTAACATGGTTCACCTATCTACCAGCACTTACCGCATAAGGCCTTCCCGTCTGCATGACATCGCATAGAAACAGATATTCACTTGAAATTACAGAGCGTTACCCTCCTGCAGAGTTGCCAACCACAAAAGCAAAAATCTCTTTGACAACTCCATAAATTTTCTTTAAATTTCTTTGACGCATTAAAAAAACTTTAATTATATATTTTACCGATACTAATAATAACAATAATAATTAATAATAATTTTATTAATATGAATCTTACCTCAATTTAACTGCATGCAATTCACCAAGGCATAAATGCGCTGAGAGAAGAGAGAAATTTTGTGCTGAGGCGTCGTTTTCAACTCAGGGGTATACATTTAAATAGTTGTAGACAGCTGTCTCGCTCTCTATTCTATTATTTGTCCGAATTTCCGCTTTATCGCTATTAATTATTATGGAAAAATGATCAGACAATATCTTTTTTCGGAACAGACGCGGTCAATACCAAACTTATACTCAATTCACAGCTATGGGGAACAGGGGCCGACAGGACGCCCAAAGCGAGGTATATAATTATTACTAAGTTCAAGGGCTCTGATTATTATTGTATTTTTTTAACTAAGCGATTTTTAAATTAAACAGTGAAACAATATTTTGTGTTGTTTCGTCTCTTGTTGATGTTGGCGTTGCTTCTGTTGTATAGGTAAGAATGATTTCAGTAAAAAAATGTGCCAACTAAAACTACCATGACCATCATAGCTTAGTCTACATTATTAGTTTTGATCTATTAGGCAGTGTTTTTTTTTTTTTAGAAATGGGACCAAAAAAAACCTTCTGCAAGCGAATTTAAGAAAATAAGATTTACAGAAATTTAAAAAATTGTTCATTTCGAGGGCGCAGATTTGTCAAACTCGCCAAGAGCGCAGAAGGACCTTGCTACGGCCCTGGATGTATGCACTTCTAGCATGTATCGGTAACAAGGATGAACAATCTCTTATGTTTGTTAATATTTTATTCTCATTACACCTTATAGCAATAGGCATTAGACAGCATCATATGGTTACAATAACATAAATAGGAAATAGGCAAATGAAAAGAAAGGAAAAAATACAATAATTATCAGTGTAAAAGTAAGAATAACGAAAATAGAAAAGAATAAAGATAATGTGAGAGAGTTTACAAGAAAAGTAAGTATGGAGAATATAGAGAAGAGGAAAAGTGTTGGTAGTAAAAAGAAATAAAATGACATGAGAAAAAAAGGGCTATGTTTGTTGACAAGATACAAAAAAAAGTGTGCGTGGAACGCCACGCGACAAAAGTGAAACTTTTTTTATTTTTTCAATTTTGGACTAAGGGATTTTTTAAATTTTGGATTGCTGGACTTTTTCACTTTTGGATTTTTTTAATTTTTGATATTTTAATTTTTTTTAATTTTCGAATTGTGGATTTTTTAATTTTTGATTTTTTAACTGTTAGATCTTTGAATTTTTTATTTTTTGGATTTTTAATTTTCGAATGTTTAATTTTGGATTTTTTTATTTTTAAATTTTTAATTTTTTAAATTTTTAATGTTTTAAATTTTAAATTTTTTTTTAAATTTTAGATATTTGGTTTATTTAATTTTGGATTTTTTATTTTTTAAATTTTGGATGTTTGGACTTTTTAATTTTGGATCTTTGAATTATTTAATTTTAGAATTTTTTTTAATTTGGATTTTTCAAATTTTGAATCTTTAATTTTTTTTTAATTTTTAAATTTTTTAAATTTTTTAAATTTGATTTTTAATTTTTAATTTTTAGATTTTTAATTTTTTAAATTTTGGATAAGCCTAATCATTGAGTTGATTGTTTTCTGTGCAGTCCGTTCCGTCACACCTGACTAATTTCGTGACGATTTTCAGCGTAACATTAATTTCGTGACGATTTTGAGCGTTACACAAGCTCTCGATTTACCCCTACCACGGCTAAAGAAGTTTCACTTCAAAAATTTTCAATTTTACACACTATTAAAATATTTAAACAGTGACGGGATTCTTGGCGGTAACATTTATATCTGTACAATCTTATAGATACCTAGAAAGTATTTTCAAACTTAAGGTCCTTTGAACAATATTAATTTTGTAAACTTCTGCCTCATATTTTGCTTTCCTCTTTCCTGCTCAGACCGGTTTCTGCAGAAGTCATGTAATCTACAGGTGAAAAACAGTTTCAAAATTAGATTCATCATCTGGTTCCGAAGTGGTAAACAAGCAGGCATATTTTTTACCAAAAGTATCCACACAAGTGCAATCAAAATACATATAAAGATAGCAGACGATACGAGTAACAGGGAGCTGTAAACATGGCGGCTATGTTTCACGAAGGCACCACCCAGAGCGCTGTAAAGGACACAACCATTGACCTCCATATATATATATCTGGACTTAGCACTAAATACAATCCCCTATACTAAGAAGTGAGGCCACTTTTTCGACTAGTCTCGTCCGGAAACTATGGCAAGAAACTATTTGTCTGCTCAATACGAAACGTCAAATCGCCTTTCTTGTATGGAATTATCACATGTTTGGTTTGGAAATTGAAGATGATGTTGACGAATCATTGTAAGACAGTTCTTCTTGCATGCATTATAAGAATAATTAATATTAACATATTAAAAGTATGTCATTATTATAATTAAGATTAATATTAATATGTATGTTTTTACCCGTGACTTCTTTCGTTTCCATACATGCAGGCCTAACCGACAAAATAGCATGTATTCAATACTAAACTTATTACATTAAATTAGTATTACGTTGAAATCTTTAGAAATTGAAATATATTGTTCTACTTCAAAATCATCATCATTCATTTTTAGTATATTTTATTGTGATAATAACGTTTAATACCATATTTAGTAATTAATCGTTAATCCAGATGTTAGCAATTTTTAGGATAGGCCTATATCATAATTCAGGTAGGATGGCAATGCATGGAAAAATCGAAGAACTAATAAAAAACACAACAATGGGCAGACTTAGTTTTGCATGAAAGAATGAGCTGAGGTAGGTAATGATTGAAACTGATTAACTTAGATTAGAAGTATTTGTAAAAGGTGCTCATGTGTAATCTATTTAATAAGTAGATTAAAGAATTGTTTATCTGGGAGCAATAATTACAGACACAAATAATAATAAGGCCTAATTTAAGTGTAGACACAAATCAGGAAATGCTAGTTTTTATGCAGCTAAGAAATTCTTAACTTCTCGTCTAATGTCCACAAATCCAAAAATAAACATTTATAATACAATTATCCTGCCGGTTGTATTATATGAGACATTATGTGAGACATGGTCGCTTACTCTTCGCGGAGAACAAAATCTGAAAGTGTTCGAAAACAAGGTGCTTAGGAAAATATTTGGCCCTAAGAGAGATGAAAATGGGGACTGGAGAAAACGGCTTGATGACGAGCTTCATAACCTGTACTCGTCACCGGATATAGTAAAGCTAATTAAATAATTGAGGATGAAATGGGCTGGACTTGTTGCACGCATGGGGGAAGAAAGACATATTTAGAAAATATTAACGGGGAGACCCGGAAGGAATATACCACTTGGAAGACCTAGACGCAGGTGGGAGGACAGTATTAGGATAGATTCAAGGGAAGTAGGATTTGCGAGTGATGGCTGGATGGAGTTAGCTCAGAATAGGGTTGAATGGCGGGGCAATGAACCTTCGGGTTCCATAAAATATAATATTCATTTAGCTTGCTTACGAATTGTCCATTGCCATAGAGTGAGTAAGTAAGTAAGTAAGTATCTTCAGCCTATGTAAAGACTGCCTAATATGCATTTTTTCAGTGCATAATAAGGTGTGATCTAGTAGTAGCCTATGGGGAAATGGCCTAGGAATTAATCAAGTTTTATTTATCCAGAAAAAACAGTTAGAATAATAACCAATGCCAAAAAATAGGGCATTGCAAACCACTATTTATTGAGACAGGCTTACTAACAATAATAAATTTGTATATTTGTATGTCTTGTCATTAGTAAAATATAACATAAAAAGCTATCAAACACGAAGTTCTTATTTATCAGACCAGAAATCAAAATAAATTTGGGACAACATTATATAAAAAATAACATATAAACTTCAAGAAATGTCCCCAAATTTGTTTTTACAAAAAACTATATTCCTAGCTTTAAAAAATCCTTTTTTATAATGTTAAAGAGTACTTAGAATCAGTTTTACAAATAGAATAGAGCAACTTAGCGTAAGTAATTACATGTGTAATCTGCAAGTATATGTTATTCATTTAGTGTCACTTGGGTTATGGCATTAGTATAACTTAGAATAATAATTTTGACTAATGTAATTAAGTTTGTAAGATTGTAAATATTTATAGCTTAGATTCTTAAAGATGTGTATTGATGTAAATATTGCAGTTGGTACTGCCTTAAATGTTATCAAATATCAAATATATTTTAATTTCTAAACATTTCAACGTAATATTAATTTAACGTAACACTTGACAATGAAACGAATAATTAAATTTAAATATCACACTTAACTAGCAAGAAATAAAATAGTTTAAAACATAAGAATCTGGGCCCTAGTAATAAATGTTGTATTGAATACGCGCGATTTTGTCGGTTAGAATTACATAATGAAAAGAGAAGTCACGGGTAAAACCATTCGTATTGATAAAAATAAATTATTATTATTAATAATAATAATAATAATAATATTATAATTTTTAATAATAATAATAATAATAATATTTATTTATCTGTCATTAAACTTATACAAAGTAATAGACATCATCAGTGTAAAAATTCTAAAACTATTAAAACACCAGATCATCCAGATTTGTCTCATCAAACTCCTGTATAGTGTAAAACGCCTTGCTTTTTAGCCATTGCTTAATTACTGTTTTAAATCTTTTAGAATTAACATTTCTAGCATTTAGTGGGAGTTTATTAAAAAGTTTAATTCCAACATACTTAAAACTATTCTGACTTTTATTCAATCTTGTAAAATTAGGGACTAAATTGTTTTTATTTCTTGTTTCGTATTTATGTTTATCTGAACTAATATTAAAATCATCATAATTATCTTTGACAAACTGTAGCACATGTAATATGTAAAGACTAGTCAAGGTCATAATGTTCATTTCAATAAAATGGGGTTTGCAAGATTCAGTATTTTTGATGCCCTTTATTACTCTTATGATCTTTTTTTGCCAGAGAAAACCTTTTCTGGCACCAGCAGAATTTCCCCATAGCAATATACCATATTGCAAGTGAGTATGAAAGAAGGCATAGTATGCCTTAATGACCAGGTCAATATTGGTGTATAATTTTAATTTCCTTATTAAATAGGTAACCCTCGATAATTTTACACAGACAGCTTCTGTATGAGTGTCCCAATTTAACCTTTTATCCAAATTAATTCCCAACAGGTTTACATATTTGTCATTATTGCCATCATTATTATTCAAACTAAAAACAATTTCCTCAGTTTTATCTTTGTTAATAGTTAATTTGTTAACTTCAAACCATAGTTCAGATCTTGTTAAAACATCCTTATTCAACTGCTCAATCATGCCAGAGTTACTATTTGTTGTTAAAATAGTCGTGTCGTCCGCATATAAAATACATTTGTAAGGCACAAAGCTAGGCAAGTCATTAACATAAATTATAAATAAAAAGGACCCAAAACTGATCCTTGTGGTACACCACTAAGGACTTCTTCAAGTTTGGACACTTCTGATTTGAATTTAACACATTGTAGCCTATTGGTGAGGTAAGATTTCATAAGCCAAAGTTCCTTATCACAAATACCATAATGCTTAAGTTTTTCAATAAGTATTTTATGCGACACGGTGTCAAAGGCTTTGGTCAAGTCTAATAATAATGCACCAGTACAGATTCTATTTTCGTAACCATCAATTATGCAAGAAACTATTTCTTGAACAGCCTTGACTGTACTTTGTCCTTTTCTGAATCCATACTGTGATTCTGTTAGCAAATTATTATGCTCAAAGTTCCCTCTATAGCAATAAATTTTCAGGCATATATGCCTACTTGACATTTCTTGCTGAGCAGACAAATAGCTTCTTGCCAGATTTTCCAGGCGGAGCTAGTCGAAACAGTCGGCCTCATTTGCTGTGCTGGATTCCTAACTCCAGTTCTATTCTAGCACAATAGGTGCAACACACCGCCAGGAAATGACGAAAAGCGGGAAAAGATGGCGGACTGCGCCAATCACTACAGAGGCAAATTTGAAACATATAACTTATAGGCTCTTGAGCTATCATACTCCCGCCTAAAATCGACAGATTTTACATAACACTTTACTGATAGATTTTATATAACACATTTACTGATTTTATATAACACTCTACTAAATGGGCAAGGGACACACTTTTACAATAGGCCGCTTGCATTCACCGCTGGACGTACGCACAGTCACAACGCGCACTAGACCGTCGTCACCAGGATGTACTAATGAGATGATTCCCAGCTTCCACTGGAGCGGGGAGAATTATATTCTTTCAGGAGGACGAGAGTCCCATTTTCGATGCTTTCGCTGGACGCAGACCACTTCTGCCTCTGCTGCAGGGAATGTAGGTAGTCAGCTGACCAACGCTGCCATATATGATGAATGTAGGTTTGTAGCTGGTGCCATTTAGCAACATGAGAGACATTCTCTGCCTTAGGAGGGGAAGGGAGGGCTGTGAGTTTTTCACCAATGAGAAAGTGTCCAGGAGATAGATAGGATGAGTCGCTAGGATCATCACTTAGGCGTAAGAGAGGTCGAGAGTTTAGACAGGCCTCAATCTGGGTGAGAACTGTAGACAACTGCTCATAGGTAAACACTTGGCTACCCATCACTCTTCGTAAATGAAACTTCATTGACTTGACAGCCGCCTCGTGGTGGCCTCCAAAATGAGGG
Source organism: Ectobius pallidus (assembly GCA_964059195.1). Classification (NCBI taxonomy): domain Eukaryota; kingdom Metazoa; phylum Arthropoda; class Insecta; order Blattodea; family Ectobiidae; genus Ectobius; species Ectobius pallidus. Next base: position 166,037,577 of record CAXKWD010000003.1, read on the forward strand.
GAGCTCGGAGGGATGAAGTGCCATGTGAATTCATTAGATGATGCATAGTCTTGGAGGACTTGCTGATGGGTACTGGACTGAAGCAAGAGATGCAGCTCGCGCAGCTTGTTGTTAGCACCAACAAAGTTCGTCCCATTATCGCGGAATATTTCCTTGCAAAGTCCTCTACGAGATGTGAATCTGCGCAGGGCGGCGATGAAGGCATCAGAAGTAAGGTCGGAAACCAGCTCGATGTGAACTGCTTTCGTAGCCAAGCATACGAAGATAGCAATGTACGCTTTGACCTGAGTTTTGCTGCGGGGGAGCCGTATCTTATGAAGAACGGTCCGGCGTAATCAACCGCAGAACGTAGAAATGTTCTAGCAGGGGTCACCCTGTAGCTAGGTAGGCTGCCCATCAGCTGGTGAGCACTCTTGGCCTTCAACTTGAAACAAGTTAGGCATCTGTGTAGCGTAGACTTAACAACTCTACGTACACTAGGAATCCAATATCGTTCTCGCAGAGACGATATGAGCAGCTGATGTGATGCATGAAGCACTCGCAGATGCTCGGATTCAATTATCAACTTAGTAAGGTGGTGACCTGGAGGGAGTATAAGCTGATGTCGTGCATCATGTGGTAACTCAGCTTTCTCCAAACGTCCACCCACCCGGAGAAGGCCATCCTTGTCCACAAAAGGCACCAAGGAATGGAGAGAACTCTTGGACCTCACTTGCATCTTGCTCTGAAGATCGGACAGTTCGTGAGAGTAGGTTGCTTGCTGAGCTATTCTTATACAAAGCAACAAAGCTTGTTGTACTTCCTCAGCTGTGAGGGGGCCGTGACGTTTAGCTTGGCATCTACAGTTGTTTATGAAGCGTAGCATATACTCTCTGTAAACGTGTCAGCTTGGAAAAACGTAGCATAAAGTCTTCTGCAGCATGTGTGACTAGGCAGACTGTGTCACGCTGCTCACCCATGTCCTGCAGCTCAAGTTGCTGAGCTGCTTGGGCCATGATTCAATAGGCTTAACTGCTTGTTGTCTGGACTCACCCAATGACGTTTTATCCTGTTTCATTAGCAGACGTACCATAAAACTACCATCGTCATTGCGAGTGGTATTCTCTACACAATGCTGTTCGCACCGTTTCTCTTCTTGTGTTAACATGTTTTGTGGAAAGTCTTCGAGGTCCCAAAACCGTCGCAGCTGCTTGTCCACATTGTCCGTAGAGATTAAGAAGTTGTGCTGGGAACCCGCATCCAGATTGCCTTTAACATAGGATTTAGGAATGGTTCCAGACAATATCCATCCTAGTTCTGTACTAATCAGTGTAGGAAACCCAGGATTGGTCAAGATCTTTCCATGGAATAGCTCGAAGAATAATGCTCCTCCAATAAGCAAATCAATTTCAGAAGGAATATTAAATCTAGGATCGGCTAATGGAATGTCCGAGGAGATGTTCCATGAGGTTGGGTCAATTCGGAAGGCAGGTAGCTTCCCAGTTATGCGAGGAAGGATTAGGCAATCTAGATTCATTCGATAGTTGTAAATCATGGATCTCACATTAATGTTAACACTATGACTGGCATTCGATGAGGTACCATTTATACCTTTGACAGGCGTATCAGCTGCCATCGTGGGAAGTTGCAAACGCCTCGCTAGATCCGCTGACACGAAACTGGCCTGACTGGCAGAGTCTAGAAGGGCCTTACACTGTATATAGTTACCATGCTTGTCTTGCACTTGGACCATTGTAATGGAGCAAATAGCTGCGTGCCAAATAGACGGTAGGAAACCATTCCTAAACAAAGGAAGTGTTGGGGAGACCTCAACTAATCGATATTGAACACTTTCGTGATTATCGATACTGCCCTGAATTTATTTGAATTACAGAAAAAGGAGAAGTGCGCATGCGTGGACGGCGAATCGACGGGAGAGGAGTTGAACCTGAAAAACGGTGAGTGAGAACGTGTCTGACTACGAGAGAGGAAGGTTGAAGAGAAAGAAGTGAGGAGACGAGACTGGAATGTGTGACAGCGGTGGAGGCGTCCTGGCATGATGGTTTGTCAGACTTTCATCTAATGAAATTCTGAATGGGAATTTCACTGACGCGACTATATGGAGATAGTCGTTAGTTGGAAGAACACATCACGTCAGCCGGTACGAGAGACCGCTACAGCGAACACCAGCTGTGGAAAGAAGAGTGGGTCACGACTGCTTAGTCTGGAATAAAGGAAGATGTGGACATCAGGAAGTAGATGGAAACAACACAGGATCAGAGGATAAGTTGGTCACCACCCGTTGAGTATAATCACATAAACATTTTTGTTTTGTTTTGGGAAGTGGGAAAATTTTGAGGCATTGTTGTTTAAAGCCTGTTTCTAAGAAATGTGTGGCGACTAGACGCCGTAATGAATGATAAGGAGTAGGGTTAGAAATATAGATGTGATTAGTCTAGGGTGAGGCAATAAAGTACAGTAATCCAATCAGTTTCCATTTCTGGTCTAAGTTAATTACAAAAAGAGCAGTCAGGAGAGAAACCGTTGAATAGTAAAGATAAATCTCTATACTTTGGGTTTCTATGGGTGATTGTCCCACGAATGAATACATAGCTCGGGGCAATTGGTGATGCTCATACAAACTTTGTTTTTTATAAGACAGGACGCGAGGGGAGTAAGGAAGAAGGGTAATAGGGGCTTACTTAGTATTGCTTACGAGGGCCTCTCCCACTTGGTTTTCGTTAGGTGACAGGTGATTATCTATAAGTGGATTTCATGCTGGCCTGTAATGTTGAGTTGTTTTTTTAAGAGATTTATCGAAGAGCAGGAATTGTATGGAATATGGTAGAGGGGGATAAGAAGGTGAATATTGAGAGGCAGAAGAGGGCCTATGAGTAGCAGTACATTAGGCGCATACCATTGGAAGATTTACATGTTAGGATAGAAGCAGAAGTTCACTCAAGGGTTATAAAGAGAGAGTTACTGACCTGGGGCGTGAGTTAGTTTCAGTTAGAATTCTAGGGAATTTAGAAACAAGAAAATTGGGTGCCCATGGAGTAGAGTAGTAACCTGAAAAGTATGGAAACCAGAGTAACATAAAGTAGGTAAATTAGAGCAATGGTATAAATTGAAAAGGAACTCTGCTTAATGGAAAAGGAGTTAAAAGATAATAAATAATAACTGGTTAGATTAGAAAGAGGAGAATTGGTAATTTTGGGTAGTGAATAGATGATAAGTGGTTCAGTAGCACGTACTAGAAATTACCCCAGGAGAAAAAAAAAGAACAAGGGTGAGGTGAGGGAGCGCCGGAAGTGTCCCAAATAAAGTAAATATAAATCTAGTAGTAGGCAAAGCCTATACTGGTGGAGTATAAAAAGATTTATGAGAATTTGTGAAAGTCATCGGTGTTGGAGGCGAACAACGGCCCCACGTGCCTCTAGGAGAGAGTGTCAGGGACCTCTGACATCGATTGTCAAAATTGTATTTTTGTTTGCGGCCCATTAATATTTTCCCGGTTGCAGGAGGGGAGTCAGATTGTTTGTAACTCAAGATCTAGACGCCGCCCCTGTATCGGTGGTCTATCGCCACAGTCACTCTGTGTGTATAGGCCTAAACTTCCGTCTCTTTCTTCATAACACTGTCTTTCCTATTTATCTTTGAGTACAATTCTTCATGGACTAAAATGACTAGTGGACTGGTATAGGAGAAATAGGTGGGATCATTGAGTATAATATGTCGAGTTAATGACTGAATTATGAATTGAAAAACTTTATTTATTCGGAAGAAAGTACAATATGTATATTGAAATGTTTTGAAATTGCAAATGGAAAAGATTACGCAACTTAGTAGTAAATTATAAGGGTAATGTGAGATGTTCTAGTAGACACCTGGAAATAAAGAAAGAAAAGAGATTAAAGTAATTAATTAGGAATTTGTCTTGTAGAACAAGGAATACATTCATACAGTTAAACTGGGCATACTAACCTTGCAGATGAGAACTGAATATTATTCTTCCCAATAAAATTGTTGAATGGTTAATGTTGTTCAGATCGGGTGATCTGAAGATTTTAAAGATGAGTAGTTGTTAAAAAGGGGAAAACCCAAGAGCAAATGTAATTTATTGTAAATCAGATTGTTATTGTTGAAAAAAGAAAAAAAGAAGAAAAAAAAAATATTAAATAAATTATGGTTATTGTTATGCAAAGTAAACTATCGTGAAGTTCAGATTTTTGACCCCTATCCTTGTAATGGTTTGAGAGCCACTGATTTTTGGGCTAAGTTACATATTTTGGTAATGGTCATTGCAAAGAAAAAAAAAAAGAAATAGAGTGGAGTAGTATAATAATAACAGGACAGAGCCGAACCCATTCCCATCTCCACTGTTAAATTAAAAAGCTAGCCGAGAGGCCTGTAGGTACATAGCCTGTGTATCTATAAATTAAATTTGTGACTGGGCTGATGCAAAATAAAAAGAAGAGAGAAGAGTATTGATGATGGCGCCCTTAATATAAATTTTCATCAATATTATCAAACTTGGTAAATTGTTAAAAGAAAGAGAGAGTAAACTGGGTGTAGGAAATTTGCAATCACCCGGTAGAGGAGGTAACTGTGCTGAACGTTGGAATGTGGATTGCGCGTGCCGTGTTATGATGGCATGATAGGCATATAAGTAACATTGTTTTGTAGGAGTTCACTGAACTTATGTACTACGATTGTGAGTAATCAAAGAGACTAGGGAACTTCATAGCATACAGTAAGAAAGTCCGTCACACCATCGCAGTCGCAAGTAAGACATGGAGCACTGGCTTTGTTTTCACTGAGCAATAACTCGCAGGCGCATCAGTCCTGTTGTTATTCACTGTATCACTGCCTTCACTGGAGTGCGAAACCGTTCTCATGTGACCATTGCTGTGCAACATCTTGCTGTGCACTTTACCACAGTTGCAAAAAGAAGATACGTTGCACTGATTCACTCGATGTGTATTAGAAAAGCAGTTGAAACACAAATTCTTGCCTTTCACAACTTTCCATCGCTGTTCAACACTCAGTTGACGGAACCGTTTACATTTAGATAGGTTATGGCCGCTTTGACACTGAGGGCATAACTGTTCAGTTGTCGACACATATGACTGACGACTGTCACTATGCTGATTCCTAGGTTCACGACGTTCACTTCTAGGTTTTGATGGGCTGGACCTGTTGCAGGAATTATTCGACAGCACCTCTAGAGAATGAGACTTCGCTTCTAGAAACAACACAAGCTCTTTTAACGAAGTGAAGGTTTGAGAATCTATTCTGGATTCCCATTCACGTTGCACGCTGTCTGGCAGGTGCTCCAATAACAATTGCATTAGAATGACTTCATGAAGAGGCACTTCTAATTCTAACGCTTCAATACCATGCAAGTTGTTTTGGAATTGATTCAATAAGCTTCTCAAGTCTGCAACCGTCTCTTGTCGCGCTACAGGTAGGGACAGAAGATGCTTAATGTGGGATATAGCAATTAACCTTTTGTTGTTGTATCTTGCACACAGCATATCCCAGGCAACTTGGAAGTTATCACTTGTCACTGGCAAATTTTGCAATAACATATGAGCTCCCTTTACTGAACCAATTAAGTAATGGAATTTTTGAATGGGCGATAAACCGCTATTGTTTACAATCAAACTTGAGAATGTATCATAATAATGCTTGAATTCAGTTACGTCGCCTGTGAACGATGGAAGCTGAATCGTTGGCAATTTTATCACATTGCTTGTCTGCGAAGCACTGGAGTTCACTGTTTGTCGTGTGTCACTGTTGTTTGAATTGACACAAACTGAAGTAGGCTCACGAGCATGCATTAACTCACTTAACCTTACTTTTAAATTAATATACAGTCTTGATACCTCGTCTGCATATTGTATGTTGCAACGAATGATGTTTTTAGGTTAAGATTTAATTGTAAGTTGTTTAAGAATGAAATGTTGCTAGAGTTAGTAATTATAACAGAATTTAATAAATAATTAGAATAGTTTAATGAAAGGGGTTACTTGGTTAAATGAAGTGACTCCTACTAAAGGGAATTAATATGATATATTATATATATACATTATGTAATAACTGATGCTTTTTCACAGGTACCAAAAACTTCCATAATAATATCTCACTTTAATATAACTTGGAAAAGCATGTGGACAATTCCCAGCAAGGCCGAAGAATCAGAAGAGGTTAAGAAGGAAGGGAGAGCAAGAGGGCAATCGCACTTGAGCATAAATTCCCAAAATTCCAACAATGAGATTTAATGTATAATTTAACAAATGTACAATATAAAGTTTACCTGAATAAATAATATTAAATATAAATGACTAGAAATTCATTATTAAATGACCAACATCTCTAATTATTAAGATATCTTTCAGGTAACAAAGCTCAGGCAAATACCAAGAATAATTCTAAATGGCAAATCACATAAACTCCAAAGGTTAGGTTGGTATACATTGAATAAATACGAGTGGATCACCAATAATGATTAGGCCTATCTAAGTTCAATGCCAGGTGGACTAATTTAGAATATTTAGAATACCAGAAAGAAAATCAAAGTTCACAACTATGTACAATTTACATTAAGGAAATTTCCAGATAAATTCTAATTAGGCCTACCTAATTGCCAATAGTAGGGAATATTTCAAAGTATTTTAGAATACACAAATAGACTAGAATTCACTTTAAAAAAATTTACTCATGAACTATAATTAGGCCTACCCAATAGGCAATAGTAGGTAATATATTTTAAAGTATTTTAGAATATACAGGGGGGGGGAAGTCAAACTGAGAATTTATTTAGAATTTGCTTAAGAAATACTATTCAAGAACAATAATTTGGTTTACCTAATTTGCAATAGAAAAGATAATAATTTGGAATAATAAGAAGAAGAAAAACGGTAAGAAAAATCTAGAACCCGAGTGTAATTAAATATCACTGCACCACAAAATATATAATCAAAGATAAACTAAATAAACAGGAGTTTACATCTGAAAAAGAAATATGATATTAGAGAATAATTATGTAAAGAAAAGCAAGGAACTGGACAAGGTAAGTTAAGAAAATCAGCCTGCAAATAGCCAAAAACTATAAATGCAAAAATCAAATTAGCAAATTACAGAATAATGTCAAATACAAAAGGTACAGTGAATGTAACCAAGCAAGCTACACGCAATATAGCTTGAAAGAATAATCTAGAAAATTTTATGAAACTATGGTGCAGAAAATATAAAATATTTATTTATTAAAAAAAAAAGGGCAGAACTACTTGTACAGAAACTAATCGTATACTTTGATAGCAATGCAAGATGGGAATAAACTACCTTGTAAAAAAAGAGAAAATTTTAATAATTGCAAGATCTCAAAAAAAAAGAATATAAAGGGGGAATCTACCTGGTGTGTATCACTATACAAGAAGGGGGGCTAATGTCCATAAATACACAAGCAATCTCTGGCATGACCTAGCATGGTGAACTTTGAACGCCCCTGAATGTTCCACATAATTATGTAAATTAGCTACACAATATTTAACCTGCAACCAGAAAATATATTACGTGGAGAAACTTTATGGACCAGAACAATATATTAAATAACTACGCCTCATAAGTAGCTGAATAATAATTTACATGAAAATCTATAACACTATACAAAATTCAAACATCTGAGTGCTAATATCTTTCTGAAATATTCTCGCTAAAGAGGGGAGCAAGTAGAATTTATAAGCAATACAATTTTTACAGCCAATATCACAAGTTAAGAAATGCAATACAATTAACAGGTTAGTTAAATTTATTCATATAGCGAAGAGAGATTTAACATTAAACTTGAGACAATGAAAATCCAAGTTAAAGAATAATATAAATATATCATCTGAGCCAGCAATTACGTTACCAGATCTACCCAAGATGCAACGGGGTAAGCAAATGGCGACGATACGCCCACTAGAGAAATTCTTTAAACAAAGATTTATGAAATGGGAAATGCTAATATTTCTATCAGAGAAACTTCAGACAATAATTTCACAAAATATGGGTATTTAGAAAATGTATGAAATAATTCCTTGTGTTAAACTAGAAGCTCATGAACTACGGGCATCGAACACTACAGGGTTACTGATGTCAGACAGGACACATTCCAACATGACCATTTTCATGATGGCTTGCAATAATTAACTTGATACAAAACTTGTTCCATATCCAAACGGTCAATGACTATAAGGACTTCAAGTTAACTAACTCTGATAATAAATCTTTTCCATGTCCTTTCCTGCCTAAGTTATATTAACAGCAAAATATGAATTCAGGCATAATGTGCTGAAGGCACTTGAAATTAGTTTTACATAAGTAGTGACGACCTCGCTACTCACACAGAAAACCGGAGAGGCCGACTCATCCTCGCAGCTCCCACACAAACTAGGCAGATGCCAAACACAGTCTGGTTCACTGCAAGAACCAAGCTCACCACTACGGCTCGGTATGAAGCGGCGAAATCGTGCACTACTTAAGTCAGAGAGAGTGTAGGCAGAGGGGATGGAATCGCGGCAATTTTAAACAGCGTTACAGCCCTCCCCTCTGACTACACAAAAAAAAATTGCAAGATTTTTTTTAATATCAAATCAGTTAGAAAACCCACAAACACATGTAACCCCCAAAATTCATACAAGAAATACAGTAGTAGAACCATTTAGACCCTGTTATCAGAACACAATTAATCTTACCCTAGTACAGTTCATAATGACTGATAGTCTTTAAATCAAACAAGAAATTTTGAAGTAAATATTTTTTTGAAAAAGTTCATATCTTGATGTATAAGTTCTCTTGAATGTCTTTGACGGAATCAAACGAAGACACAATACCATGATGTAATATACCAAAACTTGCTCACATTTTATGTAGAATTTTTCTGCATTTTTCTGAGACTGAATAATACTGCGGGCGGCAATAGACACATGCCTTAAGCCCAATATTTACCACTCACCGAGAATTACCATATATATTTAAGTGAAGATCTCATAAGCACTCACAACAGATCGTCGCCAATATCCAGATTAGGCGCACGCATCACCAAATCACTACAAGGTCCATTCTTGAGTGAAGAAAAGATGCGATGAGTCGATGAGAAGAGTGTTACATATTTCATAGCAGAAGAAGGAGCGTGCTCGAAGAAAGAAGACTGCTGGAAGAATAAGTGGCTCATGACTCCGGCCACCCATGTCGGATGACAAAATACAAGTTGGGGCAGCTTACCCCATGAGTCAGGCCCAAAAACGCCGAGAGGTACCGGCCGGTTACCTGCAAGCGTGGCAGCAGGAGCTCCGCAGAATCACACTGCCCACGTCGGTGGTATCTTCATAGAGTAGTCTCAGACATGAAACAAAATGTTGAAAATGGTGAGTAGAGTCCAACACACACACTACCACAGTGGGAGGGGGACTAGTACGACCCACAATTATAAAGTGTCTAAACAGGAGTGTTGATGGATAAATAGGTTCAGTATGCATGGAAGCTTGAAAAGATCACTGATGAATTTATCTCTTAAATGTCCAAATAAAGAGATAGATATCGCCGCACAAATGCTTTCTTCGATATAATGTCCTTTATTTTATTTTGGAAAAAAGAGTCCAATTTTGGAGATGATTTGCAGTATGTCTTCTAAATGTTCTTTTTTTTTATTATCTATATTTTTTTTTTACTTTCTTGGTATATGCAATATACATTCTTTATTTACTTCACTCTTAAAATATGGTCACCTTCAACCATGATAATACTTCATTATCTTTGTTTTGTCTTGGGCCTAGTTTTTTTGTTGAGATTCTTATAAAACAGACTGTGTTTTCATTGATTAAATAGACATTGTTGGGTTTATAATCTAGATTATTTAATTTCTTTTTCTTTTTTTTTTTGATAAGGGGCCCCTTAAAATAATTGAGACTGGAGGGAAGAAGACAGCTCCCCCGGCTAAAGTAGGAGCAGCGAAATCGTCACAATAAAGATTCTTTTAAAGCAATTACATATGCAAATAATACACATAAATACGTGTACAGAAGAAAAGGACAAGAATAGATAAACAAACATTGACAATTGAAATTTGCACCACAATTACAAGTGCATCAAAAACATTACACTAGCTAAATTCTAAACATTACACAAAACCCTGGATAAGGAACAAGAGCAAACTAACACTTTTTTACCTGAGAAATGTGACACCTTTTAACAAACTTATCATTAAGATGTTCGACCAAGAAGGTGACTGAAAAATGTCATATAGGGTGCATGGCGGAGTCACCAAAAAAAAATTCCCACAATACAAAATATTCACTGCCATGATGAATTTGAAGAAATGGCAGAATGAAAAATAACCAATAAACGTAATATATGTGGAACATATATACTCTCCTCCTTCGCCTGAATTGGAGAAGCTGCTACCATGCAACGAATGTGATCTCTTGCAGGTAGATGAAGCTCAGGCAAATACCAAGAATAATTCTAAATGGCAAATCACATAAACTCCAAAGGTTAGGTTGGTATACATTGAATAAATATGAGTGGATCACCAATAATGATTAGGCCTATCTAAGTTCAATGCCAGGTGGACTAATTTAGAATATTTAGAATACCAGAAAGAAAATCAAAGTTCACAACTATGTACAATTTACATTAAGGAAATTTCCAGATAAATTCTAATTAGGCCTACCTAATTGCCAATAGTAGGGAATATTTCAAAGTATTTTAGAATACACAAATAGACTAGAATTCACTTTAAAAAAATTTACTCATGAACTATAATTAGGCCTACCCAATAGGCAATAGTAGGTAATATATTTTAAAGTATTTTAGAATATACAGGGGGGGGGGAAGTCAAACTGAGAATTTATTTAGAATTTGCTTAAGAAATACTATTCAAGAACAATAATTTGGTTTACCTAATTTGCAATAGAAAAGATAATAATTTGGAATAATAAGAAGAAGAAAAACGGTAAGAAAAATCTAGAACCCGAGTGTAATTAAATATCACTGCACCACAAAATATATAATCAAAGATAAACTAAATAAACAGGAGTTTACATCTGAAAAAGAAATATGATATTAGAGAATAATTATGTAAAGAAAAGCAAGGAACTGGACAAGGTAAGTTAAGAAAATCAGCCTGCAAATAGCCAAAAACTATAAATGCAAAAATCAAATTAGCAAATTACAGAATAATGTCAAATACAAAAGGTACAGTGAATGTAACCAAGCAAGCTACACGCAATATAGCTTGAAAGAATAATCTAGAAAATTTTATGAAACTATGGTGCAGAAAATATAAAATATTTATTTATTAAAAAAAAGGGCAGAACTACTTGTACAGAAACTAATCGTATACTTTGATAGCAATGCAAGATGGGAATAAACTACCTTGTAAAAAAGAGAAAATTTTAATAATTGCAAGATCTCAAAAAAAAAAGAATATAAAGGGGGAATCTACCTGGTGTGTATCACTATACAAGAAGGGGGGCTAATGTCCATAAATACACAAGCAATCTCTGGCATGACCTAGCATGGTGAACTTTGAACGCCCCTGAATGTTCCACATAATTATGTAAATTAGCTACACAATATTTAACCTGCAACCAGAAAATATATTACGTGGAGAAACTTTATGGACCAGAACAATATATTAAATAACTACGCCTCATAAGTAGCTGAATAATAATTTACATGAAAATCTATAACACTATACAAAATTCAAACATCTGAGTGCTAATATCTTTCTGAAATATTCTCGCTAAAGAGGGGAGCAAGTAGAATTTATAAGCAATACAATTTTTACAGCCAATATCACAAGTTAAGAAATGCAATACAATTAACAGGTTAGTTAAATTTATTCATATAGCGAAGAGAGATTTAACATTAAACTTGAGACAATGAAAATCCAAGTTAAAGAATAATATAGATATATCATCTGAGCCAGCAATTACGTTACCAGATCTACCCAAGATGCAACGGGGTAAGCAAATGGCGACGATACGCCCACTAGAGAAATTCTTTAAACAAAGATTTATGAAATGGGAAATGCTAATATTTCTATCAGAGAAACTTCAGACAATAATTTCACAAAATATGTGTATTTAGAAAATGTATGAAATAATTCCTTGTGTTAAACTAGAAGCTCATGAACTACGGGCATCGAACACTACAGGGTTACTGATGTCAGACAGGACACATTCCAACATGACCATTTTCATGATGGCTTGCAATAATTAACTTGATACAAAACTTGTTCCATATCCAAACGGTCCATGACTATAAGGACTTCAAGTTAACTAACTCTGATAATAAATCTTTTCCATGTCCTTTCCTGCCTAAGTTATATTAACAGCAAAATATGAATTCAGGCATAATGTGCTGAAGGCACTTGAAATTACTTTTACATAATAAGTAGTGACGACCTCGCTACTCACACAGAAAACCGGAGAGGCCGACTCATCCTCGCAGCTCCCACACAAACTAGGCATATGCCAAACACAGTCTGGTTCACTGCAAGAACCAAGCTCACCACTACGGCTCGGTATGAAGCGGCGAAATCGTGCACTACTTAAGTCAGAGAGAGTGTAGGCGGAGGGGATGGAATCGCGGCAATTTTAAACAGCGTTACAATGTGACTGTCAAGTTCTGCATCAGTTTCCACCAAAGATTCAATCTGCGTTTGCACAGCTTCAAACTTGTCAATTTCATCCAATAACTTTTCATAATGCGCTTTGATCAGAAATACACTAACATCTTCAGATATATCGTTGAGAAAGTTCTGTCTCAGTGTAAACTTTCTTTTGATGACACCCCGACGCTTGACCAAAGCCTTAAAATCCCGTTCCATGTTGAGACGAAACAGTTATTTTCTATATTGACAGAAGAAAGTGATTAGGCAGTCCACTGTAGACCGGGGGTGGCTGGCTTCTCGCTGGAGCGGCGGGCATGAATCCACACGCAGAAGAAGGCACAGCTGACGAGAAGCACGCTGGAGGCAGTTGAAGTTCGAGCAGCAGACCCGAACGCGCCACGACAACCCGAGCGTAGACGAAGTAACACGAGAGTCGAATATGTGTTGCACAAAGTTCAATGTTCAGAAAATTGTTGCAAAATTCGAAATCCTGCACGGAGGAACCAAATGTTAGGGTAACTGGTATGTTTTCGGAGGACCAGGTTTATTTAAACCACTTAAAACTAAATAAGGAGCGAGTGGACTGTAGGACGGTGAATCAGAGATTTAGATTTTGATTTGTTGCAATACAATATATTCAGGAAGCCTGAACTCTGAATAGTTGAAATTATATAAACACTTAACACAGGATAACAATAAATGTAGTCAGATACAGTTACTGATGCTAGGATCATACACCACTCCCGCCAAATAGCGTCTAGATGCGCTAGTACCAAGTTTCTTTGTTACGAACACACGTGGTTGCTAGGCCAATTAACACAATGGGAACATATGTACTTTACACAAAAAAAATACGATATGAAGCCCGGAATATCACACGCGCGCTGCCTAGTGCTTAGGGGCGAAAAGGTGTGGATAGAAGATGAGTAATAAGCCTACAAACTGGATATTGTCCTTCTCACGGGAGCAATCGTACCAGACGGCTACTGCAGGCTACTGCATCTCGAACACGACTACTGGCGTGGGGAAGCCTAAGCAGGTGCAACACACCGCCAGGAAATGACGAAACGCGGGAAAAGATGGCGGACTGAGCCAATCACTACAGAGGCAAATTTGAAACATATAACTTATAGGCTCTTGAGCTAACAAAATTAGTATTACGTTGAAATCTTTAGAAACTGAAATACAGTATATTGTTTACTTCAAAATCGTCATCATTCATTTTAAGTGTGTTTTATTGTGATAATAACGTTTAATATCATATTTAGTAATTAATCCTTAATCCAGATGTTAGCAATTTTTAGGATAGGGCTATATTATAATTCAGGTAGGATGGCAATGCATGGAAAAATCGAAGAACTAATAAAAAATACAACAATGCATAAAAGGATGAGCTGCGGTAGGTAATGATTGAAACTGATTAACTTAGATTAGAAGTATTTGTAAAAGGCTCTCATGTGCATAGGCGTAACCAGGCTGACCATATGGGGGGGTTATAACATCTGGAGAGGGGGGTTCCGGGGTCCTCCCCCCGGAAAATTTAAAAAATTAAGATGCACTATAACGAGTTTTAAGCTTCCCACGCTTTAAACTCATATTAAGTAATTTATAAGCAGATTTTAAAAAAGGTGATATATCACATTAATGAAATAAATAGTACAATTTTCCCTTTTTTTAATCAATGGGGGGGGGGGTTCAAACCCCCAAAACCCCCCTCGTTACGCCTATGCTCATGTGTAATCTATTTAATAAGTAGATTAATTAATTGTTTATCTGGGAGCAATAATTACAGACACAAATAATAATAAAGCCGAATTTAAGTGTAGACACAAATCAGGAAATGCTAGTTTTTATGCAGGTAAGATATTCTTATCTTCTCGTCTAATGTCCAAAAATCCAAAAATAAAAATTGATAATACAATTATCCTGCCGGTTGCATTATATGAGACATTATGTGAGACATGGTCGCTTACTCTTCGCGAAGAACAAAATCTGAAAGTGTTCGAAAACAGGGTGCTTAGGAAAATATTTGGGCCTAAGAGAGATGAAAATGAGGACTGGAGAAAACGGCTTGATGACGAGCTTCATAACCTGTACTCGTCACCGAATATAGTAAAGCTAATTAAATAATTGAGGATGAAATGGGCTGGACATATTACACGCATGAGAGGGAAGAAAGACATATTTAAGAAATATTGACGAGGAGTCCCGAAAGGAATAGACCACTTGGAAGACCTAGACGCAGGTGGGAGGACAATATTATGATAGATTCAAGGGAAGTAGGATTTGCGAGTGATGTTTGGATCGAGATAGCGCAGAATAGGGTTGAATGACAGACTCAAGTAAGCGCGGCAATGAACCTTCGGGTTCCATAAAACAGATAATATTCATTTAGCTTGCTTAGGAATTGTCTATTGCCATTGAGTAAGTAAGTAAGTATCTTCAGATTATGTAAAGACTGCCTATTATGCATTTTTTCAGAGCATAACAAGGTGTGATCTAGTAGTAGCCTATGGGGAATTGGTGTAGGAATTAATCAAGTATTAATTATCCAGAAAAAAGCAATTATAATAATAAACAATGCTAAAAATTAGAGCATTGCAAACCACTATTTATTAAGACAGGCTTGCTAACAATAATAAATTTGTATATTTGTTATATCTTGTCATTAGTAAAATATAATATAAAAAGCTATCAAACACGAAGTGCTTATTTATCAGACCAGAAATCAAAATAAATTTGGGACAACATTATATAACAAATTACCATATAAACTTCAAGAAATGTCCCCAAATTTTGTTTTCACAAAAAACTATATTCCTAGCTTTAAAAAATCCTTTTTTATAATATTAAAAAATACTTAGAATCAGATTTACAAATAGAATAGAGCAACTTAGCGTAAGTAATTACATGTGTAATCTGTAAGTATATGTTGTTCATTCAATGTCACTTGGATTATGGCATTAGTATAACTTAGAATAATAATTTTGACTAATGTAATTAAGTTTGTAAGATTGTAAATATTCATATCTTAGGTTCTTAAAGATGTGTATTAATGTAAATAACTAATGTGACCGATTGCAGTTGGTACTGCCAAAAAGTGTTATCAAATATCAAATATATTTTAATTTCTAAACATTTCAACGTAATATTAATTTAACGTAACTCTTGACAATGAATACGCTGGCGGCAAGCTTCTATGAAAAGGGTACTTGAAAGTTGTACCACGCTTCAACAAATGTCTCAATCGGAGCGCGACTAGGTAGAGAAGTAGCTAGAAGGTGTACCTAAATGTTCCAAATAAAACAGTTTTGATTTTCACTGTGGTTTTCATTTTATGCCCCATCGGAGGTTGAAAAAATAGCCCTCGTATTTCCGAAATTGAAGTTACTTTTTCCGAAATTGAAATTACTTTTTCCGAAATTGAATTTACTTTTTTCCGAAATTGAAATTACTTTTTCCGAAATTGTAATTACTTTTTCCGAAATTGAGGTTGAAATGGTGTATTATTTATATCAGTTATTCATTTATTGATTCATATTTACAAGTTTCACAGGCCGTATTAATAAAATATAATTATTCAAGTATACATGTGCGTTCTATCATTCAGAATACATGTGGCGTACTCTAGGCTATCCACTATTATCATCAACAGGTTATGGGCCCAGGCAACGCCCAGTGTACGTGAATAGAGACAACGCCTAGTTGTACGTGAATAGAGACAACGCCCAGTTGTACGTGAATAGAACAACGCCCAGTTTCGTGAATAAAACGGCCCCAGTTTATGTGAATAGAACGGCCCCGGCCTACATGAACAGGGCTGCTGCCAGATTGAATAGCGAAGAAAGAAAGTGTGAAAAGCAAGTTAAAGTTAAAGTTAAAGTTAAAGTGAAAAACTGTTATAATCTGACTTACAAACGACCTCGAGCAGTCACGGCTACTAGGATCGTAGCACAGTATTTCCACAATAAAAGCAGCAAACACGAAGTTAATCTTGTGCAACGTCACATTTGTGAATTGTAAAGTAAGAAAATATATTGTCAACCATGGATACAGTTGAATCTCATCTGGAAATGTTAAGTGAGGACTCACAAGGAGTAGTAAATTATGTGTCATGGCGTTTCAAGTTAAATTTAGCACTCAGAACAAAGGATTTATATGATGTCGCAACAGGTGATTTAACCAAGCCTTCAGGTGCCCGCACTGATGCAGCAGTTAAAGAGTGGTTACAAAAAGACATTGAAGCTCGGTCAATGATATGATTAAATGTGTCTAGCTCTATTGCAAGAAAAATTGCTAATTGTCAAACATCAAAAGCAATGTTAGATAAATTAGTTACTTTGTATGGAACAAAGACTGAAGTAAACTTAGAAGTATTACGTAGAAAATTTTTCACTTTTGTCTATGATGAAAATACATCAGCAGCAGAGAACTGTATGGAAATTGTAATGACAAGAGAAGAATTATCAAGAAATGATGACCCCATGAAAGAAAGGTTTATCATGACCAGAATATTAAGCATATTGCCCACAAAACTAGCACACTTCAGGACATCTTGGGACAATGTAACTGGATCTGATAAGACAGTGGAAAACATGATTGAAAGATTAAGACTCGAAGACGAGAGACTCAAGGAAGCAATCCAAGGTCAAGAGGACATACAAAATTCTCTCATAGTTAGGCAGCGTTCACACTGAGGCGATAAGCGATAAGCGATATATCGCAAGGACGATGTTGCGGTGATATAGGCCTACTGCGAGCGATAAATCGGCGTGACCTGGGCAATAAAAATATGGTGGAACACAATCCTCACTACTTCAGTTACAATTATGAGCTCAAGTGAGGAAGACGTTGTAGTGGCTTATTGGTTCAGGCGTAGAATGAGAAGAAAAAGAAAATATTGGGTACATCCCTACAATCTTACCAATGTGCACCATAGCTCGGCTGTTGTTTCTCGACAGCTGTCTCAACATGAATCAAAATTCAGGGAGTTTTATCGAATAAACCCTGAAAACTTATTTCGAAAATTTATTAAGTGCCAGTATGGTACTTTATGAGATTGTGTGGGGGACGAAAAATGTCTGTCCGTCTGTCTGTCTGTCCGTCCGTCCGTGTGTCTGTATGCGCTCTAACTCAAATACGCTTTTTCGGATTTTCATGAAACTTGGAAAACACATTTATAATGTCAATGGGAAGAACCCTATTGATATTGAACCAAATCGGTTCACCGGTACCGGAGTAATGCCCAATTTAGTGCCTATTTTAATAGATTATGGCGCCTTTCTAATAGAAAGGCGCCATAATTCAAATACGCTGTATCGGATTTCCATTAAACTTGGTATACGCATTTATGACGTCCATGAAAAGTACTCTGTTAAATTTGAACCTAATCTGTTGACCGGTACCGGAGTAAAACCCAATTTAGTGTATATTTTAAAGGCGCAATAGCTCAAATACGCCTTATCGGATATTTATGAAACTTCGTATACGCATTTATACTATCCATGGAAAGACGTCTGTTGATGTTCAACCAAATCGGTTGGCCAGTACCGGAATAATGCCCAATTTATTGCCTTTTATGTTAATATATGAGAAGTCGCGATAACTCAAATATGCTTTATTGGATTTTCCTGAAACTTTGTATACCCATTTATAATGTACATGGGAATATGTCTACCGATATTGGACCAAATCGGTTGACCGGTACCGGAGTAAAACCCAATTTAGTGTCTATTTTAAAAACGCGGTAACTCAAATACGCTTTACCGGATTTTTATGGAATTTGGTATACACATTTATAGTGTTCATGGGAAGACGTCTACTGATACTGGATGAAATCGGTTCACCTGTTTCGGAGTAATGCTCAATTTGGTGCCTATTTTATGATAATATACGTATTCGAAAGAATTTGTATAAAAAAAAGCAAATCATTTATCATGACAACATAGTCAATTGTTTAACTGTTATATTATACGGCTTTGGAAATTAAAATAGAGATAGCTATGACCAAAAACACTATTGTTTTACATGCGCTTATCCAACTATACCGTTAAACTGACCCAGGTGACCGAGATGGTAACGTTTTGGCCTCACGTTATGGAGTTCCATGGTTCAAATCCCGAAAGCAGCCAATTTCACTTTCTTTTTCGTATTTTTATGTGAGTGTGCGATTGTCAAGATATCAAAAATCTGTACAGTTCAGCTGATGCTGGAAGATTTTAATCTGATTAAAAAGAAAACTAGACCTTTGTTCTTCCCTAAGCCCTGCTTAATGAATAAATCTGGAGCTTAACTTGTAAATCAATTAAAAAAACATATTCTGCATATCATAATTGCAGTCATAACTGATTAAAAAAAACACACTGGCACTTTTTTACATCAGTTTACCTGATTTTATTTGTTTGTAGAAACTCTGTTTTGGCTGTTGAACAAATAAAGTGTGCGTGGAACGCCACGCAACAGAAGTGAAACTTGTTTTAATTTTTTATTGTTTCAATGTTTGATTATTGGATTTTTCAATTTCGCCTTATTGAACTTTTTAAAATTGGGGTTTTGGACTTTTTAATTTTGGATTTTTTAATTTTAAATTTTTGAATTTTTTAATGTTGAATTGTTAATATTTTCGATCTTTGAAGTTTTTATTTTTTGATCTTTAAATTTTGGAGATGTGTCGGTTTACAATACCCAGCCATTTAGTACAACAAATAATTTATATACCTGTAGCCTATATGCTTGGGGAAAAAAAGAATACCAAAGTTTAAAAATTTAATAAGTGTAAGTAATAATGGAAAATTCATTGGTCTTTAAAAAAAATTCCTTGTCATTGTTTCACTATTTTAGGTAATAAATGCATTTTTCTATTTTGCATTTTTTCATTATTTTATGGTCATTAAATGCCTTTCCCTACTCATTAGTAAGTAACTGGATACATTTGGCAGGAGTCATTGGTTTTAAGTGGGAAAGATTCTCCCTTGACAAGCACCGCTTGCAGTTTCCCGCGAAGTAGGTGTTAGCTAAGCAGGTGTTAAGTTTCGTGTCAATTGTTGAAAGATTATAAATAGTAAGAAGTAAATAGAGCTAGCGATTCTTGAATGATAAACAATCCTGAGAAGAGCATGACAATATAATTATGACATCCCCGGGATTCTGAAAATTTCATTTCCTCAGGCACATATGGCTATGCAAAATATACTCCCCATGTTAATTCTGTCAAATTGTATTATAATGAGGGCCCGGATTCTGATGACCTAAAATTGTTTGAAAAATGACCCTAAATTTAAAGAAAATGACTTAATAATTATAACAAAATTACCTAAAAACTGACATTTTATTTATAACAAATTATTATTGTACACACAAAGTTATAGACTAGTTTGTACATAATTATAAAAACTGTAAATAACTGTAATGTTGTGAATGTTCTTTTCTCACGGAAATTTATACTGGCACTGAGGCACTGGCGAGTCAAAATTCGCCATTTCCTTTTGTGGTCTGCTGGATTATGTTATTTAATTGAGGGTAAACAGTAGTTTGCACTCTCAAATCCAAGCAGGTGACAGACTCTGGTGCCAAGTCAATCTAATAACAATAGTAATATAATACAAAATTTTGGAGTTTCTTTGATTCTCATTTCCGACTGAGACATGACAACACTTAACGCCGAATGTTTCCTTCTTGCATTAAACAAACAACACTTCAAAGACAGCACTGCTAGCGACGAAAAAAAGTTAATACACTCAATGTAAATACAGTACATGAAAATGACTAAATAAGGAAGCAAATGACACGAAAATGACAAAATAATGACCTAAAATTGAAATAAATGCCCTAAAAATATAAGATTGCATAAAATGACAAAAAATGACCTAATAAAAATGCATTCCTATAATCTAGAGGTCATGATTAGGATTTATCCACAAGTTGGCAATGCCTATGTAGCATCAATAAAAAGGTGACATGTCATTAGAATCCGGGCCATGATGATCCCTGAATTATAATTAAATTACTTATTTATTGTGTCAGAGTTTCGAAATATTTACATTATGAGTAAATAATGTAACAATTTGTTTACTGACTTGTCTTACACAATAAATAATTAAATAATGTATTTACCTGTGTCTTTTACTTCTGCTGCAATTTGCTACATGCGGCACTCGTCACATCTGTCGTTCATTTATTTTTATTTTTTATTTTTATATCCTTACAACTAGTGTTGTGGCATCGAATCTTATGATCCCTACCACACATGAAACTGTTTACACATCTAGGATATTATTACACATAATTAATTAATCCACCACTCACAAATTCTTACTATATGCGGCAATGGAATAGTTCCAGATGCACTCACGAGCTTTCACTAAATGAATTCAATGAATAAATTACAGAATTGTCTTCTCTTCTTCCCGACACGTTCACTGCTCGAAATATCGTAAGCAACAAATCGCTCAGGCGACCAGCTATCGCGTGAGTGTGAACCTTTTTTATCGCCTCCCTTTAGATTTCAAGTATCTGTCCGTGCGTGTCGCGTATCGTATATCGCTCACGATATATCGCTTATCGCTTATCGCCTGAGTGTGAACCCTGCCTGAACCTTTTTTTATCGCCTCCCTGTAGATTTCAAGTATATGTCAGTGCGTGTCGCGTATCGTATATCGCTTATCGCCTCAGTGTGAACGCTGCCTAAGACATTCTCGAAAGCAAGGACAGTCATCACAAAGCAAGCAAGATAAACAATCAGTGATCTGTCACAAGTCTGGAAAGAAAGGACATATTCTCAGGGAATGCAGAGGAAAACCATGTGATAAATACATAGCATATTGCAAGAAGACTTACCCCTGCAACAAATGTGGAAAGAAAGGACACTACGCAATGGAGTGTATATTCCGAAATGAAAAGAGCAAAAGAGAAAGTGCAAGCCAAGATGAACGACGAGAACGTCGAGGATTTATAACCATCGCACTTAACACAGCAGACCTGGACGAGCAACACAAGGAAGAAATGATGGAAATATGGTATCAAGATTGTGGAGCCAGTCAGCACATGACTCCAAATAGAGAGTGGTTTACTCATCTCACCGAGTTGGAAGACCCATCTCAATTGTAATAGGAGACTCATCCAAACTAGATGGTATTGCAGTTGGAAATGTGGAACTGGAAGCATTTGATGGTGAAAAATGGTATCCAGTTGAACTAAAAGACGTTTTATATGTACCAGATCTGAATTTCAACCTTTTCTCAGTAGGAAAAATGCTAGATAAAGGCTATTTGCAAAGTGCAGACAGTGAAATATCCAAATTTAGCACTTCAGATGGTAAACAAATCGTCTACAAAATGAAGTTGAGGAGAGAGAAAGAAGAAAATTGTTTAGTTACATCCATCAGGACATGGCATGAGAGACTTGCACACCAAAATATCAAATATGTGAGAGACATTCTGAATAAGCATGGAATTAAGTACATAGACGACTGGAATGGAGTTATATGTGAAGGATGTGTATATGGAAAGCAACATAGGATTTCTCATCCAACAAACCCAAAGAAAGCTACACAACCACTGGACTTGGTGCACGTGGATATGTGTGAAATGGAAGTACCATCGTTAGGAGGAGCAAAGTATTTTCTATTATTCAAAGATGACTTTTCTCATTTCCGAACAATCTACTTCATGAAAAATAAGGATGAAGCACCAAAGAAATTAGAAAGCTATATAAAGTTGGTAGAAAACCAACTGGGAAAGAAGATAAAAACTCTTAGGTCGGATAATGGAAAGGAAATAAAGAATCTCAAAACAAATGAATTACTTGAAGTACTAGGAGTTCTACAGACATTCTCTAATAGTTACTCACCAGAGCAGAATGGAAGGATCGAGAGAGAGATGCGGACTATTGTTGAAGCAGCTCGCTCAGTAGTACATGCAAACAATCTAGATAAAAGATTTTGGGCAGAAGCAGCAAATTATGCAGTATTTACCATAAACCAGACTGGAACAAGCACAGTTGAAGGAAAGACCCCTGCAGAACTGTGGTTTGGACGCAAAATCGATATAAATTACGAGCATTTGGATGTGAATGTTTGTATTAATTCCAAGTCACAAGAGAAGGAAGATGGACCGAAAATCTCAGAAAGGAATTTTTGTAGGATATGACATAAACTCACCATGCTACAGGGGGTACATACCAAGCACACAAGAAGTTATCAGCTCAGATAATGTGATCTTCAATGAACACAAAGAAAGATAAAGTAAAAGTACAGAAATCAGCATGAATTCACCTGATAATGAAGATGCAGAAACAGAAAGAGAAGGCAGAACAGAAGAAAGACAGAGAACAGAACCAGTGATAGAAGAAAGAGGAAATCTGGATTACGTCATGGACTATTCTGAAGGAGAAAATAGTACTACTATTGCCATAATTGGAAAAGTTCAAGATATATCTACTACGGAAGCACTGAAAAATGAAAACTGGAGAAGTGCAATGCAGGAAGAGTATAGCTCATTCATAAATATGAAAACCTGGAAGCTAGTCAACTGTCCAGAAGGAGTAAAACCGTTGTCATGTAAGTGGATACTTCAAGAAAAAGCAAATGGAAAACTCAACGCCAGACTTGTAGCTAGAGGATTTGAACAAAAAGAAGGAATTGACTACACAGATACATTCAGCCCCGCAGCTTATCATGCATCAATAAGACTAATTTTAAGTCATGCAGCATCTGAGAAGTTGAAGTTAGTACCATTCGATGTCAAAGCAGCTTTTCTATATGGACATCTGGAAGAGGAAATTTACATGTTCCAACCAGAAGGATTCAATGACGGATCTAGTAAAGTATGCAAACTACAGAAAAGTATTTATGGACTCAAACAAGCTCCGAAGAAGTGGAATGAAAGAATATCAAAATATCTTGAAAGCATAGGACTGATAAGTACAGATGACGACCCTTGTATCTACTACAACAAAGAAAAGAACATTCAATTGTCACTATTTGTAGATGAAGGATTAATCGCAGGCAAGGATGAAAGAGAGATCTACAAAATTTTGAACAAAATCAATCAGGAATTTGAAATTACTTTCAGTACGACAGTTCAGAAAGAAATATCGTACCTTGGCATGGAACTGAAGATTGAACCAGGAGGAATTTTTGTGAGCCAACCCCGGTACACAAAGAAGATAATCAAGAAGATGAATATTGAAAAATGCAACCCAGTGTCAACACCGATTGAACCTAGAATAATAACGAAGAAGGAATGCTACGTGAATGACAAACCTGTATCAGATAGCATCCCTTATCGTGAAGCCATTGGAAGTCTACTATACCTTGCAACGATTACCAGACCAGATATTAGTTTTGCTGTAAACTACTTGAGTCGCTACTGCACGAAGCCAATGATGATTCACTGGAAGATGGTAAAACGAGTTTACCAGTACCTGCAAGGAACGATTGAATATGGAATCTACTTTGATGGCGATACAACACTTGTAGCCTACACAGACTCGGATTATGGAGGAGATATAGACACAGGACAGTCTACGAGTGGTGTACTAGTCATGAGAGGTGGACCCTTAATATGGCATTCCCACAAGCAGAAAGTGGTAGCTACGTCTACTGCCGAAGCTGAATATCGTGCCGCAGTGTCAGTAATCGATGATGTATGTTGGATCAAGCGATTAGCACTCGAACTTGGTATTCTAAAATTTGATCAACCGATCACTTTGTTTGTTGACAACATGTCAGCAATCCACATGCTTCGAAATTCTCATGAAGGAAAAACAAATAAAGGCAAGAAACACATTGAAATTTCAAGAAAATATATTCAACAGCATATGGGCAGTACAGTTACTCTTGAACATATTGAAAGCAGTTTCCAAATTGCAGACATTCTGACAAAACCATTGTGCAAGAAAAACTTTGACAATCTTCGTTGTAAAGTGATTAAGGAGGAGTGTTGTGGTTAATCATGTTTACAACTCATATTGTAAGTCATAATTGGCAACATTGGAAGTGCACTAGGAAATATTAGGTTGTCATGTTGGCAACATGTGCACTGTCAGTGAAGGTGTACGTGACCGGCTAGAACATTAGTATGGACCTTCAGTACCTTTAGTATGGACAGAAAGTATTGTCTTGAAAGTTGTAAGAGGCAGATGTGCCTAGTTAATCTGCAAGTTAGTTATGATATTGAAAGTTGTAAGTGAAGGACGTAACCAGCCAGCAAGCAGTAAGAACCTTAATGGTGTACGTGACATTTTGTATGAAGAAAGAACTGAAAGTTATTTGTGAACTAAACGACATTTATGTATTGTGACTTTATGTATGCAAGTGTTATGCCAAAGTGATATATAAACTATATATTATATACTGCAAGTCAAGTTGACTGCAAGAACTATTATTTATATCAGTTATTCATTTATTGATTCATATTTACAAGTTTCACAGGCCGTATTAATAAAATATAATTATTCAAGTATACATGTGCGTTCTATCATTCAGAATACATGTGGCGTACTCTAGGCTATCCACTATTATCATCAACAATATGAACCCCCCTACGGGAATTGTGGAAGGAAGTGCAAGGTTCCCGCCCAAGGAAAGCTAACCTAAATTGAATTATGGACCCGCCCAGAGGATAATTGGGTTTCCCGGGGAGATCAAGTTAAAAAACTGAGTCCAACATCCATTTTGGTTTCTCTTAGATATAATTTGGAAATGCTCTTTTTTATCTTTTCAAATTTTCCATATAAATAAAAATATGATACATGAACTTTTATAAAACAATTTACAGATATAAGTACAGAAGAATAATTTTAAAATGAGTTTAGGATTAAAAAAAATATATACACACCTTCAAATAGCCCTAAATAAAATTGATTTAGATATAAATAAAAAAATCCAATTGATTCGCCTGAAGGGCGTGAAATAAAATAATTAAAATGAAATATACATGTTTACAGGTATTAATTTACACTTTTAGATTTTCATTATAAATTCATAAAGTCCTGAAAGGAAAATTTCATTAGTTAGAGGTAAGACCCGGAATACTATGTTTGGAGTACCTCTTCGCCCCAAAACATAGGTTCTTCTCAAATGGCAAGAGGTAGTCAACTATTACTTAGAAACTATTACTTAGAAACAGCATAAAATTTACTTAGTTAAAACACAATCAAACTTTAAATTAAAAGGTAGCAAAACGCGGCAAGAATGTTTGAGACGAAGCCTAGCCCAAAGCGTGCAAAAGGGACTCAAGGAACAGACGCCATGTTACTGCCTGGCGGGAAAAGAACATAAAAAAACTCATTGCAAGAAGATCTACATTAAGCCAAAAAGAAAGAAAGAAAGAAAGAAAGAAAGAAAGAATTACTAAAACTACCTAAAAGACAGACTGAAAGAAAAGAAAAGACAAGGAAATAACTAATACTCGAAATAAAGGAAGAATTAAGCACAGCGGGAAAGCGTCCCCCACGCTATATGTGTATTTCCATTTTGGAAAGAAACTACGTTAAGGCCGACTCTGCAAACATTTCTGCCAGCGTGAAATCACCTAACAACAAAATTATAACATGAATAAAAGCTTTAGTGAGCAACAAGACAAAACTACACTGTTTTGTTCTTTCACGGGCTTAAGGCCCCGACTAACCTCTGGTGATAGCCATATTGGAAGAGGATAGTTGCCGGAAGTGACGAAAGCAAATAGCCGGGAAACAAAATAATACACTTTATCGCCAGATAGCGGCAATGTATGGACAACCAAACAGATGAAGCTAAGGAAACTGCCACCTATTACCGCGAGTCGGCGCCACGCGACGTAAACAAACAAAATAGCCGACTTTCAGTAAAAACAATTGAGACGGTGATAATGCCGGCTCAAATAATGAACGGGATTCAAACCTTAACCTCAAAAGTGCTGGCGAATCAACACAGTTCTCCACCGGAGGATGAACGAATGAATGACTTGACAGCAAATAACGGAAATCTGAGTGTTCCCAAGGAATTAGGCAAAGTTATTCTTTTCAGCGACAGTCATGAGCGTAGTCTTCCACAAAGTGCATGTGACAAGAAAAGAGATATCAGTGTTCTAGGTTATATTAAACCTGGGACAACTAGCTCAGTGGTGGTACAAAATGACCCACAGAAGTGTAGCAGCTTAATAAAATATGACTCTGTTGTGGGTCAAATAACAGAGCTCGTAGGCCTACCAGGATAAGTGAGGTTATTACCAATAAAATAAGAAAAAACGTGACATCATAACGTATGAGGAGACACTGAAAACTACAAATTCCTTCAGATAGGCTATGTGGAGTCACCGTGCATTACGTTATTATGCACATCACAAGTATATGCTATGTAATATATAATAGACCTACTGATTTCGCCTAAATAAAATCGGTATTTGTGAAAAAGAAAAATATCTGTATTAAAAACGTATTCAAATGCTTCCCACAGACCACCACAGATAGGACTACCTCCTGTGTTGTCAGATTTCAAGCAGCATGGCTTGTAAGATATAGAAGGCAGTGACATTGGTAAACAGTTGTAAACACTCGCATTTTAAATATTAAAATAACTTCACAATAGGCCTTCATTTTGCGATATTATGCTTGATTTCGATATATAAAGAGAATAGACAAAATCTGTCCTAAGTACTTTGGAAATGTATAAACCGTGACCTTCAACCTTACCGTTACTGTATTGGATACGAATCACATTATTTATATATTTTTTTAAAATAATTCCTGTAGACTAGCGCAAAGGGAAGCCACTGAAATAAAATTTCAAAATACTTTAAGTCAGTATGCCTACTTAGAACTACCTTTGCTTCAAATCTGAAATTTAATTAGCCATGCTATTTATCTTCTTGCTCTTGCGACAGACAATCTTTTGTTCTTTCTCAATTCTGTTTTGATAGGAGATGGTGGGAGATCATCTGTTTGTCTGTTTATCCATTTTCGTATAATTTTCAGCGAGGTCTTATACAGAAACATCTGCTTCCTCTTATTTCTGCAATTAAAAACTAGCATGAAAAATTTAGGCCTACATGCATAAGAATACTATGTTTACATGACTGACATATTGCATAATTTATATTCCTACATGGTACCTAAAGTTGGCCTACTACTGACCACGTTACGAACCAGAGGCGTAACGAGGGGGTTTTTGGGGGTTTGAACCCCCCCCCATTGATTAAAAAAAGGAAAATTGTACAATTTTTTTAAGTCTGATTATAAATTGCTTAATACGAGTAAAAAGCGTGGGAAGCTTAAAACTCGTTATTGTGCATCTTAATTTTTAAAATTTTCCGGGGGAGTACCCCCGAACCCCCCTCTCCCTGAGGGGGGTATTGGCCACATGTTGTAACTCCCCCCATATGATCGGCCTGGTTATGCCTTTGTTACGAAACAGTTGTCTTTTTGGAACAATAATAATATTTTGAAGGTGTCCTGGAAAATTGAAGACTGATGGTACATCATCTATTAGTAATTTTACAAGTGCACCAGACCTTGACTGATAGCAATCAGGTGTAAAGTGTCTGCTGCTTAATGTACTGTACGCTATGGGTGACCAATATTCTCTGCGCATTGCTTGAACCCACTTCTTCGGAATATCAGGCCAAGAAAATGGAAACCTGTACAAACAGGCAAGAAAAAGACAAGCGTTCGTGGCTATGCTGCGCTTGAGGCTAAGTCAGAGTTGGCCAGTATCCTCAAATGTTCCAAACAAAAATAACCTACTTGTGAAACTTAAGTCCACTTCCATTTCTCTGGAGCTCTGCACGACAGTGACACACTACTACTCAAATGGCTTGGCGAAAAATAAAATGGTTTACTAACAAAAAACACAAAATCACTCACAGTATACACAACAATTCTACTCTCCAACAACAGTTCTTACACAGTATTACACCGGATTCTGTAACACCCACACTCTGTCCAATTAATTTCCATCCCCTCTCATGCAACCCCACGCATCCTCTTCTCACTCCCATCACATCCAATGAATTTCAAGCAGTTATCAGAAGGAAAAAACAATCAACTGCACCAGGACCGGATGGCATCACTTATAATATGATTGACCACCTTCCTGACATAACTATTACTCTACTAATAAATATTTTTAATGACACCCTCCATACATCCCACATTCCGAACTCTTGGCAACAATTCTATGTCATTCCGATATTGAAACCCAATAAAACAGATACAAACGCCTCTAGTTATCGTCCCATTATACTCAGTAATACTCTCCGAAAGATCTTTGAAAAAATCCTCACCCATCGATTAATATTTCACTTAGAGCGATATGGACAATGGCCACTACATAAATACGGGTATAGACGAGGCCAAGGAACAAACCATGCTTTACTACGTCTTCTTACTGAAATTTATAGCGCATGGACACAACGCAAGGCACTCTTGGCACATTTCTTAGACTTACGAAACGCGTATGACTCAGTATTCCTCCCCACACTATTAAACACTCTTACGACTCTCCACATTCCGGAGATCTTCAGTCATACCATTCTGCGCCTCCTAACCGACAGACAAATATATTTTCCCCCTTTCTTTTCCTATCAGGTCTCTCGTTTCACCTCCATTGGCTTGCCCCAAGGATCCTCACTCAGCCCCATTCTTTTTGTATTATACATTCACACTCTCACCCACACTCCCTATAATAAAAGTCAACTACTTCTATACGCTGACGATATGGTTTTGTACTCGAAAGTAGATAACTCAATTAAATATAATTATGCCACGGAACAAAAGGTTCTTGACACCCTGATCTCTCAGGTTAAGCTTTTGGGATTTACAATTAACCCTGACAAAAGCCATACTATTCTTTTTCGAAAAAGCAAAATGACTAATCAACCTCACTTTCATATTGATCATATTCCAATACCTATTACACACACCACCAAATACCTAGGAATGCATTTAACACACAATCTGAAATGGAATGTGCATTTTCAGCATACACATGCTGCTCTTCATTCAGCTAGTTGCATTTTCAAATATATTGCCGGGATAAAATGGGGTTTCCACCCCACCCATATGCTACATTTATACCAGAACCTTATACAATCTAAACTCACATACGGCAATCTCATTATTACAAGCATTGAGCTCTATTACATACTGGAGGTAGCACTGCATGATTAAAAATCGTGACGGCAGAGTTCGCGGTCCGCCATGAAAGTGAGCGTATAATTTAGCTCCTATCCCGTATCTCCTCCTAACAAACTCATGTGTATTAAGGGAATTATGAAGATGTATTGGCGTTTTTAAAACACTTTTATGAATGAAACGCTCCAATATTAACTACTTGATGCTTTTTAAGTACATAACAAAACTAATTTCATATCGTAATGGGTTGGTAAAAGTATTTAATCTCGATCAGGCGTGAATGTACATTGGTAAACAGTTGTAAACACTCGCATTTTAAATATTAAAATAACTTCACAATAGGCCTTCATTTTGCGATATTATGCTTGATTTCGATATATAAAGAGAATAGACAAAATCTGTTCTAAGTGCTTTGGAAATGTATAAACCGTGACCTTCAACTGTACCGTTACTGTACTGGATACAATTCACATTATTTATTTATTTTGTTAATAATTCCTGTAGATTAGTGTAAAGGGAAGCCACTGAAATGAAATTTCAAAATACTTTAAGTCAGTAGGCCTACTTAGAAGTTCATTTTCTTCGAATCTGAAATTTAATTAGCCATGCTATTTATCTTCTTATTCTTGCGACAGACAATCGTCTGTAGCCTTTTGTTGTTTCTCAATTCTGTTTGGATAGGAGATGGTGGGAGATCATCTGTTTGCGTCTGTTTATCTATTTTCGTATAATTTTCAGCGAGGTCTTATACAAAAACATCTGCTTCCTCTTATTTCTGCAATTAAAAACTAGCATGAAAAATTTAGGCCTACATGCATAAGAATACTATGTTTACATGACTGACATATTGCATAATTTATATTCCTACTTGGTACCTAAAGTAGGCCTACTACTAACCACATTACGAACCAGAGGCGTACCGAGGGCGGGTTTGAACCCCACCCATTGATTAAAAAAAGGAAAATTGTACAATTTTTTTAAATTCTGCCTATAAATTGCTTAATACGAGTATAAAGCGTGGGAAGCTTACTCGTTATTGTATATCTTAATTTTTAAAGTTTTCCGGGGGAGGACCCCCGAACCCCCCTCTCCCTGGGGGGTATTCTATACCCCACAGATGTTGTAACCCCCCCCCCCATATGGTCGGCCTGTTTACGCTTTGTTACGAACCAGTTGTCTTTTTGGAACAATAATTTTTTGAAGGTGTCCTGGAAAATTGAAGACTGATGGTACAGCATCTTTTAGTAATTTTACAAGTGCACCAGACCTTGACTGATAGCAATCAGGTGTAAAGTGTCTGCTGCTTAATTTACTGTACGCTGTGGGTGACCAATATTCTCTGCGGATTGCTTGAACCCACTTCTTCGGAATATCAGGCCAAGAAAATGGAAACCTGTACAAATAGGCAAGAAAAAGACAAGCGTTCGTGGCTAATCTACGATTGAGGTTAAGTTAGATTTGGCCAGTATCCTCAAATGTTCCAAACAAAAATAACCTACTTGTGAAACTTAAGTCCACTTCTATTTCTCTGGAGCTCTGTGTAGCCATATACCACGCAATATTCGACCATTTTGTCATGAAAAATATCAAAAACACATTCGTAAATATATGTTTACCATACGAAGCACACTTCACCAATACGCTCGGCGGTGTAGCCAACTTAACAAGTGAACGTCACGATTTATGCAATTCCAAAGCACAGCTGTTGTGTATCCTGTTTATATATTGAGATCACTGATTACAAGTCCCTCCAAATATTGGCAAAACAAAATCCAATCGCAAATTTATTAAGTTTTGAAAATGCGCACAATGTGCATGATAGTTCATTCATTGGAGCTTAGTCTAGTCAGCGATATCATTCTCTTGCTGCACTCGATTGCCTGATATCTTTTGCATGTTTCGCCACACCACTCACACACACAGTCTTGATCTGGTTCGTGGTACTTCCTTGTCCTGCAGCACTTGAAATGAAAGCCATGCATCGCAAACCTTGTTAGTGAATGTCTTAGCTCGTAAACCGAGTTTGTCCAGTCTCTGTGAATCATGGCCTCTGTGGTGTAGAAATCCTCCCAAATCTCTTTCTTCTTTTCACTTAGTTCAGCTATAATTGCTGACCATAGTTGGGAGTGTATGGTAGCATCAACTCACATCTTAAATCTTCCAGGAAGAACGGTTCCTTCGCCAGTTCGTATACTAGACGAAATAGGGTAAACTTCGAGACCGACAGCACTCTCTTCAAGAATCTGGATTTTACTTTCTCTATCTCTCTGAGGTCTTGTAATTTTAAATCGTGCCAAATTATTTCTAGGCCATATGTTACCGTAGGGGTTACTTTTAGTCGGAAAAGTTTCATTGCTGTGACCAGTGATAACTGCTGTAGGTGTCTGATTTGGTTTATTGCATCTAGTCCTAATGTTACTCTTTCCCTTATGTGCTCTGAGAAGGCGTCCGGTTTCGTCTTAAATGTTATGCCTAAGTATTTGAACTTGTTAGACTTGTTAGAACTGGTAGACAATCGCAAATTTATAACATTGCCAAACACATTCTTGGTGTCTCTGGCAATCCCAAAATGACAAAGCTGTTTCATGAATTACACTTACATCCTTATACATACAGACAACAAATCACAACCATTAACACCTTTGGACACCATTGGACACCTTTTCCACCACACGCAAACTCCGCTATACAATAAGGTACTGCACTTGCATCGCAAACGTATGCAACATCTCCTTCCGGCATTTCTGCAACTACCCCCTTTTCTCTCCCTATTCTCTCAATTCTATGACAATCAACAAATGCAAAAATTTCCTCGACCTCCAATCTATTTTCTAGACTTTGATGTCCTCTTTCACCCCGTTAACGTTCATATGGATGAATTCCACAAAACTGACCAGCATCTGGAATGCAAATTTCAAAATTATTTAACACAATATCGCCATTTGCATGACTATCCCAATATACATCTCTACTTTACTGACGGATCTAAAACCCCAGAGGGGGTAGGAGCTGCTTACTACCACCAAAACACTAACACCACACAACAATTCTCTCTTCGTCCCGAATTTTCTAACTACACGGCCGAAGTTATTGCTATCCGTCAGGCACTAATTTCCATCAATACAACTAATGCCCACATCTTCATCTGTACGGATTCCCAAAGTGCTATTCAAAACATTGCAACCGGCCACACTCATCCCCAGCTGGGATGGTGGGAAACAAACTGCAAATACTTAATACATAAACAAACACACCAACGACATAATGACATCACACTTCTCTGGATCCCGGCACACCACAACATTAAGGGCAATGAAATAGCCGATACACTTGCTAAAGCCGCTACACGTCAGAACACACTCCACACTTTTCTTCTCCCCATTTCAGATGCAATCATCGCTTCCACTAAATCACTTAAAGCACATAACATCCACTAGAACAGTAAACCTTGGTTTTACAATACTAACACTCCGCGATATGCTGTATCTTTAATTTCCAAAATCAAGTTTCATGTTGCCATTACACCACAATATTTATTCAAAATTAAAAGGAGAGCCACCCCCCACTGTGACTATGGTGACATAGGAGATGTCAATCATATCCTTTTAGGTTGCTCACATTATAAACAACAAAATTATATTTTTTATTCACAAATTTACAAAACAAAAGGCATTTTTCCATGGCATATTCCTTCCCTGATACACAATGACGAAAAACACATGAGCCGATTAATACATAGACATATAGTAAATTGTAAAATGAAAATTTGAATCACCCACTTCCCACTCCATATAAACACTTTGTTCACACACCTTCTTTTATACTCCACGTAGCTGCAATGTAGAGAGGCTTCACAAAATAAAAGAAGAAGAAGATGAAGAAACTCGATTAACAACAACAACAATTTAATATGGCAGTTATGGATTAAGGAGGGATTAAAAAGCAGTATTCTCGGAATCTATTGACAGAATAGATACTTAAATGGCGAATGATAGAGAAGTACTACGAGAGATATGGGAAGGAAGATTACCAGTGTGTTTCCAGCTAAACTTGGAGGAAGTTCATTCGCTTCAGGCTCCTGATGCATACTATGTGATGGTGCCTCGTTTAAGTTATTTTCCTCTTGTTACCGATAAGGTATGGAATTTAACATAATTTCTTATTCTCAAACGTTTTAAAATGATAGTGTGAGTGCTAGAAAAGGCTGACCTAACAGGTAGTTCCGTAGATTAGAAGTTTTGCCGGCAAAAGGGAATCCGGCGGCAATCCCAAAGTAAGGGGACCCATTTTTAAAACCTACTTTGTGCGAAACGGTAATTTATGCCGTGCACAGATTTTCCTTCCACTGAATAATGAAAGTCCCTTGCACCAAACGTATGTCACAACTCACAACTATAAATGGCGAAAGCCAAATACAAGGTGCACTTCAAGCTCCGCCCACTCGATATTCACATGTTTCTCAGCGAAGCAGGATGACCACTATCCTTGTACAGGTTACCCTTGTACATTGTCGCCGACACTCCCGACCGTACCAAATATTAAAATTGGGCGAAAGACAAATAAAAGGTGCACATTAAGCTCCGCCCACTCGATATTCACATTTTGTTTCTCGGCGAAGCATGGTGACAAACTATCCTTGTAGCTTTGGCAAGTTTATAGTTTCCGACTCACCCTGCGCCCCTTTCCATCGGCCGCTTCCCCTCACCGCCTACCGCGCATCTTCCCGTGCGCATCTTCCCCGCTATGGCGCATGCCGGCCGCTACTAAGCGCCGCTTGCTGTGTTAAGCCCGCAGCTTGCTCTAAATAATTGCAATTAAACTTACCATTATAAAAACAAAATAAAATTTCAAGAATTATAGAAAATGTCGAACAATTAAAAAAATACCCTTGTACCAAACATCATATTTCACGATCTTTAAACACCGATTTGATAATATAAAAAATCGAAATTTACATAATATTTCCCAATTTTTAAAAACGCCGTGTTATGATATAAAACATGGCTTAATTGATGCAGAAAAATTCCCTTGCACCAACAGTACTCTTTTCGTAACAAACAAAACATTTCAAAATTTGAAAAAGCGATTCTTGTGTTAACACTCATGAATGCATGAAGTCACCCTTAGTACCTTAAATATATGAAATCTTTCTTCACTGCTCAACTGTCATTCGTGGCGTAGTGGGTTAAGACTCCTAGCTATAACGCTAGGGGTTCCAATAGATAGGTAGGGTGAAGAGGAGGTGAGAGGAAGAGAGGAAAGAGACGGGAAAGAAAGAGAAGAAGAGAATAAAGGAGAAATAAATTATTTTTCTCCCCACCCAAAACCCCTACTTTCCACGCGGGTCCCGTTAGAGTAGTAGTGGTGGGGGACTCGGGTGAGTCGCAATATATACTTTTCCCTATTATCGCCGACACTCCCGACCGTACCAAATATTAAAAATGGAGAGTGCCCCTTGTACCAAATATTAAAACTGCGAGAGTGCCCCTTGTGCCAAATATTAAAAATTCGAGAGTGCCCCTTGTACCAAATATTAAAAATGCGAGAGTAAGTGCCTTGTACCCATAGATTTGGCTTGTATCCAATGTTTTGTCAGAATGTTTATCATCGAAGAATTCGTTAGATCGTGGTAAAAAAGAAAGATGGTCAATCCATATCAAATCAACCAATGGGTGTTGCTGACATATTTTATTTTATTTTTGTATATATTTTCTGTTTCTATGTTTATCTGGGAATACAAAACATTTTTTTTCACATTTTTATCACTAATGCTTTGGCAACTAGTGGCCATTTTGCTTAGAAGGATCTGTCATTTTTGGCATTTTCAAAGGTTAGCGGTAAGTTAAATAACTATTTTATTTATGAAGATATCAACTTGAAGTAAAAACCCTCGTAATCTACAAGAAACAGTCTACAATTCATGTTATGTCCAAAAATTTGTTTCTTAAGGAAATAATTACTACGTTTCCATGCAGAATTCAGATCGATCTGAACACGATCCCGTTTTCATGTAAAACTTTCGATCCGATATTGAAAACAACGTTTCCGAGAGAACCCACAGAATGCGCTAGTCCCACATACCACGACATATGAAACTCTTCTCGCCACTCACGAGAATATCACGAGGACATTGAGGACCAATGAAATGCCTGATTAGCGTATTGAGATCGAACCGAATACGGGTAGAGTTTTCATGGCGTTTGAATACGATCTCAGTCCGATTCGATCCTACTTTTTAGGGGGATTGACCTTGAGACTCGGATCGATCTGAGTTCCCGTTTTCATGACAATTTCAATCTGGTAAGAGGATTCAGATCGATCTGAATTCTCCATGAAAACTTAGTAATTCTAAAACTATTAGAAAATGCAGTTTTGATTAGAGAAAATTAACAACTTTATACAACTTTTTTTTCATAGAAGGGATGAAAACACATATGTTTAATATTTTTCCCCCACAAAGATATAGTAGATCACTAGATGCTAGTAAAATTTGAGATCATTTATATAAATCCTTTAGGTTTTATGAGTCTTCAAATATCGAGATTTTGGAAAATTGTTGATTTTCAAATTAAAATATCTCGAATGGGACTGAACAGAAAAATCTGAAATTTTCTCAAAATATTCTTCTAGTGCCTAGTAATCAACATATAAAATTTCATCACTGTGTTCTGACCAGAAGTATTTTATTTTTAATAAAGAAAATGCTAAAAAATAACACTGTCAAATGAGCGAATAACACAGTGTTAAAATACAATAAAAATTGTCAAAATAATATAATTATTTGTTATTGCAAGTAAAATTAAATATGTCATGACATATGAATAAAACTTTTATGAATAAAACTAACATATTAAATGTTCCATGGTAGTAATCATAGCGATCAATACAGTAGAGCCTCGGTAATTCGAGCCCCGGTATTTCGAGGTTCCGTGTAATTCGAGGTGGTCTTAAGAAAATTAAAATTTTCCATAAAACTAGAGTAAAATTCCGTTTTTATACGGGGTCCGCATGTAAGTTTTATGCACTTCCAAATGTGTTACATTTTGAGCTTTCTTTCAATTTTTCCATGCACAAAAATGCAGGTAAAACTGTCCCACTAGGGGTTTCGTTCATAATACACAGAAATAACCTTGGCTTCAGACTGCTAATGCATTTCTATTACAGATTGACTGAAACCGTTAGGATCGATCGATCTTTCTTTGTTGGGACCTCGTGTCAATCAATTGTACAGTGCATACCATCTTTTCAGAAAAGAATACTGTATTGTTACAGTAATCCCTACTCATTGTTTTCCTAGTAGCGCCGCCTTCCCGTTCCACTCCATTAAGGATCAGACAATGACTTAATCCTTAAAGGATGCCGATGTAGCAAATTGGAAATGTTTGCCAATATACATACAGGCGTAACACAGGTATATATAGGCCTACTATATTGTTTATTTATTTATTTATTTTTAAAACCATTAATGTGCTCATTAAACATTTTATTTATGATTTACCCATTGACTTAGTGATATTTCCGTTTAATCCGAGGTTTTTGTAATTCGAGGTAGCCTCAGCCCCAATTAGCTCGAATTATCGGGGTTCTACTGTACTCCAGCAGAAGGAGACCATATTGCTGACTTGAAAAAGGCAAGTCTCTACAGACTCCTCTGTAGCTCCTTTGTTCAGTAATCAGTAGCTGTGCTTGACTAAAAATTAAACTCCGTGGCGCTACATCCCTGGAGGGACGTGGCCTACCACCCGAGCGCTGCGTCATCTACCATAAGGCAGATGGCAGGATTGGGGGGCATGTGGTCAGCATGCCAACACCCACGGAAGTTAATGGTGGTTTTCATGACTATCAAGTAGCTCCTCAATTTGAATCACGAGACTGAGTGCACCCCTACCAGACCTCCCTACCTCAGAAAAATCCGAGGATGTACCGGGAATCGAACCCGGGCCGATGGATCTGTACTCAGCGACGTTAACCACGGGACCATGCCGGCAGACAGCTGTGCTTGACTGTATCAAAAAAGTTGCCCCTTCAGTTAAAAAAAATATCAATTTCACCAATCCACCAGTTTTGATCATAATGCAGGCATTACTTCGAAAGATCTTATTTCAAATTCGGGCAAAATCGTAACACTATGTTCACTATAAATATCACTTTTTGAGTGAATGTAACATCTTATGATGCAGCTGAGCCAAAGGTTTAAAAAATGTAAAGGTACAAATATATAGGAAATACCTTTAATTTCTTCAGAACAAAATTTGAACATTTCTTCTGCTGAAGGTATCTGGTTCAAATATGGTGTTTGCAAACTAGCCATTGAGACAGCCCTCTTTGTACCCCCTCCAATCCCATCACAGGCATTCTTTCCTTGAGAAGTGGCAAAAAAAAAATGCTATTCAGCTTCAAAGTGATTGCAAATATTCAAAAAGTTCCTTTTGTTTTTGTATTGGCTACCTTCTCCATCGCTATAATAAAGAATTTTTTTTAACTGAAGGGGCAACTTTTTTGATAAATTCAGTCAAGCACAGCTACTGAACAAGAGCTACAGAGGAGTCTGTATAGACTTGCCTTTTTCAAGTCAGCATATTCTGACTTGCTCAGCAAATGTGGCAATATGGTCTCCTTCTGCTGGAGTATTGATCACTATGACTACTACCATGGAACATTTTGTTAAAGTTTATTGCAGATTTATTGAACTCTTGTCTCGGAAGAATCTAACAGCATGATGCGTCTTGAAAGAGAAAAAGAACGCTACTACTGGAAAAACAAAAGAGAACATACAAGCGTCACCTACAGTGACACAGTACTGCCAACCGAGCATTTTAACAAAAGAAAAGTCACTAGGCCTACTGTTCAAATAACAGAAGATTTCTTCAACACTTTCCCTTGTTTGCACAGTCCATGCTGACCTAGTTGGTTAAACCAAGATTCTCACGCAGAGCTTGGAATCTTAGACGAGGTATGGGCTTTGTCAGTATGTCCGCAAGTTGGTGCTCAGTACCTACATGCTCCACAGCTAACATCCCTTTCTTGATCTGATCTCGAATGAACAAATACTTCCGCTGAATATGTTTAGTGCGGAAATGAAACTCCGGGTTTTCTGCAAGTTTCTTTGCCGATTCGTTGTCAATCTTCAAGATGGGAAGTGCAGACAAATCTATCAGCTCTTTGAATAGTCGAGAGATCCAGATGGTCTCTTTCGAACCAAGGTTAGCTGCAACTATTTCTGCTTCACATGTTGAATCGGCTACCAATTTTTGACGACGACTCAGCCAAGAAATAGCTGCACCCGCAAATTTTACAACTACTCCACTTGTTGAGCGCATTGTATTTGGATACCCAGCAAAGTCAGCATCACTGTAACACTTGAGTAGATGTGTCTTGGGTTTGCAGAGGTAAACTAACTTGGTGCCATATGTGCCAGCCAGGTAACGAATAACTCGCTTTGCTCGTATTACATCCTCATCTGTAGGACTCTCCAGCCGACGTGACAAGACACCAACACTGAAGGCAATGTCAAAGCGAGTGCCACGGGCTACGTAGAGTAAAGCTCCAACAGCAGAGCGATATGGGAAATCAGGAGCTTTCCCGGGTCCTTGAACGGTGAGTTTCTCCATAGGAGTGAGGACCGGATTGCATCCTTCCATATTAAATCAAGCTAGGATTTTCTTGATGTATGCCTTTTGGCTGACCATGATATCACCATCACTTTGAGTAATTTCAAGTCCAAGAAAGTAGGATACTTCTTTTGCAACAATTTTAAATTGACAACTTAGTTGCTCGATAAACAAGTCCATTACAGACTGACTGGTGGCTGCCACTAATCCATCATCAACATAAAGAACAACAATGATTTTACCTGCTAGGGTGTGGCAGACGTAGACGCAAGGATCTTCACGACTCTGTTTAAATTCCAATCCAACCATGAAATCGTTGAACCTTTTGTTCCAACAGCGTGGAGCCTGTTTGAGGCCATACAAGCTTCGTTTTAGGCGACAAACACGACTAGTTCCGTCTGCATACCCTTCAGGTTGCTTCATGAATATTTCTTCTTCAACATCTCCATACAAAAATTCAGTTGAGACATCGAACTGCCGCAGAACCATATTCTCCACAGCTGCAATTGACAACAATGATCGTACTACTTCCAGACGAGCGACTGGACTGAAGGTGTCAGTGTAGTCTATTGTTGTTGTTGAGCACATCCCTTGATGACCAATCTTGCACGATATTTGTCAACACTACCGTCAGGATTTCGCTTAATACGATAGACCCACTTATTATTGATGGTCTTCTTTCCCGGTGGAAGTTCTATCAATTCCCATGCATTGTTCTTGTGCATCGATTTGATTTCGGTACCCATAGCTGATTTCCACTCATCACCATTTTCACATTGGATGGCTTCATCGAAAGTCTTCGGATCGTCTTCCGTGAAAAGAACTTCTGCAAAGTTAGATGTGACATAGTCCTTCAACCAATCAGGGGGCTTTCTTTCCCGAAACTGAAATCTACGTGACGTGATTTGTTCGTTAGGCTCTGTGATAAATTCTGAGCCATCACTGGAATCATCATCTGTTCGAGTGTCGGATTTAGGCTCATCAATAACCTTCTCATTATCCACTTGATTGTTTCGAGATCCTTCCTTGACTGGCCAGATTGTATTGTCATCACAATCTCTAACTTTTTCATGAAAGATGATATGTCGTGATATGTCTGGTACATACCATACATCATTTAGAGTGAATACACTCAACTCCCCCATGTCGTAGTTGGCTACTTCGAT
Source organism: Ectobius pallidus (assembly GCA_964059195.1). Taxonomy (NCBI): domain Eukaryota; kingdom Metazoa; phylum Arthropoda; class Insecta; order Blattodea; family Ectobiidae; genus Ectobius; species Ectobius pallidus. The sequence goes on from CAXKWD010000003.1 coordinate 166,078,106, forward strand.
TGTTCCACTACCAAGAGCTTTGATAACTTCTTTCCCAGCTGCTTTGACTGTAACATTCGAATTTTCAGGAAAAGGTTTCTAATTAGTGAACCAGTTGAGATTAGATGTAATGTGCCGAGTAGCACCATTATCTATCCACCACTGATCATTTGTGGTAGCGATATTTACATCATTACTAATTGAGACTAGCGCAACACGTGTTTGAGTGATGTTGGCTTGTGAGTCTTTTGATTTACCCCCACCACTGACAGTCGCAGTTGCACTATAGAGCATTTCACGTTAAGAATGCAGCATTGCTTATATGGGGCAGTCCTTTCCATCCCTTCCCTCCCCTTCACACCCCATCTTATCGGGTGGCACGTGCTTTACGGCTATCCTAAGCCTGTACAGTCTGAAGCTAAGCTAAGTGACCTCAACAAGTACTGTAGTGTATTTTACGAGTGGCAGTGGTAAAATGGCATGTCATCGGAAACGTGGGAAAATATTAAACAGTGAATGTAGAAAAATGGTATTATCTGTCTTTGCATACCTGAAAACACGCAATGAAGAGAAAAGTATACGCTGGATTGTTGGTGAAACTGCTAAAGCTACATCAATTTCAGAACGAACAGTTTATAAGATCAGGAGTGAGGATTCACATGGTGTGGTGGTAATACCAAACAAGAAAAGAAACAGGAAGTGTGCCACCAAAAGCAGTAGGGAGGTAAAATATGACGAATTTACGCGGAATGTTATAAGGAAATAGGTGCATTCATTCTATCTACAGAATCAACCTCCAACGCTGAATTCAATTTTAGCTGCAGTTAATAACGACTCTGACCTGCCGACTTTCAAAATATCTACTCTATATAGATTACTGAAAGAAATGGGATTTGAGTATTCTAAGCGAGAGAACACATCTATTATGATAGAAAGGGCAGATATTGTGGCCTGGAGACGTGACTTTCTGGTCGCAATACGGAGATTTAGGAGCAAGGGTAGAAACATATTCTACACTGACGAAACTTGGGTGAATGCAGGCTCTACTGTGACCAGCGTATGGCATGACACCACGGTGAAAACGCCAAAGCAGGCTTTCAAAGCAGGTCTCTCTGTAGGTCTGAAACAGCCAACTTCACGCGGGCCACGGGTTGCAATAATCCACACGGGTAATGAAAATGGCTTTCTAACGAATGCGCAGCTTGTGTTTGTCTGCAAGAAGAATACAGCCGATGCTCATGATGAAGTGGATGGGGAGACATATGAGCGTTATTTTAAAGAACAAGTGATTCCAAATTTGCCGCCCAATTCAGTAATTGTGCTGGATAATGCCTCTTATCACAGTCACAAGTTAGAACCAATCCCTACAATGGCTTGGAGAAAGGACGCAATAACGGAGTGGATCACTTCGCATGGACAGACGTATGAGCCCTATATGACCAAGAAACATTTAATAGACATTGTTGCCCGAATTCGTCCAATATACGACAAATATAAGATCGACGAAATGGCCCTAGAGAAAGGTCATACAGTTCTGCGTCTACCCCCTTACCACTGCGAATTGAATCCCATCGAACTTGTATGGGCCCAAGTTAAACAGTATGTGAAAATGCATAACACCACATTCAAGAGCAAAGATGTTGTGGAATTAATTTATAAGGGGTTCGGAGAGGTTTCGCCGCAAAAATGGAAGAACTGCGTGGAAAGTGTGAAACGAGTCGAGGTGGATACTTGGAGAGCAGACGACATACAAGATGATATAGAACCTGTAGTGATAAATCCATGTGAAACTGACAGTGATAGCAGTGGTGATAACAGTAACAGCAGTGACTCTGATTGTATGGATGGCATCGAACCCCTTCAGTAATCAAGTAAGTCCCCGGTTTGAACATTTAACAGTGCTGTGTTACCTTGTTTCGTGCCCTATTTAAAACATTTTTTTTTTTAAATTTGTTATAGGCCTGTTATCTTTCTACTTTTGTTATGCTGCTACAAACACTCTTAATGATTATCTAGTCTTGTTTTGGACCAAGTTTAATTAATTAATTAATTAAATAAAACACTGTTAACTGAAAATTCACAAATTCTTTCTTAACATATTTCAAGATGACATAAAAACTTAAATAATACACATGTTGGTCCTGAAACTCTGAAGGTCCAGAGGTCGAGCTCGGGGGCAGTTCAACTGTTACATTTATACATGACAATGTCTTAAAATAGAAGTGTAATGTTAAACAAAAATATTATCTTAAAACTAATAAGTAGAAAAAATATGAATAAAAAGTAATAGAGGAAAATGGAAAAGCTAAGAGCAATGGCATGATTAAAGTGATATACGTAATAATAATTATAATAATGAAAAATAATTATCATGATGGTAGTACCAGAAACAAAATTTAAAGAGGTGAAAATTAAAGTTTATGATTTTTTTTTTATTCTGTGTTTAAAAGACTTCATGACTACATTTACCCGATGTAATGTGATTTTAGAATTATGTTCATGTGAAACAGTAAGGAATTTTGTCTTATTTTTATAGCAAAATTTTAATAAAGAGTGTCTATATAAATTTGTGTGAATGTTAAATGCATTAAACTCGCAATAGATTAGTTCAGTTGGATAGCCCATGCGCTTTTTTAAACAAATTTGGATTAGACTTTTTTGTAATATACTTAATGGATTAAGAGTAGTTTTAGAAATGGTTCCCCACCCAATAACACCATAGGGCTAGGGCTAAATAAACAACTCTTATAGAGTATTAATGGCCATACAGTTACGGAGATTTACAAATTGATATATTGCTTTTCGTATTTTATTACACATATATGAAATGTGCTTATCCCATTTCAAATACTTAATCCTATATTTCACTATACTTCCCAATATTTCATTTATGTAGATATTTAAGGGTCCGCCGGCGTCGTCTTGTGGTTAGCGTCACTGGCTACAGATCCGTCGGCCCGGGTTCGATCCCCGGTACCTCCTCGGATTTTTCTGAGATAGGGAGGTCTGGTAGGGGTGCACTCAGCCTCCTGATTCAAATTGAGGAGCTACTTGATAGAGAAGTAGCGGCTCCGGTCATGGAAACCACCATTAACGGCCGTGGGTGTCGGCATGCTGACCACATGCCCCCCTCCAATCCTGCCATCTGCCTACGGTAGATGACGCAGCGGTCGGGTGGTAGGCCAAATCCCTCCAGGGATGTATCGCCACGGAGATATTTAAGGAGGAAGGCATTCGCAAACCGTAAGGACTTCACAATGAGAGTTATGGATTATTAATTTTAAATGTTCAAGTGGAATTGTTTTAATCCAGAAACTGTTAGGGAGAAAGGCGTTAAAACAGTTTGAGTTACATTAAGAGAAAGTTAACATCCAACCACTTTTTTAAATCTTATTTATACCCGGATTAACAATCTTGTAGGCTTCTCCCACGTTAATTCACTGAAGATCACTGCCGTATCACCAGCATAACAATACAAGGCACCATTATATTTCTTCAGATATGTTTTATGTGTAGGCTATTAGATATAATATTGGTCCCAGAATTGCTATTGACATTTACTATTGATTTAATGTCCCTTAGCAATTGATTATATCATTATTTCAATCCTTTAGGCCTATAATTTAGTTTTTTTTTCTCAAATAACACTAACATATGTTTTGTTAAGTTATAATCATTCTGTATTCTTAGATAAAGACCTTTAGATAAAAATGTGCTCTATGATTCATGAGGGAGACTGTACTCTGTGGATAGAAAAGAGTTCAACAGTGCAGGGAAATCCCTTTTTCCGAGAATAGTGTCCTTCAAACCCTGCCTGCAGGTAGCATTGTAACAAAGCCTGGAATAGCCCCATAAGGCCAATGCTGCATTCTTAGCATGAAACGCACTATAGAATCACTGGCACGGGCTGGATACGGAGGCTTACCATCAGCTTTCCATTTTGCACACTGACGGATCCAGTGACCTTTCATATTACAGTACTTGCATTTTTTACTATTGGGTTTCTTCTTCTGCTGGCTAACATTGTTCGTGGCACTAAGAATGTCACTCGAATTCGACGCAGACGCAATATTACGGTCGTGAAGAATCAGCGCTGACGAGATATCTTCTATCGATTTAGCTTCGTTCGCTTTCATGAGTAGATAGCTAGACTTGAAAGACTCAAAACGCTTGGGTAATATATGCAAAACTTTTGACACGAACAGTAGCTCGAGGAAAGCTTCAACTGTTTCAATTTTACGCATTTTCAAACCAGCAGCAAATTCGTGATGTTTATTTTTAACTCGAGATAGCATTGATGGCGCGTCTTCCTTGCCATCCCACTCCATGCTGAAAAAATCCAGGCACTGACGAAACAACTGGTCTTCTGCTTTGTTATCAAACTGTTCAACCAAAACGTCCCATGCTTCCTTAGCTGATAATCTACCTGAAATTCGTTGGTGCAGATCATCACTTACGCACTGAGAAATGATTACTTTTGTTTGAGTTGCGACTTTGTTGAATGCTTCAAGTTTTTCCTTTTCAGCTTTCGTTGGAATTTCAGACAGAGTAGGCTTCATTCTTTTTCCCTCGACGATGTTGACCGCATCAAACAACTCCAACACGTCTAAAACTCGATCTTTCCATGTCGGCCAATCTTCTGGTCCTTTCAGTGGTTTGATACCTTTCGCGTATTCCATTTTAGAGCTGGATGAACTCGAATGCGAATTCAAGGTTATCTGGAAACTCACGCGGAAAAACAGAAGGGACGATCAGAACTTCTCGATGCCGTTTTATCTAGATTCCAATATTACGAAAGAGACGACAGAAACTGCACAGTAAACCGAACTGGGACCCATAACCTGTTAAAGTTTATTGCAGATTTATTGAACTCTTGTCTCGGAAGAATCTAACAGCATGATGCATCTTGAAAGAGAAAAAGAACGCTACTATTGGGAAAACAAAAGAGAACATACAAGCGTCACCTACAGTGACACAGTACTGCCAACCGAGCATTTTAACAAAAGAAAAGTCAATAGGCCTACTGTTCAAATAACAAGATTTCTTCAACACATTTAATATGTTAGTTTTATGACATATTTAATTTTATTAGCAACAACAAATAATAATATTATTTTTGACAATTTGTATTGTATTTTAACACTGTTATTCGCTCATTTGACAGTTATTTTTTAGCATTTTCTTTATTAAAAATAAAATACTTCTGGTCAGAACACAGTGATGAAATTTTATATGTTGATTACTAGGCACTAGAAGAATATTTTGAGAAAATTTCAGATTTTTCTGTTCAGTCCCATTTGAGATATTTTAATTTGACAATCAACAATTTTCCAAAATCCTCGATATTTGAAGACTCATAAAACCTAAAGGATTTATATAGGGCCTAAAATATCTCAAATTTTACTAGCATCTAGTGATCTACTATATCTTTGTGGGGGAAAAATATTAAACATGTGTTTTCATCCCTTCTATGAAAAAAGTTTTATGAAGTTGTTAATTTTTTCTAATTGAAACTGCATTTTCTAATAGTGTTTTATATTATTTCCTTAAGACCTAACAAATTTTTGGTCATAACATGAATTGTAGACTGTTTCTTGTAGATTAAAGGGGTTTTACTTCAAGTTGATATCTTCATAAATAAAATATAGTAATTTAACTTATCGCTAACCTTTAAAAATGCCAAAAATGACAGATCCTTCTAAGCAAAATGGCCACTAGTTTCCAAAGCATTAGTGATAAAAAAGTGAAAAAAAATTGTTTTGTACTCCCAGATACACATAGAAACAGAAAATATATACTTAAAAATAAAATAAAATAGGTCAGCAACAAATTATTTTATTATTGGTTGATTTCATATGGATTGACCCAAGAGCTTCACTGGGGGTGGGTGAGGGCGGGATATGTGTCATGCGATGATGCACCTTATATTTGGTTTTTCCCTAAAATTGCGAGAGTGGACCTTGTACCAAATATTAAAACTGCGACAGTGCCCCATGTACCAAATATTCAAAATTCGAGAGTGCCCCTTGTACCAAATATTCAAAATGCGAGAGTAAGTGCCTTGTACCCACAGGTTTGCCCTGTACTCAACGGTTTGTCAACCTGTTCATCGAAGAATTCGCTAGATCATGGTATAAATGGAACTGCTTCACTGAGGGTGGGTTGGGCAGGATATGTTTCATGCGAAGGTGCACCTTATATTTGTTTTTGGCAAAAGCCAAATACAAGGTTCACTTTAAGCTCCGCCTCCTTGATATTCACATTTTTTTTCTCAGCGAAGCAGGATGACTACTATCCTTGTAAATTGTTGCCAACACTCCCGACCGTACCAAATATTAAAATTGCGAGAGTGACCATTGTACCAAATATTAAAACTACATCGTGGTATAAAAGGAACTGCTTCACTGAGGGTGGGTTGGGCGGGATCCGTCTCATGCGAAGGTGCACCTTATATTTGTTTTTCCCCTATAAACAACAAAATAATATTTCATAATAAAAGAAAGACCCTTACACCAAAAATCATATTTCACAATTATAGGAGTGGGAGTGGAAAACTCGTGCACAGCATAAAATACCTTGGGAAAATCCAAAAACAGGGCGTACCTTCGGATGGTGGTATCCCGCCCAACCCTCCCAAAATGGTGCACTTTCTTTTATACCACGATCTAGCGAATTCTTCTGTCCTCCTTATTATGAAGAAACTCGTGATTGGACGTTGGAGGTCAGCCATTCCATGAAAAGTGAGCCTATTTTACGATATTTAAATTTTTAAGTAAGATAGACATGTGGTATGTCAAATGAAAGCTAAAAGCTTATATTTTTAAATGTCAGTACTCATTTTTTATGATCTGCAAGTAACATTTTGATTTTGATTGTTAAATTTGAACATAACGAAAGCAACCAATTTCTTGAAAAAGTAACAGTTCGTATTTAATCCCTATAGTTGACAGCCTGGAGAATCAGCTGATTATTTCTCTCCAAAAGTTGTTGTTCAGTATATTACTAGTCTTATGAAGTATTATTATTTACTACTAAGAGTTAATTATAAATTTTGTTACTCATATTTACGAGGTACTATGCATTTGTCTGAACCGTAACAAAAAAAGTGAAAAAGTTTATTTTATATGTTAACAATAATTTGTACAATAGTAATATTTAATATTTTCTAACAAGAAGGGTTATGTAACTCATATCACTTACTAAAATTTTTGCATATTAATTTATTTCAATTTAATGAGCGTTACGGTCCAGACACCAAAAATGAGGACAAATACCCAGTGATGACCCAAGTTTTAAATTACCCATTAATTTGAACAATTTCTAGATTAAAGATGAGCTTAAAAGACAGACTGTATTAAACTGGATTTTGGAAATAATGTTACAATAAAAGAACTGGTTTTAAAATTAATTATCAACTCCATTACCGAACGTTAAGAGACGCATAGGCAGTCATCCTATTTTGAAATGGAACAAAGGGCCATTCCGTGAGAAAGTGGACATGAGGGGTAATTTTTATTATTTGGTGTATAATGTTTATTTTTGCAGCAAACATTTCTTGAAGATCTATATTTTATTACACAAAGCACCAAAAACATAATATGAAGAATTACTTTAAAAAATATGGGGTTAAAGTTGGCTCTCTTTGAACTTGCTCTGTTATCTTTTGCTCTTTTGCTCTACATGTTACCTGTATTTCATCTTAATCCATCAAGTGAGTTTATTTTAAAATGCATATTAAGTTGTCATAGTCATAAATGTAACATACGTAACAAAAAACTCCAAAAAGTTTGTATTTAATTGCAAATAGCTGGTGGATTTCTTTGTTACCTTGTGGAAGTAAGGTTAGTCATGAGTTCTAATGATTGCAAAACTACTTTCACCAAAATAATAATTATTTCCTTAAAAAAATATGTCAACAATAAGTGTAACATACGTAACACTTTTACTGCCTTGGAATAAAATATGAATTTGCCTTTTGATAGGCCTACAGTTAGGCCTACTTGAGTGCTGAAACTGATTTCATATACATAGGCCCAGTGATACAGCCATTGGGGAGGGCACTAAGGGGGCTAAAGCCCCCCCCCCCCCCAAGATCAAAATTATTTTTCTTTAGTTTACCACTTTCACTTAAGTTAAATTAGTGATAACTGATATGCAAGATTATTTAAAATGTTTCAGTGTTTGAAATTGTTGCTTGGATTCATAATAATTAATTTTCGCCGTACATAACAGGAATTCTATATCGATTTCAAATGCATTAGTTTGCAGCCTCGCTTTACATTTGCTGAATAAAGTCCAAATCCCACTGCACCATGTTTGCTACAGAATTCATACTGGCAGAATATGTTAAAAACTTCTGTACTGTAATAGCAATAATTTCAAGTCATCACAGAAGTCGAAACAATTTACCGGTAGTATGTTTAGTTCTGTATATTACTGCAGTAACAACAACCAGTGCTATATTCTCTGTCAATCCATCATTCAATGACTAGATTGTCTTAATGCTGTTTTTTAAACACTCATTTTTTTACAGTGTTTCATAAGATCACTTTAAAGACACACAATAAAATACTATGGGGGAGCAGATTCAGTTCTGATTAGACCTAATGGTACGATAACTATAAATATCAAAAGTTCGACATTTTCGACAACAGGTGGTAAGGAAATATATTTATACAAGTAAGAATCAGCTTGAAAAATTTTATGTCATAACCGGGATTTGAACACGGATCTTCAGCTTAACGCGCTGATGCTCTACCATTGAGCTACCATGACAACATGCCAGTACAACATCAAATTCCTCAACTGATTCAGAATACAAGGCAACCCACGGGAGGTTTCTCCGTTGAGAACACACAACGGAGAAACCTCCCGTGGGTTGCCTTGTATTCTGAATCAGTTGAGGAATTTGATGTTGTACTGGCATGTTGTCATGGTAGCTCAATGGTAGAGCATCAGCGCGTTAAGCTGAAGATCCGTGTTCAAATCCCGGTTATGACATAAAATTTTTCAAGCTGATTCTTACTTGTATTAATATCCCAGACATGGATTTAATGTCTATTTCCTTTCCCTCCACTTAATTAAGGAAATATATGTTGATATCCAATTTGATGATGATGAAGATAATGATAATAATAATGTTAATGATGTTTGCAACAGGATAATAACTTCATTGAATAAGAATGGGTTGTAAAGAAAATTGAAAAATTAGTCCTTTGCACCCAGCTTATAATAAATTATCTTTTTAAAATTTTATTAGCGTGCATTTTAACTTTTAGCAACCCCAGATTAAAATCCTGGCTGCACTACTGTATAGGCCTAAAGGTAAAATTAAATAATTAATAAAATAATTGTTTGTGTCATGAATATAAATATATAATTAATATAGGCCTTATTATTTATTATTTAATCAAAATTGCATAAAATTACGCATAAACGAAAGAGTTTCTATTTGGCTTATAGTTCGAAATGAGTTCAAAGGAAAGAGTTAGGAAATAGAGAGACAGGATAAAACAAAATAAAGAGGTATTTGAGGACAATTTAGAGAAAGAAAGACAAAGAGGAAAACAAAGAGAAATTGGAAAACAATATCTGACTAACAATCCAAGGAAATTAATACTAAAGCATGTGAGAAGACACCTTGCTTCATATATATGTATGTGTAAATACACATATACATATATAATATATATATAAGGAGTGGGTCTCTGTCACCACAGCATGGTGCATCCTAAGGTTGCGGATAGAGGATATGGCCACCAGATATGGAGGGTAGCTGTGAATATGCTGAATAAGCAGTCGCAAACAGATGACATGAGAGACTATAAAAAACTTAAATATGAGTGAACTATCATGTAAAAGTTCTTAAAACATTCAAATTGTTGAAATATTGCACAATAAAACATTATTCTTGTTCATTATTTTGCACAGTGTAACATACGTAACAAAGTAATGTAACATACGTAACAGAAGAAAAAAAATTTAATTTCTGAAAATCGGCCTGAAGTATTGAAACAAAGATACTAGGTTAATGAGTGTAATCTTGGCTACCCAGAAAAAAATGTTCTGGAGTTCTTGTGTTACATAATTCACAGAGATTTCCATGTAAGATAGGTAAGGTTAAATTCTCTGTCCGATTTTTGTAACATACGTAACACCCATTTTATTGATAATAATATTTAATGTATATTACTGATTGTCCGCCGGCGTGGTCTTGTGGTTAGCGTCGCTGACTACAGATCCGTCGGCTCGGGTTCGATTCCCGGTCCCTCCTCGGATTTTTCTGAGGTAAGGAGGTCTGGTAGGGGTGCACTCAGCCTCGTGATTCCAAATTGAGGAGCTACTTGATAGAGAAGTAGCGGCTCCGGTCCAGAAAACCACCATTAACGGCCGTGGGTGTCGGCATGCTGACCACATGCCCCCCAATCCTGCCATCTGCCTATGGGAGATGATGCAGCGGTCGGGTGGTAGGCCAAGTCCCTCCAGGGATGTAGCGCCACGGAGTTTAGTTTAGTTTAGTATATTACTGATTAATAAAACTCTCATATATTCTGAAAGCACATCTTTGAATCTATCTTCTGTTATATACAAAGTTCCAGTTAATGCCATACTTTAATCAGTGTAGGGACCTAAAGTGCATCCAAATGTAACATACGTAACAATGGAATGGCTCTATTATTATTATTATTATTATCATCATCATCGTCCTCCTCATCATCATCAGTTATATTATTATATACTAGATGTATTATATACAATATTCATTATATATAAAAACTCTAAGGACATTTATTCTAAAAAATACATGTTAAAATACAGTAAATTCAATAAGTTAACAAATATATTCACCTTATACCATTAATTTTACTTATAAATGAAATGCATAAGCCACTTGGGATACTCTGAAGTTAAATAACACTGCGTACTAGTCGTATATAAAATCACCATGCAGCAGTTGCAACACTAGTTCCCAGTAGTTGTATGTAGAAGGTCAACAGCCGTAATATATAAAAAGATTACAATAACAGCAGTTGCACAGTTGTTATTTATGGGAAGTCACTATGTAGCAGTTGTATTGTGTATGTGTTAAAATAATTTTAACACGTACACAATGCAACTGCTACATAGTGACTTCCCATATTTTATTTTATTTTAAAATAATTTTAACACATACACAATACAACTGCTACATAGTGACTTCCCATATTTTATTTTAAAATAATTTTAACACATACACAATACAACTGCTACGTAGTGACTTCCCATAAATAACAATTGTGCAACTGCTGTTATTGTAATCTTTTTATATATTACGGCTGTTGACCTTCTACATACAACTACTGGGAACTAGTGCTGCAACTGCTGCATGGTGATTTTATATACTACGACTAGTATGCAGTGTTATTTAACTTCAGAGTATCCCAAATGGCTTATGCATTTCATTTATAAGTAAAATTGAGGGTATATTTGTTAAATTATTATAATTGACCCTCAAAGGTAAAAACAATGAAATTCATTAATTTACAGTAAATTCAGTTTTGAAAAATTCATCAACAGTGTAAAAGGGATTGTTAACTAGTAATTTAAGGGCTAGTTTCACCAGATGAGATTAATATGTCAAGTAGTTAAACTCGAGTAAAAATTACTCTTCGAAATTAATCTCAGACAACACAATTGTGTTTCACCATCACTTTCATGTGGATAAATATAATCTCGAGTAGTTACACAGGAATTTATTCCATGATGGTGCTCATCCTGCAATTTCTCATGCTGAAACATGTGAATCCACTATGCAGTAACCAACATTTGTATGAACAGCAGACGATAGTGTGCAGTGACAGCTGACATACAAACTTAAACAAACTTGAAAATGGAAATGGAAGCAAATACAAGTAGCAAGCAGGAGAAACGGAGTTATAGAAGTGCGAACTAGCTTCCGTCCAAGAAAATGTTTTTGGTGGATCTCATTAAGAAACATTTTTCCTTATTGGAAAGTAAGAGGACGGATGCTGTTACAATGCGGCTAAAAAGTTCAGAATGGGAAAGAGTTGCCCAAGCGTATAACTCAATGTTACTTCATATGCCCAGAAGTGCCGAAAATTTAAAGGTGGCCTGGGAAAATACAAAAAAATGGCCAAGAAAGAACTTACGAATCACAGGATGGAGATGTTTAAACCTGATAGTACATATTTTCTGCCCATATTCTCGGTGATAATAACCTCTACCTACTGTGTTGCAGCAAGTTATTATTTTGTATTTTAACAAGTGGAGGGTTACCCAAGCCTAAGAAAGAAGATCCTATCCATAGCAGAATAATACAGCTCATAAAACCTGCTGCTGCTGTTCAGTTTCTTCTAGCAACAGGAGAGCAGAAGCTCTGGACAGTCTAAAACGCATCACGCAGTCCCTTTCGTCATACTTCTCGTATCCATCTCGGCAGTCATATTCCTCAATCTAAAAGCCATAATGGTGTAGTAGTGTCGGATGTGTTGCTACTACAAGATTAAGGGAAGTTACTCGTTGAAATTTGGCCGTGTAAATATTAATCTCGATTAACCCAGTTACTCGGGTGTAACTTTGTGGTGAAACGATATGAACGGTTCCTCGAGATTAAGACCATACTTACTCTCGTGTAAAACGTTACTCCAGTTTGGTGAAACTGAGCCTGTACGGGCAAGCAGGAACAAGCGGACTGTATTCTCCATAGGGTTACTTTGAAAATCATTCTTATGTTGATGGCGTAACTTATCACAAAATTAAGCTAAGCTTGCCCAATACATTTTTATTAGAGATGTTGCTATATCACAAATTAAGGCCTATTAATACAAACTTGCTGGAATATCACGGCCCGAGAGGACCAAATGTAGGATCAGGGGGCGTATGTTTGTAAGAGCGGACTGTAAGAGTCCCTAAAACCTACACAAGAATGAAACTTTAGTTGTGCTTAACACCTTTCGTGCCAACCACAACTAATGAGATCTCTGGCGGAGGACCACCTCCATTGTGTTGGAGGAATTGAATTGAATAAGTTGTATAACATGCATCACTCAATGAAAATAACAATATGAGAGATAATATTTAATTAAAAACTAAAACACACGAATGAATACACTTTCACTTTCTTGAAAAGCGTTGGAATGAAGAAAGTATGTTTCCCAGCTAAAAGTCTTCTTGAAGATAGCATTTACAGATTAATATAATGGTTGACAATCTTCTAGTGTAGAGTGTTGGTGTTTGATGTCATATGTGAATCCATCTTAACGCATGAGATTAAAGTTATGATTCGAGGATGTGAACATTGTCACCATCTACCATATAAACGATTGAATGAAAGTTTGTAGATAATGGAGATGAAAGTTTAGTCTTGATGTCACATATAATCACATTTGTGAATAAATATACATCTGTCCGTGAAGCGTGACACTTGTAGAAATAGTTTCCACGACTAGAAACTGATGTAAAGTCTGATGGATAGGCTATTTAATGATAGCCAAATTGCAACAATGAGATCGATGTTTAAAGCGTAGATGTATGGAAATTGAAATCACTTCTAGTAACACTAATGATTACTTACTTGAAGTGAAGTATATGTCCTTATTTAGATTGATATTAGCAGAATCTTTATTTGCTATAAGAATGAGAATATGTGTCGTGATGTCCCAGCTATTTAGCAATTAGCAAAACACAGAAACGCCATTTTGCCAGGCATAAATTGAATGGATGATTAAGTACATTTCTTGATGCACTAGTATTGCTTACTTGACGAAGCATATGATAAAGAAGTGTAGAACATGTAGGATATATTATCCACACAAATAGTAGAATGAATGTTGATGTTCAGACTATATCACGATAATCCGAAGCACCAAAGAAAACATGAATCCTTTCATGTCTGAGTAATGAATTGTTGAGAATGAAGAAGAAGGAAGTCAAGTCATTGAGCTATATGAAATGCATATAAACTGCTCAAGAAATGTATCCTGAAGACTGGATACAAAAATAATAATCAAATATGAATAATAACAGACAATGAATAGGGATAATAGCTTACAAGCTGGAAAATGTATGTTATTTAAATAATAATTTGAGTCAAGTTGACTTCAGAAACAGGAAGTGACAAAGAAAGATATCCAAAGCCAACATGATAGGCTAAATCTAATGTTGTAAGTAAATGAATAAAGAATGTAATGCAATAACCTAAAAATCTAAACTTATAACAATAAAACTAGAGAAAAATGATGAATAGCATATACTGCTGTCAAGTTGGCAGCAAAAATAACTAAACTTGTAGATAGATTAAAGCTATGATTGAACAACATCTTTAATCCGAGAACTGAATAAGAGTTTTGTGACTTTGATATTGCACATCTGTTTCTAGTATTGTAGTTGTGTACCTAGGTATATTGTCCTTCAATACTACTTTTAATAATAGTGGTATATCGCACAATGTGCATTGATTGTCTAATCTTCGCAGAACTTTATCAGCGAAGATCCCCGTCCATCACAATTCATCACATGATATCTGTCACAGTGTCATCCACACAATTTACACTGACATTGTAGGTCCGGTTCATGATATTTCCTCACTGTACAAACTTTATGATGAAATCCGTGAACTGCAAAGCGGGTGACTACATGTCTTATAACTCATAGTTTGAGTCCATCCAGTCATTTGAGATCATGGCGTCTGTGCCTTAGAAATCTTCCCATATCCTTAACCTCTTATGCCATAACTCTTGTATTAATTCGTGGTAGGCCTCTGTAGAGGGCAGCAGCTGGGTGCAAAGTTCTTCTATAAAATATTCTTGTTTGGCCAAAACATACACAAGCTCAATACTAATTTATAATGTGTTATTGTATGTTAGAAACAATGTCTCAGTACTACTTTTGAGACATTGTTTCTAACATACAATAACATATTATAAATTATAAATTAATTTACTACTGTTAGACACTGGAGTTTAATGAAAAATAGTTGGGCTAATTTGTCTGAATCAGTTATTATTCTAATAATCTTTTTTAGTCCAGTATATAGATACATTCCACCTTGCATTAATTAGGGTAAAAGATTTTTCTTTTTAATATTGTTTGGTGTTGTAAGAGTAGTGTAAAACTAAGTTTTCGACCTCGAAAGCCCTAGGGACAACTTTCTGTGAGCAAAAAACCACGAGATTTTTGCACTTTTTTCAGTTTATCGAAAAAATCTTCTAGATACCAACTTCTAGCAAATATTCGTCTATCACCATTCGAAAGAGCATAAAATTTCCTGCAAAATGCCTGTTGAAACTTTAATTTACATGTAGTATTACAGGTACTGTAGTACTTGGAATTTTTTTTTTTAAATGTTAAAACACTTGTTTTGACCCATTTTATCCCAATTTATAGTGGTTTATGTAGTCCATTATGCGTTTTAATTATGAATGACCATTAATTATGTATATGGCCCTGTATACAAGGATAAGTCGGGAAATGAAGTAATACAGCTCCAGATAATCAGAATGTTTATATCACAGAAGCAATCGGTTTTATTACAGGAACAATTGGTTTTGTTACAGGAGTAATAATTATGGTCATGAGGCAAACATTATTATGATAGAAAAGTATGAATTATGTGCGCCTTAGAAGTTCAAAAGGTCCATGTTGTACATCTCCTTCCGGTGCGGCAGCAAGTCGTATTCTTCTTCTTGTTCAGAATAATTGTGTCCTTCAAAAGCTTCAGTGCCAACTTAACTTGCTTCCTCAAATTTGTTGGTACATGAAATCCCTGAACATTTTTTTTTCAAATTATATTGCATTTTAACCCAAATTTTCTGCAGGTACATGCACTATTGCAACCTTTTTTGCAGCTGTAGTGTATCAGTTGCAGCAAGGACTGTGGTCCTGGGACTTTTGTCATTTTAATTGGAATGAGATCATGGCTGTTGCGATCCATCTTCGTTCTACTGCATCCAGGCTGTTACCCAGCCAGCATTGCACTTGGTGGAAGGTGCGAAATGCATGTTGTTCGGCTGTGTCTTGCATCGGTGGCGGTCTGGGTAGGCTGATTTTTGTTTTGGCTGCCATCTTAACAAACAATTGGTATCCAAGATCATTGATTCCCTGACGGATGTTCATTCTAGTGTTGTACGGAGCCAAGAATTCTTTTCTCCTGCATGACTGATTTCTTCCTTGGTTGCAGTAAAAAACTTAAGTGTATTTTCTCAAGCTTGGTTCTTCGCAATGAGGGTGAAAAGTTTTGTTTTTCCATGCCCAAATGAAGCTCAGGTGGTATCACTAAAAGCATGAATAAACAGAAGGTACTCTTGATCATATTGATATAATGAGGTTGAGAAGTAAGTATCATGTTTGCCACTCCTTCCTGATTTCAGAAGGTTTTGGCTTGAATTGGGTAGCCCGGACAGGAGTACAAGCTTGTCAATATCCTCACTTACAATGACGCTATCATAAGTAGCTCCTTTTGGCATAGCTTTAGCAACTATACGCACATAGGCTATTAGTCTTCTACTGCCTGTAATACTTTTTTTTGAATTTTGATTTTTTCCCAACATTTGAATCTTATTAGTTATTACTGTCATTCCCCAAGAACTTCTCTTGGGAAATAGCAAGGAATGTTTTCTCATCAAACATTATATCAGCTGAACTCTACCTTGGAACGGCGAACCCTTTATAACCTTTTAGTACCTCGTTGTTTCATATCATTTTGGTTTTACGCACATTTCAGAAACGATACCTGGATATGTACAGGCTTGAAAGCTTTGTAGAGTAATGATTTGGTACCCTTTCGTAATCCTTCTTCGCTGAACAAAGACAAGGGATAAGGAGCAAGTTCATGGATGAAGTACCTCTTCAAGTCTTTATCTGACTGTTTTGCTATGCAGGTTCTCTGAAACAATGTCATTGGATCACCTGTTAGGAACCAATCTTCAAGGTGTTCGTGACATCAGCAAGTGCAATTACTTTATCATTTCGTTTCAAGTGTAGGCTTTTAAAGCTTTTACCAATCAGTTTTGCCATACAGATCTTGCCTACATCTTGGAATCCTTGTCAATTATTATTCTTTTCTTCACCTACTACTCCACTACTTTTTAACATTATAGAGTCAGTTATGGAAAATGGATCGTGCTGAACAAACCATAGCTTCAGTTTCAATGTGTCATCCTTGTCTCGATCCACTCGAGAAGGGCTTGCGTCTACATGCTGCTCAGATGACACTGTAATCATTTGGCAGTAAGTTTCCATGGCATCACAAACATATTGCAGCTCGACCTTCCCTTGTGTCCACTGTCCACAAGCCTACTCAAGACCAACAGACCGACAGAACCCCTTCTCTCAACACAAGGTTTGCTGATTCATTTCACCCACCTTTCCACCTAAATACGAAGGAAATCACAAAGTGGCCTTATAATTGAGCAATTCTGTAATTTTTTTTACCTTAAACTGTGGTAGTAGGCTACTGTGAACAGTATACCTTGCATAAAAAGAAAGGAATTAAAAAATAATTTTTTTATGCATACGTATTTTTAAACGGATTTTGGACTATCTATATTATCGTAAATTTATGTTCATCAAATTTGACCCCCCCCCCCCCCCGAGGTTACCTTGTAATACATGTACATATACATAATCAATGCTCATTCATAATTAAAACACATAATGGACTACAAAAACCGCCATAAATAAGGTTAGACTGGGGAAAACACGTGTTTTAACATTTTTTTAAAATTCCAAGTACTATAGTATCTGTAATACTACATGTAAATTAAAATTTGAACACTGAATTTAGCAGGAAATTTTATGCTCCTTCGAATGGTGTTGGAAAAATCTAGTTGGTATCTAGGAGATATTTCCAATAAACTGAAAAAAGTGCAAAGATTTCGTGGTTTTTTGCTCACAGAAAGTTGTCCCTAGGGCTTTCGAGGTCAAAAACTTAGTTTTACACTATTCTTACAACACCAAACAATATGAAAAAGAAAAATCTTTTACCCGAATTATTGTAAGGTGAGCCATTTTTTCACTACCTATATACTGGACTATTTCTGCAAGAGTAAAATTTCCTGTACATGACAGCTATTTCCCCACAACAGAATTCTGTCAGATTTGCACTGGGCTAATTTGTCTGAATCAGTTATTATTCTAATAATCTTTTTCTGCAAGACAGCCATTCCACGAAAAGTGAACCTGTTTTACCATATTTGTATTTTTAAGTAAGGTAGACATGTTGTATGTCAAATGAAAGCTATTTTTTATGATCTGCAAGTAACATTTTGTTATTTAACTCCATGTTAAAATAAAGCATAGGACAGGCAGTGTAATTCTCGAGACGGCGGTGATTTGAACATAACAAAAGCAACCAATTTCTTGAAAAAGTAACAGTTAATATTTAAGCCCTATTGTTGACAACTTGGAGAATCAGCTGATTATTTCTCTCCAAAAGTTGTTCAGTATATTACTAGTCTTAAGTAACATTTTGTTATATTGTTATATTTGAACATAACGAAAGCAACCAATTTCTTGAAAAAGTAACAGTTAGTATTTAAGCCCTATTGTTGACAGCCTGGAGAATCAGCTGATTATTTCTCTCCAAAAGTTGTTGTTCAGTATATTACTAGTCTTATGAAATATTATTATTTACTACCAAGAGCTAATTATGAATTTTGTTACTCGTATTTACGACGTACTTTGGATTTGTCTGAACCTTAACAAAAATAGTGAAAAAGTTTATTTTATATGTTAACAATAATTTGTCCAATAGTAATATTTAATATTTTCTAACAAGAAGGGTTATGTAACTCATATCATTTACTATAATTTTAGCACATTAATTTATTTCCGTTTAAGGAGCGTTACGGTCCAGACACCAAAAATGAGGACAAATACCCAGTGGTGACCCAAGTTTTAAATTAACCATTAATTTTAACAATTTCTAGATTAAAGATGAGCTTAGAAGACAGAATTGTTGCATTTTGTGGTAGACTGGATTTTGGAAAAAACAGTGGTTTTATACTGGATTTAAAATTAATTAGCAACTCCATTAGCGAATGTTAAAAGTCACCGTAGGCAGTCATCCTAGGCTATTTTGAAATGGAACAAAACTGAAGTGGGAATGAACTTGTATAATGTATTATAGATACATTTTGCTAAGAATTACTCATTCATTGCACAGGATGAATTAATTCAATATTATTGCCTGGAGCTAGGATAGTAGGCTTAATAATTCTAATATTTGGATTATCCGTGTTTTTCAATTATTTGTACATGTCAGAGTCCCAATTAACACAGATAATCGGGGGTTTATTGTAATATAATCTCAGAAATTATCAATAAAGAAGAGAACAGAATTAGTTATATAAGAAATAATTGCTGACTAATTCAGTTCACTTTACAAAAAATAGGCTGTTAAATAGTGTTGAATATTCAAAATCTAGCTTTAAACTAGAAAATAACAAAATATAATTTCATTCTTCTACATTTCTCTCTTATAACAGAAAATGGAATTGTAAATGTCACAAATATACTCTGAAAGATAATGCGTTTCTTGGTACATATGGAATCACTAGCACTACTCTCAAGAAAATTAAAATCCACATAGCATACTTCTTCCTCTTCTCCAATTCACTTCCTAGTACTATTTACATGATGTCTTTTGATTTTATATTTGTGTTATTTACAGGTTCTTTTGTTTTTGTTTTTGTTCTTTTCTTCAGATTGTTTTGTAATATAGACATTTCTTAATAGTTACTAACCATATTATTGTCTAGTATAGCATTTACACACAATTAATATTGAACGGTATCCACATACAAGCAATGTTCGCTTGTATGTTATTTATATAGGCTACCTTATATTTGAGTAGCCTTTGTTTGAATATCCCCCATTTAGTATCTAGTTTCATTCATTAAGCACTTCACATCACAAGCTATAAGTTGTTTCAAAGCTATACTTGCCTTTGACTTTCATTGGCTAACATAGAACCTGCATCTCATTGGTTTCCTGTTATCAACGCTGCCACTGCATTTTTTGTGCCGTAATTCACATTTTCCGTGCTATTCACTTGCAATTCTAGGTAAGTGGCAGTTAGATTAGAAATAGTGATATTAGTGTTAGTATCATGTAGAGCTAGGTTTGTGGTAGTAAGGTTAGGAATATTGATATTATTGTTAGTGATATGTAGAGCTAGGTTAGTGGCAGTTAGGTTAGGAACAGTGATATTAGCCTTGTTTCTGAATCACGTGACTCACGCCCAACTCATTGCCAGTTGTAATTCTCACCTACCAACAGCCATTTTCTGTTCACAATCTGCCATTTATAAATTAGAAATGGTTTTAGAAATGGTACTTTATGGTTTCTATAGTCTATGACTTCCACAGAAAACTTAAAATTAATTTTGCAACATTATATACATAATGAAGCCTATATCATGAATAAGAAGTGGTATGGTGTTATAACATCTTGACGTCTAAGATATTAAATTGAGTATAATTAAAACTGATACTGTTTCAGGTTCGAAAACATTTCTTAAGGCACATTAATCCAGACAAACAAGATGCAGAAATGTGGCTGGATTTCAATGGTCAACCTCTGCGATGGTAGGATGTAAAGAAATAGAAAACATAGTCATTTACATTAATGAGAAGGAAGTTCAGGTTTGTGATTTGAAATTGTGGATTTACAGGCACTACCCCATTGGAGTGTTGTTTGATTTACATGCAAGTGATATTCAACTCCCATGGAACATTACAGTTCACTTTGATAAGTTTCCTGAGGAAGAACTGCTACACTGTCCCTGCAGAGAGGCAGTTGAGTCATACTACATGTCATGTATCAAAGAAGCAGATGTTCTTAAACACCGTAGTCAAGTAGTTTCCAACATGCAGAAAAAAGACCATAATCAGCTATGGCTTGGTCTGCAGAATGGTAATTATCATGTTTCTATACTGAGTGAATATACTAGATGCATGACTTACTGTCTGTAAAGTATAGATCCTACAAGATTAAGAAAAGAGCACATGTGCATAAGACATATAGTCCAATGAAAAGTTGTAGAGGGAAATGGAAGGAACACAATTTTTGACTTTGGGACCTTTGTTTGGACTAGTTAGGAGGTAAACGTACTAAAAGTCCTCACTCCAAGGAGGTGAGCGGGGGACAGGGGGGCCCTCAGAAGATCTCTTTTTTCAGTTTTTCGCTTATATCTTGGAAACTATGGGTCCTAGCGATATTATTACTCTATATAAAATTAAAGCTGATAAAATGGTCCACAAGATTGATTCTATTAATTTTGTCGCTATCTCTCCTAGTTTCCGAGATATCCGGCTCAAAGTTACCTAATTTTTTTTAAAAATAAAATTCCCTCGCGTGTTTTGCCATATGTCATTAGCTAACTCTTCGGCCCTTCGTCCCACACAAAAGTCATAAGAAAAAAAGTTGTAGAGAATTAAATGTCCTTCAAGAATATGTCATACTTTGTGCTTTATCTTCAACCGTTCAAACCTTAAAGCAATTTTAACTTTATGTATAAATTCCGGGATTTTGTAGAAAATCCTTAACTTGTGTATTTTCCGTTGTTCCACTGCTCAAACTCTACATAAAATCCAATATACACGTATTACATATAGTTATATGCATATATTTATATGTATAAATAGTATATACTATAAATATGTGGCACATAAAGAAATTATATGTGTACATAAGTATTTAACTTATACTATATTTTGAAAATTAATATTGTTTGGTGTAGTTTAATACTATTTTCCACACCCCGAATCTAATGGAACCACTTTGAGAGCTCCATCTCTTACCCCTACAGTTACTATATATATATATAAAATATATGATGGAAATCTCTGTCAAAATTGACAATTTATCGAGGATCGCTGAATCTTTATTGCTATTTTGGAGCCACAATAACCCCTTCATAGGCAGTAATACTTGTATTCAATGTATATAGTATATAATATACAGTTAACATAATATATATTAACTGTACATTCGCTCCGCAAAGGCATTGTGGTAGGGTGATTCCAAAGTCAACAACAATTTGTACGTAACTTTTTTATTAACACATTAACTTGTAAATGTTTCTTTGAAACTGTGTTATGTTTAATTTAATAATATATTTACACCTTATAGTACAATAATTATTATAAATTCCTGGCTCTCTTGGAGTGGGATGGTCCTGGCTGGTCATGGGAACTTGGTTTGGGGTGGGTTCTGCGTCGGTTTCTTCTTCATCCGTAGATCCGTAGATACATCTTCTTGGATAACTGGCAGAGGATCAATGTCGAGTTCTTTATCCTCATTGTCCAAGAGGGGCCTCCCATTAAGACAGTTCCCCTGGCAGTTTTGGCACGCAGGGGAACACTTGAGAGATGCCTTTCTGCATCTGCATTTGGTGGTGGCACAATCCTTTATGCACAGACAAAGAACAGATTTTAATATTTCATCCGGTGCAGCCTGCTGCTCACTGTGCACCGGGGATAGAAATTTGTTGGGGGTTAACTCCCACCCATACATCTGAGGAGGCAGCTCATGACCCAACCACATCTGGACTCAGATAATGTTGTTTCGCTGCCCCCTCAATTGATGGGAGGCATGAGATGTTTGGTTTGATATTGGCTACCGATTTTACGAAGGATTGGTAACGGTAAGCGTTTAGAGATTTCTCTTTAGGTGGGGCCCCGTACCACCTCAAAGTACACTTTTTCCCAGCTTCCTCTATGTCATCCTTTGTTGAGGAAGGGTCTGAGAAAACTGCAGCTGCTCCCTGGACGTCTGGAGACTTCAAATACAGTTTGAGAAATCCCAGCTTACTCTTTCGGAAGGCTGCTGAGGTGGTATTGCACCCAGTGAAGGCATGTAGAAATAGTATGTCTTGCAGCCCCTGGGTAGAAAACAGTGTTGGTTTTATGTTTCCACGTCCAGGCTTGACGAAAATTATGCCCTGGTCACCACGTGTTTTGGCCATCAACAGGACTATTAGGTCGACATCCTCACCAACAACAGTTACAGCGGTGGTACGTGACAACTCCACAGCCGTGTCTACAATGAGGACATCCGCATCATTCTGTGCTTGAAGGGTTCTGACTCCATGAGCCTGTAGTGTGACCTCCAGCATCTTAATCAACCGACTTTTGCTGTGAGCAATTGACAGGAAGTCTTCCTGCTTCACAGTTATGACTGTCTCCTGATTGAAGTGTATGTCGGCTGACTTGTTGAGACGGTACCGCCTTTGCTGATCAGCGACCTTTGTACTTGAGGATGAGCTTGTGTACCCATCAAACACTACAGTGATACTCCTTCCACGATAGTGACTATTCACAAAATTGACATACCCATCTCAAATGGCAGATATCATGGAACCACTTTGCCAAATAACCATACTATCTGAGATATAAAAGAAAAACCGAAAAAAGGGACCTTCTACGGGCCCCCCGCTCACCACCTAGGAGGGAGGGTTTTTAGTATGTTTAACTTCTAACTAGTCCAAACAAAGTCTCAAAGTAAAAAATTTTGTTCCATTTCCCTCCATTCATTCATTGACGGGACTATGCATAAGCATATATGTTATTTGAAAATTTATTCAAAAATACATTTATATGCATATTAATTCCTTTATGTACAACTTATATATAGTGCATACTATTTATACATATAAATATGTATATATTGGCTTTTATATAGAGTTAGAACATTGGAATAATGGAAAATACGAAAGTTAAGTTTTTCTGCAAAATCCCGGAATTTACACATAAAGTTAAAATTGCTTTAACGTATAAACGGTTAAAGATAAAACGCAAAATATCATACATTCTTGAAGGAAATTTAATTCTCTACAACTTTCTTTGTTATGACTTTTTCGTTGGACGAAGGGCCGAAGAGTTAGCTAATAAAATATGGCAAAAAACACGAGGCAATTTTTTTTTTTTTTTTTTTTCAAAATTAGCTAACTTTGAGCGCGGATATCTCGGAAACTAGGAGAGATAGCGAAAAAATTATTAGAACCAATCTTATGGACCATTTTGTCAGCTTTAAATTTGTATAGAGTGGTATTATCGCTAGGACCCATAGTTTCCGAGATATAAGTGAAAAACCGAAAAAAGGGATCTTCTAAGGGCTCCCCGCTCACCTCCTAGGAGTGAGGACTTTTAGTATGTTTACCTCCTAACTAGTCCAAACAAAGTCCCAAAGTCATAAATTGTGTTCCTTCCATTTCCCTCTACACCTCTTTTTGAGCATTCATTGACTGGACTAATATGCTATTGTCTTACGTGTACCCACTCCCCTGTCGAGGGTGAACAACCGTCCTGCATTTTAAGGTAATTTGTAAATGTCCCATGCGGGAATTTTCATGTTATTGCCATCAGTACGAATTTTCACTATATGCATCTGTCCTGCCATCTAGCTTTAACTAAACATAATGTTGCCAACAGTATAGTCTGAAAGTACAAAGAAGCAGGTTATATGATCTTTGGAGAAGTGTTCCAGATGTACCAGTACATTCACTTCCTAGTTACCATTAGTCTGTGGCATGTGGCATGGCAAGTGTGGTCATTCTGTAACACAAAGCACATCAATATAGACTTGTATAAACCGACTTTGGGAGGCAAGGTACTTTCTGCCTTTCCAACATTTAAGGTTTTATGATATAAGACCTATGTATAACTACTAAAAATCCAATTCTTGCCCCCCCCCCCCCCCCCCAATATTTTCAATTCAGCACCTCTGTAAACTGGTGTTTTTCTTTAAGTTTTTGTGATTTTTTAAATGGATTCGGCATTGGATAGTGATGACTGTACTCCTACTTCATTGCAAAAAAAGAAACCATCATTTAAACCCAATAAGGCAAAAGGGAAAAATAAATATGTATGTGCACATAATACAAAATGTATTTTTCTTTGTTATTACTTCAGTAAGAGCACTCTTGATTAATCTACCTGTCCCCCAAAATTGTGGAATGTCCCCCTTTTTTTTGACTGTCTTGTCCCTGTTGGCATGGGTGGCGCAGTTAGTATCACGCTGGCTTTCTGTGCCCAAGGTTGTGGATTCAATCCCATCCCAGGTCGATGGCATTTATGTGTGCATAAATGTGACAGATCCATTTCAGTAGATTTACTGGCATGTAAAAGAACTCCTGCGGGACAAAATTCTGGCACACAGGCCTCAGTTGCAGTACATCCCCATCATTAAATAACCATATACCAACCAACTGTCTTGTCTCCCATTACTTCCTTCAACAGTTGGTCACCCTACACCAATCCAAAAGTAAAGTTTTCCATAATGTGTCCACTTCTATTGATATATACAAGAGTTCAATATTAAAACATGGGGAAATTGCTTTTATAGAAGCAATTAGAATTACTTATTTCTCTATTATATACCGTAAACTCTTGATGTAACAAACAACTACCTGGGCTAAGTGGCCTGTCACACAGAGTATTGATCAATCAAGACCAACCGACTGCTATTGAGTGCTCTCGACTACATTTCTGTTCCTTGTCACACAGCATCGAGCCTCATTAATCAACAGTAATATTATAGGTTATGTACCTATATGATTATACTAGGTCTACTCATCACTGTATATTAGAGGTAAAGTACATTACCTTATTAGGCCTACATCTGCTTTTCTCCTGCACAATATCATACTACTGGCCAGTTTCTGATACGACTTTTATCTGCTTTTGCAAAGTTACCTGTGGTATAACTCGTGCAAAAGCGGTTTCTGAAACCACATTTTGCGTTACAGTTACAGGTACCAGGGCTCGACCTGATAACTGCGCCCATACGCGTGGTTACCTGGCTGTTACCCCTATGATTCACATGAACATCACTTGTGGCGCTAGTGTATGGCCCACTTGCTTGGCTGTGTTGACGTTTGTGTTCGAATGCAGTATTAGTATTTTTCAGTAATTTTCAGTAGTTTAGCATGCTTTTTTATTCTCCATTCGAACAGTGCCCAGTCTCTAAGATAGGTCCAAGGATTGGCGAGTTCCGTGTGGTATAAAGTACCGATATGGAGCTTACATCTTCATCATCCCTAACCTCATCAGGTTCAGATTCTTGGTCTTCCGATGAAGATGATTTGGATCTTTTAGGGGCTCTAGCTAGGCCTAAGGTGTTCAGAGCTCTGAAACATCCTTTTGAGGCTTATGACAACCGAGAACTGTTATGTGATTGTACTATTTTATGTAATTATTGTAATTTTTACCCCATTGACTTCGTCTATTTCAGTTGTATAACTGTCTTCGGAAATAAAATTAATTTAATTTAATTGACACTGCGTTAAACTCAACCATATTGAATACCTGTTTATTGGTACATGAGTGTGTGAAATACATTCAGCATACTCGATCAATTTCCTTTTTATTACCAAGAATTTTTTTAAAATAGAAAGTTCACCATCGACCCCCTTACATTAAAAGTACAGTGCAGAATACTACGGGTAAGTTCATTTTTTGCACAAACTGAAATAATTGAAAAAAATTACTACACAAAATGAGTAAATATATAAAAAAATAATGTTACCAAGATGAGTTAATTGCCTGCTTTTCGATAAAACAAAAATGCATTGTTAGCGACATCTGTTTACACAGCTAGGATCCATCCAACAGTCAGCTGTTTTGTTTAGTGAGAAACCTAAAACTAAATAAACTAAAAAAATAACTAGAAAGTCTACATTAGTGACATCTGTGAATGTTGTGAAGAAGAAAGGCAGAGGTAAATCACGCTGTTAGTAACAAGCACTGATAACTGGGCGATTTAGGTTTCAGAAACTCATGAAAGTTATCTGTGCTGTTAAAATTGAAAGTTCGTGTAGCTAACTCTATGGTAACTGCGATGTACCAGAAACAGAGTATTAATGTGTTTGAATGTAGGGTTTAATATTAGGCCTACTCTCTCAAGCTACATCTGTTTACTTCAAGCGTGTTGAGTGAAGAGGTTTGTTGTAGTTCGATCGGCTACCCCTAGATGCTACAACTCGTATATTGTTATTTGTACAATTAAATTACATAAGAAGATATAGTTTTAATTCTTTAATTGATTCGTGTAATTCTATTTTATTCAGATGTGAGTCTAAAACTACATTATTGTGTAAGTTAAATCTTCCAACATCAATTCTGAAGTTCAGGTGGGTACAAAGCTTCGGAGTGCTGCCATCTTCACTCATCAACTGTCAATTGAAAAACAGACAGTTTTGATTTCACAGACCAGTTAATCCCTCTCACTTGTTGTTGATCACTGGCGATCGATGTTATGTGGCTGATACCATTGCTGTCTATTGGTTCGTTCTATCGGTCGGTTGCTGTCGCGCGATCGGTCCAGTGTGATAGACCCCACCAGAAGTCCATTACATCATGGATAATTGGTTTATTATTAAAAATAACAGTTAGTGTGTATATTTTATAATATTTTAATAAGAAATATTAGGAACTGGACTTGAGTTTTGGTTGTTTCCCACTTCTGTATTGTTTCTTATTTATTAGCAATCAGAATTGTTGAAAATGTTTGTATTAAGCTATCACTTCTGGATCTCATGATCTGCGTATAAATGAAATGATGTCATCCATGTGTTCTGTAACTATAGACTGTTTTGGACCAGACGAAACCACCACCATTCAGAGTAATTCAGAGTAACTGTGTTCAGCTGGGGGAATATTTTGAAATCGTTCAATTGAATTATTGGTTTGTTCAAAAAGAGATGTTTTTGTTAAAGGAAGGGTAAACTAAAAAAAATACCATTTTCTTATTTTAATCTCATCGCACGGAGCCTTGAATTACGAAATGAATGGTGATCTCGTGAACTTCAGGTGCCAAATATTACGCTTTGTACAGGTGAAGTAAAAAGCTCCTGTGACGTCACGACTGACTAACTCTCTGGCAGGACGACAGCTACTGTAATGCTCGCGCGTGTGTTTCTAATACACCACAAAGTCTTATTTGTGTTTGTTGTTGATAGAGATATCTGCATTGTTACCTTATAAGGACAAATCTCAGTATTCACAAATTAATATCACACGAAAAGAAAATGACAAGGAATTATTGAAAGAATTGCAAGGAAGAAAAGAAAATACAGAATGGTGTAAATGTGGGCTGTGTATACATATGAAAACGGGCCACGAAAGTGTGTGTTGTTGGGACTGTGAAGTAATTTGTGAACAGAAGAGGGTTGTAGACTGTATAGCACAACATGCCTCATTCGATAGCGTTATTATAAATAAAGATACACTAGTTGCCAGTCGTTATCATTTAATACTTAGAGCTAATACATTCAAAAACAAAATATTTTTCAAGATACGAACAGAGTCACTTTCAGATTCAGAATCATCTTTTGCGGTAGTAGAAATGTCTGAAATGCTAAAAGAGCTATCTAAATCACAATTTCTAGAAGAAACATTCAATGAATCTGTGCAAACATTGACATAAGTTTCATTTCCTAGTTCACACTGAACGCCTACACTGTTAGAAACTGAATTTTCGTCATAAATACTAGATTCTACATTCATGATTTGTCCATTCCCGGATACTGATGGATTACTGTTCGAATCTTGCAACAACTCTCTCATTTCCTTCTTCCTCAAGTACGACGATTTTCTTTTCTTCATTGGCGGTGTTTCCGATTTCCCACGCAAAAGAAGTGATGGCACAGCACTTCTTTTTTAAACAGATTGCGGGGTTTTTCCAGTTAACTGTTTTCGTAACTGTACCGAAAGCTCGGTATCATTTTCTTCAAAATGTTGTGAACAAACCGTACTGTATTTACTAGGAACAAATTTTTCTCTTTTTATTTTTATCAGCCATTGCTTATAACGTTAGGGTGACTTATCTCTGTTGGGAAATCGATGGAAAGATATTTTAAGTGTGTTATCACTCTTCGACGATGAGTATGTACACCCCACAACACAACAATAAACCATTGTTTGAACAGATACTCACTAAAAAACTGTAACAGTAGACAGAATGCTGTGAACTATCTTTCACCGGGCGAGACTGAGTCAAGCACTCGTCAAGCGTGACGTCACGCGCCCACCGCGTTACAATAAACATATTCGTTTTGTGATTAAATGTGAAGGTGTAAAACATTTCTAACAGTGAATATCATTTCTTAAAAACATTTTCTTTCAATCCGTACGAAGAAAATAATACTGAATTTTTAGTTTACTTTTCCTTTAAACAAGCGAACATAATTTTTGCCTAATTCATAACAACACCTCTTCATCGTCTTCTTCTTCTTCTTCTTCTTCTTCTTCTTCTTCTTCTTCTTCTTCTTCTTTCTTGTCACCAACCTTTTCGGCCCATGGAATTTCTTCAGCAATCTCTTCTCGACTGAGTATTTGCTAGCCTGGGTCTAGCTCATCTATGTGTAGACACTGACCAATGTCATTCTCACTAACATCATCACCATCAGGGCTTTAGTTGGGCTGGTACTCACTAGTCTTCAGTACCAGTAATTATAGAAATGTCCAAATTGAGTACTGGAAGTTCTAAGACATACTGTACACACTGGCTCTTACCAATGCTGTTTTATTTGTTTGATTGGATAAAATTCTTATAGTTAACCAATCCTGTTTTATTTGTTTGATTGGATAAAATTGTTATAATTTACTGAGCAGAAAATAACCTCATAATAATATGGTGTGACTTGAATTTTGAACTGGAGAATAAGACGCAAGAATACAAATAAACTGGACTTTGTGAAGATGCTTTGTTTTTGTGTGGCATTTGTTCACAGGGATGTCCATTATGTTGCATCTGCATAAGTTTTTTAAAAGGTGACAATTGAAGGAAAGAAGATGGTGTGGTGGTGAGAGAGTTGGAGACAGAGAGAGTCGGCAACGAGACTTGATGGGAAGTGGTTGTTGAGACCTGAGTGAAGAAGAGAACAAAGGGTGGAGACAGTCCGAGTCGCATGAGGTGTGAGATGACATGTTGTATTGAGGACAAGAAGGAACATCTATAGAGTATGATAGCAGCTAGGTATACTTTCCAGTGAGGGAGAGTGGAATGAGTAAATTTGCCGGTGGGTATACTCTCAGCAGCTAGGTATACTTTCCAGTGAGAGAGAGTGGAATGAGCAAATTTTCTGGCAGGTATACTCTCAGTGAGTGGGAGTAGATTGAGCAATATACAGCAAAGTAACCCATAGCTTGAGGCTGAAATCATGTGTGGACAACGGAGGTTGGGCGTACCGATCGTGGAGATGGATTGTTATGACGACGGACTGCCTTACCCTGTAGGCAGTTAACCAGCCTGGAGGAAAGCATTGTTCTAGAAGGAATGGTGATTGTATGCCAACAACATCCAACTAGGAATATTACACTACTGAATGAGACCTGCGAATGGTGTACAGCAACCCATGTTGTCAGAGTAACCCGGCAGTATGACCGAAAGCTTGGTTGACAATGTCAGCAGAATGGGGAAGAATGATGGATCCGAGCTAAAATAGTTGAAGGAGCAATGTCCCAAAACGATAAGTAAAAGTGGGAAGAACCACAGTTAAAAACCCTAAGACAAAGAAAATAGATTTTTCTTAAGTATCTAAGTTAATTAATGCTGTTGGAGGATTCAGGGTTGTCTTTTTTCACAAATATAGTTTATTCTGACTATAGAATAAGTTCAGTATAGTAGTAAGTAGAGTGAGAAGAACCCAGAAGTTGTAATAATAAGAATAGAATTTCCATAGAGGAACTCAAGGAAAATCTGTTGGCATATATTGAATATTTCAATGTAAGAAGAAAATACCCAGAAGTAAGTGTTTAGAGGTATATAAGTAACAAAATTAAAGTGATGATACTTTATATGTAAAGTAAAGTTGATAAAAGAAGTTAAGGTGTAAAAGAAGAAGCTTCAGATTAGAAGTTCAAAATAGAAATTAGAAGTGTAAAAGAAAAGTTAGAATTGAAATCAAGTTACAATAAAATTAGTAAAAGAACTCAATTTGAGGAAGAGGTATTTTGAATAAGGAAGATAAATAAAGAGTAATGATTTGGAATAAGGAATAGTTGTTCAGGCTTTAGGAAAACTTAACAAAGGAAAATAGGCCTAAATAGCAGAAGTTACAAGGGAGGTTGAGAAAGTCAATAGATTATGGCGGAAAATTGCATACAGTGAAATATTTGAGTAGGTGGGGAGTGGTTAAGCTCTTTTGAGGTGAGGCTGAAAATTGCCTTATGGAGCGGTAAAACTAACTCTGTGGCGCTACATCCCTGGAGGGACTTGGCCTACCACCTGACTACTGTGTCATCTACCACAGGCAGACGGCAGGGTTGGTGGCATGTGGTCAGCATACTGATGGAGTGGTAAAACTGTTATATAAATATGGGCAAAGATGCCTGATGACCACCTCCCGAGCAATTACCCCAACTTACCCATAATTCCAAGAATTGGCAATTACCCCAGCTTACCCATAATTCCAAGAATTGGCTGTCCACTATAAATAATACAAACCAAGTTTGAAGCTAGCAGACTCCCTCAGCTTCCGTAGAACTTAAGATGACTGGCCACGAAGGTTATCTTCTCCCTCCAAATGTAGCTAGCAGGAAACGCACCTAATGACCCACCCTAAGTGGTACTTAAAATTAACGATCCCATCCCAGAGGATTAAAGGGGACAGCCCACTGGGAGGCACGGTCAATCTGAAACATGCAGCTCCATTATGACATGAAACTGCATGCTTCAGTAAGAAAGGAAAGAGTGGAAGAAATTAAATAAATAAACTATTTATTAAAATCAAATAGGGAAGTTAAAATCTCTTAGAATGATTTAGTTCATTTCAAAGGTAATGATTTAAGGTCAACGGTATAAATATTTAAGCTCTGAAACTAGAATTCTACCCTTAATTAAAATCCTAACATACAGTTAATTAACACACACATTTTCTGGGTGGCATACCAAATTTAGATAATTTAAATAAAAATAAAAAATACAATTTTCAACTCCCACCCGTGAGTTGAAAAAGGGGCTCTGGCATAATTCCTGCCATGACGTTGCAGTTTTTGTCTAGGAAGCGAAAACTAAATCACAACTATCTGAAATACAGGTAATGCTACAAATGGACGAAAGAAGACAAATTACAAATAAATGTGTGTTAGATTACATTAAGAGGGATCTTAAATAAATGGGGGCATTTACTCCATGGTAAAAAACGAGAGGGGTCTTACACAACAGAAAAGGGAATGGCGTTATGACGCCGAGAAACCTACATATTTAAATTGACTAATTTAGACAAATCACTGGAAGAAAAATCAAAATTTATATATCACTACATGCTAAGAATCAAGAACAAGACGCTTACCTGTGTTTCAGAAGAAATAAATTAAGTTAATCTACTTAAACCAATTCCTGAAGCAAAGCTTCTCAGATGTGATGTGCACTCCATGGCCACCAGGAACAAAGACGAGCTTCTAGACGCTATACTCTCGCACCTGACACAGTCGATCACATGACAGCAGATTACCAGCCAATGTCTTCAATTGAAACATCTGCCTTAACAACGAGCAGTATTGACGAACCATTCATACATAGTGTCACATATTAACTAATATGAAGGCTTGATACAGATGCCCTGTCCAATGATATGGTTGTTAATACGTACACATGTGCTTGTGCTTTAAGAGGGCCTGTATGTTTGTACAACTTACATGTATAGTGTTTTATTCTATTCAAATGCTCGCTCAGTTTTTCCCCGCTAGCTGAATCAGCATTTCACAACATTGTGCAACTGGCAGGTGTTTCCTATGTGCCTTTTCCATGTGCAATGCTCTAAGCGTCCATACTAGCTTTTCCTCAGTCCGCAGCTAGCTCTCATTCAGTCTAGACATGTCGAAGCTATTATACTATTATAAAGTGTTCCCTATACAGGCCTTGACCCCCTTCATACACTATTATAAAGTGTTCCCTATACAGGCCTTGGAGATCCAGAGTGTTCCAGGAGATTGAGGGTCCTAGATTTGGGACATTCGGCACATGAATGTGGTAAGGTTGTCAGCCTTACGCACCGGCTGCCTTTACCCCCAGGATTGCTCCTGGTACTCATTTCTGTTAAAGGCTGAGTCCATCCCAGAGCCATAGTGCCACCAGAAAAATTAGGTCAATTGAAAAACTCTGACCTCATCAGGGATCGAGCCCACGACATTTGGTTTGTAGTGCAGAGCCGCAACCACTATGCTACGATGTACCCCACTCATATACTATTATGCTCACTATTAGTATGGATGGATCTATTTTTCCTAAATTATTTGTTGTGCTGCAGAAGAAAACAGGCAATTTCGGGCCTAAAGTTTCAAGCAGAAGTTCTATGCAGATGATTTGCCGTATTTACTCAAATATAATGTGCACCTTTTTTGTCCATTTATAGCTTTAAAAACTGAGGTGCGCGTTAAATTCGAGGGTGCATTAAATTTGATCTGTTTCGTAGGTTGGCGGTACTGGTAACTTTTATCTGCGTAACAGTGCATTGCTGTAACTCTCGACTTTTAAAATTTTATCGTTGGCCTATTACTAGCATTACATAGAGCGTATAAAACTACTAGTTAGTAGTCACGATATGGAGGGCAAGAAGAGAATAATATCTAATGTTGCTTAGTATAAGCACCCCATGTGTAAAATTTAAACAAAATTGAGGATTCCAGTGACG
Organism: Ectobius pallidus; assembly: GCA_964059195.1. Classification (NCBI taxonomy): domain Eukaryota; kingdom Metazoa; phylum Arthropoda; class Insecta; order Blattodea; family Ectobiidae; genus Ectobius; species Ectobius pallidus. The sequence continues at coordinate 166,111,719 of CAXKWD010000003.1, forward strand.
AACACGTCAGTGAATAATGTGTCTGTGAATATACTTGTAAGCCTAAAACTGACAGTTAAATTTAATGGTAATTTCAAATGTTTACATGGTGGTTAATTATTCCCTTAAAGGAAAAGTAAACTAAAAATTCAGTATAATTTTCTTCATACGGTTTGAAAGAGAATGTTTTTAAGAAATGATATTCACTGTTAGAAATGTTTTACACCTTCACATTTAATCACAAAACAAATATGTTTATTGTAACTCAAGGGGTGCATGACATCATGCTTGACGAATGCTTGACTCAGTCCCGTCCGGTGAAAGACAGTTCACAGCATTCTGTCTACTGTTACGGTTTTTGAGTATCTGTTCAAACAATGGTTTATTGTTGTGTTGTGGGGTGTACTAACTCATCGTCGAAGAGTGATAACACACTTAAAATATCTTTCCATTGATTTCCCAACAGAGATAAGTCACCCGAGCGTTATAAGCAATGGCTGATCAAAATAAAGAGAAAAATTTATTCCTAGTAAATACAGTACGGTTTGTTCACAACATTTTGAAGAAAATGATTACGAGCTTTTGGTACAGTTGCGAAAACAGTTAACTGGAGAAACTCCGCAGTCTGTTTTTTTTTTTTAAGTGCTGTGCCATCACTTCTTTTATGTGGGAAATCTGAAACATCGCCAATGAAGAAAAGAAAATCGTCGTACTTGAGGAAGAAGGAAATGAGAGAGTTGTTGCAAGATTCGAACAATAATCCATCAGTATCTGGGAATGGACAAATCATGAATGTGGAATTTAGTATTTATGACGAAAATTCAGTTTCTAACAGCATTCAGTGTAAACTAGGAAATGAAACTTATGCCAATTTTTTGCATAGATTCATTGAATGTTTCTTCTAGAAATTGTAATTTAGATAGCTCTTTTAGTATTTCAGACATTTCTACTACCGCAACAGATGATTCTGAATCTGAAAGTGACTCTGTTCGTATCCTGAGTAATGTTTTGAACTGTATTAGCTCTAACTATTAACTGATAACGACTGTCAACTAGTGTATCTTTATTTATAATAATGCTATCAAATGAGGCATGTTGTGTTATACAGTCTACACCCCCCTTCTGTTCACAGTCCCAACAACGCACACTTTCATGGTCCGTTTTGATTTGTATACACAGCCCACATTTACACCATTCCATATTTTCTTTCCAATTCTTTCAATAATTCCTTGTCATTTTCTTTTCGTGTGATATTAATTTATGAATACCGAGGTTTGTCTTTATAAGGAAACATTGCAGACATCTCTATCAACAACAAACCAAAGGAGACTTTGTGGTCTATGTATAAACAGCACATGCCAGCATAACAGCAGCTGTCGTCTGGTCAATGAGTTGTCGCGCATGACATCACAGGAGATGTTTACTTCACCCGTACAAAGCATAATATTAGGCGCCTGAAGGTTACGAGGACCGTCGGCATGGTCTTGTGGTTAGCGTCGCTGACTACAGATCCGTCGGCCCGGGTTCGATCCCCGGTACCTCCTCGGATTTTTCTGAGGTAGGGAGGTCTGGTAGGGGTGCATTCAGCCTCGTCATTCAAATTGAGGAGCTACTTGATAGAGAATTAGCGGCTCCGGTCATGGAAACCACCATTAACGGCCGTGGGTGTCTGCATGCTGATCACATGCCCCCCAATCCTGCCATCTGCCTATAGGTAGATGACGCAGCGGTCAGGTGGTAGGCCTTGTCCCTTCGGGGATGTCGCGCCACGGAGTTTAGTTTTAGAAGGTTACGAGATCACTATTCGTTTCGTAAATCAAAGCTCCTTGCGATGAGATTAAAATTTTAAAAATTGTATTTTTTTTAGTGTACCCTTCCTTTAATACTATGACAAAATTCCAAATAAAGTACCTATTGTACCATTAATGTGCATTTTTTTTTAATGAATTTAAAGTTTCAAAATTGGGGTGCACATTAAATTCGAGGGCGCATTATATTTGAGTAAATACGGTAATTGTGAAAGCAACTAAATTGGGAAAAATGGGAAAACAGAGTTGAGATCCTGGTTTAAGAAGGCCTTTTTCCCCTGCTCTGAAAATAACTGTGCTTTACTTATTGATTCATGGACGAGTTGTAATGACACTACAGGAAAACTTCAACCTCTGGATAACTTTCTCTTCTGGCAGTGGGAATCTGTCTACCATCATCTAACTGAAGTGTTGACAGCTAACGAGAACATTCATTTTGAGGTTTTTCAACGGGACGGTATTATGAAAATTAAGTCATTTATTCATTACCAAATTTCTTCCTTGCAGTTCCGGAACATGATTAAATATTCATGGTTTGTAACCAAATAATCAACGCAGTGACCCCTGAGTTCATTGTACTTGTCAAATTCTGTCTATAGACAAATGTGAGAATATGTGAAGAAGAATGTGATAATGACACAATTATTTGTTGTGCATGGTGCCAAAAGAACTTTAGCTTTAATCACTGCATCAACACCAGTCACTTCTGTTTGGCTTTCGTCTCTGCAAGACACTAAAAGGGACGGTCACTTGTCTCTGTGCATCCGGAATGCCGGGTTGCAGATAAGGGTTGTCCACTTTCTCCCACTGCACTGCTTCAACCCGACATTTTCCAGGTTCGATTTAGGGTACTTGGAGTTGAAAACAGCAGCTCATTTTTGGAGCATGGATTTCTTACAGCACCTAGATGACTCGGGAAAAATATTGAGGTATGTTTCGATATGAGCATAGTGATAGGTTCCTTGTCAGGTAGGTTAGAACATATTATTTGTTTTTGAACTTCAACAGACCTTAACTGAACTTACCACATGGAATTCACACTGCGTGGTAATGAAGCCAATGAGCAGACTCCATAACAACACTATCGTTTAATGTGTACACATATGCCCTTGGCAATTGCATGACCATGGATTTGATATAATAGATCAAATTAGAGAGGATATCAATAGAATTCATTCCTTTATGTCAATAACATGTATAGAAATACACGTGATGTGATGCACTTACATAACTTTCCACACCCTGGGCATGGAAATATCATTTTCTCACTTCACATTTTGATTAGAATAAGAGACCGAATTACAGAAAGTGTAGTCGATAAAAATCCTGATAAATCCACTGATACTTTATTCGTCATGGTAGGCTTTGAATTAGTTTAGAATAAGATATTATGTTTATATGAAAACGTTAAACAAACAATGCATTTTAACGTAACTGAGTATGCTATGTCACAAGTTGTCAAAAAATCCTTTCACTGAACCTTTTTCACTATTGTAGGCATAGGCTTTGTGTTAGTTGAGAAACTTTTTTTTTGGGGGGGGGAAGGTAGGTTGATTGTGTGAAAGTTTTGTAAGGGTTTACAGGTATATCATTATTAGGATTGGGAAACTTGACATATATAAATGCTTATAAAGATCTAATAAACCTTTCCTAACTGATCCTAAAATCTTTCTTTGGCATCAGGTTTGAGTCAACAGGCCTGTAAAAGTAATGAATCCTTATCATTCTTTACCAAATATGTAACTTTCATTATACAATATAATCTTCCTTTAAAAACTCAAGTATTTCAAGATGCACAGGGAATTGTAATAAACTTCAATTTTTGTTTTCCTACCCAACTTGTGCCATGATTCTCCCCCTGTGAGCGGCCCTGGTTGCAGTGAAGGTACTTGCAGACTATAGAAAATAATTGTACAGTGAACTCTCGATAATTCGGACCTCAGTATGCCGGACTTCGGATAACTCGGATAGATTGTTGGTGATCAATACCCAGATCTACAGCCATTCTACGGCCACTTCAGAACTGCAAGAGATTTAATTATTCAAAAGCAACAGAAACAATGTGTACACAGAAGAACATTTACAGTTTCTTTCGGCCTAAATCTTCTCAGAAAAATATGCTCACAGTGCCACATCAATCATAATATTGTATAAGCCTACTAATAATGTAACAGTGTGTATCTCAGACTCGGACTAGAAATTTCAATATAGAACCGAAGTGTTATTCTTTTTTGTTCCAATTGTAAGTGTTAATATTATGTTCTGCCTCATACGTTTTGTTATTGTAGATTAAACAAGAAATTTCTTTACTTAAATACCATTTCTAATTTACTCTCCATAAGCCAGACATTTCATAACTCGGACGGACCCCCGCCCACTTTAGTCCGGTTTATCCAGAGTTCACTGTATTCATTTAAGATTTTTCTCTAACAATTTAATTCAGAGTTATTGTAAACAACCACTGCAGTTTGTGTTCTAGCAATAAAGAATTATATTATTTTTAAATTTCATTTTATAATGCTCAAGTCTTATTAAGCTATGTTTTAATAGAAGGTCGTGATACCACAGGCAGATTGCTGTAAGTACTAGGATATAAATTTATCTACTAACTTGGGATGGGACCAACAGGTAAATTCAATTACTGGGAAGGCTTGAAGAACATTACATTTTTGTCTTGCATATCCTTAAAAAGTGCAATACCCATTCAAAAGAATTAGCATATACATTTTAGTGCATCTGATTATGGAATACGGTGTAGCTTGTTAGGATCCGTACAGGGTAAACCAAATAGATTCTTTAGAAAAAGTTCAGACTTGGGTAGCAAAATTTGTCAAAGTGGGTAGGAAAGACGGGCCAAAAAAGTGACAGAAATTGGATGGGAATCACTAGAAAATAGGAGGAAAAAAGCTAGACTGACTGCACTTTTACTTTCTTGCATATACGTAGTATAGAGAAAGTATTATGATCGTGACAAAAAAAAACAAAACTGAGAGAACACCAGGAAAAGATTTTTCACGATGCCTAGAAACTGAAAAAAGTATTTTTGAAATGACGTCTGTCTGTCCGTATGTCCGTTCGTCAGTCCATCTGTGGACAAGCACAGCGGGTAAACGGTTCATTGTATTTACTTCATTTTTAGAATTAAGGACCACCCAGGAATTGAGTTTTATAACTGAAATATTAAGGAGACTTTTCATGAAAGTTTTTTGAAACTCTTTTCTATGGCTAATAAAATGATTATATCTGTTTTTCTGTAAAAATTACTTAGGGGGTATTTTACTCGTATCCATTTTCAATTTTCCTACATTATCTCATTACAGTATGCGACACATAAAAACCTACCACAGTAAAGTTGTAGAAAAATTTTTTTAGTACACGCTCTCTAAAACAGCTGCTTATCGGACTGGTAACACTCCGAAAAGCTGCACTTTAAAGGACAAGGCCGCTAAAAGTGCATTCAAACTGCATCCAAAATGCAATTTTAGCGGCCTTGTCCTTTCAAGTCGTCATGGCAATCTATAAACAAAACCCAGACGGCATTGACCAGTCACACCAACTTTAACATGGATTTACGCATATAATTGGTCATAAAACAACAAATATAATCCAACACGTTTCTTTATGATAATCAGAAACTTTACCAGGATTTTTCTTAAAACACGGTAGCCCACTTCATCACATGACAACAAATATAAGCCAACAACTTTTCACATCTTCGTTCACTTAGCTTACATGGATGCACCAGCATTTAATTGCAATATATTCCCTATTCCTTCTGCCGTGATGTTGCTGGCACCAGCTCCAATTCAATGTTTTTGACATGGAGTGAAATTTTCTCGGGATTATAGTTCATATTTTCACAAGCTTTTCATAAATACTAGTTCGTATTTATTATTGTTTACAAATCAGTGACTCATATAACTCATCTATAGCCTACCTCATTTCGTTTTGGTACGTACGGTTCATTGTTGTCTTGCGTTTGAGAGGGCCTTGAGAATATGGTTGACTGCCTTTCATTATAATTAATTATATACGGTATTTTTGTTTCATTTCATATAATTTAGAGAGCTATCACTAAAAAATATTGTATGCACCACGTACGCAAAAACTTTAGCGGACTCATCCAGTATTTCAGCCTCAGCTTTCGCCTCGGCCGCTATACTAGATTCGTCCGCTAAAGCGTTATTTTGCATACTTGAATACATAAATAGCTATAAATGAACATTTTTTGTTTAAAACATTTTTTTACACATATAATAAATATCAGGATAAACACGAAATAAGTACAGCTTAAATGCGAATTTCAGAACATACATATCAATTAAAATGTGATTAATTTGTTGCCCACAGTAACATGAAAATTATAATCTACTTATTGTTGTTAATGCAGTCAGTTTAGCTCATTCCTAATGAACACCAAAACCAATTACAGTGAGGTGGTATAGGCTAATAGGGAAGAGGTCCTGGGTTCAAATCAAATTTCGTGGCCACCCAAATTTACCATAGGCTCTTGTAATAATTTGCTTCTATTGTTTGGCTACATCTCAATGTATCCTTAGGGCCCTGATTTATTGGTGAAATAAAATGGCTGATTTCGGTGTTAACTTCCTTTTATTTCGGTGGGTATTTCGAGAAATAAATTACTTATAGGCCTAATACATTGGGAACACTCTGCAATGATAAACTTTGTTTCTTTATTTACATGAACTAACATCCCCCCCCCCCCCATTTCCATATTCTTCTGCCATTGTATGAACTGAAGTAACTTTCGATTTAGGCATGATTAGAGTTAATGTTTAAATATAATGACGAGAAATATTATCGTAATTTCTACTAAACACCATCAGATAGCCATTTGCAAACAGAAGTGCCAACCATACCACTGTGGATAAAAGACGAAATTTGTTTAATACAAGTAACAAACATTCTACACTCTTCTGCTGTAATCGATCATACGCATCGCTAACTTGGCAAAGACATAGCAGGAAAGTAGTGTACTCAACAGTACAAACCAGGTCACAGACAATCTTTGCATAAATTCTGCAATCTTTGTAATCGATCACTAATATCGATATATCGGTAAATCTTCGACAGAAACAACAGAAAAAAAGCATGCTGCTAAGAAATAAAAAATATAGTGCACCAAAACACAATATTGCGATTTTAAGGACATTTTCATGCTCATTTCTCACTTTACGGACAGAAGGGGCATATTTTGTGCTTTTGACACATTTCGCGGAATCGAGCATATAAAAGCTAAATATATCTAAGGGAGGTTGTTTTATAAAATTTCGCGCTTATCGTTGTTACCAAAAAATATGGCCCCTATGTATCCTGCATTTTTGCCTTCAAGGTTGAGGAGAGCATGCAAACCCGAAGTTATCATTTTTGTTGTTATTATTATTATTATTATTATTATTATTATTATTATTATTATTATTATTATTATTATTATTTCACGGTATATTATTATTATTATTATTATTATTATTATTATTTCACGGTAAATTCACATTGAACATAAGGATTGACCCTGATGCTTTCTGTTGTAGATACTTGTTAGTTTTTTGAAAGTGTAATAGACAAAATTCATTAGTCTCTATAACTTACTTTTTTCTGTGCTAGCCTTTTAACACGTATGTGCGAGAAAGTTTGTGCAACATATTTTTGCACCGTTTATTTAAATCCTACAAGGGACTTACTGCATGGCATGATATCAGATTATGATTAGAGAAACCATTATATTACAGGAAGAATGACATCCCACTACGTCTGATCATCAGTGCCATTGGATTTCCAACCTACGCTATTGCCAAACACTTAGCCTCACTTCTACAACCGCTTGTGGGGATGTGCGAACACCTTGTGACTAATTCAGCCAGTTTTGTTAGCATCCTCAAGGACATCAAACTAGACCTCCAAGACATCTTGGTCAGTTTCGATGTGGAGTCCCTGTTCACATGAGTACCACTGGTTGACACACTTTCTCTACTGGAACCTCACCGAACATGATCGAGCTGTTTATACATGCTCTCACATCCACCTTTCCATCCACATTTCCTGTATGATGGACAGTACTATGAGCAGCAGGACGGTGTAGTCACGGGTTCCCCGCTCTTCCCAGCCATATAGCCAACTTCTACATGGAGTCTTTTGAACATCTGGCCCTCGAAAAGACTGTCTACAATCTGAAGCATTTTTTCCGGTACGTAGACGACATATTCGTGGTGTGGCAGAACGGCACCGAAAAACTGGATGCATTCCTTCGGTTTCTTAACACACTGCATGACAACATCCACTTCACCGTGGAAACAGAAAAAGACGGCACTCTTCCATTTTTAGATATTCTCATCAGTAGACGGTCTGATGGCACCCTGGCACACAGCATCTACTGGAAACTAAGGCACACTGATCTCTATCTCAATGCCTATAGCCATCACCATCCGGCACAGAAGCGAGGAATGCTCAGAACCCTTGTCCATAGAGCTAGAGCAGTTTCAGACTCCGTCAGCTTGCCAACAGAACTCAGTCACCTGAAAACTAACCTTCCGCCAGAATTCTTACAGCCAGAGAGACATCAAATGGGGCCCTAAAACAGACCACTGAGACTCTTCCGCCAGCCACTGAACCCACATCCCGCCAATCCTACATTCCTTTCTTTCCTCCCGTTTCAAACAAAATATCCAGATTTCTAGCCAAGCACAATATCAAGACCGTCCATCTACCCCCTCCAAAAATACAGCAGATGGTACGCCCCGTGAAGAATTCATTGGGCCTTCGCACTCCAGGCGTCTACCAAATTCCCTGAGAATGCGGAGATGTTTATATTGGACAGACAGGCCGCACCGTAGAGGAAAGATGGAATGAACATCGCAGATGCATCAGGCTGTTTTATCCTGACAAGTCCGCAGTAACCTAGCACTGTGTCGACACTGGCCACAAAATCCAATTCGACCAGACCAGAATCCTAGGGAGGCAGAGATTCTACGGGGGCCGCTTTGTTGCAGAGGCCTTGGAAATCCAAATCCAAATCCAAAGCCGAAACTACAATAGGGATGGTGGTCTACAACTTAGCCAGGCCTGGAAGCCAATATTGGCAACTCTATCTCCCCAATAAATTATTGGTCCCTATAAGGACCCATTCCACATTCAACATCATTAAATCCTATTTTTCCTTCCCGACCAATCAGAACTCTCCATTCAGTGAATCCACACTCTAATTTTCCTATTGGCCCACCACTCATTCTAATATATGCAGTCTTTTCCTATATAAGAATAGCTTTTTCCCATCCAGCTCACTTCTCCCAGAAGATGGCAGCAGAGATTGCTGCCGAAAGCTTGGAACCAAACCTCCAACTCACCCGGTTGGAAGCCCGGGAAACAATAATATATAGGAAGAATGACCTTATTTACTTACTCAATGGCAAGCTATTTTATAGAACCTGAAGGTTCATTGACGCGCACAACATATCCAGTCTATTTCATCATCTGTGATTTAATTATTCTTACTATATCCAGTGAAGAGTACAGGTCATGAAACTCGTCATTACAGTTTTCTCAAATCTCCATTATCATCTCTTAGGCCCAAATATTTTCCTAAGTACCCTGTTTTCGAACACTCTCAGATTATGTTCTTCCTGAAGAGTAAGCAACCATGTCTCACATCCATATACAGGAAGAATGATCATGTTTTTAAAATAAAGAGTAGAAAACAGAGAATGGATGTAGGTAAATATTCATTTCTTAGCCCTTTCACACATAAGAAATTAGGGGAGCAATAATAATATTTAAATTTAAGTCTTTATAATATCATAATAATAATCGACAACATGGGCAGTAAAATATGAAATCTCAACATCTATATTAATAAAAGGAAGTGTCTGTCTTCCTTCTGTCTGTCTTTCCGCGATGCCCAGCGAAATCTACTCAACGCAGAGATCTGAAATTTTAAACATAGGTGGACTGAAGGGTCAGAAAATGCACCTCGAAGCCGGAATTTTAATTTTCGCTTTCGTTCGTGAGTTATGAGTGAAAAAGGGAGTTTTCAAAGCAGTTATACATTTCAATGTCAAATTAATTACAGTTGGCTTTGGCTATTTTTGTCATACCTTGGAAATAAAACTTTTGCAATCGCTTGAATGTTGTAGCTCACGCTGGTTGATTCATTTGTTTATAATGTCAAGGCACGCAGACAAATGAAATTTTCAACCTACACCGAAGAGTATTATTATTATTATTATTATTATTATTATTATTATTATTATTATTATTATTATTACTATTATTATTATTATTATTATTATTATTATTATTATTATTATTATTATCATAAGAGGGATAATCAATATAGGTCTAAATATGGTCAAACGTCGTTCGATTTCGATGAAACAGGGGTTTTCAGGGCCAAGGACCTCGAATCTGAGGTCGCTTTTACCAGGCGACGCTATCTAATTGTGGTATGTAGTCCACGTAATTTAGGTGTTAATAAATATTCATAAAAGGAAGTGTCTGTCTGTCTGTCCGCGATGCCCAGCGAAATCTACTGAACGCAGAGATCTGAAATTTTAAACATAGGTGGACTGAAGGGTCGGAAAATGCACCTCGAAGCCGTAATTTTAATTTTCGCTTTCGTTCGTGAGTTATGAGTGAAAAACTGGCAGAAAACGTGCATTTTTTGCGTTTTCGAAGCATCAGATTTCAGTAATACGTTTCAATGTCAAATCAATTACAGTTGGCTTTGGCTATTTTTATCATACCTTGGACATAAAAGCATCGCGATCGCTTGAATGTTGTAAACCCACGCTGGTCGATTCATTTGTTTATAATGTTCAGGCACGCATATATCTGAAATTTTCAATCTACACGGATGAGAGATAATCAATATAGGCCTAAATATGGTCAAACATTGTTCGATTTGGACGAAACAGGAGTTTTCTGGGCCAAGGAACTCGAATCTGAGGTCGCTTTACCAGGCGACGCTATCTAATCGTGGTATATAGTCCACGTGATTTAGGTGTTAATAATATAATGGCTTAACTATTATGCTCTTAATTTTTGAAATAATTATCGCGGGCGAAGCCGCGGACACATGCTAGTTGTAAAATATTTATGAAAGTAAGTCAATAAGTATCTGCGCTTTCTTTTTTAAATTTATTGCAACAACAGTACAAAACTTTCAATTACCTCATTTTTTCAACATAGTCCCCTTGCTTTTCTATGCATTTGATCCGTAGTTGCACAAGCTTCCTGATGCCCTCAGGAAAAAAAGTTTTTTTTGGCTGAGCAGCAAGCCACGTATGCACCACTTCCTTTAGTTCTTGGTTCGTGGTGAATCAACGGCCCTTTAAGGCATCTTTAAGTGGGCCAAGAAAATGGAAATCTGAATGGGTGAGATTGGGACTACCGTATATATGCAGGATGTTCTAAGACCTCAAAATCCAGTTTTGCAATAGTTTGAACAGTGTGTGCAGCAGTATGTGGGCATGCATTGTCATGCAACAAAAAAAACTCCTTTCCACAATAGGCCTCAATGTTTGGTTCGAATTGCAGGCTTCAGCTTGTTGCTCAACATCTCATTGTAACACACACTGTTTATTGTTGAGCCCTTCTCCAAGTAATTTTGCAGTATTGGCCCTTGTGAGTCCCAGAAAAGTATGAGCATCACTTTCTGCGGAATTTCTCTTTGACTGGAAATGCAGGGTGTTTCCATTCCATGTTTTGGCGTTTGCTTTCAGGCTCAAAGTGATGGATCCACGTTTCGTCTCCAGTGACTATTCGTTTTAAAAAAGCTTCACCTTCATTACCATGGCAATCCAGTAAGCATTGGCAGATGGACACACGATGGTGCTTGTGCTGTTCATTGGGTTGTTTTGGGATCCACCTTGCGCAGACTTTATGAAAGCCAAGCCTGTTATGAATAATATAATTTGCATTTGCATACCGTGGCTAATTTGCATATGGTTTACCACTTCATCGACAGTCACTCTTCGGTTTACTTAATCATGATACACACTTGCTCAATGTTGGCATCACTAGTGGATGTGGATGGGCATTCTGGTCTTTCCTCATACTTCTCACTTGTCCAACAATTTTTGAACTTCACACTTCCCCGTGATAAAACATTGCCCCCATATTGTGTGGAAAGTCTTTGATGGATTTTGGCTCCTGGTACACCTTCAGATGAAAAAAATTGGATCACTGCACACTGTTATTCTTGGTGTAAACGCTGAGCGGTGCAGCCATGTTTAATGTGCAACAGCACAACATTCAGTGGAGTCATAACGGTCAAACATTCCACAAGCGGAGACATATCTGAACAGCATGTCGACATGATGAGCACAAAGCAGTATAACCAACCTTCAAAAGATTAAACAAAAAGTGCAGTTACTTATTGACTTACCCTCATATATATCAATTCGAAATGATTTTTTTAATTACCATGGTTGCAAGGTCAAAGTATGTATGTATGTCCCTTATGCATCAAAGGGTTAACAGGAGTATAAATGAATGGAATCACTTACCCGCTTCAGTCTTCGATAGTCGTCAACTTACACACAAAAGATTTAAAGAAAATATTAATAAGTGTACTTGGGGTAATGATTAATTTAAATTTCTATTTATCCATTATTACTTCTGTTCATGTATTATTATTGTGTGTATGTTTATGTACTATGATATAAGATTGTGTTTTAATTTATGTATTACTACTGTGTTTATGTAATATCATTATTCTGTTTATGTTCTACTGTATAAAGGCTCGTGTCCACATGAGAGCTGAGAGTGCGAGAAACTCTCGAGAGTTCCATTTCGGTATGTGGACACGCGTCTGAGAGCACTGTCTGAGAGGTAGCTGAGAGTGGCATTCAGAGAGTCAACTCGCAGGTGGACACGCCTTTGCAATCAATCTCCGAGAGCAGCTCGCACTATACCAATCTGTTTCGTATAGCTGAGAGTTCTCTGAGAGTGGATAATGTGCATAGGTCTATTATGCCCAACAAGCCATATGATAAAATTATTTAATTTGCCTTCAATATTTATTTATATTTTCTAAAAACGAAATCTAAATCCAATAATACTCAATGATAATAGATTATAATACGGTATCGTTTAATGTTCATATGTTCATCATGAAATATTGTAGTAAGTTCATAAGGGAATTACTGAACAATAATAAAATTTTTACATCACATTCATTTATGAAACATAATGAAACACTGATAATCTCCATGGTTCACTACGACGATCATAGATTCCTCTACAGCAGTGATTTTCAACCTGTGGGTCGCCCCCGGGGGGTCGCGAGAGGTCGAGAAAACTTCAGTTTTTTTTATACAACATATAATTTGTGAGACTTAAATAAAAAGTCGATAAGAGTTAAAATTATTATATTTAACAAAATTTCCATATAATCAATCATACAAGTCAGAAAAATGCTAGTTTAAAACATGTTATTACAAAAAAAAATATATATATATTTTACAAATGTGTTTAAATAGAAAATGATTACATCTGTGCTTGATTATCTTAAATAGCAGTATGTATTGTTAACGCAAAATGATACTCTTTATGTTATTTACACAAACTCATTAACAAGAAATAAAACCTTCGAGTAATCGTTCATTTTAATGTGAAGGTTGCGCTTGAGTTTGTTCAATTAATTTCTCCCATCGTGGATCCGTTTTTGCCACATTAAGTATTAAATCGTTTTCCAAATTTAAGTGATTTCTTAGTTTACATTTTATTCGCGCCATTGAGGAAAATGCCAACTCGCACAAGTACGAGGTAGAAAATGGAATCAAACACTTCAAAGCCTCGGTTGTTAATTCCGGGTATTCTGTTCTTCTTTTTAACCAAAACGTATCCAAATTTTCAGACTTGAATTCCAAGTGTAACATCCCATCGGCAGATAGTTCCAGCAGATTCTCTTTGAGCTTAGTTGCTAAATTTGCCTCGTTTATAGCTGCATTTAAAAACGGATTTAAGATCCATCTTTGCCCAGTGTTATCCGATATCTCTTGCAGTGAGAAGTAATGACACAATTCTTTCTTCAAATTATGTAACACCATTTTCATAGCAGATATATATGAGTTGATGTTGATCTCGCTTCCGACTTCTTCAATGAAAGACTGTGTGGACGAAAATGAATCAAAGTTGTTTTGATTTATAGATGATGACCACAATTCAATTTTTTTTATAAAGCCACGAAGTTTGTCTTTTGCTGTAATGACATTTTCATCACGCCCTTGAAGACTTTTATTCAAGTTATTTAAATGTTCAAATAAGTCAGAAAGAAAAGCCAATTTTAAAAGGAATTCCGGGTCAGAAATGAATTCAGAGTAATGTGACTTGGCTTGCTGTAAATATACCAATAGTTCAGCGCGAAGTTCCATAACTCTGGTCAGTACTTTGCCTTTTGATAACCACCTAACCTCTGTATGGTAAAGCAAATTGCGGTGTAGTGTCCCCATATCTTCACAAATGATTCGAAACAATCGAGTCTGCAACGCTTTTCCTTTAATAGAATTTACAATGTTAATAATACGAGGCGTGTTTTTTAAGTAAGTACCGTTTTGCGATTCCGCAGCGCTACGGTCGGCGTTCCGCGCATGCGCGCTGGTGACCTACATCTCTTGTCTACGCACTGACGCCATTACAGTCTGATTCTTCATTGTATACGTTGTTTACTGAGTGTTTAAGATGCCTCAGACAATCGTGAGTCCCGCCGATTGTGAAGTACGGGCTGTTATACGATTTCTTAGTGCTTAAGGCGTAAAACCGATCGATATTCATCGTGAGATCTGTGAAGTTTACGGACAAAACATTATGAGTGATGGAATGGTAAGGAAATGGGTGAGAGCATTTAAAGATGGCCGCACAAATGTGCATGATGAAGAACGGAGTGGGCGTCCTTCGGTCTTTAATGAAGATTTGGTGCAGAAAGTGGAAGAAAAGGTGAGAGAAAACAGACGCTTTACAATTTCATCAATGTGCGACTGGTTTCCTCAATATTCTCGTAGTGTTTTGTATCGCATTGTGACCGAGAACTTGAATTACCGGAAATTGTGTTCACGTTGGGTTCCAAAAATGTTGACGGATTTGCACAAAACCCAACGTTGTGGCAGTGCATTGACTTTCCTTGAGCGGTACCACAATGAAGGTGAAGATTTTTTAGACCAAATTGTTACTGGTGACGAAACATGGGTGGCCTACGTCACACCAGAATCAAAACAACAATCCATGGAATGGCGACATTCATCATCACCCAAAAGAGTGAAGTTTAAGCAAACAATTTCTGCCCGGAAAATCATGTGCACAGTTTTTTGGGACAAAAAAGGAGTATTGCTAGTGGAGTTTCTGCCTCGTAATGAGACAATCAATGCAGCGTCTTATTGTGAGACATTGAACAATCTGCGTCGTGCAATCCAGAACAAAAGACGTGGCAAGTTGAGTAAGGGTATCGTTTTGCTGCATGACAATGCCCGTCCACATGTGGCTAATCGGACCAAAGATCTCATCAAATCTTTTAATTGGGAAACTCTAGATCATCCTCCATACAGCTCTGATCTGGCGCCCAGCGACTACCATTTGTTCCTGCACTTGAAGAAACACCTGGGTTGTCAGCGTCTTCAAGACAATAACGAAGTCAAAACAGTTGTGATACAGTGGTTAACAAGTCAGGCGGCAGAATTTTATGAGGAGGGTATTCAAAAACTGGTGCCACGTTATGACAAGTGCCTCAATATTCACGGAAATTATGTAGAAAAGTAGATTAAGGTACAGGCTTTCATGTAAAAATAAAATTATTGCGATATCTTTGCACGTCTTTTTTTAATTCCAAAACGGTACTTACTTAAAAAACACGCCTCGTAATATTAAGAACTTGACTGTATTCTTGCGGTAAGGATTTGGCTGCAAGAGCTTGGCGATGGAGAAAGCAGTGCATCCAACAAGCGTTTGGCATCTGTTCTTTCAGTCTAGCAATAAATCCACTCTTCGCACCAGTCGTGGCTTTTGCTCCGTCACTACAAATAGCAATGCATTTTTGTGCCCAATCGATATTCATATCTTGCGCAGCTTCAAGGAACATGTCATGCAAGCATTTTTGGGAAGTGCCTTGCAAAATGGTATTTCTTCCATTATTATTTCATTGGATTCAAAACGCACAAAAGCTACAAATTGTGCACAACCCGCAATATCCGTTGATTCATCAAATTGCAAGGATACAAAAGAACTTTTCTTTATTTTTTCTATGACTTGATCACGAACATCAGACGCCATATTGCTTATCCTGCGTTGAATGGTATTGTCAGAGAGAGGTATACTTTTGAGCTTTTCGACCTCTTGCTTGCGAAACATAATCTCTGATACATCTAAAGCCGCTGGTAAAATCAAATTTTCGGCAATACTGTGAGATTTCCCTGCTTTAGCCACACGAAAAGCTACTCGATAACTAGCGAGCAACGCTTTCTCATTTAGGTTGGACATTTGTCCTATAGCAGTTTTTTGATGTTCAAGAGCTTTTAATTTTCGCTCAAAAAATTCCACGGGTTTATTTTTTTCATTAGGATGTTTTGTGTTTAGGTGGCGTACCAACTTCGATGGCTTCATGCTTTCTCTTGACAAAATTTCAAAGCAAATTACGCACTGCGGTTTACTGTCAATCACAGTAAACCCAAATTTTAAATAATTGTCGTCATAAAGTAAAGTAAAGTGATCCCTATACAGGCCATGGAGGCCCAGAGGGTTCCAGGAGGTTGAGGCTCCCAGATTTTGGACATTTGGCACATGAAGGTGGTAAGGTTGTCAGCCTTACGCACCGGCCGCCTTTACCCCCAGGATTGCTCCTGGTACTCATTTCTGTTAGAGGCTGAGTCGACCCCAGGGCCATAGTGCCACCAGAAGGATTAGGCCAATTGAAAAATCTCAACGACCTCATCGGGAATCGAACCCGCGACCTTCCAGTTTGTAGCGCAGTGCCTGAACCACTACGCTACGGCGTACCCCCAATTGTCGTCATAAAGACGTTTTTTCTTTATTCCACTACTCCCGCTAGACGTTGATGGTTCTGATGATCTTTTCAGGAATTTATCCATTTTCAATTATAACAACTCAAATAAATACGTACCGTAAAACAAGTGGTTCGCGCTCTTCAAACAACTAAACAGCAGACATGACCACGCGTGACTTATGCTCACAAATCAGTCTATAATTACTCCAACTCCAAGGCACCTTACAGTCCACATAACACCGAATTTACACTTCTGAATCGTTTTCACTTATCGGGATTGCTTCTGATTCGACTTCCTTCGCGGTCTTGCATCAAACTGCCATGGCCGCGGTTGACCGCCGTATTTATAGGCCAGCGCATTCTAGCGAGAATTATCTCGAAGCGTAAAGAAACGTCTCGAAACTTGTGGATCTTTCGTGGACTACCAGCGCCATCTGTTGCTAACATCCGGAACCTGCACTAGTTCCTGGTGTTACCAACAGATGGTGCAAATAACGCAAACGCCTAAAATTGTTGTAAGTATTACATATTTTTAACATACATGGAAAAAGGGGTTGGGGGGTCGCGAAATATTTTTTGATACTAGGGGGGGTCGTGTCATGAAAAAGGTTGAAAAACACTGCTCTACAGAATATTCTGAGGCGAAGAAGGCTGTAACGGGTGCAGTAACCCTCATGTCTGTAGATTAGAGACATGTAGGGATCTCCTGCGGGACAAAATTCCGGAACAGCGGTGATCGTCATAGGCCTAAGTTGCAATCGTTAAGTAATAAAATAAACGAACACAATATTAGTGTAGACTACATACGTTTCCAAATATTCTGCAAATCGGAGTTTAGAAACACGGCGCCTATAGCGTAAATCAGTCTTGGTGGTTGTCTTTGTATTCTTTTGAGGGGACCAAGATGACGTACATGAGTCTATTGCGTATAAAAGTAGACATGTAACAGCGACGCACAAAATGCTTTTGCTCTAGTGCTAAAGGACCAATCAACAAGGAACACTTTTTTGGCTCTTGGTTTTCGTGGACGCAGAGGATAAATAATAGACCTATCCGTTCATGTAGATGCACGGAGTTTAGATTCACAGTTTGATAGGATCACTCCACTGGAATAACTGACATGCTATAAATTAAAAATCACATGCCTGATTCCGGAAAAACAAAAAGTCACAATTAGTTTATATTTAACAAGAATCTCATATCACATTTCAATGTCTTTTTAGTTAATTTGTGGGCCTATCAAATTCACCAATACTTCATGATGTTCTGATGATATTCTGACAATATTAGATTGTCAAATTCTTCTAAACGCTTAATAATTAAATGAATGTACTCACTTAAAAGCATTCAGCAAGCCCTCATAAAATGCTTACATTAATATTAACAACGAATAATACATTGTTGTGCGTCCATCTTGTTTGTAAATGCGAGACGAAAACTCGCGCGATTTTGTTCCAAGTGGACACGGTTCTGAGAGTAATGTCGCGAGTTTTGCTCTCAGCTACTCTCAGGATTCGACTAGCGCTCTCAAGTGGACACACCATCTGAGAGTACTCTCGAGAGTTTCTCGCACTCTCAGCTCTCATGTGGACACGAGCCTTTAGACCGTAAAACTACCACCAGGCTACGGCCTATTTGTACTTTAATAAACAAATACATACATAGCCTACATATTTCTTCTTTTTTCTGTCTCTGAGTTTGATATTGTATAGTAGAGTGTTTTATATTGTAAATTTAAATACAATACACTGTCATCCATTAAATTACTCTAAAATCAACTAATTATTTTTAGAAAACTGATTATAAGTAATAATGGATAATTTATGGGTCATTTTTTAAAATCGTATCTTTTTTTTTTCTTTCTTTCTTTTTCTATTTTTAGGTCATAAATGCAAATTATATTCTGCATTTTCTGGTCATTATGCCTTGGTCAAATGCCTTGTCCTACTCATCACCATTAGTGACAACACTAGTATACTAAGGAGGAAAGTCTGAGTTTGTTTTCTATGCTTTATTATCGAAACACTATTTTTTTTACAGATAAATTTGACCAATTCTGGGCTGTAAATCGTAAACTCATGGAAGCAAGTGGTGATGAAGTATTCAAATACATTCCCTTCCGTTGTTACCTAGGAGATGGACCATTTGTACAGCACCTTATTCGACCAGTAACAGAAGAAGGTCAACGCAAAACATTGGAACACCTTATACAAGAGGTGTTCCCTGATGAGAATAACTGTAAGTTAAAAAAAAAATTGTATACTAACTTTCTCACATGTGGAATATATATCCTAGGTATGAATACTTTATTGCAGATCTTGTTATTTGTTACATCTAACTACTGATTTCATAGAAGTAGCAGTAATATAAAAAAAGACTTGTGACTCTTTTCTTGATACTTCTCATTCTGCATTTCATCTTCTCTATAAATATTTCCATTATTATTATTATTATTAATATAGTATGAGTAGAAGCTGAGACTCCACAGTGAGTGGATGTGTGTATGTGCTCTCTCTACTAGCAGTGCTGACCTAGGTACTTCCAAGTAATTTGTGCAGTAGACTGTTGGTAAACGTCAATGGCGCCTAGCACTGACCTGTGCCCTATATGTAACAAAGGGTTCCAGGGAAAGCGAAAACACCTTTATTGCTGTGGGGGCTGTAATACCTGTTTTCATCTGTCATGCTTAAGCATGACAGATGTTGAAGCTACATTGTACTACAAGGAAGGGAAGAGCACCTATGTATGTGCTAAGTGTTCTCATCGCAGGAAAACTAGGAATAATGTCACATCAGTAAGATCACGGTCCAGCTCTGTGCCCGAGGAGCATAAAAGATCAGTAAATAATGGAGGAAGTGATTTTTTGCATAATATGGCAACTGATGAAAAATTACATAAATTTCTTCAGAACAGCAAAGAATCAGCTGTAGCAGTGTCAGCTATGACTGAAATGCTGACGAAGATTCTGGCTGAAGTATCTGATTTAAAAGAAGAAAATAAGAGCCTTAAGAGAGAATTGAATGAACTCAGGGAACTTCTTAAAAGATCTCCACCTCGATCTCTGCAAGACGCCAGCACAAGTACAGGGTGTCTGGCTTATAGGTTTAACATTTTAAGATAGTACAGTCGAGCTTTGATATCTCGAATCACTAGAGGATGCAAAAATAAATTCGAGTTATCGAAAATTCGAGTTGCAGAGAACACGAATATTGCTGTAGGCCTAAAACTACACTTAAACAGTCTTACCTTTTCTTGAATGAAAACATTAACCTTAATAAAAGGAAAAAAAAACATTTCTTAATCTAATTAATGATATAGTGTAATTAAAATTATAACAAAATACTGTATTGTTTATAAGGGAGCCAAATTTGTATGACTTCAGGAAGTCTGTAATTTTCTTCTGTTTGACATTTTTTCTCGGGCTTCTTCCACAAAGTTTTCGACTACGTTCAACGACATAAACACACACTCATATAATATGGCTCTACATTTATAAACATCCTTAGAATTTGTAATGCCTGGAATGCTTGATTGAAAATTCGTAGCGGTTCCATCTTTGTCTCCCTCCCCATCAGAATATTCATGATGCTTTACTGCATTCACTGTGTCTTCATCTGATGCAACAATAACTTTGGAATCCACCGCCAGGAACGCCTTGTAGTTTGCTGCTCCTGGAAGGTAGACCACACTTTGGGCACTCGAGTGGTTGTAGCTCACTTGTTTTTTCCATTACAGTTAGTGTTAACTAAACACGCTGTTTAACACAAAGCTACTACTGAATCTTCAAGATCTTTCTTTCACCCTAGCAATTTTAGACAGTGAAACACCCCCCCATCTGAAACCACATCTGTGAAGAGTGTGTTATTGATGGACAGTAAAATTGCCAAGGTCAATGCACCAACTTCCTTGTTTTCCATTCAATATACCCTCGTCCAGTAGCTGACCGGCTAACAACATTCTTAGTTGGGGTTGTAAAATTAAAAGATCTTGGAAGTTTTCTGTAGACTTTGCGCTGTATTCAGTACTTTATTATCTTATATTGCAATGACATCTTATGACATTATTATGCCCAAACAAATAAGTATTCGAGTTATAGAATTCATTTAAGTGTTAAAGATATAATGTAAGCTTTGAGATATCGAAAATTTCGAGTTGTAGAAAGGGGCACTACCTCTTAATCCTAAAATGTGGCAAGTAATTGCAATAAAAAAAATTCACGCCATTTTCAGTGACAATAATTTGGGCTTAGTACTTTACTACCAAAACGTTCATGGTCTAAAAACTAAATCCACAGACATATTTGATAACATTCATATTAATGAACCTAGAATCATTTGTCTTAATGAAACATCGTTAAATGAAGATCACTATAATCACATATCAAGTACATAGATCAGATAGAAACTACTCCGTCATTAACCAAACTCGCTGGGTTGGCTCCCTTATAGCTATTAGCAACAGTGTCAGGCATAAACGCAGACCAGATTTAGAACAAACTGAAGAATGTGTCTGCATAGAAATCTCATCTAAAAATGACCAGCCAATTCTTATTGGCTGTCATTATTTCTCACCTAACACCAGTATTGCTGCATTTCAACAATACTTGAACCAGAAATGTCTTAATGACAATATGTTTTAATAGAACTATGTGGCTTGGTTTTCCTCAAACACAGACATATTACACAGTATGTCTGCAAAAAATTAACATTGTCATTCACTCCGGGAATGGGCTGACTACATAATATACAAGCTATTGATCAATGAGGCTTCCATAGCTGACTTGACAAACTTACAAGTCAGATCTGTTATGTAATGAATTCTGTAATTACTGTTTGTATAAATGTTATTTCCTTGTTTATCATCATCCCTGTATCATCAATCATTACATTGTCATCATCATCATATTATTATTATTATCATCATCACATTATTATTATTATTATTATTATTATTATTATTATTATTATTATTATTATTATTATTATTATTATTATTATTATCATATCTTACGATGCCTACTATTTAAAATTTTAAAAAATTGTCTGAAGCATCTATAAATAAATAAATAAATGAGCTGTGACCTGTTTAATTGGCTGATGTTTTGCCTTCAGCTGTATTGGGTATCTTCAGAGTAATGTAGTAGGCTGTTGGCTGTCAACTGGTGCTGCTTTCTCCATACATCTTCTGAGCACTGATTGATCAGTGCTCTGCCGTGGGATTTTCTTCTCATCTTTGTCTGTTTCTGTTAACATATTTCTGGGTTTTTAGGTTTGCTTTTTGTTTTTGATATGGATGGAAACCATGTTTTGTGTACCCTTTGTGATTCTTCCTTTTAGTTGAAGTTGTTTCTATGTTTGTCTATTCCACCACTGCCTAATGACCAGTTATATCAAATGGGAAAGTTGCTATTAAGAGCAGATAGATGGAATGGCAATGGGGAGTCCATTAAGCCTGACCATTCCCAACTTCTTCGTGTAGAAATTTGAGACAGTAGCCCTAGAGACAGCTACTTTTAAATGCAAGGTAAGGTGGAGGTACATAGATGACACCTTTGTGATTTGGCCTCAGGGAATAATACCTGAATCAATTTCTGAACTACCTCAATGAAATCAATAACAGTATGCAGTTCACCATGGAAATAGAAGACAAAAACAAGCTGGCCTTTCTGGATGTATTCATAACAAGAAGCTCCAACATGAGATTAGAACATAATGTTCTATGGGAAACCCACACGTACAGACGGATATACAGTAGAACTTCCATTATCCAAACTGTCAATTATCTAGATTGCTTTGAGGCCGAATTCAAGTCGTTTTTGCAGCAGCAAGCAATGGGAAACCCTCTTTCAGGACCGATTATTTACAAAAACACAAAACTTTTGGCCAATAAAATCGACAGTTTGTCAGCAAAACAACTGACTCTGACCAGTATGCTTAAGATGTGACACTTGATGTAAGTACAGTTTTATTTAAAGAAATTGCCTTCTTTTGCGATTTATCCAATTATCCGGATATTTGATTATCTGGATCAGGTCCGGTCATAATTAATCCACATAATTGGAGATCTACTGCAACCACAACCCCGCCAAAAAAAGTGGAATAATCAAGACCCTAAAACAAAGAGCAAAATAACCAGTAAGAAGGAGAAATGAATCCCCTGTACAAAGCATTATAGGCCAACACATACACATCCAAGGAAATAAACAAGTTGCTAATCCTAGCGGTCCTAAAAAGGCCAAAAAAAAGAATGAAGAGCCACAGCATTCCTCCCGTGCATCAGTACAATCACAGACTGTAGTGGTAAATTACTGAAAAAACAGTTTAAAACCCACCAAGAAAATAAAACGGCTTCTCAACTTGGCAAAGGATAAGCAAGACCCTTTCCCAGTTGTAGGTGTCTAGAAAATCCCTTGCAGCTGTGGACAAGTCTACATTGGGACCACAAGAAGAAACATCAAAACCATTCAGAAAGAACACAACAGTCACTGTAAACTGGAAAACACAGAAAAATTTGCAGTTGCCAAACTTGAACTTCAGTTGGGTCACAATATCTGCTTTCAAGAAATGGACCAAAGCTTTCGATTCAATAGACACAGGCATTCCTAACTCAAGATGTTGAACCTGACAGTTAATGCTGGTTTAGCTTTTACCTATGTGAACGCTAGCAGTGTTGTTTCCAATAAATTATTCTTCTTCCACATGGCATCTCGTAAAGACAGGAATTCCACAGGGAAGCATTCTCAGGCCATTACTATTTTCTTTATATACAGGGTGTTTCATAAATACTTTTACAAACTTCGGCCATGGGTTCCTTACACCAAAAGAAGGAAAGAAGTTCATATGAACATAGGTCCCATAATCCTTTGTTTTCTCGTTAGAAACTGTTCAACACATTGGTACACTCATAACACGTCAACACACAAAACTCATAACTAGAGACGAGACTTTCATGCAAATGCATGTTTTTATGAGAACTTAAGGACATAGCTCAAACTGAGTACTTACCCATGTCATTACTTTCCGGTTCCAAATATGCATACTTTTTCCGTGCATGTTTGCATGTTTTGACCTTTTTGGAGGAAAAAACGTGCATAAAGCATATTTAGGGTATTTTTGGCTAAATCATGCATATAATATACATTATATTCAGTTTAAATTCATGTTTTAATGGGTTTTCAAGAAAGTGACATCGTGGCAAAGTTTTCATATCTTCGATTTTTACTACCCATTTTTAATGTCGTTTGTGAAGTGGCAGGAAGATGTACGAAAAGGAGGAAGAAATTTGACCTTGTCTTTGTCCACCCTCAGCAATATTCGGCCCGCACTTGGGGTGCATTGTACTTTGTCAGAGCTCGGGAAACCTGCAGTGTCTTTAAAGTGTGTGCAGTGGTTAATGTGGTTGTCTGTTCTGTGATTTTACTATGCCTCCAATTAAATGTTCAAAAAGCGAACTCCTTGCACAGTGGATTAAGGGTAAGGTTTTTATTAGATCAGATGGGGAAGTCGTCTTCTGAGACTGTTGCAGTAACCCAGGATCATAAATGTGAACCCGGACTACAGAGTCCTTTGCTCAGTAAAGAAGGTTCTTTGTGGTGAAAATGTGGATGAAGAATTTGACCTGACACTTTCACAAATGTATTCATTGAAGTTTGCACCCATAACATCGTGTGATGTAGAAAGATCATTCTCTGTCTACAAAAACATATTGACTGACAAAGAGAAGCCTTACAGAAATGCTGTTGGTTGTCAACTGTGCCAAAAAGGGAAGTAAAGTAAGCAAATTGGGCCATAAATGTTAGTGCATATTTTAGTG
Organism: Ectobius pallidus; assembly: GCA_964059195.1. Taxonomy (NCBI): domain Eukaryota; kingdom Metazoa; phylum Arthropoda; class Insecta; order Blattodea; family Ectobiidae; genus Ectobius; species Ectobius pallidus. Next base: position 166,136,325 of record CAXKWD010000003.1, read on the forward strand.
TATTTCTCCCTTGATAGTGGATGTTTCATGGTTTGATAATGCATGAAAGCATGCATATTTTGCAGTTTTATAGTGCATGAAAGTCTCGTCTCTACTCATAACAAATGCTCGAAATGCCCTCCTCTTGCTTCTAGACATGCATGCACTCGTCGAATCATGGACTGTCGCACCCGTTCAAATACTCCGGGATGGTGTCGAATGGTTTCTAGCACAGACAGCCAATCCATTGTTCATCTTTTCAGTTTTCTTTACAGACGAAGCAAGGTTTGAGAGAGATGGAATTACAAATTCCCACAACGAACATGTATGGGCAGATCATAATCCTCATGCTGTAGTTTAGGCTAGACATCATCAACAGTTTAGCATTAATGTGTGGCCTGGAATTGTAGGTGACTGTCTGGTAGGTCCATATGTTCTACCAGCTCGTCTTACAGGTGCTGTCTACAAGGACTTTATCCAGAACACTCTTCCAGAATTACTTCACGATGATGTCCCCCTGCAAATAAGACAAAACATGTGGTTTATGCATGAAGGGGCTCCAGCACATTTTAGTCTCATTGTTCGAGATGCACTGACTGGTATCTACCATGACAGATGGACAGGCAAATTCTCCCAACCTCAGTCCTTTGGATTTTTTATCTCTGGGGGCACCTTAAACTATTGGTTTATGGAGCAGACATCCTGGATGAAGAAACTTTTCATCGACATGTAATGGAAGCCTGTGAAACCATTCGACACCATCCCGAAGTATTTGAAAGGGTGCAACAGTCCATGATTTGACGAGTGCTTGCATGTCTAGAAGTAAGAGGAGGACATTTCGAGCATTTGTTATGAGTTTTGTGTGTTGACGTGTAATGAGTGTACCAATGCATTGAACAGTTCCTAACAAGAAAACAAAGGATTGTGAGACTTATGTTTATATGAACTTTTTTCCTTCTTTTGGTGTAAGGAACTCATGGCTGAAGTTTGTAAAAATATTTTTGAAACACCCTGTATAAATGACATTACTCACTCTATATATAACAGTACATACCGTCTCTATGCAGATGACTTACAACTGTACATACATTCCCATACTAATAATATTTACTATGTTTTTTAGGACACTTTTTCCCACATCTCTGCCAAATTTCAAATCTACATGATTTTTTTTGTCCTTATTTTTCCTTTCTTGCCTGAAATATAGTGTATTTTCCATTACATGTACAGTCGGTCAAATAAAAAATGTCGGGCGTTATTTTATAAAGTATCACGAACGAGCATATGCACATGTACAGGAAGACTTAAGGTTAGGTTCACACATGCCTCTTGTCTATCCATGTATTTTCTTGATTATTTAGTCAGTTTTGTTCCAATACAAACATGTATAGAAGGCTGTGGCTACATGCCTCAAATCCGCCATATTCTTGGTTGCAAATTATTATAATATTAATAATTAATAGATTCGCGAGGAATATGTTTATTCAAGGAGCATTTTTTAAAGATTTTATTTTATAATACCGGTACTTGTAGTGCAAAAATCAATAACTTATGCTCAACTTCTGCAGCCAATCTAGCATCGAAATACGCGCCTGGCCAGATCCACTTTTCCTATGAAAACTTCCGGTCGCATTATAGTGAAGTACCCATCTCTGAACTGCTCTTTAAGAAATATGGAACCTTCTCGTTGCTTCAGAGGCCGAAAAATGCAGGTCAATTACAGCCCTAACTACACTTTCTCTCACTTTAGCATTTGTATGTGGCGATGACACAAAGTAAAATGAATTATGACAATACATTAAGTTGAATATCGTGTGTTGTGCTTTCCGCGTTGTTCATTATTTCCCTCGTTCATTTTTTCCCTCCTGTCGCATGGCCTCATATGTTCCGAGAATGGCCTGTATTTTATGTTTTTTATAGGAAACTTGTGAACTAATGCGTTAAAACTTTAATTTTAACTGCATACGAGTCCCGACATTTTTTATTTGACCGACTGTACTATGCTTGTACCGTATCCGATTTTTAATAAATTCAACTTTAATGGTTGTGTGATATTTCTCAACTTGTTTCTTGATGTAAATACACAATATACAGCTTATACACAAAGATATAACCCCTAAATATAGAGAAAGTGCAATGTACAGTTTTTTCAAAAATCTCGAAATTTGACCGAAACTTAAAATTGTTATAACTTTTGAACATTTGAAGACAAAATACTACAACTACATTGCTGTATACCTAAGGGCTAAAGCGCCAGAAGGCAAAGTGTGTCAAAAAGTGCGAGGCGAAAGAGTTTTTTTTTCAAAAACTTGTTATTTTTGCTGGTGGATATCTCGAAAACTATAGGTAATAGAAAGAAATGTGTAGGATCAAACTTCTAGGAAATTTTATCAGCTTGAATTTTGTATATAGCAATTTTTCCTCTACAATGCACCATTGTTTGGATATAAGCGAAAAACCTAAAAAAAGGGACCTTCTGTGGGCCCTCCGCTCACCTCCCACCTTTGGGGACTTTCAGTATGTTGTTCAGGACACTCCCTCCGACTTCTCTGCAAAATTTCAAAACTACACTTTTTTTTTTTTTTTTTTTTTCTGTTTTTCGTTCATTGACTGGACTAACTTTACATAGTAATTAACCACACTTAGTTTTCGAAGTCAATCTTATACCAAATTGTACCTTAAGATGTATATTTTCTCAAATTAAACAGGGCATAACCGATTTCTCTTGACTACTTAGTTTTAATGAGTGTTAAAATCATGCTATAAATTTAAAAAAAATTAAATACAACACAATAAATAAGTAATCGACAAATTTTACACATGAAACAACTTCAAATACACATAATTCCTGAATATTCAGTGAACTCTAGGTTTTAGACTTTCATTTGACTTCCCAATTACACTAGTTTTTCAACATCTCTCTTTGAGGGAAAAATTACCATATTTTATGAAATGGCTGAAGTGTAATTTTTAGTACTTTCAGTAATTTTGTAATTTCCAATGTTTTTATAGTAATTTATAAATTAATCTTAAAATTATATTAGGAATATGATATAAACTTTTTGTGTGATTACATGTATTTCAGTAGTAATGTAAGGTTTTATATATGTGTAATATGTAATTGTAATATTGTTTTTGACTGGTAGAGCAGAAGAGAAGGCCAAATGGTCTTCGATTTGCCAGAATAAACAAATCCCCCGTTATATCATCAGGCTACAGAAATTTGCAAACAGAAACAGCTTCAACAGAAAGGAAGATTCACAAAGGTACACAAAACATGGTTTCCAGCTATAACAAAAAAACAAAATGCAGATCTAACAAACCCAGAAATATATTGATGGAAACAGACCAAATGGAAAAGAGGACAAAATCCCACAATGGGGCACTGTCTACTAAAGTCTACAGAGAAAGCAGCCACAGGTGACAGCTGACAGCCTACTACACTGCTCTGTAGATGTCCGATGCAGCTCACAATGAAACATCAGCCAATAAAACAAACAGACCATGCCCCATAAGCCCAGAAATGTTTACTTCAATTTGAACCAGTTTTTCGTAACTACATTTTTTTTTTTTTGTGCAAAAAGAAGTATTCTGTGGGGTAATGAATTTTTCCATTTGCACTATGCAGATTCTATTTCTGATCATTTCTAATAAAATTCACAAAAAATAAATTATTTTGATACAGAAATAAGAAATATAATGCTTTGCAAGGATATTTTTATTAAATTAATTCTAACTTTCAAAACACAAGATATTGGAATATAAACTTAGTGGCCTTTAAAATGGCCAGCAGCATTATAAGCAAGATCAGCAGGGGCCATTAGAATGGTTTCATGATACTAAGAGTTAAAATTCATGTAATTTATTTCAAATAATGTATTCAGTTTGAGTAGAGTAATATGTCTACTTACTCTTTTGTATTATTTTTGGAACGGAATTCAATGTATCAGACCCCGATATCTCAACATTCAGCAAAAAATAAACAAGTAATATCCAAAAGATGTGCGTTTAATATATGCATGTTATATAAATTAAGTAAAATCCATTTTGATCATTTCTGGTTTTAAGGAAAAAAATATTCAAAGTCCTAGCTTAATTACTTTGAGCAATGTACAGTACTTAATTCCTGCTTTTAAGGAACTTCCCTTCTAATGCTACGTTCACACTGAGGAATTTGTTGCAGACAAAAATCTTCCATACAAATCCCAGATACATTTCCGTGATTCTTGTGTCTGGATACTGATCCCATGTACATGTTCCTTGCACAAGTATCCCATGTGAGCGTTTACAATGAGGAGTTTGTCGTCAGGCACAAGCATGGCTTTGGATGCATTATTTTTGCTTCTTTCTGCTTTAAAAATAGTGATGATTGACAAGATTGTAACTGATAAACACTCAATTTGCAGAAGAAAATGACAATATTATACTGTGCTAATGCTGATTAAGTCTTCCAAGCTGTAGGGTAATGGTCTTAAGCTTAATGCCAGTAGCCATCCCTCAGTTTATTAAAAAGAGAAGCGTGGTGTTTGACTGTTGTGCACATGTCCACATAGGAAGGTGCATGCCTAGGCGTTGCAGAGGGCTGTGAGGGAGAGAGAGCACAGTGCCAACTGCGGCGTTTTGGTGGAAGGTTGTGTTTTTTTTCTGTGTATGTTGTGCTTAAAACTCATGGACCATATTCTTGAATGTGATAAAGTGTAGAATTAGATTATTATCTTGTTTCCAGCTATTCTATTTGACTGATTTTTTCGGTTCTGTTATTTAACAGAAAACTTAACCATGGCAGATCAAGGAGAAAATTATTGATCTTTTCACGGAATTAAAACAAGAAGAATGGATTTCATTTTTAAACAAATAGCTTGAACTGTAACAATTTATATTAAAGTAAGTAAAAAAAAAATTGATTTTGTTTGTTAGGGTTTTATCAAGTTTCTGAATAAATTTTCTTTTTATATATCTATGTTTCCTTTTACACAATTTTAAAACAAAGGCTAAAAATTTTCTGGAGCAGCACCCCCACTAATTTTAGCTACGAGCCGCCACTGAAAGTAAGAATGTTTTATTAAACATCGATGTTTAAGCTTTAAAGCTGTGTTTGGTCGTATAATTTTTTTGTACAATCAAACTTGCTTAACTTTCTTTAGCAAAGTATCTTGTTTTACGAACCCAGAGCCTCGGAGTCAGGTCATGCAGCGACACCTGATAAGGTGGATCCAGTGTAGTTGGTAGTAGAAAGGGTTTGCTTAATCTCACAAAATAACAGTATAATCGATATAAAAATTGTATATTATTGTGCTTAAACTGTTTATAAGAGGTGCTAAAGTGCTGACCCTCCATTATCACACATGTCACCCATAAATAGCAAATTTGCATTAAGACCTACACGAACACATTATCTGCCATGAATCCTGCCTAGGTCTACTTAAATTCTGATGCTGTTCTAATACCTCCCCTATTTCATAAATTTTCTCAGTAAGCACATGTGAATGTTCTCTTGATTGGTATTAGACACAGAACCTATTCAAGGAAGAAGAAAGTGTGCCTATAGGCCTAAATTCAAATTGTCTACAAAGGTATTACGAATGTGAGGAACAACACTTCTAGATCTTCGTATGTTCTGTTTAAAGCACTCCATAGCAAAATACACAATTTCGTAAAATAAAACAGCGTGAACATAGCAATTTATCTCATGGGATTGATCATAATCACAAACAGCTGACAGTCATCACTCAGCTGTCACAAGAAACGTCACTACAGCACATGCGCAAAGAGTATTCTTGTTGGGATCTGTTCCATGTTTTCGCTCCAAGAGCAAAAACAAAAACTTGTGGCAGAACCTTGTTTCTGATGCATTTTATTCAACTGTTTGTGCCAAGAACTAGGAATATGTTCAATAGGTTTGTGACATGTGGCAAATAGGTTACCATACTTGTGCCCGGACATATATCCCTGCAACAAATTCCTCAGTGTGAACATAAGGAATAAATATTCTGAGAATTTACGGATATTTACCCCTTAATAAACAAATCTGACTTCATGGACATTGGAAAGGAAGACACTTTATGAATGTGTCTGTTGACTTCATATGATTCAACAGTAGGTAGGAAATTGCACGTTAAGTTATCTATATCCAGATTAGGTAAAATTGATCAATACCAGCACAGATTTGTGATGTAATACAAGGCGCGTCCATAAAGAAAGTTTCCCTGGGCGATACTGCAAGTGTTCAGCTATTTTCCAACATATTCGCCACCAGAATTGAAACATTTGTCATACCGTAGAACGAACTGTTGAATACCTGTGTCATACATGTTTACCGCCAGGGATTTGAACCACTGTGCGACAAACATCTCCTCCTCTCTGTCATTCCCTGTCACTTCTTGAGGTGTAGGAAAAGATGGATATCGCTGGGAGCAAGGTCCGGGCTGTAGGGCGGATGTTTAAACACCTCCTGGCAAGACTCCTGCAGAGTTCGGCTGGAAGGTGCTCAAACCACTGACCTTGACGAACTTAATTCCTGCTTTTGATTTCATAAATTTGTTCGATTGTAATATTACTGACCTTTGTGTTGAAGCACACTTATTTAATTGTGTTATTATGATAATACATGTGTTAAGAGGCTGTATTTTGCATATATTTCTTACTGAATGCATTTTTTTGTTTACTTGCCATAAACCCCCCTTTTCAAGGAAAACTCCCATTTAAGGAAACAATTAAAAGGGAGTTTTACTGTAATGTTAAACATGTGCTTAGTGTAATTCAAAACAGATTTTTTATTGGAAAATTTTTTTGGACGGTATAAGCAAATAATGGCAATTTATTTTACTGATTTTCTGAGTGATTTAGTACAGATTTTCTTATAATCAATATTTGGTAGAATTATGGTAAGTTATAATTTGGTCTGTAAAGAGGGCTTTGAACATTTGAATCCTCTGTGCTTTATCATTATTAGAATTATGGTAAGTTATAATTTGGTCTGTAAAGAGGGCTTTGAACATTTGAATCCTCTCTGTGCTTTATCATTATTACAATCACAGCTGTTTCTATTGTTACACCGCTTGCATTTTAGTGTGTTGTTGCAAGTTCATAATGGATGTTGGTACAGTAAAATACCAGTATAATGAAAACTGGTATTGGCCCCTTCCCTTTTTCCTATTTTGTGTGTGTTAAAACATTTCATTATAACAAATTCAGAACTTTCAGTATAACAAATTAAAATTTCACCTTTTTACCTATATATAATTTTAATTTTTCCAGCATATGCTGTGTAATATTGCCTCAGGGAGAGACATTAATGCAAACTTTTTAAAATCAGTGCATATAGTGTTGAGTGCTGAATGGAAATACCTTAAAGAAGAAATATTGCTAACTGCTTTAGAAAAGCTGGAAAATCAGCAGTTGCACATCACTATTGGTCCACAGAGTATGAGTTCGAGGAGGACATTGAACTACTAAAAACAGTAAATAAACCAATAGATTTGACTATATGGGAAAAAATCTTTATCCAGAAAAATAAATACAATCTAGTAAATTTCGACATCCCAAAGGACAATGATCTCATCTCCAGGCTGATTCGACCTACAACGACACCTAGCGAACAACCAGCGGACCCGGCAGTGGACCTCATTTGAGGATACAAGCAAGATGCTTCTGAAACGCGTCATGTGTAAGTACATGTAAATTAGTGAAGTTGAGTGCTCCATAGCAATCTTTTTTGTAAAGCTGGAGTGGTTTATGAAGAAGACATCACAAAAATTGAAGTGATAGATGACACAGAAACAGAAGAGAACTAGATGGGCCAGCAAGTGTGAATCTTACTGACTACTTCAATGTGGACTGTGATGTGATAGTGTAACAAGAAATCAAAGAGGATGGAATTGGGAGGGAGACATTTTGAGAGATAGAAATCCATGTGAAGATGAGGTGAAAGATCAACAGAGTGCAGGCAACACATGGCACGTAGTCTTCTATCACAAAGCAATATGCCATATTCTGTTTTAAATTCATGTGCGGTGGTTAGTGATTAACTTCAGTAGCCTTTTGTGTCTGTAAGTGTTCCAAAGAAAATCACAAACTTATTTAAAAAAATAAAAGTCCAGAACATTGTGCACTGGTAAAATTTCATTATAACAAAATTCCACTATATTAAATTAATTTGAGGTCCCCAAAATTTTGTTTTACTGGTATTTTACTGTAATTGGGAAATTACGTCTGCAAGAATTTATGACACAAACATTACTTAAAAGTTGAATTTTTGATGTGGATTTCCTTTATAGACATCCTTGGTAAGCTAAATAATTGAAACAAATTTATATTTTTTCAACATACAAAATAACTGGTGTGAGCAGAAACTTCAGAATTTATGAGCACACTATGATAATACATATTCTGAACAAGCCATAGTTCAATTGGTGCACTTTGCATTGTAGGTTGTTCCTATGTTTCTTTCTCTTTGGCTTCCTCATTGAACTGTTCATTTGGAGCAAAAAATTACTATTTTAGCTTAGGCTGCATACACATTGGAGTGATGAAAATGGAACAAAGAAACAATGCCGTTCTACCATAGTGAATGCTAGCAGTGATAAACATTGAAGTGTTCGTATTGGAGCAAAGGTAATAGCAACACTAATGAAATACTGATTAATTCTATTATCTTCATAGTCAAACATGAAACCATCGAATATTCATTAATAATATTCCGCAATAAACAAGAGAATATTGATGAGTTATTTTGTATGCACTCGGACAATTTATTGGCACAAAGAAATAAAATAAATATTGTTGTGATATGGAATATGGCAGATGAGCTGTCGGACTTATTATTGAACTCATCAGTTATTCTGCTACTCACATAGTATTGTTCTGAGTATAGTCCAAAGTTTCAGTGTTCACTTCCAAATTCAAAGCTAAAATCAAGTTGTCAAAGGGCATAGCTCTTTTATCATTGATCCAGTAAGAACATTAGATTCTTTCATGCACTCTTTGTTTTGCTAGTATCATCACACCAACATGTATGCAACCTCACCATGGAGAAATATTCTTCTATGGCATCTTGTCTGATGGACTCCAAAGTCCTAAGGAGAACTCGAAAAGGAAGTGGAAGGTAGTACTACACCTTTTCAACCTTAATTTTGGAAAAAGTAAATCTATATTCGGAAAAAGCAAATCTATGTTTGGAGGGAAAAAAAAATTTAATTTCAGAGAACGTGAATTTAAATTTGTAAAAAATAATTTCAATTTTGGAAAAAGTAACTATAAATTAAATTAATGGTTATTAAAATTATAGCTTTGTAATAGAATAGTTACTGCTAATATAAGAACCGAGTGAGGGGGCCTGAAATGGTAATGTCTTAAGACTCGCATTTGAGAGGTCCCAAGTTCAAATCCCATGGCCAGCCAATTTGAATTGGGGTTTTCATGGTTTCCCCAGTCATGGAGGCCCGAATTTGGTACTTACATACCATGAATCATCCTTGCTATTTTCTTTCTGTATCATATCCATTTAAATTAATGTCAGTTGAAATTTACTCCGGGTCAATCCACATGAAATCATCCAATGGGTGTTGCTGACATATTTTATTTTATTTTTAAGTATACATTTTCTGTTTCTATGTGTATCTGGGAGTACAAAACAATTTTTTCACATTTTTATCACTAACGCTTTGGCAACTAGTGGCCATTTTGCTTAGAAGGATTTGGCATTTTCAAAGGTTAGCGGTAAGTTAAATAACTATTTTATTTATGAAGATATCAACTTGAAGTAAAAACCATCTTAATCTACAAGAAACATTCTACAATTCATGTTATGACCAAAAATTTGTTAGGTCTTAAGGAAATAATCTAAAACTTTATTAGAAAATGCAGTTCCGATTAGAAAAAATTAACTACTTGATAAAACTTTTTTTCATAGAAGGGATGAAAACACATGTTTCATATTTCCCCCCACAAAGATATAGTAGATCACTAGATGCTAGTAAAATTTGAGATCATTTATGTAAATCCTTTAGGTTTTATGAGTCTTCAAATATCGAGATTTTGCAGAATTGTTGATTTTCAAATTAAAATATCTCAAATGGGACTGAACAGAAAATTCTGAAATTTTCTGAAAATATTCTTCTCGTGCCTAGTAATCAACATATAGAATTTCATCACTGTGTTCTGATCAGAAGTATTTTATTTTTAATAAAGAAAATGCTAAACAATTACACTGTCAAATGAGCGAATAACAGTGTTAAAATACAATAAAAATTGTCAAAAATAATATAATTTTTTGTTGTTGCTAGTAAAATTAAATGTGTCATAAAACTAACATATTAAAGAATATTATAAAACAATTTTTACCAATGCTCTACCAACTGAGCTAAGCCGGACTGCATATGACATGACTTGTCTGTCTGTGAGGTAGACCATTAGGGCAATCAGTCATAGGAGAGAGGTTCCATCTGGTGCTGTGAATTGAGCTCCAGCTTAGCTCAGTTGGTAGAGCATTGGCCAAAGGTCCTGGGTTCTAGTCCCAGTGCCGGAGGAATTTTTCTCCTATAATATTCTCATGTAATGTCCAACAGAGCCAATAATCTGTGGTTCATGAATGCTTATATATCTTAACATATTAAATGTTCCATGGTAGTAGTCATAGTGATCAATACTCCAGCAGGAGACCATATTGCCACATTTGCTGAGCAATACAGACTCCTCTGTACCTCCTTTGTTCAGTAATCAGTAGCTGTGCTTGACTGAAAATAGCAAAAAAGTTGCCCCTTCACTTAAAAAAACATCAATTTCACCAAACCACGAGTTCTGATCATAATGCAGGCAACAATGTCCTTTACTTCGAAAGGTCTTGTTTCAAATTTGGGCAAAATGGAAATACTATGTTCACCATAAATATCACTTTTTGAGTGAATGTAACACCTTATGATGCTAGAAGTTTGTTCCACAGCTGAGCCAAAGGTTTAAAAAATGTTTATACAAGTGTATAGGAAATACCTTTAATTTCTTCAGAACAAAATTTGAACACTTCTTCTGCTGAAGGTATCTGGTCCAAATATGGTCTTTGCAAACTAGCCATCGAGACAGCCCTCTTTGTATCCCCTCCAATCCCATCGCAAGCATTCTTTCCATTAGAAGTTGCAAAAAAATGCTATTCAGCTTCAAAGTGATTGCAAATATTCAAAAAGTTCTTTTTGTTTTTGTACTGGCTACCATCTCCATCGCTAAAATAAACAATTTTTTTAACTGAAGGGGCAACTTTTTTGATATCTTCAGTCAAGCACAGCTACTGATTACTGAACAAAGGAGCTACAGAGGAGTCTCTAGAGACTTGCCTTTTTCAAGTCAGCACATTCTGGCTTGCTCAGCAAATGTTTCAATATGGTCTCCTTCTGCTGGAGTATTGATCACTATGACTACTACCATGGAACATTTAATATGTTAGTTTTATGGCATATTTAATTTTACTAGCAACAACAAATAATTATATTATTTTTGACAATTTTTATTGTATTTTAACACTGTTATTCGCTCATTTGACAATGTTATTTTTTAGCATTTTCTTTATTAAAAATAAAATACTTCTGGTCAGAACACAGTAATGAAATTTTATATGTTGATTGCTAGGCACTAGAAGAATATTTTGAGAAAATTTCAGATTTTTCTGTTCAGTCCCATTTGAGATACTTTAATTTGAAAATCAACAATTCTGCAAAATCTCGATATTTGAAGACTCATATAACCTAAAAGGATTTACATAAATGATCTCAAATTTTACTAGCATCTAGTGATCTACTATATCTTTGTGGGGGGGGGGGGGGGAGAAATATGAAACATGTGTTTTCATCCCTTCTATGAAAAAAAGTTTTATAAAGTTGTTTATTTTTTCTAATCGGAACTGCATTTTCTAATAAATTTTTAGATTATTTCCTTAGGACCTAACAAATTTTTGGTCATAACATGAATTGTAGAGTGTTTCTTGTAGATTAAGGTGGTTTTTACTTCAAGTTGATATCTTCATAAATAAAATAGTTATTTAACTTACCACTAACCTTTGAAAATGCCAAAAATGACAGATCCTTCTAAGCAAAATGGCCACTAGTTGCCGAAGCGTTAGTGATAAAAATGTGAAAAAAATTGTTTTTTACTCCCAGATACACATAGAAACAGAAAATATATACTTAAAAATAAAATAAAATAGGTCAGCAACAAATTATTTTATTATTGGATGATTTCATATGGATTGACCCCTCCATAAAATTCACCAACAATAGAAAATAGTTGGCAATCAATAGTTTCATGGCCTATTCTATAGACAGAGATTCTGAACCCCTGATATGCCCTCGAAGCTGAAAGGAGTATAGATACAGCTGTCCATTCGCATAGCATCAGGATAATGTTTATGCAAATGGTTGACAGCACAAAAACACATTTTAGGGGTGATAATTTGTATTGAAGAATTAGCGGTTTTCTCCAAGTGTTTAAGTCTGAATTCTTTCTGGGTTTGTACACAAACTAAATTAATTACTTCAAAGAATATTGTTATATAAGCAATATCTATTCTGTTAGGAAGCTGTAATTTTAAAAACTATTAATTTAATTTTGCCTATTTATTTATTTTAACTCTGTTCCAAAATAAAAATTACTATTTCCAAAATTGAAATTACTTTTACTGAATTCAAGTTCACATTTTCCAAAATTGAGGTTGAAAAGGTGTAGTTGTTCAGAATAACATCGCTCACGGGCTGTGCAGAACCAAGGTAAGGTTTAGGTAGGACAGCCTACTGTGCATCATCAACCCGTGTACCATGTTGTTCCGAATGACTAGTAATGCTTATTGTATTTTGGTATTTCAGTGCACGTGACAACACATGGGATAGTGCCACCATTAGACACACCACTGCAGTGGTTGAGTGAGCATCTTAGCTATCCAGATAATTTCCTTCACCTCTGTGTACAGACAACATAAATCAGTTGGGCCTTCCTAAAAATAGTGCCTATGGAGACTGTACATACATGTTGCTAAGAACTCTTTTATTGCTTATAAATATTTCAAACAATTTCAATATTATATTCAGTGATACATACAACTTCAAGTAAATACATAATATAACTTTCTTCCCATTCCAAGAAACATATTTCATAAAAGGCACATGTGAAGATATTTAGAGATTCTATTGTCCCAACTTGATGACATAGAAACCACTGAATATGTTTCCCAATACATCCAGGCCTCCATGCAACATCATGAATGGCTCTGATGGTATCTCAGAGTGATCATCTCCATCCCCTTCATTGCCAGATTTTCTAGATCTGTGAGGTAGTTCTACCAGGCAAACTGTGAAGTCTAGCCTATCAGAAGGCATAGAACCGGTGGAGATGATTTCTTCCCACTTCATCTTGTCTGGAACAAAATTTTAAAAACAAGTCATATTTCTACGTTGGAGTCAGTAACACCCACAATTGCAAAGGAAACTTACAGATAGTGGACAGGTACGGATGGAAGAACCCTAGTAGGCCTACTAGAGTGTACTAACTCCACTTTTGGGTATAAACATGAGATTTCAAACTCTCAGTTTGTGTATCTTATGCAAATACTACACAATCAATTTTCCACCTCTAAATACCAAAATGTATTGCAGTTATGTTATAAATCTCTCAGATTCCAAATTCCTCTTTAGATTAGAATAATTGTTTGGCCAGCGGGAAAAGGCACATAAATAAAAAAAATGACGAATACAATATTGAAGCACAGATTGAGATGCACATTTCAGTGTAATCAGCACATTTAAATTCGTTCTAGTTTGGATAATATCACTATGGGAAAAGTCATTCTTGTACGAGGGAGAATCAAATGAAAACTGCAATTAATTTTTTTCCACTATTTTATTGCAGGAAGAATGTTTGCTTGTACGCTATTTTTCTACATAGTTCCCTCCCAATTCAATGCACTTGCACCATTGAATAGGAAGTGCTTTGATACCCTGTGGGAAAAATTATTTGGCTGACGCTGTAGCCACTCGTGCACTGCCTATTGGACGTCTTCATCAGACTTGAACTTCTACCCTCCAAGGTGCTCTTTTAATAGACCAAAGATGTGGAAATCTGATGGTGACAAATCTGGCGAGTATGGTGGATTGTGGGAGGCACTTGAAGTAAATGTCATCGATGGTTTTCATGGTTGCACGAGCAGCGTGAGGACAGGCATAATCATGTAGAAGCAAGACACCTGCACTCGGCAATCTCCTTCGCTTTGGCACCATCAGCCTTCCACATCTTTGGTCCATTAAAGGAGCACCTTGGAGGGCATAAGCTCAGTCTGATGAAAACCGTCCAATTGGCAGTGCACAAGTGGCTACAGCATCAACCAAAATAATTTTCTCACGCTGTATTGAAGCACTTCCTATCAGATGGTGTAAATGCATTGAACTGGGAGGGGATTATGTGAAAAAATAATGTACAAGCAAGCATTCTTCCTGTAATAAAATAGTGGGGAAAAAATTAATTGCAGTTTTCATTTGATTCTCCCTCGTACTATTATCCAGTTAAGATAGGGTGTCCATTTTTTCTGGGACAGTCCCTTTGTCCCAAAAGTTTTGTTGGTGATGGTCAAATGTCCTGTTTTTTTGTGATTCCGATTGGCCAGTGTATGTTATATTACATTAAAGATACTTGCAAAGTGAAGATATTACTCATTGTCAGAACACACAAAACACATTGTAATGAGATATCATGTGCTGACTTTTATGACAAAGTTTCAGAAAAAAATGCACTTTCTGATAAAATGCATAAAGGTAGTGAGAGGTACAGTGACAATGAGGCATCTACTTCTGCTAAATAAACTATCTACACCACTCTGCAAAATAAATTGAAGACATCATTTGAGGTAATTTGTATTCACAAGGCAAAGGTAGGCCTACATTTTTAATGCTCACTAAATTTTGTGGATTGACTTTTTGTCCACTTTTTACCGCTTTTTCCAAAAAAATGTTTAAAATGTCACATTTTTATATAAACTTTATGTGGACACCCTAATTTAAGAGCAAACTAAAAAAAAGCTTCCTCTGAAAAATTGACTTTTTTTTTACTTGTGTGTCTTTTTCCGCCAGCCAAAGAATTATTTGTGTATGAGCCGGATGACATGAGGAACATGATGAGGAAAAGGTGAAAAAATTTTGGATTTTTAATTTTTTAAATGTTGGATTTTTAAAAGAGTTCTTATTTACAGAACTCAAAATTATTTTAAAAATCCAAATATCAAATCTTAAAACAATCTAAAAAATTCAGAAATTCAAAGTTTAAAACATCAATCAATCTGAAATCCAAAATTTCAAAAAACAAAAAATTCAAACATCCAAAAATTAAATATTTGAAAAATCCAAAATTTTAATAATGTAAATATCCAAAAATATTAACAATTTCATATTCTGTTTCTTAGGCTGTCAAAAAAATTTGGAGTTTAAAAATTAGAAAGATTTATCAAAATAAAAATTAAATAGTTCTGAAAATTTCAAAACTTTTGAATTAAGTTTTGACATTTTGAATTTCATCATTTTTTAACTTTGATTTATTGATATTCTGATTTTTTATATTTAAAATTCTTGCATTTTAAAATGTTTAAATTTATATTATAAAAAAGTTTTAGTTTTATATATTTATTTTTTTAATTTAGGAAAATTAAATTGTAAAGGGAATATTCTAAATAAATATAATTCCAAAATCTAAGATGGAGAGAGGGATGCACTCACAGTAAGACTTATGTATATATTAAGTGTTAAATCTTTGCATTTTGTTATTTTATTTTTATTTTTTATTTATTTATTGTTTTTTTTTGTTTGTTTGTTTTGTTTGAATTTTTAATATTTTCAACTTCCCACCAGGTATTGAAATGATGTCTGTAAGTATACTTTAGCAGGTTAAAGCAGTTATGTCCACAAGACTTTGAGATTGAGTCTCTCCTTTAATACAGCCACAAATTCTTTCTGGGATTTCAAATCTTCAAGACAAACTTAGTTTTGATTCACCATTCTTAACATGATTAATGATTTTAAGTTTTTAAGTAACAGAATAGGCTTTTTCTGAGACATGACAAAATAAAATAACTAGCCACTGTGTGAAAAATAGATTTTCCCAAAGCAAACCCATGCCTTTTTGAGCGTTTGTTGCACTTTGCATGTTCAACTCATTAACTTATCCATGATTTTGAACTTTGGGAACAAATCAATTGTTCGAATATGAAATAAATTTATCTATAATAATAAGAGGAAGTGTTTGTCTGTCTGTGTGTGCGTGAAGCCCAACTAAATCTACTGTATGATGGAATGCACCAAATGTACCTCGAAGCTGGATTTTTAATTTTGGTTTTTGTTCCCAATGGTGCTGAACAGCCTTAATACCACATTAATTAGTATAGTAATAGACTGTAATAATAATTATTTGCGTGAGTCCTCATCATCAGGTTCTTTTCAAACAAACCAAAAATTGCAATGTTAGGAATATTTCAGTCGGTGATATATTTATTCACTTTAACACAATAATACTCATAACATAATGTAATTATTCTTTGGTGAAATTAACAAAATAGTTCTTCTTACAAAGGTCTTGAAATAAATGTTCTCTTGAATAAATAAATAGCTTTAAATATGAAAGTTGATAAGTCTGTAATTACTCATTTATGCATAAACTTGAATTAAATAGTCTGTAGTATATTCATGACTAGGGACCGGATTCTTAGGTTTTTACCTATTTTTTTCCTTACTTCCAAAACAAAAAGCGCTCATACACTTTTTCGAATCATGTCCATAGGATTCACCCACATTAATTCTGTGGCACCTAAAAATACCTAAATGGGGTATAAAAACCTAAATATACCTAAACGGGATATAAAACCTAAAATAACTAATTTAGGCTCCTTTTTTGTTTGCCAGTTGAGAATTCAATATTTTGTGGGAAGAGAAAAATTTTTGTCGGGTAAAAATTAATACCACCAGCGTTTCATTCAACCCATTGCCGTCTAGTTTGAACAGTATCAAGAGAGGAAAAGAGTACCTCCGTATTCCTTTTAAAATATACGTACGAACAACCATTGTTGCCGTGTATAAACAAGGATATAGATTTCTGTGTTTTAAAGCGCTTGTTTTTTGTTTGCCTTTAGTACTTCCCTGTTATTCATACTGAGTGGTCACACTGTGAGTTTTAAGAAGACGTGTCAATTATGCCGAAACAAATGAAATCGAATTTATTACGGCAGTGGATTGGCGACGATCTGTGAATTTTACTACAGATGGCAAAGTAATATTTTGTCAAGCCTGCCAAAAACACGTATTATTTACCTTCCTAGAAAAGGGGAAGTTTTCGTCCCTAGTTGATCTGTTGTGCGGTTAGCATGCGTAACAACCGAAAAAAGGAAAATAATCAGTTTCACGTTATCCACATCCCACCATAAAGTATTTTACTCACTAAATTAGAAGCATCGGATTCGAATCCTGAGAAGGGTAGTATCTAGATACAGTATTAACTATTAACTAAGAGATAACAGAAAGAACTTCACAGTTGAGAATCTTGAAAGATAAAGTGATATACTGTAACCAGGAAATGTGAGGCAATCTTATTTTCACGGCTTCTGTTGATTGTTTATGCTTTCTTTCTTCAATTGTCTTAAAGCAAGTTTACACAAATTTAAGTCAGTTTTGTTAAGTTAAACTTCACACATATTATGTATTCAATCCTATGTAGCACATTCAAATTCATTAAGCCAATTATTCTACCCGAAAACGATATTTTGGACAAAAAACCTAAAAAAAACTATTTCACCTAATGGAAAACCTAAAACAGTGTTTTTAAAAACCTAAAAATCCGGTCCCTATTCATGACATTACTCAATTACTACTTGAACTTTTACTAAATACTATCTGTATTTATTCGTGCTTTGAAGTCTTGAATTGATATTCATGTTAATGAGTAACACCACAGTATAAGTATTAATACAGTAAAGAAACTGTGTGTTAAAAGTCCTATGACAACATGTTGGCTGGACGACACTAGCGCTCCATGCGGAGATTGAGTAAAGCTACATTCTCATCATATGAAATGGCTTGGGAAAATACATAAACACATCGCAAAATATGTTATGTTAAAAAAGAGAAAAATACAGAATATTTTTATTTAATGCAAATCTAATTTTAAATTTAAGAAATAATAAAACAGATAATGTATTATATTCCAGTTAAGAAGAGGTAAACAATACCTAAATAGGCAACTGTTAAGGACTGTACCTAGGCCTAGTATTTTTCCTTTAAAATCATTGCCCTATAATATAATTTATAATTCAAATTATGATAATAAATAGCCTACATATTAATTACGTAAATTATATTATAGGTCTGTCACGTTGTTCATCCTGCACGTCATTGTTGACAGTGTATTTTGATTCTTTGCCTTATATGGCAATATACGACTTCAATTTATTGTAGGTCTATGTAGCGTCAATTATTGCAGGATGGACTTCATTAAACAAAACAAAAAATTCAGGAGCATTTGGAATTGAAGACACCGTCGGTACAGCAGCTTTAATTAACGGGTTTTTATAGGAATTCATAAACTGTCTGTTTTCGGCGTGTGTCAAGCATAGACGGTAATTTTCACTCAAATATTTTACATATTTTGTTACTAGGTTTTCTTGTCGACCATTAATGACCTATTTTATACATCAGAAATCATTACAACAGAATAAAATATAAAAATATTACATTAAAGTAACTTGAAACATAACCACACCAGAATCACGAGTAAGCCAGTAGACCTACAATAAATATTACTTATTTTCGTTCTTACTTTTCTGGATGTTTCAAGAAAGTGAAGAAATGTAATTCAGGATTTTGTCTTTTATTATTACTGAAATTTACAGCAGAATAATAAGGTCCTTTCGAATATAGCGTGTTCTAATAAATACAACACTCCTATTTATTTACATACTTCCCGGAGTAGTTTCTGTAGTCTTACTTTATGGCCGCTATGATCGCTAGTAAATGCGCGCGCATGCTCGGCTGGCAGAAAAACGGGCTGAGTTTCTGTACTGTATTAATATTTATACTGTGGTAACACCGAAATATTTTACCTGTATGTAGAGGGGACATAGACAAGCAAATTTTATTGGAAGATTTTTGCTCTATGAATTCAATTTTTCCTCTTCCTCTTCCTCTTCTTCTTCTTCTTCTTCTTCTTCTTCTTCTTCTTCTTCTGCTGGCATTAACAACCCAACATGAGTTTTAGTCTTTCTAACAATCCTACTCCAATCATCCCTTTCTCTGGCAAGTCTTCTCCATCCTCTTATTCCCATAATTCTTACATCTTCCTCCAATCCATCCATCCATTTTTTCCTGGGTGCTTCCATTAATCTCCTTCCTTCTGGTTTCCATTCTAAAATTTTTTCGGTATTCTACTATCATCCATTCTTATGATATTTCCTACCCAAGCAAGTCTCTGACTCTTTTAATAAATCTGACAATATCTTCATGTTTTATAAGTTGATCAAGTTCGTGATTCGTCCTGATTCTCCATGTTCCATCCAACATATTTACTGGGCCATAAACCTTTCTTAAGATCTTACGTTCGAACACTCTCAGCATATTTTCATCCTTTTTTGTTAATGACCATGCTTCGCAGCCATATGTAACTATGGGTCTGATAAGTGTTTTGTATATCCTCATTTTCAAATTCGGGCTTAACATTTTTGATCTCATTAATGTTCCATACCCATAATAACTTCTATTTCCAATAATTATACGTTGTTTAATTTAATTGACCGCCGGCGTGGTCTTGTGGTTAGCGTAGCTGACTATGGATCCGTCGGTCCGGGTTTGATCCTCGGTACCTCCTCGGATTTTTCTGAGGCTGACCACATGCCTCCCAATCCTGCCATCTGTCTATAGGTAGATGACGCAGCGGTCGGATGGTAGGCCTTGTCCCTTCGGGGATGTCGCGCCACGGAGTTTAGTTTTAGTTTAATTTCATTAGATACAATATTATTCTGATTCATTTGTGATCATAAATATGTGAATTCTTGAACTCGGTCAAATGTATAATTTTCAATCCTGATGTTTTGTGTGCTAGTGGATTTCCTTGATACTGTCATATATTTAGTTTTTCTTTCATTTATTTTAAGTCCTCTCTTTTTAATCTGTTCATCCAATGTTGTTACAACCTTTTCTAGTTCTCTTTTATTCCTTGCAATTATGCTAATGTCATCAGCATATGCACATATTTGTGTCATTTTATTCCCAATATGTCCAGATGTATTTAGATTTCTCATTGCTGCTTCAAGGGTAAGATTAAAAAGTAATGCTGACAGAGCATCTCCTTGCCTGACTCCATCTCTAACACAAAATGAGGATGTTAATTCACCATCAACTCTTATCATGGCTTTAGATCTCTCCATAGTTGCTTTAACGAGTTTCACAAGCTTACCAGGTATACCAAGCAAGATCAAATCGTGATATAACTTTTCTCTATTTATACTATCAAAGGCTTCTTTGTAATCTAGAAATATATTGTGCAAATCTATATTGAATTCATAAGCTTTTTCTTGTATCTGCCTTATAGTAAATATATGATCAGTTGTGGAACGATTAGATCTAATTATCCACACTGCTCCTAGTATATCTTCAGCGTATCCAACTATTCTATTATATATAATACCTGATAATATCTTGTGTGTTGTATTCAGTAAAGTTATGGGTCTATAGTTTGAGCATTGGAGTTTGTCTCCATTCTTATAAATGGGCTGAATTATTCCTATGGTCCATTCCTCGGGTATTTTTTCTTCTTTCTATATTAGCTGTATCAGTTTGTATATTCTTTTCCATATTTTTCTCCTCCATTCTTCAATAGCTCCGCAGTAATTCCATCACATCCAGGGGCCTTATTATTCTTTAAGGATTTAATAACTGTTACCACCTCATGGTAATTCGGATCTTCAATATATGGTTCTGCAGTATGGTAAATTAATGGGTCCTGCCCAACTTTCACATTTCCAGATAGTATATTCACCTGCTTATAATTTCATCATGCTCCGTTAATAACGTACCATCTTCATCTCTACAGGCATTTAATTTAGGTCTAAATTCTTGAGTTTTTTCCTTTTTTTCCTATAGTATTTCCTAGTTTCATTTTTGCTATAGCTGTCGATTATTTCTTCCACATGCCTCTTTAAGGTCTCTTCTTCCTACAGATTCTAGCTGCCTCTATTCTTACCTCATTATAGATCATTTCATTGTTTCTAGTATTCCTTTGCAGTAACTTCAGTCTCGCTTTTCGTTTTCTTTCTATCACTTCATTGCATTCATCATCAAACCAATCCTCGTTCCTTCGTTTTTTGGTTTCACCTAAGACATTAGTTGCAGCTTCAAATATAGTATCTTTAATATTTATCCATTCTTTTTCTATACAATCCTTACTTTCTCGATCTTCTAGATTCTTACTTATTTGTTCTTTATATTCTAGTTCTATATTCTTGTCTGATAGTTTTTCAACTTGCCATCTTTTAGCTATATTACTCTTTCTTTTAGCTAGGAGAGAAATCTTCTGTTTCACTTGGATTCCTACTAGGTAGTGATCAGAATAGCGATGGGTCGTTCACGAACTAACTAGTTCATTTGAACGACTCATTCAAATGTGCGGATACTAGTTAGTTCAACAATTTTGAACTAGTTAGTTCGCGTGCGGTTTGTATGTGCTGGCACGATTGTGTGTTCTACAATTGTGCTGTGTGCAACTGTGCTGTTGCCGGCTGATAGCATTGAGAGGAACGAGGAAGTAGCAGTGAAACGAAGATGGAGAAAGCCAAGCTTTGGAAGAATGGCGGGGGCAGGGGGCATATTACAGACTGTGGGGAGTGATGACTTCCACTAGTAGGGGAAAAGGGGATGTTATGCATTATAGCACTTACCTCTTGCAGACGTATTCCTTCTCCTCCAGTCCTTCGCTTGCAACATTCAACTTCCAGCGGGGAGTTTGAAACGAAAGTAATGTACATACAACAGACTGTCTGTAGCAGTTCACTCACAATTTAAAGATAAATATATACATAAATTGTTCCAATGCAAGTGTGAAATGTTCGGCTGATATATCCATCACACTTTAAAATAAACAATACACATTTACATTTATAAGTTATCACTCAGAAACAGAAACTGTTCAACCCTTTTCCCATTTAGTCGGTTTCTTGCTTCTGTAACTGTGAGTCCTGCCTTCGAAAACACTCTTTCACTAGGTACGGATGTAGCCACCACAGAAAGGCGAGATTTTGCCAATTTATAAAGAGAAGGATAAACTTCCCTTCTCTCAAACCACCAGGAAAGTGGATTCCCCTTTCTCATTAGAAGAGGTTCTTGTAAGATTTTATCCACTTCAATAATGGCGGCAGCCTTTGGATTAGGGTTCTTAATCAAAGGCAAAACAGACGTATCCCAGTCATCCCAAATAGCGGAAGATTTTTCAACAGTTTCTGCTGGCGCTGACAAAGGTGGTGGTGTTGCTGCAGAAGAAATTGATTCCACACAATGGGAAATCAGCGCTTGTTTTGTTCTTTCTGTGTTTTCTTTATCAGAAAATCCATGAGTTTTGAAACGCGGATCAAGTAAAGTGGCCTCGGAAAACATAACATTTTCTTCAATGCTCCGAAACCGCTTACCAAGAGCTTCAATGAGCTTTTCGGCCAAGTTTTGCGTTAAAGTCTCCTAATGTTGTTATTATATCATGCTTTGGTATATTGTCACACACATTTTGTAATCTATCATAGAAGCTGCTTGTAGTATCTTCGGTAGGGGCGTATACATTAACTATTGTTATATTATGGAATTTCCCATTAATTCTTAATGTACTTATTTGTTCTGATATGGGTTTAAATCCAAGTACGGCTCTATCTACCAATTTGCTAACTATAAATCCAACTCCTTTTTCTCCTTGCTTTTTGTCATTTCCTGAACAGTACATAGTGTAATTTGTGTTTTTAATCCTCCCTTTGCCTTTCCATCTAATTTCCTGTAGGGCAACTATTCCCATCTTATATCTTTCAATTTCATTTGCTAGAGTATTTGTAACTCCTGGTTGTAACATAGTTCGCATATTCCATGTACCCAGCTTAATCATACTCATAACCTTATTTCCAAGCTTTAGTTGTCTTTGAAAGGGACGTCCGGCTTCCTTCATTAAATTCTTTGCAACAATATAATTTTCCAAGATAAGGTTGTCAGCCTTATGCAAAACCCCCAACCTGGAGGACCAGTGAGCTTGATTTCAGAGTCTCACACTCCTAGGAAGCTGCCTTCACTTCTGCTGTAGAGTTCTTCCTACTCTTTCGCAGTAGATCAACCTAACTGGATCTATGGAGCTGCCGTTGGCCTCCTAGAGGCTCATCCGCCACCATCCTAAATGCGAATCCTGCTGCCAATTAACATTAAGAGGATCTTCTTCCGCCAATTAGCACCATACCGAAGGATTCCTTCTCTGCCGCTGTTGCCGTTGAGATCCTCTTCTGGAGTACTTCTTTGTCTGACCCCTCTCCTTTGACCTGTCCGACAAGGGAGACCCTACCAGTAGCTAGGCTACCATCAGCATAGCTCTCAGGGTCATTGGGGTACTCAAGCTCCACCACCAACGGCAAGGTCATGCACTCCCTAGGTGGAGAATTTTTCCTGTTACAGCATAAAATCTCCCAGTGCATGGCTGCCACTGACTTCTAACATTTGAAAAAATGCCAAACAAAGGAACTTCATTGTTAATACTGTAGTTATGAATGAAAAAACTGATGCAGTGGCGACTAGTCATGTGATTAGTCTGTAAATTTTGCAGATTATGAAATCTCTAAATTATGATATAACTGTTGATGAATGATTAAGATTCAGGTTTTTATCGATCACTAAGAAGGAATGAAGTCAATTTAATAATTTTAACCATATTTCGCTTCACTATGATTTATCCATGAGTGCCAAATTGTAATGACTTTAATATCCTGTAGCATATACATTTTACATCATAGAGCAAAAATCTCTTAATAAAAGTTGCTTGTCTTTGTCCCATCTATACACAGGTAAAATAACACCCTGCATGTTTGATCAGAAATAACTCATGTCACTTTACTCTATTGCGTGGAATGTTGTCCCAACAGAGTCAATGGCTGCCGTTGCTATCAGCTGATGTACTGTACGCTGCTTGCTGTGTGCTGACGTGACGATGCAATATTATAATTAGGCCTACTGACTATAATATCTGCTGCTGATGCAGTGTGAAGAAACATTTCTTGTAGAAATGACTGCTGCTGAAGTCTGTTGACTCGTGATGAGGGATGGCTGATGCCGCAATCTTGATGCTTCGAGAACACTCTGCTGAGGGTCGGCTGCTGCCGTCTGTTAGAGAGGCGTCTAATGCTGCTGCTTTGAAGGATGATCAACACTGCTGACACTGAAAATTCCACAGATTTCTGCTCTTCAGGAACCTTGAATCGCTGCTAGAGGCGCTGAAATCACTGCTATATGACTGATGACGTGGATAGGTGAATTCAGGAACTCCCATGATAAATCGTGGTTCGAGTAGAACCATCAGAGTTATTTTTTGCATTATCAAAGCATCAGTTTTGGGTAATGCATTTCAATTGTCAAACTGTCTGCCTCTTTTTTGTTATAATTTGGAAATAAGAGCATCGTGATTTTTTCAATATATCGCATGGAATTATTGATCGCTTCGATTCTGTTAGCTTACCCTGGTCGATTTGTTTATTTATAATATCAAGGCAAACAGACATCTCAAATTTTCAACGTAGAAGAGGAATAATTAATGTAGGCCTAAATGGGCAAAAACATTGTTTTGGACAAAACTCACTATGCAGGGGTTTTCTGGGTCAGGGAGCTCGAATCTGAGGTCGTTTTACCCAAGCGGCGGTTTCTAATCATGGTACGCACTCCAAAGCTGAAATTTTAGCTGTTTCATTACAATTATTAATCATTTAGTTTATGAATGTTTTGCGCTTAAGTGTTAATAAATGTAATGTTTTAATTATTTTGCTCTTAGTTTTGAATCTTCATATTAATTATTGTAGGTGAAGTTATGGGCACCTGCTAGTAGGCTAATAATTTACAAATAAAGTACACACTTAATGAAATTCATGTAATATATATTTCTTATACCAATAATTATTTAATATTAAAACTCTACCATGCGTTTTGTAGCATTAATGTGAACTTTGCTGTAAAATCTCATCAAAACCTGATTTGAGATGATTAGTTTCATGGTACCGATGTATAATGCATAACTTTTTATGCCTTATATCCTCAAAATCTGATAAACCAAATAAGAAAACAGATTTGGGGTGGCCTACCTAAGTAATAGAAGCTTTTCTTACTGATAGTTGGTAGTCCATAAAGCACTGCCATGATACAGTTGGTTGAACTGGTATTATAACTTGTTTTAATGTTATTGCAAAAATACAGATATTTGTTTAAATCCTTAGATACAGTTCTCTGGCATACTAATTAACTTATTCTTTTAGATTCATTTATAGCAAATGTTTACATGTTTATCTTATTAATTAATTGCCCAAGTTTTAAGGCTAATTTCTTTGCTAATATTTATTCAAATTTAGAAAAGAATAATGTTATTTTATTCCTCTTATATCATAGAAAACTCATGAAAGAAGTTGTTCCTTTTTATTGCAAAGCTGTTTGAGAAATTTAGCTAACTCTAAAAGGTAAGCAGGTACAGTTTTAGCTAATCAGTGACATAATCTCGCATAAATACTAATGGTCACAGTTTTAGCTAATCAGTGACATAATCTCGCATAAATACTAATGGTCTTATTATGAAGTTTAGGTAACCCTAAACCAATTTTAAATCAATACTTTATTTTTATTTACTTTCATTTATGGTCTGTCACTATGCCTGTTTACCAGCAGCTTTATTGTGTATGATAAGCATTTTAAGTTAGATAACTGTCCACTTTATTATATTTATTATATTCAAAAATCTTAATAAATTAAATAAAGATAATTAAAACTAAAGCCCATCGTTATAAGCTGGCATTCTGTTCTTCTTCTGCTCTATTATTTTAGGTCATTGGAAGTTTCAGTAATGCGTTTTCTGGAGGATATTATTAATGGATTCTCTTTTCTGTTCTGCCATTGCTTATTATATCACTCACATATGTTTCATTATCAGCAGGTTCGATCCATGGTACTGCTGGTCCCTTTCCTTTCGGTCCTGTAATCATCATTTTCATTTTTGTGCAGCGGTCTTTCCTTTATTTCTTCAGTTCCGTTTATTTTCTTGTTTGTTTCCTTGGTTTATTTACTTTACCTGCCAAGCTGTTTATTTCTTTCTCTCTGAAAAGAAAAGAAAAATTCAGGTTCAGTTTATTTTTTGCTATCCATATTTAATATTCTAAATATTCAAAATACTCAAGTTAGTCTTTTCTCACCCTGGTTAGGTTCCTGACCGAAAACATGGGTAAGAGTAGAAATAAAACTTATGGTTGCTTAATTTAATTTGAGGTTAGGTTTTAATTTAATTATGAGATACTAATCTTCCTCGAATCAAAACCTAACCTGATGGAAAATATGGTCGATGCTTTTGAATTAAATGATATTAAAAAGCAAATTTATGTTATCGTCTTTAGAAGAGGCAGTTGATACTACTCTGCTTATTGGGATGATAAAGCGAGATGTGAAACTAGTAAATAAAGTGGTTACGTACTATTAATAAAGTACAATTCCTGCATTGAATACATAATAAGATAAATTAAAAATATTTTGCAATAGAGAAAAAAGCTCATTGCAGTTACTGTGTAACTTGCTCCTCCTGATTGCAACTTTTATGGCTCTCATAAAGTAGCAATTTTCATTAATTCTTTGTACTTATTCATAGCCGACATTAATGGCTGTTTGTGTTTGTTGCGGGTGCCGTTTTGACGTTGTCCCTTATTTTTGGCTGTCTTTTACTTCTCCATAGGAAGGTGTATCCGGTTTCGGTTCCCAGCTTCCAGTACGCCTGTTAATTCTATGGAGAAGGTTGCTTTTTCCTTCTTTGTTCATGGACCGCTGTGAGTGGCGGGGCATGGACAATGGTTTTCGTTTCCAGGCATGTCCTGAGGTTTTGGTTCCTTTACATGATTTTCACCACCCCCTTAAAGAAAGGTAATGTTCTGATGACGGCGTTCTGAACTTTGAGAGGGCTTACCTATAAAGGAGGATCCCTATTCTGTCACTTACAGCGGGCAAGAAGGATGCCGACCTCCCAAAACAAATTCCTAAAATTTTGACCTGGCACCTGTCCTCAACACTCCATCACATTACATCATTCCATTATGCATTTTCATACTCTCCATGGAGTTCATTTTCATTCACCCATCTGTTCACATCTTTTTATTCATTCTATTGTTAATCATTTTAAAATTATAATATATATAATTCAAAATTAATGCATCCTTGTCCATGTGAGGCTGATTGCTTAACTTTCATACGGCAAATAGCCTTTAATATTATCAAATTTGGCCTTTTGCCGTCAGTGTAAATATTTTAAAATTTTTCTTGCATTTAATATATTGTTGCCTTTTATTTTCCATGTACCGGTACATAGTAGTCTTTGTTGTGTTTTAGAAGTTTAAAATTGTTACCACTATCTTATTCCTAATTTATAATAAAATTCCTTAAATGAACTACGGTCGACAATCTCAACAATGCTAAACGAGAAATCTCTAGAATCATGAGAACACAGAAAAGAACCTATCTCAAAGACAAAGTAGATGAATTAGAGGGAAATAATAAAGACAAAAATGTTAGGGATCTCTACAAGGGAATAAATGAGCTCAAGAAAGGTTTTCATCCTAAAATAAACATAATTAAGGATAATGATGGCACTATACTCGTGGCTCCAAATCATATTTTGAATAGGTGAAAAATTTCTTTAATCAGTTATTAAATGAATACATGGAGATGTCCAAAGTGTAGAAAGTGAAATATTCACAACAGAGCCGTTGGTTGCTGAACCAACTTTAACAGAAGTACAGTGATTGGCCAACGACACGGGTTTCTGCATCGCGGAGGGCACAGCTCCAACTCCCGAGCGATCGGGTGAAATATCTACGCAAATAAAGCCGCGATCAGTTTAATGATTTAGGTTCTCACATTTACAGTTGGAATTACAATTAAAATAATCACGTACCTCATCACAAGAGATATTGGAAATATTCTTCTCTTGCTTCCGCACAATACTGGCACCTTTTCAGGAAATTTTCTTTCACGCACATAAGTTCAGCTTCCGAGACAGAGTTAATTTCTCTTGTGATATTGTCTTTAAGTTCTTCTAACAGTAGGCTATGTGACTATTTATGAGGAAACTTGAAAAAAAAAATGTATAGGTCAATTTCCCATACATTATAAGAACTTAAAGACAATATCACAAGAGAAATTAACTGTATCTCGGAAACTGAACTTATGCGCGTGAAAGAAAATTTCCTAAAAAAGTGCCAGTATTATGTGGATGCAAGAGGAGAACATTTCCAACATCTCTTGTGATGAGGTACGTGGTTATTTTCATTGTAAATGTGAGAACCTGAATCATTACACCAATCGCGGCTTTATTACCGATCGCTCGGTAGTTGGAGCTGTGCCCTCCGCAACGGAGAAACCCACGTCATTGGCCAACTCTTGCGTGGGACTCACTGTAGAAACAGCTATAGGTAAACTAAAAACACACAAGTCTCCAGGAGTTGACCAAATTCCAGCAGAATTAATTAAGGCAGGTGGGGATAGATTCAACTTAGAGATCCATAGGCTCATTCTTATGATATGGAAAGAGGAGGAATTGCTGAAGGAATGGCAAGAGTCTATTATTATACCGATCCATAAAAAGGGAGATAGGGCTGAATGTAATAACTATTGAGGAATTTCTCTCTTATCAACATCATACAAAATTCTATCAAATATACTGCTGTCAAGATTAACCCCCTATGCAGACGAAATCAAAGGAAATCACCAATATGGATTTAGGTGAAACAGATCAACCACTGATCCTATATTTTGTATTCGCCAAATCTTGGAGAAAAATTGGGAATATAATAAATCTGTTCACCAGCTATACACAGATTTTTAAAAAAGCATATGATTCAGTTAGGCGAGAAAACTGTACAATATCCTCATTGAGTTTGGGATACCAAAGGAGTTAGTTAGGCTGATCAAAATGTGTCTAAATGAAACCTATAGCAGAGTCAGGGTAGGGAAATTTTTATGAGATAGGTTTTCCATTAGAAGCGGCTTAAAGCAAGGAGATGCACTATCACCTTTACTTTTTAATTTTGCTTCGGAATATGCCATTACGAAAGTTCATGAAAAGAACGGAGGCCTAGAATTAAATGGTAGTCATCCGATTTTAGCTTATGCATATGACATTTCCTTGTTGGGCGATGACGTAAACACAATAGAGAGAAATGCAGAAAGTCTTTTTGATGCCTGCTGGATTAGAAATTAATACAGAAAAAAGCTAACGGTCTTACTAATAATCCAGTTGTAACAGTTATACCAGGAATATACACAGCTAAGGAGAAAAATGTACTAATAATCCTTGCATAAGCCTGAATGTGTGCAACGCTTTACACATCCTGAGCCCCTTGTATAAACTTGACGTAAATAATCAAGATGTCCGACATCCATAACAGCCGGTCGTTTCGTAGATGTCTGAGATTGAATTTTGAGGCTATGCATATTCTGAGCTGCTTTTGCGGAATTATAAACATTGTTCCTTGTTGTCGGGACATATTTCCATACTTGTACCCATGATTACAGTTTTTTGAAAACAATATATATATATACACTTGGTCAACCATCTTTTCTTCAGAGCCTTCAACCGTAGGCCACACTCTGTGTAAGTTCTGTTTTTGCTTTCGTTCTGATTCACTTATTCATTCTGAATTTCATAAGTTTGTGGCAAATGTGATTGCATCTCATATAGTCTTTCTCGACATAAGTTCTGCTATTTGTTCATCTATCTCAGCTTTCTGTTCTTTCTAGCTGTTTTTCATTCTGAGTTAACTTCCATTCTATTTGTTCCTTGTTCTCAATTTCTGTCTCTTTCTGTTAGACATTCATCTTTCTCAGCTTTCTGATTTTGCTAGCTTCGTTGAATTAAAACAAGAACCATGACTCTCCAAGTTGTTATACCTTTCTTTCCTCTATTCCCTCTGTTGCTGTTCCGTATGTTATCCTTCTACCTATCTCACCAGCATCTGCTGGGGGGAGGTAATCCAGCAGAGCCCTGTACCCTTAGCAGGGGTTCACCCAGGGCATTTATTCGCCTCCGAACCCTGAAGTGCCATGCACAACGCTCCGGTACCTAATTCAGTGTAGGTAACACCAACCACGGCCTGCCAGAGGCCAACCCAACTAGTAGACTACCACGCGCATGCATGTGGGGGCTAACAGCCCACTCCCTGGCTACCTCAGTCTCTCCGTGCCTCAGGATCGCCCTTTACGACACGGTGGGCGAGACCACGGATCGGGTGGATCCTGGTGCGCCAGGACGCCTACCTGAGGACGCCCTATATGGTTCCTGAAATACTGAAAGTAGATTTTCTTTCGGCAGACGACACGCTACACGCTATTGTTTGTTCACTGCTCTGACAGATGGCGTTCCGCAGTCCTTCATAGCCAGGGGCTAGTAACGTCATCACCAGCGTGACGTGTTTGATGACGTTTCACGTTCAAACCTGGTGTAACGCTTGGCAGTTATACTGCGTTTATTGGTAATGCAGCTTATGTAGAACTTTCACGGAGAACAATGAAACAACCGTTCAACACAAATATAAGCAGCTTTTATTAGTAAGGCTGTTAGTATATGGTCATGGAACGTCAAAATAATGCTCCACAAAATATTAGAATAGCCGGTAAATCGTTCGAACAAGTGGAGGAATCCAAATATCTGGGAACAGTAATTACAGACACAAATAATATTAAGGCAGAAGTTAAGTGTAGACTCAAATCAGCATATGCTTGTTTTTATGCAGTTCAGAAACTCTTATCGTCTCGTCTTCTGTCCAGAAATCTGAAAATTAAGATTTATAAGACTATTATCTTGCCGGTTGTATTATATGGATGTGAGATATGGCTGCTACCTGATCAGGAAGAACATAGTCTGAGAGTGTTTGAAAACAGGGTGCTTAGAAAAATATTTGGGCCCAAGAGGGATGAAAATGGGGACTGGAGAAAACTGCATAATGACGAGCTTAAAGATCTGTACGCTTCACCGGATATAGTAAGGGTAATTAAATCGCGAAGGATGAAATGGGCTGGACATGTTGCACGGTTGGGGAGGAAAGACATATCTCAAAGTATTGACTGGGAGACCCGAAGGGAAAAGACCATGTGGAAGACCTAGACAAAGGCGGGATTTAAGGGAAGTAGGATTTGTGGGGGATGATTGGCTGGAGTTGGCACAGAATAGGGTTGAATGGCGGACTCAGGTAAGTGCGGGAATGAACCTTCGGGTTCCATAAAATATATAATATTCCTTTAGCTTGCTGAGGAATTGTCTATTGCCATTGAATAAGTAAGTAATGCTTAAATGAAATTATTAAGCTATTAAATAGGAACTGATTACTTAATCTTGAAAATTGCCTTGTAAGTCCCTTCTGAACCACTGGTTATAAATTTTTCTATTCCTTAAGGAAAAAAGACTTACCTCAGCTTTTGACCACCTGCTGCTTGCTGCTGCTGTGTCTGGTAGGCAGGAACGCCTGCCGTTTGTTTTTTGACCTGCAACACAAAACCGGTCCGACTATTATTCTGATAGCAGCTCTTCTCAATATATACACTGATTCAGACATCTCAACGAACAAATACAACTACTTCTACAGTCACGCAGCAACGTACTCATCTACTCACCAGGAGCTACTTTCCTCAACATTAGTAAAACTTACTTGCCACGGGACTTGGTGTTCTGGATTACACAGTGTTTCCCATACTACACCAGATTTTCCCTGTTAATTCCATTCTACTTTCCCAGCTACTCAAATTCTTCAGTTTCCATTTCCTTATGTTATACAAATTTTACAGTGTGTTATTAGCTATAGACATTTATTTGGCTCTGGTGATGTGGTTACCTCTCAAGGCTCTGGACTCCGCTACTACTCAGTTCTGTGTTATATAAATTATAGTGGACCTTTTCATAAGCTATGTGGAAAAACAAACAATTATTATGCTCATTTTGACAGACACTCAAAATATACATTACACTGTTTTAAATATTGCAAAGAACTGGTATGTTCAGCACTATTATTTTAATCAATTGTCATCAGTTGTTTTGGTACTTATGCGTGTCCATCTTGCTAGTGATCTTTCCGTGATACTCTTTCTTTTGTTTTGTGTCCATGTAGTGTGTGGTTATGTTTTTGTGTTGGTTCCTTCCATTTACTTTTGCTTGCGCCCTCTGTTACTTCCGCTATTTAATTAATTCATTTCTCTCGGCATGCCACCCGGTTTGCGGCGATGTTTGTGTTTGGGGGGCGTTTCCTGCGAGTATAGTCTTGCTCAGGAGTTGGAGTGTGCAACATCTGATTGTGTTGCCGGTCGGTAAGAAGGAACACCTAAGGGCACCTAAAGTAATTTTGGCAGATATGTTTTAAGTTTAGTTCCTTTTGATTGTTTTCTGGTGGGTCTCTTCTGTCAGTTTAAAATGATAGGATTTATTTCTTTCAGTTTTGTTATGTCGGCCCACCAGCATTGAGTTCCGTTATGTTGTTTGGTTTATTTATTTAATTTTGTTATCAGTTTGTTTGCTTTTATATTTCTTTGATATTATGGAAGGATCGCTGGCACATGAAAGACATACTACTTGGCCTTCAGCCTACCACTATAAGCAGTAATGTACTGCATGGCCCTCAGCCCACTGATATGTTTGAATAGGCCTTAAGCCTTATACCAGAAAATGGAAATATGTAAAATCGCTTTAAGCTGAACATAACTGAATAGTATTATTCTTTGAGTAGGCCTATTACCTCACTTCTGTAATTCTGTTGTAATTTCTAAATATTATTTAATATTGCGTTCTGGAGTAATAATCTGAATTGTTTGTATGCTAAACTTAATAAATTACTGTGTTCAGTTTGTATGAGAAATTTCACTTTTCTTTTGGGTCACGGAACCTCGATGTTGCATATTTTGGGACAGTGATGTGCCACAAAGTGTAGGCTTATGAGGATGAGAGATAAAAACACTTCATGGTTCACCTTAAATTGCAGTTCATATTTCATAATAAGATAAACAGTGAAATCGATCAAGTGTTATTATGTCAACCTACTGCAATAATAAGTGTAAATTTGTTTAGTTAGCTGAAGCAATATAAAGCTTTATGTACAATAAAAAACAAAAGGATAGAAGACACTGTGCATTAATTATCAAGGAGCTTAATAGAAAGGATAAACAGTAGGCCTATTTCTTTGTAGAAGTTTTATTTTCTAGGCATAATGAATCCATCTGCAGGGTCTGAATGTAGCCAAGGCATCAAAGTAATTTCGTTTTATGTTTTGTATTTAGTTTGATTGCTTACTTTAATTACTTATTTAATTCTGAGTTATTTTCTAAACAGCCACGTGTTTACTGAAGTACTACAACGTCCTGGGAAGGTCTGCATGGTTTAAGAGACCACAGAGTATTCATGCACAACTAATTGTTAGATTTTGTCTGTTAGCCAGTATTGCTTTCTTTCTATTACAGGTTAGAGGTACTCTATACCTTGTTTTGTGTAAAAATAATAATTAGTACTCTGAATCCAGCTGTGCTAAAATATACTTTTCTTTGAACTCGTAACAGATGCTACCCTCATGCCATCAGTTTTAATTCCTGTAGTAGCACAAAGGGCTATGCAGTAGTTAATTATATGCATGGCTGAGATGTCAAGCTAGCTCATGTTTACTTACAAGAAGTCTTCTCCATAAGCTGTGTATATACTTAATTATACCAATCTACTAAGGATACCATGAATAAGTAAACATGTATTCTTATGTTCGTAGCACTGCCTTCTAGACTGTATTACTCGTGTATATACTGCCTGTCCTATACGGCTAATTTTGCGTACGCGGCGACATTACAGATGGCAGCACCTTTCACACCCAGCTACAATACCCTTTACATTACCGTATGTTGTGTTGCCCTCGGAAACTGAAATATGCTGGAATTTCATGCTATCTGGGTGTGAACTGTCTCGCCTCTACTGAAGAAATTAGGCAATTTAACAATACTCTGAACTCCATGTTAAAATTAAGCATGGACAGGCGTGTAATTCTCGAGACAGCGGTGGTTCGTAGTAAGCACACCCCGCTCGCCCCCTATCCATGGGGACTTTTACTATGTTGTTTAGGACACTTTCCCCCACATCTCTGCCAAATTTCAAAACTACATGTTTCTTTTTCTCCCTATTTTTCCTTTGTTGCCTGTACTATAATGTATTTTCCATTACATGCACTGTGCTTATACCGTAATCGGATTTTTAATAAATCCAACTTTAAAAAATTGTGTAATATTTCTCCCCTCTTGTTTCATGATGTAAATACACGGATAAAAAGATATAACCCGTAAATATAGAGAAAGTACGATGTACGTCTTTCTTTCAAAATCTCAAAATTTGGCCAAAACTTAAAATTGTTATAACTTTTGAACATTTAAAGATAAAATAACAAACGACTACTTATTTTAAAGTGAATTTATTTCCCTGCAACTTGTTTCATGAGAGCATTGCTGTATATTTAAGAGCTGAACGCTAGAAGGCGAAGTGTGCCAAAAAGCACGAGACGAAAGAGCTTATTTTTAAAAAATTTGCTATTTTCGCTGGTGGATAACTCGAAAACTATTGGGAATAGAAAAAAATTGTGTATGATCAAATATGTAGGAAATTTTATCAGCTTGAATTCTGTATACAGCAACTTTTCCTTTATGATGCACCATTGTTTAGATATAAGTGAAAAACCTAAAAAAGAGACCTTCTGTGGGCCCCCCTGCCCCTCCGCTCACACCCCACTCTTGGGGACTTTTAATATGTTGTTCAGGACACTTCCTCCGACAACTCTGCCAAATTTCAAAATTACACAATTTTTTGTTCTATTTGGTGTTTTTCGACCTTTATTGACTGGACTAATAATAATTTATATTCTAAATGTTATTTATATTTATATATTAAAATACTTACTTTTTTTAACCTTCTCAAGAAAGACAGCAGTATGAGCAACTCAAGATTCTGGAAATTTTTCTGTAGGTTTCAGCTGACACCAGGTATTGGACTTCAGCTCATGAAGCTTGTTAATAGAATCCTTCAAACTGACGTTTCCTTCATAAAAACCTGAGACACAAGTGCAGATGTGCAAGCAGCGGGCTGTGCAGGGTAAAATTGTGAATAAAGTAACAGACTAGGTTAATATTATGACGAAATCTTTAATGACATCACATTTACACAACAAATTAATTTCTGTTATAAAAATAATCACATCTGGTTTGTTTTCCACTAACCCACTAATATTTAACCAAAGTGAGCAGTCACATGCAGTAAGCAACACTATCTCCTTCACCAGAATGATCACAAAAGCAAACATACTTGGGACTCTGCAGGTTTCTGTTCATCTGGCTTGCGTACTATGACTGAACTGTTGCCATTGTTACTGTACTCATAAGTTCGACGACTCGATCCAAATGTCAGGAAGTTTGATGAGAGTTTGCTTTGCTGCTGTTCCTACCAATCAGGTGAATGTTAGTCAAGTTATTAAGAAATTATACATATAAGGGCTGTTCAGTATTTCAAGACCCACGTCATTTCTAATCCAATGCACTCACCATGAAAGGTGTCAGTATGTGTGTCACACAAGACTAAGACTGTCAGCTAGGAAATGTGAGATATGATCTCCTTGTCATTGTGTGTGCGTTACACAAGGAGAGTCAGCTAGGCATTATGGAGAAATCTCCCTCTCCTGTACTGTTTTTCCTTCAATTATGAATGAATCTACCTTACAAAAATGTAGCACTTGCAGTTATTTTCCCGCTTCTGGAAATTGCTTTGTTCCATTCATTCAAACAATGTTTAGGGGCTCTAAAAAGTGTCTCCCATCTCCCTTCATATAAGACTTACAGGCAGGCAGCCTGTCGATCCTTTGCTTTTTGCCGTTTTTATATGCAAAAAGGAACTAGGTTTAATAAATACATCACACCCAGCTCTCCTAAAATTGATCAACTCAAAACATTTCATCTATTACATTACATGCAATTTATTGCAAAAAGCTTCACTTTGTTAAAAATGCACTCACATCTGACCTGTTTATGGTTGTGAGTTTAAGTTCTGAAGAGTGTTAGAACATTTGGTGTGGGAATTCAGAACTATTTCAGTTGGACTATAGCTTACTTATGGAAGTTCACTTCTAATTATTTAAATTCATGGCTCTACTGCTTTTAAGTTTAGATAGTAAGACAGATTTACTTAAAGATGTTAGTAATCCCCCCCCCTTTAAGAGGATATGAGTCGAACTAATACAGGCATCTAGTCAACCTCGAGGGTGTAGAGTGCAGAGGTAAAACACCACCTGTTTGAGATCAGGCTCGTGAGAGGACCAATGTTAGGGATTGGACGATAATATCCGTGAGAGGATAAATGCAGGATAGATTAATAGGGTAGCTTCATGTAAGGATGAAACAATGTACATGTGAGAAGTATAAAATTTCGGAGGACCATTAGAGCAAGAAGGGACTATATCACGAGGACACTGGGTACAGAGATCAAAGGAAACATATTGGTTAAACAATCTAGAATGTAATGAAATACTTGCACTTTATTAATACTTGTAACCACTCGAAGAAATAATAGATGAACACTGAATAATAATTGAATAAACACGTTGAAACAATGAATTGGAATTTGGCGCGAACCGGATTGCACCACTAGAAGTAATTTAGTAAATTTTGTAATTTACTAATGAATTATATCTCAATTTAACGGTAATAAAATTTGTTGTAGAATGAATGTATTTTAAGTTATTAGCACTTGATTGTTCCCGTTTTATAGCTTCTTGGTGAGTGATGACGTCACACGCTATGTACTTACTTGGAACTAATAAGTGAATCTAATGAACTTGTAATACGGCGAATAAGTAAATTATGTATAAGTAATTTACTTGAAATTAATAAAACTTATAAGGAAGTTTTATTCCAATGATTTCTAGTGAAAATACAAAGAGCGCGAACTGGCTTTTGTTACTAGAACCGGAGCAGTTTCAGACCGTGACTTGATCGTGTAACTGCAGGCTTAATACTGAATTCACTGTAACTAGTAGAAATTACTTAATATCACACGATAATACTTATAAATAGAAGTATTATGGATTTATCCGCTAATTAATAGAAAACCTCCGTTCTATTGTATGAATTAGGCGGGATACTAGACTGCGCTCCAGCACGTCTCTCACGAGTGGAGGCTCGACACAAACCTAACTCTTGGCATGATGCTATGATGTCACGCTGATGCGAAGCATGCACCTGTCGCTAAACTGGGATTCACAGAAATAAGCGGGCTTATACTCATATCAATGCGCTGAGAGGGAGAAATGCACTGAGCGGAACATTTGAATATGCACTGTTACTAGACATGTAAAATAATGCTAGTAAAACCCTTAGCTTTCTCCAACATAGACTCCCCCCGTTAAAATATTAATTTTAAGAAAAATAACTAAGGAGAAAGCTATAATAAAACTTACATATACACAAAACCATCACTGATTCTAATTGGATGCATACATGTGATATGTGTTGAAAATATGCCTTCTTACACATATTGCAAGAATAGGATATTGAATAGAAAAGCACTAATTTAACTATTTACATTGAAGCACTGACTCTACACTATTTAGACTAGCAACACACGCAAGGTTGTGAAGGTCTAGTTGAATACTGGCTGGAATCCAAACTGTTGTTGTAGCATCCATAAGTGAAGACTTCGACTTGTGCTCAACAGCTGATTCAGGAACTTGTAGTGTAGATCAGGTGGCTTGTTGAAACACAATCTGTAGAAACTTGTTGAAGAAATGCTTGATGATTTCTTTATATCATTCAGGGCACAACTGATGATCTTATATTACTAACATGGTATCTTGCCATAATGAAGAAAGACTATTGGATAAACATTAAGTGAGATTTTAACACAAACAGTGCTGAAAAGTTGCTTTCTTACATATCTCACAGTGTAACGGTTTGGCTACATGTAGATTTCTTGCTAACATGGTAGCTCTAAACTGGACATATGCAGATGATGCAAGTAAATAGCTTTTCACTATTTGGAAGATGAGATACACTGCTTTGTATTGTTTCTAGATGAGAACAGACACTGCGGAGTGTTGTTTCGCTCTGAAGACAGACACTGAGTGTTGTTTTTCGATGAATGCGGAGTGTTGTTTCGCTCTGAAGACAGACACTGCGAAGTACTGTTTATCAATGAAGGCAGACACTGCGTAGTGTTGTTTCGCTCTGAAGACATACACTGCTGAGTGTTGATTTGCGAATGTAAAGATCGGTAAAAAGGATCTGATTTACCTCTTGTATTTACACTATCACTTGTTTTAAATCTCCCTTGACTGCTGAAAGATTTATTGTGAATAGATGGGTGCAAATGTTCGTTCCTGCGTTTGAAGGAAGCGAAGCTATTGCGAACTGGTTTGACCGCTGCACTGGATCGGTTTGTCTCTAAGCGTTTGCTCTGCATATGATGAGAGGCTTTGTTTGTACTGTTTTGAATTCTAATTTGTTTAGAATTGCTCTGTAGTGAAGTGCTCTGTTGACTTCGACTGATGTTAAAGCATGTGAGGGCGTATGCTGTTGATTTTTCTTGCTTAGCTGTAAAATGCAGTAGCTTGCTATGTTTTAAGTCACATTTACAGTAAGAAGGTAATTCACACTCTTGTACCTTGTGCTCTGTGGAAAAGCAATTAAAGCACAAGTGGTTTGATCGTGCACAACTCCATCGTTGTTGCACTGTGAATTTGCGGAAATTTTTGCACTTATGTAACGAGTGGTTTCGTTTACACAGAGAACAAGTTTGCTGATGTTTAGGTTTGCTCGTGACAAAGAAAGAATGCATTTCTGTTTCTTCGTCTGTCGTTAAGTTTTCATCATCTTGAAGCGAAACCGTATTCATGTCACGATGCAGAAGTTTACTGTGGACTGATTGTTGACAACCACAGAAAGATTCTAAATTGCACTGTTGTACCGTATGATTTGATGAGAAACAATTGACACACAGGTGCTGTGACTTGACGAAATTCCATCGCTCATTGACTGGAATTTGCCGGAATTCATCACAATGATACAACTTGTGATTGCGTTGACAATAGGCACACGATAATCTGCTTGTACCTTCGTACGACTGTCGCTGTTCTCGGACAGTGTATTTTGGAGATCGCAGCTCAACCTTTCTTGCAGGTGATGGGCTGGACACGTTGTTGGAATTGGATAACACTTCTAATGAATGAGCCTTGGCTTCTAGGAAGTTCATCAACTCTTGAAGTGATGTGAACTTTTTTGAGTCAATTTTACTTTCCCATTCTTTACGTGTAGTCTCACCAAGATGATCCAATATTAATTGAATAAACATGACTTCGTGTAATGGGATTTCAATATTGAGAGCTTCGATGGCGTTAAGATTGCTTTGAAACTGATTTAGTAAGTTTCGCAAGTCTGTAACATTTTCATCTTTCATTATTGGTAATGAAAGTAGATTTTTTATATGAGCTGTGGCAATAACTCGAGTATTATCATATCTTGCACACAATAAATTCCATGCTATTGGAAAATTCTCATTCGTGACTGGAAGATTCTGAAGGAGCGCGTGGGCTTGTCCCTTAACAGAACTCAGCAAATAATGGTATTTCTGGATGGGATCCAATGAATCATTGTTCACCACTAAACTACTGAAAGTGTCGTGATAGTGTTTAAAGTTAGTCACATCCCCACTGAATACAGGAATTTGAATCCTTGGAAGTTGTATATTTCTATTGTTGCATTGTGAATTAGAAGACTGACACGTGTGGTGAGAATTACCACTGTGATTAGATTGTTGACTGTTCACAGAGTTCACACTACGTCCTGGCTGCTCATGTAAGCATATGAGAGCACTAAGTTTTGCTTTAATTTCCTTGTAACAGGTTCTTGTAACCTCTTTATGTTCAAAATGTGAGTCTAAATCTTCTTCTGCTTCCACAACAGATTCAATTTGAGTTTGAATACCAATGTATCTGTCCCAGATTTCGTTTAAACTGTCGAAATGCACTTTTAACATAAACACATCAGTATCTTCATTGACATCTACACAGACCCTTTGAAGATAAGTAAGTTCTCTTTTAATTATTCCTCTTCTTTTAATTAAAGCTCGTAATTCACTTTCCATGTTGAATGCGAAATGTGGAAATTACTTGTAGTTTAAAGATGAGATGCTACCACCGCTGCACGATGATACATGTGAGTCAGCTGTTCACTGCTTTCTTGAAGTTCGCTGGTGACCGGAATCCCACGATGAGTCGAATCACTGCTGCTTGATGCTGTCCTCGATGCGAAGTTCAGGGTTGCTGGAACTCACGAACTGACCGACGCGGAAGCACAGATGAATGAGACGAACTCGAGAAACGGTATTTGCGAATACAAGTATGCAATAAATATGATTGTACCAATATGATCCTGCCCGTAAGGACCAATGTTTGAGATCAGGCTCGTGAGAGGACCAATGTTAGGGATTGGACGATAATATCCGTGAGAGGATAAATGCAGGATAGATTAATAGGGTAGCTTCATGTAAGGATGAAACAATGTACATGTGAGAAGTATAAAATTTCGGAGGACCATTAGAGCTAGAAGGGACTATATCACGAGGACACTGGGTACAGAGATCAAAGGAAACATATTGGTTAAACAATCTAGAATGTAATGAAATACTTGCACTTTATTAATACTTGTAACCACTCGAAGAAATAATAGATGAACACTGAATAATAATTGAATAAACACGTTGAAACAATGAATTGGAATTTGGCGCGAACCGGATTGCACCACTAGAAGTAATTTAGTAAATTTTGTAATTTACTAATGAATTATATCTCAATTTAACGGTAATAAAATTTGTTGTAGAATGAATGTATTTTAAGTTATTAGCACTTGATTGTTCCCGTTTTATAGCTTCTTGGTGAGTGATGACGTCACACGCTATGTACTTACTTGGAACTAATAAGTGAATCTAATGAACTTGTAATACGGCGAATAAGTAAATTATGTATAAGTAATTTACTTGAAATTAATAAAACTTATAAGGAAGTTTTATTCCAATGATTTCTAGTGAAAATACAAAGAGCGCGAACTGGCTTTTGTTACTAGAACCGGAGCAGTTTCAGACCGTGACTTGATCGTGTAACTGCAGGCTTAATACTGAATTCACTGTAACTAGTAGAAATTACTTAATATCACACGATAATACTTATAAATAGAAGTATTATGGATTTATCCGCTAATTAATAGAAAACCTCCGTTCTATTGTATGAATTAGGCGGGATACTAGACTGCGCTCCAGCACGTCTCTCACGAGTGGAGGCTCGACACAAACCTAACTCTTGGCATGATGCTATGATGTCACGCTGATGCGAAGCATGCACCTGTCGCTAAACTGGGATTCACAGAAATAAGCGGGCTTATACTCATATCAATGCGCTGAGAGGGAGAAATGCACTGAGCGGAACATTTGAATATGCACTGTTACTAGACATGTAAAATAATGCTAGTAAAACCCTTAGCTTTCTCCAACACCACCTCTGGATCTGAAGGTGCGGGATCAAATCCAGCTGAGGTCGTTGGATTTTTCAGGACTTAAAAGTCCTGTGCACGATATCCTCTGGGACACACTATAAACCATGGGTCCCATGGGCACATTAAAGAACTAAATTAGAGACTCTGGACAAAATTCTCTGATCCCTTCATCTTAGTTTCCTTTAGATCATCATTGAGATGATGGGTTACCATCTCTTCTCTGTCCTTTATAGGAAATTAAGCATAAATTAGTCTTCAGTAACAAAACCTCCGAGAGATGGCTCGATACTCCATAAACAGAGTGGCGTACCAAAGGGGGCAAACGGGAGGCCGTACCAGGCGCTGTAAAGGGGGGCAAAAATATTGAAAAAAACACCTTTTTTTGGTTTAAGACAAAAATTCAGGCAAAATATACGGTTTTATTGGTCAAATATTCTTTATTACTGAACTGGGATTTTTGGGAAGCACGGTCACCGTATTACACAACAATATGGATTCAACAATGTATTTAACCATATAACAACACAATATAACTTAATTGCTTGTAAAGGCTCGTAGTAAATATCACAACCACACTTAAAAACAATTGCAAACAGCACAGACTGTAACACATTAGCACCGTGGGTAATAGGTTATGAAAACCCACATCACATAAACTCAGAAAAATAACACAGAGTGGGCTACACTATGAATTCAGAATACAACCTCTTTTGATTATAACGGAGCCGCTAGAATAACTCAGAGTGAGGTGAGATGAGAAGAATATAATAGGTAACACTGCAATGACTTGGCAAGTCTCTTGGAAATACTGGACACTAAATTAAGAAAGACAGAGCAACACAGTGCTTCAATAGTCCTGTTTAGAGGAAATAATAATAATAATATTAGGCAATGCTAGTATTCAAAGAACCCTAATAATTTAAGTAAGAAAAGGCAATTCGATACTATACTGAATAATAACTGCCCTTAATGATAAGAATGCTAGAATTGAAATAAGCACCGTAATTTAAATAAAGCATGGCAAGATGTTGCTTCACTACATGTTAGTGAACAAATAACAGGTCAAAAAAAAAATATATATATATTGAACGTATATGCATTTTTCTCTAGTTCGACTCAAAGATGGCATGTCCTCAAGGAGCATGTCAGCTTATTGGTCAAGGGCCACTCAGATACAAGATGGAGTTCTAAAGCTGAAGCCGTAAAAGCCTTATCACCTCAGTTAGATGGAGTGCTTCACGCTCTAGAAAAATTGAGACACAGCAACTGAAACTGTCGATACCAGACAGAGTGCAGCATTGTTAATTAACACAATAGAAAGATTTGACTTTGTAACCCTGCTATTTTTCTGGGCTGAGGTACTTCCAAAAATTGACCGAACTCAGAAAACTTTGCAAATCAAAGGCATTTCGTTCACTTATGTAATAACTTGTCTACAAGCTCTCCAAGATGAGCTTAATATGGAGATAAATCCTTCCAGTTGACGTTATATCAAAAGCTACTAAGAAGTGTGAGGAATGGGGAGTATCCACAGAACGAAGACAAAGAGTGAAGTGGAAAATGCCAGGGGAAGCCACTGATGATGTTGGACTTTCCTGGAAAGATGAAGTAAAGCAGAGCACAATAGAGATCTTAGATAAACTTATTTGTGAGTTAAGTAAACGGTTCGCCAATATCAAGGAACTGGATGAACGTTTTGGCTTCCTCTGTAATTTTGATGAATACACTCATAATGAAACTACAAATGAAAACGTTCCGAACACTCTAAAGAGGAAATGTTTCGAACTTG
Organism: Ectobius pallidus; assembly: GCA_964059195.1. Classification (NCBI taxonomy): domain Eukaryota; kingdom Metazoa; phylum Arthropoda; class Insecta; order Blattodea; family Ectobiidae; genus Ectobius; species Ectobius pallidus. The sequence continues at coordinate 166,179,930 of CAXKWD010000003.1, forward strand.
CAGAGAAGTACCCTGAAGATCTGACCAGAGAAGAACTGTTTGAAGATATTAAAGATGTCATAGATTTACCATGAAGAAATGAAAGATGTGATCGATTTGAAGCAACCCAAAGATATTTTGTTATATTTATCTTGTTTGGGGTTAGAGGCATACAGTAACTTGATCATCGCTTTCAAACTGCTTTTAACGATTCCAGTGTCTGTGGCATCTTGTGAACAATGTTTTAGTAAGCCGAAGCTTATTAAAAATTATTTAAGATTCACAATGACACAAGAAAGACAAAGTAATTTTGCAATTTTATCAATTGAACGTGATGTGGCTGCTACTATAGACTTTAACTCTATTATAAATAAGTTTGCTAGGAAGGCACGTTTTAAAATTTTTGTTATGACTCTGAAACTTCTTTTCTCTTTATTTTTTCCAAAAAATCTTATAATACTTACAGTTTAATTTCATTCATATTTTTCTCTTTATAACGTATTAAAGTAACATACTACAGTAGAGCCTCGGTAATTCGAGCCCCGGTATTTCGAGGTTCCGTGTAATTCGAGCTGGTCTTAAGAAAATTAAAATTGTTCCATAAAACTAGAGTAAAATCCCGTTTTTATATGGTTACATTTTGAGCTTTCTTTCAATTTTTCCATGTACAAAAATGCAGGTAAAACTGTCCCACTTAGGGTTTTTGTTCATAATACACAGAAATAACCTTGGCTTCAGACTGCTAATGCATTTCTATTACAGATTGACAGAAACCGTTAGGTTCGATTTTTCTTTGTCGGGACCTCGTGTCAATCAATTGTACAGTGCATATTTCCCCATCCTTTCAGAAAAGAATACTGTATTGTTACAGTAATCCCTACAATGGTAATTAAAAGTGTTTTCCTAGTAGCATCGCTTTCCCGTTCCAATCCATTATGGGTCAGACAATGACTTAATCCTTAAAGGATGCCGATGTAGCAAATTGGAAATGTTTGACAATATATACATACAGGCGTAACACAGGTATGTAGGCCTACTATATTGTTTATTTATTTATTATTTAAACCATTATTGTGCTCATTAAACATTTATTTGCGATTTACCCATTGATTTAGTGAAATTTCCGTATAATCCGAGTTTTTTGTAATTCGAGGTAGCCTCAGCCCCAATTAGCTCGAATTATCGGGGTTCTACTATACTTATTAAAAATAAATAATTGTGAACATTAAACTGTGTTTAAATTAAACTAGGAAGGCATGTTTAAAATTTTTTGTTATGACTCTGAAACTTCTTTCCTCTTTATGTTTTCAAACAATCTTATAATACTTAGTTTTATTTCATTCATATTTTTCTCTTTATAATGTGTTAAAGTAACATACTACTTATTAAAAATAAATAATTGTGAACATTAAACTGTGTTTAAATTAAACTCATTGGACCTTGAACCTTTTAGTGTTAGGGGGCGACTACCATCTAGTTAACCCGGGGTGCCAAGTAGCCTTGGTACGCCGCTGACAATACATGCATCTGTATATTACCAATAAGGCCCGGAAGTTGATGCTTTATCAGAAGATGAAATATGCTCTAAAGTTTGTAAAATATGCTTAGTAAATTAGTAAATTAAAACTTAATGAAGTGAAACATCACTTTAATATAATACAATCATTTCCAAAAATATTAAGCTATGTACTGACAATTATTGGACAGTCGTTCTACATTTTGCTTAGTAAATATGCCTTAAATATCTGAATTAACAGACTTATGCACAGTATTTAAAAACTGTCAAAAATGCAATATATTAATAAGATATGTAGCCTTTAAATATTTTAACATCAAGCAAATGATGCACTATTGCAAAAATAGCAAAATATGCAACAAAATGCAGCCATCAATTTTCTGTTATTTCTTTCATGTCTTGTACACACTTTCAGTGGCGTCATGTGGGTAAAATATTTGGGTGTTCACATGGGGCTGAAAATAGAAAAACAAAATACAGGACTTATCAATCTTATCACTTGTAGAGAGAGGCACGGATAACCGAATAGAGCGTTTAATATATCGCACCCACAGAGCCATTTATGTTTTGCATACCAGTCTTTTTGGAATGTTTTCTGTACATGTGAGTTGAGCCCCTGACTTCATGCACAGATCAAGTTGATGTGGTCCGACTGTCTTTATTTGCAACCTTTGTTCATGAGACAAAGTTGAAAAGGGCGTTTGAAGAAGGTGCTGCACCGTATTCATTCTAGTGTTATACACACATTAATAAACAAAATAACTTTTAAATTCACTGGAGGAAAACGAATAATTAGCCTATTGAATGCTTAAGTTGAAATACCTCACTACTATAACTATGATTTAAACTAGGCTAGAATTATTAATATTATATACACTACTAAACTAACGAAGAAACTGGCAGTACAAACATTACTACTTCGCACTGTGAAAACTACAATTGAAGTGACACTGAATTCCTGTCTGGGAGAGAGAGTACTGTAAACTTCGCATCTCTCACCACTAACAAAAACAGCAGACCACCTACCACTCCCTGGTTAATCTTTGCTGGTGCAAAAAAAAAAGTTTTATTTTGATGTTTTGAGCAAAACATGTGGTGCAGACGGGATAGAAGACTGTGCTGCAACTTATGAGTATTAAATTCCAACTGAGGGTGAAAGAGACATCACTGTTCAGCTATATATCAATGTACTGAAGTTAATTATTTATTTATGAATAATAATAGTAATGGTATATTGATGTAGGTAATTGTGATATAAAAGACGGACTGCAGAGGAAATAAACAGCAAATCAAAGCTTCACTGTGAGCTGTGACAATGCGACAACAATGTGCGAACTTATATAGTAATGGAAGATGGACGGGTAATAAAACCAGTTCCCTCTGGCAGCTCGCAAGTTGGGTGAGATGGAGGGGTGGTAAGAAAAACACGTGGGAGAACTGCACCATAGAGCTCTGCATTTACCGATGTTACCAACTTCAGTTGAAGGGGGAAAAATCAGATGCGTTGACCGATGCTGGTCACGAATGACGTGTGATCCTGTCGCCCATGTTAGCTGCGTAGCCCCTGCTAACTTTAGGTAATGCAAAACGCACAACTAAGCGGGTCACCCCTAAGCTAGCGAACCACCTTGAGAAAGCCTGTAAAAGGGAACAAAATACACGTATGCTTCTATACGGTGAGATGGCAAATCATACAATAATTATTATTTAATCAATAATACTGACAAATTTAGGTAATGTTCGTGCAAGCAACATGTATAATGGGTTTTTCTGTTCAATTGACCACTCTTAGTTCTCCCGCTCGCTGAATCAACAGTTCTACTGATTTCATCATATTGAGTAAGCGACAGGTGTTCTTCCACACCTTTTTCATGTGCAAAGCTCTAGGCGTCTATGCAAGCTTTAGCAGGGCCGTCGCGTGGGCGGGGTGGGCGGGGCGATCGCCCCGGGCGCTATGACCAGGGGGCGCCGTGGCAACGGCAAAAATAAAACAACAAACTTTGAAAAAATAAGTAGGATATACATAACATATTTTTTAAAGTTAGGTATAACTGAATTTTGAATATTACGTTGTATGTTTTAATTGATCAAATAAATATTTGACACCAATAACTTTAGGCCTATATTTGTACTAAGTTATCCCAAAATAAATATTTCCTTATAAAGACATATTTACGATCAACTACATCACAGGAGATACTGAATTCTCTGGCCTTCTTGTCCATTGAAAACGACGAAGCACAAAAAATAAACTTGATGGAAATTCTAACGACATATGCTCGTGCAAAAACCAGGCGAATGCCATTTAATGTTTAGTACCTTATCTTAATTTGATAAACGCGGTTCCCTTTTCTATATTCTGTTCAATGTATGTATCCAGGTTTCCCACACTATTAATTTGTAGTCCATTAATAACGCCGATAGTATTTTTTATGATTGTTAAGATTTTCTAACATTACTAAACTTGTATTAATTTGATTTTCAATACAATTTATAAAAAAATTTAAATAATTTTATTTCTGGTATTTTTGTAAGGTAATCAGATTAGGTGTCTCTTTTGGGCACAAAAACACAGACAGCGACACAACCCGACGCGCAACTTGGCTAACGAGCAACTGGACGCGATGTGGCTTGGAACTTGTCCAGTCCACGTCGCCCCAAGTCGCGTCGCTCATTGCGTGTTTAATCCCAAATGTTTATATGTAGGCCTATTTGATAGTGTCGCGTCACGTCGCTCGCTGTGTGTTTGTGTTTGAATCCCTACAGATAGGTGGAATGTCGGGTGGGTGCACGTGTGATTGAGTTTGGGGGGGGGGGGGAGCGCCTGACGAAATCTTGCCCCGGGCGCCAATAAACCACGCGACAGCCCTGAGCTTTAGCTCAGTTCTTAGCCAACCTGCCTAGTGTTCAGATGCGTGCAAGTGCTTCATAAATTTCGCGGTTTCAAGTCATTGTGCAACATTTGTAGCAGTGCTCTTAAACTAGAATTTCGTACAAAAATACAAATTATCAAGTTTTGTTTTACACTCATAATAGCTCATCAGTAATTGCCACAGTGTTACAATCATTACAGCTAACATATCCGTGTGTTATGCTCGTTATAGGCTTGTATGTCTTTGTGCTATCAGTAGTCCACAGTGCATCATCTTATTTTATTCTGTTAAGCTTAATATTGATATTAAAAGCAACTCTCAGCAATTACCTTACAATAACAACTATTACGAGTGTTTTAGTGTATTAATCAATATGGTTTGTGAATATCCTACATTTACATCCACGTGCTAGTAATTTCGCGCCAATTTGCATATTGCCAAATTTAGTTGTTTTCAAGCATATATTTCATTTATTTCTATAATGCATCGAGTGAGAATAAAGTTGCATTGTTTTATGACATGTTATAAATTGTATTTCAGATAAGATTCGTGGATCCCTGTATTCCAGCTCCTACTATGTATTCACTGCTCCCAACCCTTTATGGTCACCCTTTTTATTACGATTACGAAATTGGTCCTCCTCAGTAGTTTCCAGAGGCTAGATCCCTTATTTAATTTTTAACCTATTTTTTCCTATGTGCTCCCACAGGTAAGATGAAAATTATTAGGGGTTCACGTGCTGATGTGATCCTATGCAGGAGAAGCCACTGCACACTTTAACAATAGCATGTAATGGAGGGCATTATTAAAAATAAAATGATTTTTCATCAACTTCCTAGCCCTAATTACCACTGCAAAAGTAGCACATGTTTTGCTTATGTGCACCAGCTAACTACACAAGTAGAATTAATTGACTCGTTTCATTCCTTACCAGTGTCTTGTGTATTAACTATAGCCACACTGACATCTTCTTGTACTGATACTCTTCAGATTATCTGAAACCTTCATCTAATTTTAATGTGACATTTTCTAGACGGCATTGTTTAATTTGACATATTAACAATACACTAATAAAAGCATCATGTATCCATTAAGCATTTTCTTCTTAGACACACATGGGAAGAAGGGAAATAATGCAGTTTGGAAATGGTGACCACACAAGAGAAGATTGATAAAAAGATGAGAAATTAATTTTCTACTAGTCAAGCACACAGCAGTAGGGAATCCTCAAAAGAATTTTATACCCAGTACGTTTTTCAATAACTTACTTCTATAGATTCATTAGTTCAGTTTCTTGATTTTAATTTCAACCATGGTCATTTGCTTAAAAAGTGATGTACAATTTTGACAGGGAGGAATTAGGGTAGAATATTAAAAATTATGTCCAGACATGTCTTTCAATTAATTGAACTGAACTGCCCTTACATATATAATATAATAAATTACATATTAATTTATTGTAATTCTGAAAGCTTACCTTAAATATAACAAGACATGTATCCTCATATCGCTGCTTGATCTTACTACTTGTTTCTGCTATATGAGTGGAACCCTCCTGCATTGATTTTTTCCACTACCTGAACAGAACAAGAGAAACTAAATTATATTTGAAACAAAAAGAACACACAAGAAAAACACACCTATAACAAAGAGTTCTTCCGGAATTTACTCTTCATAAAATCCACATCTTTGGTAATGCAGCTTATCTACAGAAGTTATCATCTTTTCAGGTGGCAGCAGGGAGACACTAACATATGCTTTACATATGGTACCACCTTTATAGTTATGTTTAACTGTTACTCAATCCATGAGTTAATAGTTGTCACCATACTATATAAACTTTCTTTTACCTTATCACTGCTACTGACATTTAAATGCATCACCTCAAAAAATTTTCAGAGGGGTTGAAAATTATTGCAACATTAGCATTTTATATGTAAAATAAAAACGGTAAGTTTTATAGTTTCAAAAGATAATAAAAACCTCTTCAAATTCTACAACTAGTAGGCCTAAATTTGTAATCACAGCAAAACGCATTTGCTTGTAACCAAGTGCTGCGCCAACGAAATCGATCACTCAGTTACATGTGCTGAGCAACTGTTGGCCTGTTATTGTCTCGCTTGCATTGTTTTTACTTACCTTTCTTATTGCTTAATTTTTAAGAAGTTAAAATGTTCTTCTTAAACTTAACTTAGAATACATTCCTTCATCATTTGTTATTAGCTTATGTACGAGTATATATCAAATGCTGGCGTGGTCTTGTGGTTAGCATTGCTGACTATAGATCCATCAGCCTGGGTTCGAACCCAGTACCTCCTTGGATTTTTCTGAGGTAGGGACGTCTGAAACGGGATGCACTCAGCCTCGTGATTCAAATTGAGGAGCTACTTGAAGAGAAGTCATGGAAAGCACCATTGATAAGCATGTGTGAAGGAAGAAGTGGGATAACTAGAGTATTAACAAAAAGAATTTTCAACAAATTCCCATGTCGACAGTAGGCCCATTCCTTTATTTTTGTCAAAATATTTGAAGCTATACAAATTCCCAGTAAAAAAATTAAAGAAATTTCAAAGTTTATTTTGGAGGGGAAGAATTAAAAATTTGAACTTTTGGAATTTTCCCATCAGTTATAGGCTAAAAGATATGTCTGCCAAATTCCTAGTTTCTAGCTCATCTGGAAGTGAATAAAATCAGGTAAGCTGATGTAACAAAGTGCCAGTAATCAATAGAAAGTTAATTGGAATTATGATATGCAGAGAATAAGTTATTTTTGTTATCGATTTCCGAGTTAAGCTGCAGATCGATTCATTGAGCAGGACTTATGGAAGAACAAAGGTCTAAAGTTTGATACTTAACATTAATTCAAACTAATTCTTAAAATATGTCAACATTTCACAAAATACACAGTATTCAACTTGATGAACAAAATAAACAACTGACTAGTTTGATAATCAAATCTTCCAATTTACTTCGTTATTATCACCGTACGTCTCAGCTTAAATGCGAAGGGATGTGTCATGGCTAACTATTCCAAAGCCTTATATGAAGAGTGTAAAACGATATGTTGTCAGGATAACAGATTTGCATTTGTTAAATTCTTTAAAATATACTCGTATTACCATAAAATAAACACTAAATTGGGCATTACTCCGATACTTGTCAACCGATTTTATCCAATGTCAATAGACGTCTTCCGATGGATATTATAAATTAATATACCAAGATTAATGAAAATCCGATAAAGTGTATTTGAGTTACCGCGTCTTTAAAATATACACTAAATTGGGTTTTACTCCGGTACCGGTCAACCGATTTGGTCAAGTATCAATAGACGTCTTCGCATGTACAATATAAATGGGCATACAAAGTTTCATGAAAATCCGATAAAGAATATTTGAGTTATCACGACTTTCTGATATATTACCATAAAAGGCACTAAATTGGGCATTATTCCGGTACCGGCTAACTGATTTGGTCAAATATCAATAGACGTCTTCCCATGGACATTATACGTGCGTATACCAAGTTTCATAAAAATCCGATAAAGTCTATTTGAGTTATCGCGCTTTTAAAATATACACTAAATTGGGTTTTACTCCGGTACTGGTCAACCGATTAGGTCCAAATTCAACAGGTTACTTCTCATAGACGTCATAAATGCGTATACCAAGTTTATAACGCCTTTCTAATATAACCTATTAAAATAGCACTAAATTGGGCATTACTCCGGCACCGGTAAACCGATTTGGTTCAATATCAATAGGGTTCTTCCCATGAATTATAAATGCATACAGCAAGTTTCATGAAAATCCGATAAAGCGTATTTGAGTTATGGTGCGTACAGACAGACAGACAGACATTTTCCTGTCCCCCACACAATCTCATAAAATACCATACTGGCACTTAATAAATATCAATGTGGATGATTAGACTGTCATACATGTTTTTCCATACTTGTGGAGCAGCTAGAAACACATTTTTTCCGCTTATGGCTGTTGAATGTGCCAATATTCCTGCCAAATTTTACAATTTTATTTGCCCTATAAGTGTGTAAAAATTACATGTGACAAAATATACAAAATTGATTTTAAATAAAAAATCTAACCCAATCGAACGCATAAAAGATGGAGATACGACAAAAAGTCATAGGACCAAACTTGTATATCTCTCAGAATCTGTCAGCTTTTTATACGACTTACCATTTAGCTACTATAAGCCAGCAAGTAGGTCTACAAAGTTGCATCCGCCATTTTGAATGTTTTTTGGGAGTAAAAAATATAAAATTTATTTTATTTTTATTTTACATTTTAATCAAGGTTCCAAAAAGCCTTATGGCTCGCAATGAAGGATAGTCAAAGTACAATCATTGGCAGATATTTTGAATTTTGAATTTGAATTTGAATTTAGCCTATGACATCCCTTAACAGGCAAAGGCCTCCTGGCAGATATTAACAAGATATAATTACTACACAAGAAGTTTACAATATAAACACAAAGCAGTGGACACCAAGGGTAGTTAATAAATAAATAGATAATAAAATGGATTACACATAATTGGCCTATTACACAAGTAAAATCAGATTGTTATGAAATATTTCCATTGGTTACATGCTATATGTATGATAAATTTCAAGTTTCGGGCTCATATGGAAGTTGGTAAACAATTGTGGGGAATTCAACTAGCTGACATTTAGGAAAGGATCTTGCATCTGATAATATTGTTAATAACACACATTCTAATAATAACTATAACAGGTTTATTTGAATTTGATTTGTGTGTATAATGGCTTTTTTTAATAACCATAATAACCGGGATATGGAGAATTAAACCGGGAAATAACCGGGAGGGTCAGTTGGAGAGTTTAATGTTGCATCGGCATGTTGCCATAGTAGCTCAATGGTAGAGCAGTGGCACAGAGTTTAAGATCCAGGTTCAAATCCCGGCTATGGCATTGAATTTTTCAGTCTGACTCTACCTTTCCACCTTAGCCTACAGTGAAGTGTGAAATAATTATCATTCCAACAATAATAACCGTTGCCTGTCTCATAGCTAATACTACAAACAACTAATGAGCAAGGTTAGCTCAATCAGTAATAGATGGTGGAGACTTTCTGGGATTCCTCACAACAATTATTCTATCAATGAGTGAGTTTGCCAAGAGGTTTTAAAGTATGATTTGCTATTTTTAAACCGTTAATTGAGCATTACTCTGGTACTTTAGCCAAATCAGGCTCAGATTAGGCCATTTTAGGCTCTAAGGCATAAAGAAGAAGTTTACATCAAGTCATGTTTGGCCTGTGATAATTTCAGCAAAGTTTATGGAAGATAATATTTTGTTAAGAAAGGAATTTTATGAAGATCAGACCTGGGCTTCTTATTATTGCATCATCATTGTTGGTTTCTGCATAGCATGTTATTTCTTCTCTGTGATTGTGTATTTATTAACGTATTAAAGAGGGGTTTGATAAAAAACTAACAAAACACTGTCTAAATTGTTACTAGGAAAGGTGTATAATTAACTGTGATAGGCTGTATGAATATGGGTACTGAGGGGTGAGGCGTAATTTTTTCCATCGATATTATCGAGATGAGCGTGGTCATTTGCTGGTTAGAAGTGGCAGTGTCCACGCTGGTTTGTATCTAGAGTTGTGTTTGTGGCATTTGACGATAGGTCCGTCTTTGTAAAGGTATTTATGTTTGGGATGGGCAGTCTTCTCTCAGGTATGTGTTTTGTTTAATTTTTATTATGGTTGGTGATTTAATTTAATTTTATTTTTAGTAGAGTTCTGTGATGGCATCTCGTCTCATGGCGGGTGTCCACCATCTTGATTCTCGCGTGTCTGAGTTTTAATTCTTTGGGAGTGTATTTATTTCGTTTTATTTATTGCTGAGTCACCCCACAGGGGTGCCACTTGGCCATGTTTTCAAACTTTCTCCAGCTTGTGACGTCACTAGGTTCGCAGGCCACCCCTCACCAGTAAGAGTGAATGGAAAACAGATGATTTAAAAAAATTAATATTTAATTATAGGCAGCAAGTATCTCGTGTTGTAAGATGTCAACCTCAAGTATAATAACTGTTCTATTAGGCGATGTGGGAAAAATTGTAAAAGTTGATACGGTTTGGTTAAAAAATTGTATCTTTTGAAGCTGTTTTTAGAGGTCTAAATTGAGTCTGCAGATGAAGTCGAGCTAACTTAATTTATTATACTTTAACGAGACAAGACTATTCTATCTTTGTTATTTGAAATAGGGAGGAAATGTTATTTTTTTCTTAATCCTTCACTAACTATAGTTTTATCTTTATTAATATCATAATACTGTAAATAATTAATATCAATTGACTTTAATTTAGAGTGTGTACATAATTTCTTAGCCATTCAATGCACGGTCTTAAAAACTGTGAGTTATAATTATTTATAAACTACTTGCAGTAAATATAAAATAGTTATGTGTATGAAAATGCTTTTCACCTTTGAAAGCTATTAAAAATAGAAATGGCATTGAAAATAATTTATTAGAATCAAGCTTAAGACTGTGTAAGGTAGGCCTATGTCACATGAATAATTTGAAGTTTCCATGAATGACTTCCAGTTCTGATAGAGAGGCAAGTAGGTACAACTTTACTCGGGTAATGAAAGCCTGGGTCACACTGCTCTATTCTTTTCTTATAGGCACTCCTATACATAATTTTCCTTTTTACAGCTAAGACGCGAGAATCACGTATTATTGAGTTTGAATTAGTACATAAGATTGTGCAGAAGTAGGTCTACAACAATAATAATTGTGGTACATGCAATCAGTATTATGTTAATATTCCTTTTAATTGATAATAGTCATAGCCTATAATATAAATGTATTGCAATAATATTATGTTATTAATCACTGTTCAGTATATTGATTCCATACTGCAGGAAATAGAAATACCTATATCGCACTGACCTCCAGTCACAAATTATATAGAAACTCGCTTTGATTGTTCTGGGATCTGTCCCAAAATCTCCGGGAAGATTCTCGCGAAAAGTTGTTTCATGAACTGACACTGTATCGGAGTTCATCTATTTAGACTGCCGCAGAATTAAGTTTAGCCACAATAGACCTAAAAAATGCGGAAAGACTGTAAGGTTTTTAAGGGGTAAAAAAACAAACAAAAATACTTTTCGCAATTTTTCCTTTGGTTACAGACTAAAAGTTGTAAGTGTGCCAAATGTCAAGCTTCTAGCTCATCTGGAGGTGGGTAAACATTTATGGCAGTGAGTGATTGGAAACCCTTAATTTTTCCAGGGATAGCAATTAAAAATTTGAACTGTTTTGAATTTTTTCGTCGGCTAAGGGCTAAGAAATGGTTTGCAAATTTCAAGTTTCTAGTTCATCTTCAAGTGGGTAAACCATATCAGTGAGTGATTGAAAACCTTTCCAAGTTTTATTGCGGGTCAAAAATAAAAAATTTGAACTTTTCAGAGTTTTCCCATTGGTCACAGGCTAAAGAATCAAGTCAAATTTCAAGTTTTTGGCCCATCTTAAAGTGGGCAAACAATTACGTCAGTACCGAATAACTGATGTTTTATACTATATTCATATCATGCATATAGGCTATTACTGGAAGTAATGAGTATGGTTAGTAATATAATTATTTAAATGGAATTTAACTTTCTCCTGGATAAGTAATGTAAAATCTTGTCATAAATTACTAAAAGTACTGTAGTTTGTATGGTTAGTAATATGCCTATAATTATTTTAAAAAGTATAGAATTTTAGACTGGATAAAGTCATGCAAAACCATGTCATACTACAGCGACTAATAAATATTTCATTATAGCCCATATATTGAAAACATCAAATAATGTGACTTTCCATTCATATGCCGCGTATTCGATATTGACCAATAACGTTTAGCAATTCCTCGCATATTGACCAATCACGGTCGCTTATCTTACAAAATCCCTGCAAGATTCGTGAGGATGAGATTTTATCTGATAAAACGACAGCTCGTTACTGAACCATCACAGTATCGCTATGTCATCCACTGTCGGCATTATATTGAAAACAAAAATGGTAAGCTGAAAGTTTGGTATTGCGCCTGTTGACGAAATTGATATTATCATAAAGGAAACTAAACCACATAGGTTAAGATAATGCACATTGTGCGCGTTTCCGTAATTCATTCATAAAACTGAAAGAAATATAAAATGCATATGGATTAAGTTACAAAAGTTCTGTTAAGATCCTAAGTACAATTGAACTGAATTGACTAGCGAAGCTCAAACGTAGCAGATTACGCTATCAATATGAGAAAATCCAACGGAGATGAAACTCACGATGTTTTTAACCGTTCTTCAAAAACAAGTATTTTAATTTTGTTCCGATTTTAAATTATCTTAATTTTGAGGTTAACTCTATTGTCACTACTTCATTGGTAGCATTGCTTAGTATTCCATAATTAAGACTGTTCATTAATTTAGTAAGCCACGATCTGACAGCTGACACTATTAACGATTTTATTTTAAAGAAACCAGAAATAAATACTTATAATGTTATATATTATTTTTAAAATCCATTACATTTTATAAATTGAATAGTCTTAATAGATCCAACCCTGCTGTGCAGTCACGAATCTATCGATAAACTCGTAATCTCTCGTGGGATTACCTATGATAAATAGTAATGTAATAATTTTAATCATTGCTAGTTTACGTAGTAGACCTGGGTGACACAGTCTGTATGGCACTAACTTTCTGTGCCCATGGTCGCAGGTTCTATCCCGATCAGGGTCGATAGCATTTATATGTGCATGAATAAATCATACCTTTGTCTATAGATTTACATGCTCCCTCTACTGAGGGAAAAAATTCCGGCTCACCGGGGACGGTTACAAGTATACCCCTGTCATTAAATAGCGTAAAAACGAACGAGTTGGTGTGTGGTATACTTCCATTGTCCGTTGAAAGCATACTCTACTAGATACATTACCTTATGGCAATTCTGTAATTAATATAGGCCTAATTAGTACTATGTAGATTAATTCTTTCATTTTTCCTGCAAGTAGTGTATAAATAATTATAACTTACAGTACTTTGGTAGTGAAGAATTTAAATTAAATTAACAATGTGGATCATATTTCCTGAAATACTCCTGTATTATAGTCTCATGAAACTCTAATACATTCAAATTATCTTGACATCACATGCAGATTTGATTTTAGCCTCTAAAAACAGCTTCAATAACTATGATTTTTCAAAACCCGATCAATTTTTACAAATTCTACCACACAGCCTAACAGAATAGTTATTATGCTTTCGGTTGGCATGTTAAAACACTTGATAGTCGCTGCCTGTAATTAAATATTAAAGTTTAAAAACAATCTGTTTTCCATTCACTTCTTATGAGAGAGGGGCTGCCTGCCACCCTTACCATGTCACACCCCACAGCCAATGACCGCTCAGAGTGGCAAGTGGTCTAACCTTTAGTTATTTTAAGAACCTTGGAGTCACCCTTTGTGGTTTGTTTTGATTTCCGATGTTAGTTATTTTCCAGTCTAGCCAGCGATGACTCATCTTCAATTCAATGGGTGGGATTTGGAGATGTCTTTGGGTTTTTTCCATGTTGTAACCAGTGCTACCAATGGTGCACATAAGACATAGTTAATCTAATTCAGGTCAACTAATGCCAGAGCAGAATAAAAGCACACAACTGGCTTTCGTCAAATCAAAACTGAGTTTTTGGTCAATGTACATTTATATTATTTCAATTTTCAAACAAGTTATGTTGCAAAAAAATAATGTACTTTCATTCTCCTTACTGGCAGTATGTGACATATTAGTCACCGCACGTTGATGCCTTATGTATCCAGCGACGTGCTGACGTTTTATCACAATAAAATTGAATCCTCTTATTAATAGCAAACATTTTGTAATATAAAGATCGTGATTGGTCTATATCCGTGGAATTGCTAAACGTTATTGGTCAATATCAAACACGTGTATAAATGGAGTAGTCAGATAAAATCACGTCCTGTTGTTGTTGTTATTATTATTATTTGTTGATTGTGCAACACGCCAGCTAGCGGAGAACATTGAAAGTCAAGGTAAGTTTAGGGTAGGTAGGATGGAGAAGAAAACAATTTGTTATTTTTAATTCAGCATTGTTTATGCTCCTTATAAGTTCAGGAGTTGACTAAACCCCTGTTAAAATCTGTCATACGCTTACTCATTTTACTAGTGTTTTGTACATTTTACAAACAAAGTGGCTTCATAACTAAAGTGGTTTCTACGAGTTCTGAAGAACAAATCAAAGTAATATTCAGCAGTTTTTTAATTCCCTCCCCCTACTGCTCTGTGCCTAAGAAAGGTTTTGTTATAATAACTTTCTCACAATTTTGTCATGGAATCACTCTGTGTATGCTGTGATGCTTAGCAGATTGTATACAATCTTACAGCTGATGTTCTGTATGTCGTTAGTTAGCCTATAAGTAGGGTCCGGATTTGAAGGTTTTAACCTATTCTTTTTCCCAGCTTCCTAATTAGAATATTTTTATATATTTTTCATTTTATCCCCCTTGCTTCTGAATATATGAATCTTATAGAAAATAAAAAAGGCTAAATCGGATGAAAGGGCCTAAAGAGGACTTTCGCTGAAAAACTAGGAGCTAAAGAGGACTTTTGCAGAAAAACTCAATTTTTAAATTTATTTTCCAATTAATGCAAACGAAAATAAATATGTGAATGTGTGCATAGCAATAAATTCATACAACAGACTGAAATTAACAGTGTACATGTTTGTTTTCTTTGTAACACGAAAATGTTTCATCTTGCCAGCGCAGGAAATGAAGCTTGAGCAATACTTTTAAATCTGCAACTAATCCATTGTTGTTTCAACTTTCAAATAACAAGTTGCCGACCGACGACAGAAGTCTACAAAAGAATAAATTTGTGGCACTCGAGTCTACTTATAATAGTCTGAAATGAAGTTGCGTGGTGTATTGACCTGTATTGTGCTTAAGATAGTTTAATATGCCTAAACAGAAATCTTCAAAATTAGGACTTTTTTGGCAGTGGATTCAGGAAGACCCCACTTTCACAACTGATGGTCGAGTAATTTTCTGCCAAGTCTGTCAAAAGCAAGTAAGTAAACATAGCTAACTTTCATTTTATCTATCAGTCTTCTTCCTTCGGATTTTGAAATTGAAACTTAAAATACTTTTTCTAACATGCATATGTGGTTTAAATGAAGTTAAATTTTTTCATTTTTAAAAATTATTGCCAACTTCTTATTGTTTGTTTGTTTTATGTTTCAGGTAAGCCATGATAAGAAATCACATTTCATTCAGCACAAAGGTTCTGCAGCTCACACTGCAAATATCTCTAGAAAGAACAATCACCAACAGCTTCAACCGTTTATTTCCCCTGTGACAAGTAGTGCAGTGGACAGTTTTAATCTAGAATTATGTGAGGCTTTAGTGTCGGTTAATGTGCCATGGAATGTGCTGAAAAATCCTACTTTTAAGGTCTTCCTGGAGAGCATCAGTGGCTGAGGTATACCAGATAAGTTGATGTTGCGCAAGAATTATTTGAAACTGGTGTACGAAAAGACTATTTTTTAAATTAAGAGACATTGGAGACCACTATATTTGACTTTCAATCGATGAGCCTACGGACAGTTGTGGTAGCTTCATAGCCAATGTCATGGTGGGGAAGTTAGATACCATGGAACCAGGAAGACCCAACTTACTCCTGTGTAAAGAATTAGAGAAGACGAATTACAGTACAGTAGAGCACACTGTAAGGGAAGCCTTAAGCATCCTATGGCCAGGAGAAGATAGGGATGAGAAATTTCTGCTCTTTGTGACTGACACTGCTGCCTATATGTTAAAAGCGGGAGCAATACTGAAAGAATTCTATCCCAGTATGATTCATGTCACCTGCCTTGCCCATGGGCTACACCAGGGGTGCACAACCTTAATTAGACCAAGGGCCATTCTATTATAAAAAATTCACAGAGGGCCGCAGTGTACCATCATCCAATCCTCCACTGTAGGCCTGATTATACCTTACTTCTGAATGAGGACTTATCATTATTTAATGTAATAGTATAATCTTCAATAAAACAACAATAGTAATAACATGCCTTTTACTGGCATGCCTACTAATTAATTACTAGTCATAACACGAATGTTATTCACCCTTTAATGAGAAACTTGACACTGCTTCGGTTTTGTCAACTTTTCAATATTAAGTCCAATGTTTGATACTGCAATACGCATACTCGCTTCTAAATAATGTTCATCTGTAAGTCTGGATCGTGTTTTAGATTTCAATTGTTTCATAACCGAAAATGACTTTTCACAGACGTACGTGCTACCAAATAAAGTTGCCATTTTCAATGCATGGCCATACAGATTGTGCATTTCTTTAGGTAAGTACAGCTTGTAGAAATCAAGGAGTGATAAATCATCAAATTTTGCTTTCAATTCTGTGTTACTCTGGATATCAATTAATTCCATCTGAAAAATTTCAGGCACCTGTCTCAATATCAACACGAAAGGGTAGGGAAAGTAATTCAAATGATTTTTCAAACTTCCGAACATCCTGAAAACGGGTGTTGAACTCTCTGTGAGATTTTTCAAGAGGTCAACGTATTTCTTAAAATTAGATCTGTTTGTACATTCGATCATTTTTCTCACTGTTGGAAAATTGACAAATACTCCACTTCTTAATTGTGTCTGCCAAACTTCAAGTTTTCTTTCAAAAGATTTGATTAAATTAAACAGATGATGGATCATGTGGTTTTAGCCTTGCATTTTGGTATTCAGTTCATTAAGGTGCTGAACCATATCAACCAGAAATGCCAAATCAGAAATGCCAAATCAGAAATCCAATCACTGCTGTCCAGTTCGTCCACCTTAAAGTTTTGATTTGTCAAAAACAAACAAATTTCTCCCCGAAGTTCATACACTCGTTTCAACATGTTACCTGCACTTAGCCATCGAACTTGTGTGAAATATAAGACATCGTCATAATCTGCTTCCGAATCAGCTAAAAATTCTTTGAATTAATGGCACTGACAGTGGCGTGTTTAGTGTGTTAAAGAACTAGTCCGTTAATGGAATTTTGAAACCAAATCTATATTCAATATTAATTAATCTTACGTTTAACTTTAACGGGCAACAATATATAGTCCGGCGGGCCGCATGCGGCCCGGGGGCCGCGGGTTGTGCACAACTGGGCTACACTGTCTAGCAGAGGAAGTCAGAAATATTTTTTCTGGAGTTAACAGCATTATTTCCTCTGTTAAGAAAGTATTTGTAAAAGCTCCTACCCACATTCAATCCTTGAAGGAAATAGCTCCAAACATTCCCCTCCCACCCAAACCCATACCCACACGTTGGGGCACCTAGCTACTGGCAGCATTATATTATGCCGAACACCACTAAAAAATCAAGGAGGTAGTAGACATGTTTGACTCCAGTGAATCAGCTTGTATTGAAAAAGCCAAGACTGCTCTGAAGAATAACAATAATATTGCATCCTTGGCATATTTAAGAGCTCATTTCCAAAATATACCTGCTGCAATTCAACGCCTAGAGTCCACATCTCTACCATTGAAAGATCTCCGAGGTGCAGATGTGTCTGAAGGAAATACCTGGTTCAGCATGCATCACTAAATTAAGAAATATTCTTCTGAGGAATCTCGGATATGAAAATATAAAGAAAGTGTCCGCCATTATTCAGGGGGAGAGGTTCGAAGGTGAATTGTCTTGGGGGGCCAAGAGCGATAGCATCTATGAAATATGCACCCTTGACCTCTTGTGCTGTAGTCAGGACAAAGCCTGTCAGCCTACAGAAATGTACTAAGAGACAATATAAAAGTTTCACTCCATTAAATTTAATTAAAATGCTACAAAAAGAAAGAATAATTGTACCATTAAAGGGTAAATATCTCAATTGTTTATGCTATTTTTCAAGTGCTGATATAATGAATAGTCACTTATTTTGTTTAAAAAAAAAGTGTCAAAATTATATCACAATTTTCGGTGTTAATAGCCTATTAGTGTTCATTATATGTTTTATTATGATGGCTAAAATCTTTTGTTTAAAGCCTAAAAAGGGCTATTTCACAAAAATAAACGGCTAATTAATGACTAAAAATCCGGACTGTAGTTACAACTACCTTCTTCAACATGTTTATTTCCACAATGAGCCAATCCATGTGAAAGTGGACAAAGGTGGTTACATCTTTTTTTTACGTGACATAGACATGTTATATATCAAAGTAAAGGGAAAAGACTGTAGAGTTTGAAAATAGATTCACAATTCTATTAAATTAAAGGTATCTATATAATAACAACTGCTGAAATGTGTATTTTTCTCGTTGACTGAAATTTATAATTTACTAGCTTAAAAGGCCCGGCGTCGCTCGGGTTTTGTATTTTGTAAATGCGAAAATAACTTATGAAGGACTTTCGATTTTCAAACTCGAGGTTTTTAAGGTATTTATATAGGTATTTAGAATTTGAAATGGGGAAGAACGACTTATCACACACAAACTATTTCCTCAGAAAACGCTAGATAAGCTACAGCTTATTATAGCTTATAGCAGATCCCCGCGGCTTCGCCCACAATAATTAATAGGAAGATTATAAATTAAGAGCAAAATAATTAAACTATTATATTTACTAACACTTTGCACACGAAACATTCATAGGTCTAAATTAAACGATTGATAGGCCTAATTAATGAAACAACTGTAAATCCGGCTTTGAAGTGAATTCCACGATTAGAAAGCGCAGCATGGGAAAAATAACCTCAGATTCGAGTTCCCTGGCCTAAAAAAACCCTGCATAATGTTTGTCCATTTAGGGCTATATTCACTATTCTTCTTCCGTCTAGGGTGAAAATTTCATCTGTCTTCGTGCCATTATAAACAAATGATTCGGCCATGGTGGGCTTAAAAATTCGAACGATCGCGATGCTTTCATTTCCAAGGTATGACGAAAGTAGGCAAAGTCATCTGCAATTGATTTGACAACTGAAAACTGATGTTTCGAAAGCGCAAGAAATGTACGTCTCAATCCCGTTTTCACTCATAACTCGCGAACGAAAGCTAAAATTAAAAATGTAGCATGCCTTTGCGGGAATGTATTCAACAACTTCCCAAAGTTTCATGGTGATCGGATGAATGGCATAGTAATGCATAAAGGACAGACACACATACATTCATTTTTATGTAGGCTATATAGAAGATCTATATAGATTACCCGTCGAGCGTTGCTGCAATCTCAGAAGATTATGAGAATTGAAATCGATTAAACTCACGATGAAAAAAATGTGTGTAAATGTATTTGACAGACAGACATATATTCGTTTTTATTTATATAGATGAAGAATGGAATAAGCCCACTGAGGCCATAGTTTCTATATTCATTTGTCCAGACTTATAATTCCGTTACATTTCAGGCAGATTTAACGACCCTACATAAGAGATTTTACTTATGATTACATATAGAAATGTTGTAGCCTGGACCCCGAACTAAGCAACTTCCCCGGAATTTTCTGTAAACCATCTTTCATAAGAAGCATATTCCACGTTAAATAAATATTTAATATTACCTTATCATCACCTTATCATTAACTTCTCTGGCGTTTATAATAACATGAGATATCCATTGCCTTCCAAAGCGATCGCGATGCTATTGTTTCCAAAGTATGACAAAAATAGACAAAGCCTTCTGCAATTGATTTGACAACTGAAATGAATAACTGATGCTTCGAAAGCGTAAAAAATGCACGTTTTCTTGCCGTTTTTCACTCATAACTCGCGAACGAAGGCTAAAATTAAAAATGTAGTGTGACAGAAACCTTCCCGGGAATGTACCCAACAACTTCCCAAAGTTTCATGGCGATCGGATGAATGGTGTAGTAATGCATAAAGGACACACACACACACACACACATACATTCATTTTTATATATATAGAAGATGTTGGCTAGTATTGCATTATACTCATGGAATCAGTAGATTTGCTGCAATTTTTAATTTCACCCACAAAAGCACAAATAAGTGAAGAGTTTGTCATCATAAAACAAATTTCTAAGATCAGTTAAAGTGAAGATATTCATCAAATCAAATTTCAAGGTATCCTTGTCACACCCGTCACAAAAAACATGTAATAGTTTGGGTAGAAAGCCAAGTAATCATTGTATAAAATGGAAACTTGGTAAAAGTTAAGATATTTCAATACAGAAGACACACCTAAAATATAATTTTGAAATGCCTACTATTTTGGCTTAATTTTGATGTGACAGGTGTGACACATGCTGTGTGACGGGTGTGACATATGTTGTGTGACATTTATGTAAAATGCCTTTTGCAGCTTTTGTATAGTGATTATTTCATGCAGATGTTGAATAAATCATATGTTTGCATTAATACTATCTTTAAAATGGCTCTTGAACTTCCATGGTAGAGAAAAGAACTTTTTTGCAAGACAAAGAAACTACGATCAACCAGCTTTGGCTATGGATGACATAGGTGACCAGTGGAAATGTCACAAATGTGAATTTGTTGGTAAAGAAGTCAGGTAAAGATCTAGTGATCCCCTATAGAGGCCATGAAGGCTTTTAGGGTTCAAATGTTCATCCTTCAACATTTTTAAACTTTTAGCACATGAAGGTGGTAAGGTTGTCAGTCTTATGCACTGGCTGCCTTTACCCCAAAATTGCTTCTGGTACCCATTTCTGTTAGAGGATGAGTTGACCTCAGGGCCATAGTGCCAGCAGAAGGATTAGGCCAATTGAAAAATCTCTAAAACCTCATCAGGAATTGAACCTACCAGCAGCATGACACTGTACCCCAATAAACTAAGTGAGAAGTGATAGCCTAATTAATTCTGTGCCTGATTTCTGTACTGGAAACTGTGTATCTTAGAACTGCTAAGAAATTCAGACAGACAATACCTCTAACAGCCGATGAAATGAGTAGGCCCACATGGAAACAAATGAAGGAGAACAGATAGAAAAACAATCAGCCAATCTAAATATAGCTACACAATATTATTTTTTTATGAGACAACAAAAATGTCCTGGTGACAAGAATAACCAGATCCACATCAATTCAGTAAAAGTTTGTGAAGAGCTCAGGCTTCCAAGTAGTCCAGGATTTTTGAGTAGAGGACAACGAAAACTGCCTAACTAGTACCGGAGGAACATTTCACTTCACAACTTTACACAAGCCTGTTAAAAATATGGACAGAGTGGTAAAAGACTACGTAACAAGGGAATTCTTTTTTATGCTGAGATCATGTGTTGGAATTCCCCAGGATTGGTATATTATCACAAAACATTTTCATGAAATTTATGCAAAATGGTACAGAGGCAGAAGGTGCAAAGTGTGGTTAGCGTTGCAGATTACAGATCCATCGACCTGGGTTCGATCCCCGGTACCTCCTCGAATTTTTCTGAGGTAGGGAGGTCTGGTAGGGGTGCATTCAGCCTCGTGATTCAAATTGAGGAGCTACTTGATAGAGAAGTAGCGTCTCCAGTCATGAAAACCATCATTAATGGCTGTGGGAGTCGGCATGCTGACCACATGCCCCCCAATCCTACCATCTGCCTACGGTAGATGATGCAGCAGTCAGGTGGTAGGCCAAGTCCCTCCAGGGACGGAGTTTAGTTTAGTTTAAGTCTCGGTTATAAGTTGATGTTGTCACATCCGACATGTCACACCCGTCACGTCACACCCGTCACACTGATAAAGTAAATTTTCAATAACTATATAAATATTTTTGTAAAATCTAATTATGCATTTCAGTATGTTTATCAGTCCTCTTACTTGAAAAAATAAAACAAATATAGTGAAGCTAATCAATTCACAGAAATTTCAATTAAACCTACATAAGAAAAAACCTTTGTCCAATTATGGTCACACCCATCACATGCATAGGCGTAGCGAGGGGGGGGGGTTTTGGGGGTTTGAACCCCCCCCCCCATTGATTAAAAAAAGGAAAATTGTATAGGCTAATTTTTTTAAGTCTGCCCATAAATTGCTTAATACAAGTATAAAGCGTGGGAAGCTTAAAACTCGTTATTTTGCGTCTTAATTTTTAAAATTTTCCGGTGAAGGACCCCCGGAAGCTTAAAACTTGTTATTTTGCATCTTAATTTTTAAAATTTTCCGTGGGAGAACCCCCGGAAGCTTAAAACTCGTTATTTTGCATCTTAATTTTTAAAATTTTCCGGGGGAGGGCACCCGGACCCCCCTCTCCTTCCATACTCGCCAGACCCCGCGGTTGTTATAACCCCCCCCCCCCATATGGTCGGCCTGGTTACGCCTATGGTCACATGCACAATATATTTTCCAGCTCAAGCATACAGCCTTGGAAAAAACATTAGATCATATTTTGTACTTCCAATGGGTTGGTATGTTAACACAAAAAACTTTGATGACTTTCCTGCAATATGGTTCAGAGGTAGAAAGAAATAAATGGAATGAAATCTATCCAAATGTCACACCCGTCACTATGGATTGGCTCCAATATAAATTCAATGAACTCGCCTATACTGTGAGATTTGCTTATGTCACTATCAGTGACATCTGAAGAGGCATGGTTAATATAATTTTATAATAAGAATATAGGATCTCCAATTTATGGATTCACTTTAACTGTATACATACTTTCATATTTTGAGCCAAAAGTTGACTTTTTCGTGGAATTGTCTGTATCTGTAATATACAAGAATAAGTTTTTCTAACTGCAGGAAGAAATACAAAACTAGCATATAGATTAGTTGCTTGCAGATATAGGTTATCAAAGTCACCCCAACAATGGTATCCAAGTGACCCCTATAGAAAGAAATAGTCTATAAATAAACCACTTTAATTCAAAACATTATTTAAGTTAATTTATGTAGAAATAATGAAAATGAAGTGTTGTTTCATAATTAAACATAAAAAACTTAAGATTACAAATTTTAGCTGGGGTTCTAGGAGTTTGAATACAAATGATTTTGAAAAAAATGGAATGTTTCAAACAATAATCAGGCTATGAGCAACAAGTGTATAAAATTCAAAACTAGAATGATCAGGGATATCAACAGTGATCTTGAAAATATCTCACTGACATTTTAAACCTCACCACAGCCATTCAAATGTTTTATACAACTATCCAAGTCATCTCAATTGACGGTATTCCAAATTCAATCCAAACGAGCAGCAAATCCACTATTATAACCTGTGCACACAGCAGCCATCCACATTTTAAAAAGTACAAAGAATTTCTTTTCACTAATATATTTATAAATCCTGTGTACAAGGTGTATATATTATAAAAAATATACAAACCTGTAACCCCATACAGGAAGACATCCATCCCCATGCACTTGACATTTGATGTCTTATTATGGCAACAATAATACTTTAAGACTTTACATTTTGTTAAAATTGTTCTTTCTTTCCATCACTTTCTCTGTTTTTTTATTAATATGTTTACGCTTGATGTTTGCTTCTATTCATGTGAAATATTAATGACATAGCCTATTATAGAGAAAGTGATGATAAATACATTATAAAAAAGTTAAGTATACTTAGATTGTGCAGGGGAAGATAAGGGGCTAATTTAAATATTCTGTACAAAATATAAAAAGTCACACAAGTGGAGCATCATACAGGCACATATTGGTGGTTTGAAATCTCTCAATTACACAAGGCACAAATATCTGATTAATAAGGCAATCCCAGTTAAGCTTTATGTGAACATGTGTCGATGATAGCAGTCCAGTTCATATCTGCTTGTTTTACATTCCCCCATCAGTCCTCGATATAAATCAACCATGTTCAAGTGTAGGCTTGGTGGAGGTGGTACAAATGCCACCATGGGAATAGGATATGGTGGGAGCAATGAGGGCATGGGTGGAGGTGTTACACATCTCCGTTCGACTTTCACGAGGCACAATGCAGCTTCTTGAACATCATTTGAGTCTACACATGGAATCTTAATCGGAGGCACTTCTGTTAAAGGCTCTGCCCTTCTCTTCCTACTTGATAAGTCCCAGCACTGCTCTTGATCACACCACCGTCCTAATCTCTCATCAGTTTCCACCTTGTTAAGAAATCTATTTACTCTATCTGGTTCACCATGCTTCAATCTCTGGATATCCCACCACTGTTGAGTGCTCTCTGCTTCAATATCTGTCAATGCTTCATGTTTCTCTAACTCATCAAACTGATCTATCTTTTGCTCCACTTTTTCTGGAATCCACCAACAATGAGTCTTTTTATCAGTGTCTTTCTTAAACTCTACCAAATGACATAACCTTCCTTCTGCAACAGCGTTTCTTCCTGGATTCCACCACTGGAGGGGACATTCTATTTTCTCAGGCTGTGCTTCATTATCCACCGATTTGACAGGTTCGGACCTATTTCCCATATCCAGCTCTATGCTCCCAGTCTTGCCCTGTTTGTCCTCCTCTGCTTCTAGATGACTTCGTTTGTCTTCTTCACTCTTACCTAATCTCTGTCTGTACAGGCCACCCCTAAAAGCAGCTTCGCCCCTAAGCTCCAATTCCTGGCCTAGCCACTTCTGCACCTGCCGACGATTAATTCCAAATTTCCTAGCAGTAGCACGTTGGTTCCCATGACAAGACTTATCCGAATGGAAGGCATCTAGCACCTCTAGTTTAAACTGCAGAGAGAATGATCGTCTTTTGCTAAGGGTAGCACAAGTAAAGTCAAGGGGTTCGTCGTCTTCAGATATTTCCTCTTCTTCAACTTGAACACTTGGAAATAGGCTTACCCGCACTGCTTTCTGCGGCTCGACTGCTGTGTCGTCGCGCTGTCTGGTACTGTCGTGGTTCAAGGTCGGCACGGTAGCGCGCAAGGAAGCCTCTACTTGTAGCCATTTCTGGATCTGTCGCCTATGAATCCCGTATTTCCTGGCTGTCGCTCTCTGATTGCCTCTACAGTCTGCATCTTTCCTGTACGAATCCAGGACCTGAAGTTTAAATTGCGGGGCGAAAATCCGTCGAGAACCCGATCTCAGCCCAGGGGCCATCGCGGGAAAATTGTACTCTGTTCAGCACAGTTAGAACACAACTAACTAACTCCCCCCCTCCGGATCCCCCTCGCAGGCGGGAATCAACCCACTGCTTGACGCCATCTTGTCTGCCAGCTCTCTATGAGAAATATACGCTCCAATGGTATTCCCCTGCTGTATAGTAACACTGCGAGAAGACAACAAATGTGCAACTGAATTTCTCATCCCACTGTAGTTGACATGGCTATGATGCAATAAAAAAATACCAGGGGAGGAAAGGAACCAGTTTAGAACTGTGTATTGCCATGTCACCTTATACAATATTAATGTTAAAACGAATTTTCAAAATTTAGATCACAATGTTCAAAATTCTACGACAAAAGTCAATGTTACATGAATGAACGATACTTGTGTGTGTAATTTCCTTTGATCTTATAAAAGCCGACATAAATATGCAAGAAACATGGCAACACAGTGCTGACCGTCCCAGACAGGGTGACGCCAAGCTGGCTGAGTCAAGCGCGAGCATTTTTGCTATCCACTTTTCTTATTTTGCTCGGCCAACGACCTCGTAACCCGACGTCCGTTTTTTAGCACATGCGTACTGTATTCCGACCAGTTAAAAATGTACTCCCAAAATTTCACATTCTTTATTATTATTATTATTATTATTATTATTATTATTTTTTTAGCTTTTCAAGTAGCTATAATAATAATAATAATAATAATAATAATAATAATAATAATAATGGAACCCCTTCGTTTTCCCTATCATGCCAAACAATTCTCAGACTAAAAAGTGTGATAGAAAATGGGAGACGGAATAAATAAATATAGGAAAGACTCTTTCCTGGAGCCACACCTGGGAAGGAAATATGACGCAACCAACACACCCAGGTCAGCTGCGCCCACGTCACTTGCCATCTGTTGAATCTGTAATACCCAACAAATGATTTTTCGAAACGTAGTATAGGTTTCAATGGTAATATAAATCCAACCACTTTCTATATAGTACGCTACAAATCCCTTCTTTTAAACCAATCGGAAACAATAACTACAACAGTATTTGTATAAATACTATTGTGAATCAGGGGCGGATCCACGGGGGGGGGGGGGGTTCTTCTTTTCTCATCTACATGTTACGCACTTCGAAGTGGACAAAGAGAACTCATATTATGCTACACTATTTAAACTAACAAACTGACTATTGGAATATCGGTTTAGTTATAACTATTACTACTTTTAGAAGACCTAAATATCTTCATGGAATCCTCCACTGAAATGTTCTCTCTATTACTGAACAGCCCCAATATAAATAATTATTGGAGATTTTAACTATAACTAAAGAGTTGGTGCATTTATATTGATGGATTTTTACATCATAATATAAATTCAGACTGAGCAGAAATGTTTCAATAAAATATAAAAGGTTAGTATTCATCACAGGCGCCGACTTAGGGGGGGGGGGGAGACACTTTCTGCCCCCACCCCAAGACTTAAGATTTTATCATGTAAGACCTATATATAGCTACTGAAAATCCAGTTCTTGCCCCCCAGAAATATTTCCAAGTCAGCGCCTCTGGTATTCATGAATCCTTGATAATAAAATTATCGTCGGAGTTTAAGACATCTTGCCAACAATACAGGGCGCGAGGGCTGTAGGGGACCAACAGATTCGAATGGTTTGAATATCAAATGACTGGAAGTACCTGGTATTAAGCAGAAATCCCGGGTTCGATTTCATTCAAGATAAACTTCCTTTGCAGAGAATAAGGTACCGTACATTACAATTTGCGGACATCGTATATGTTATAGTTTGGTAATGAGTAAACAAAAGCCAAATGAAATAACAAAATAGTTTTTATTAGCCTTCAGGATTCATATATTTTTGCTGTATATCATTTACAGGTAAATATGGACTTTCAGAAACAATAAAAAAAAACTATATAACAGCTTAGGCTTTCTTGGCCGGCGTTGAAATCATTATAGAAGTTTTCCGGGAATTGGAACACAGCCTACAAGCCCGGAAAACTTCTATATATAATAACTGAAACTGTCCGCTCCTAGTCGACTGTTCAACAGTGTAAAAGGTTTAGATCACCAGTAGATGATAAAGCTTGCAAAGAGAAGTAAATAATAAGGCTCCTTCAGATTATTCATCTAAACTCATCATCCTTGTTTTCAATATTGTTATGGTGCTTGCTTCCATCGGGAGGAGAGGGGGTTCATATGTTAAAATTCGGGCTATATATTCATTTGCATCGTGTAATCCCAGCTGTACTCTGCTTGGAATGTTAAGAATAATTTTTATCATGCCATCTCTCACGTGACATTGCCAACGTGATTCTCAAGGCTAATAAATATTCTTAAATTACTCTGTAAGCATGGTTTTAGATAAGACTCAAGAGGCTTTCTTGTCTTCTTTCTTTTTCGTTTACAAACTAAAGAAGTCACTAGTAACAAATTTTCCGATTACTCACCAACAGCCGTAGAATCTTATGAGATAATTCAAAGCAAATTTTCTTCAAGATTTTTTTTTCCCCCTTGGTCTGATATATATTTTAAAATCGTCGAAGTTAAATCCATGCTCACTCTTTGTACATTTAACTCCTCAAGAATATTGCAGTCCACTTTTTATTGGTTAAAAAATTAATATTGTTGTGAATTTGTACATTTTTAAATGAGGTAATTATGCCCTCAAAAATTTATCCAGCTGTACTCTGAATAAAGGCCTTCACTCATATAATACTAGGAGTAAACACCATCTCAATTTTCAACACAACAGGCTCAGTAAATCCTTGAATAGTTATGCAGTTCTTTCCAAGAAAGTATACAACAAATTGGATTCTTGTATTTCCTTATATTCTTCCAATACCTTCTTGAAAAAACTAAAGATTTGGCTGACTGGAAATCTATTTTATACCAATAGATGCATTTTTTACTGTCAAAATTTTTACTTTTATTGTTATCCCTTTTACTTGTCACTGTGGTAAGATTATGCCTGGAATATATCTTAATTTTTTTTAAAATTGTTTTACTGACAATGTAACTATAGACTTTTGTCTTTAATAAATAAAAACTTTTTAATTTGTCTAGCGCCCTGTAGGGGCAGTGGTGTAACAGAGGAAGGTTGACCCCTCTGTCAAATTTAATTTGGGCTTCATAAAAAACTACAGTACTTATGTTAAAGCATAAGGGTTCAGTAGCATATTTTCGACCGCGGGAAATATCAAAATTTGATAAGTTGATGGGACCATGTAGGCATTAAAATTTTCCTGTATTATTACTGGCAGGCGAATTATTATTATTATTATTATTATTATTATTATTATTATTATTATTATTATTATTATTATATGTAGTAGTTGTTTTTGTGCTGTAGCAGTAAAACTAAAGTGGTCCCTATATAGTCCATGTGGCAGACCCATCAGTCATAATTTGAGGGGACTGAATGGAACTTTTACCACGTGTTTCTGGTGTCATGTGGAACAGGGGAGGGGGGCATCATGAGGAGGTAGCTTTCAAATATGGTGGACGACTTTGAATCTTTGAATTCAATTATCTCGGGATTGGGTGAATCAATCTTGAATTTTATTTTTTCAAAACGTAGGATATTTTTCTGGCTACATTTCTGTTTCATATGTGTATGGCAAAAATACCAGTATTTATTGGTCAAAACTCTAAAAAATGGAAAATTAGGTTTTTGAAATTTACGTTTTGCGGTTTATTAGACTAATGGTTGAGTATATCGTAAAAGTAATCGAAATAAACACTGTAGAGAAACATCTCACCTTTGAAATTCAGAAATTAAATCGAAGATCGGATTAATAGAACCCGAGATATCCAGATTCAAAGCGCGTTGACCGAGCGCTCGGTGCCGATTACAGTATATCCCAGGTACTAGTAAGTTTGATCCTGTTCAAAACAAAGCGGAGGAGAACTCACAGAGAGTTCGCGGAAAATTCGCATCATGTGACAAAACGTGATTGGTTAATGTCATTAGCATGCGCCATTACCAGGATGCGGCTTGCTAGTGGAGAAGTAGTGTTCGTAAGTTCATGCAACAATGATATCAAATTTCACGTGAAATAACAAACTCTCACTGGCATCGTCATCATTACAGTATATCAATTAGCAAACAAAACTAAGGATTCATTGTTCACGACGACCCTGCGAGTGAGTTGTACTGAGAATAAACAAACTACGACTATCACGGTGATGACATGCGTTCTCACGTGCGGACTATGCCGTGCCTCTTTGTTTTGAACAGGATCATTCTTACTTGGGATATAATATAGCTAGAGGCGAGACTTAGCGTAAAATCCTGCTCCTTATTTATTTTCATCCTCAGTAATCGATGTTTCACTAGATAACTTTACACGAACTACTAATGTGCACTATTTGTAACATGATTATTAATCACCTACTCATAAAAGTAATTAACAATTATATAATTTTTCTGGGAAATGGACATCAATATTTACCAACTCATATAATATACTGTCAACATTTTTATTTTCAATTTTGAAGATGAACTTGCTAAAGGAACTTTAAATAGGTAAAGTAATTTTAAAAAGGAAAAGAAAGTAATACGATTTAGGTATATATAGGAACAATGTAGGCTATGTGTAGAAAATTTGAACAAACTTTCAGAAATGAACACAAGGGTGTGAGCAACTAAGAAATAAAAAACCTTAAAATGCCTTGTATAATGTTATTATTAGGGACCGGATTTTTAGGTTTTTAAAAACACTGTTTTAGGTTTTCCATTAGGTGAAATAGTTTTTTTGGGGGGGTTTTTCCCCAAAATATAGTTTTCGGGTAGAATAATTGGTTTAATGAATTTAAATGTGCTACATAGTATACATAATACTTTTAAAGTTTAACTTAACAAAATTGGCTTAAATTTGTGAAAACTTGCTTTAGGACAATACTATACAATTGAAGAAAGAAAGCATAAACAATCAAAAGAAGCAGTGAAAATAAGATCGCCTCATATTTCTTGGTTACAGTAAGGAATACGCCGGTTCTCTTACACTTCCTCTCTTGATACTGTCCATCCTAGACGACATCGGATTGAACGAAACGCTGGTGCTATTAATTTCAACTCGACAAAAATTGTCTCTCAGCAAAATGTCGATTCCTCAACTGACAAACAAAAAAGACAAAAAAGTAGCCTAAAATAGATATTTTAGGTTTTTTATCCCGTTTAGGTTTATTTAGGTTTTTATACCCCATTTAGGTATTTTTAGGTGCCACAGAATTAATGTGGGTGAATCCTATGGACATGATTCGAAAAAGTATATGAGCGCTTTTTGTTTTGGAAGTAAGGAAAAAAATAGGTAAAAACCTAAGAATCCGGTCCCTAGTTATTATTAACAATCTTGAATTAATTCTTCTTCACTAGAATCACTATTACAATGATTGTAATTCCATTCTTCCTCATCTATTGTTACTTCGGTACACCCCTTGCACCCACAGCTTTCCTTTTCTCGCCCATGAGCAAAAGGGTCCGGAATTAGTGGTTTGGTTTCCAGGCTTCTGAACCAAATTCCGGCCTAGTAGTTGGCACGTTTATTGTGTTGTCTCAAGGTGTCTTTACAAGGAGGCATTTGGAAGCTCTCAATTTGCCCCTCCTTCCCTCTGAACATCTGATAGCGCCGCTCATCAACAGATTTCACGTTGTATTAGGGGCATACAACTGGCAGACGAATTCTTCTATGGTGTCATTAACATCATTAGACAGCACCCAATCTCTATCTAACTTGCTGAACGCTACAATAAAACTTTGTTCCTTTTTGCACAAAAGCTTAAATCCTTAACTTTTCCCTGGCCAACAAAAGCTCTGATAGTGTCACCTGCAATAATACCCAATGAGAGCTGCAACAAACTGTTCGCCTAAGATACTATCTGGGAAACTTGAATAACTGCAAAACATTTTTGCTTCTATCCCAATACATAAGTTTTTGTTTTTTATGGTTTTGAGAAAACCTACAACCAAAACTAATACAGATTCCTCCAACAAATCACTCTGTGGCCACCCTTGATTACATTAAATTCGATACCTTCAGCGGTTCCTCTTTCTTCCCGCTCCAACTATTTGATCGAAACCTCTCGGTAATCATCAAATACTACATCAACCCTACAGTAACTTCGACCTATATTGAGAAAATTCGTTGACAATTCGTCAAACTTTGTTTTCTTTTGATGGACTGGAGCACAGTCATTACAACAATGATGCAGACTGGCAGGGATGGTGTATATTAAAAAAAAAAAAAAAAAAAATGATTTGCAGGTTTTCTTCAGACTCATTAACATTCGCCAGAGTCCATGGAAACGGTACCAGATGATATTTGAGCACTTCCATCATGTCAAGTTGTTGGTTTTCTGCAATATAAGTAATTTTGCTGAATAGATTTCGGTCACTGGAGGATTACTTCTTTGTTTCCGATCTTTGTCGTTTTGCTCTTCTTTTATCTACTTATCTTAAGATTGACTTTTTTAAATAGGTATATGAAACCCTTCACCTTTAGCTAGCCAAAACGTGAACTTTTAATACGCTATTTTCCCCTTGTTTTGCGAATCAATGTGATCAGAAGCTGTTGATTCATCAACAGATATTCCAGTAGACAAATGTACAATATCTGAAGGGTTGGGATCGAAGGAGTTCGTCCACTCGTGGGTTATAAGTTCAGTGAGAGTTGTCTCGTCTTTTTCATCTCTAAGGGCTTGTACGATGAACACCTGATATCATATTTATCTGCCAGATAGAAAACATATCTGGAAGTTGGCCAAGAATTGCGTATTGTAATCTCCTGACAAAATCTGTCTGGCAAGACAACTTCCAGATAGGCTAGCAGGAGGATGGAGTGGCTGACAAATTTCCAACTGCTAGTTAGAGAAGCTTGGTTGAAGCAAGATGGCAGCACGCCGAAGCTTCCTGGCCACCTGAATTTTAGAACTGATGCCGGAAGATTTAATTTACACAAAAATGTCATTTTATGCTCACTTATGAATGAGATAGAACTGCACAAATCGATTAATGCACTTAAAACGATATGTTCTTGTGTAATATAATTGTAGAAATACAAATCCGAGCTGCCACACCTAGCGGACGCCTACCGAACTACAACAAACACACCTCTTTGCTCAATCGCTAAGGGCCATTTTATAAAATTTGACTGCGTTCTTCCCGATAGCAGTTCAGCGGTGGTGTTACAAGACATCTTCTAGTTAAGCTATCAGGAAGTCACGTATCGGGATGAATTGTCGGCAGGTGGTAATACAGGCCCTAAGTGTCCGTGGGCTTCGGAGGTTAGGGTGGCACCGATTTGTTTTGTTGGATGATACAATGCTGCGGAGGTTTAAGAGTGCACAACATCTATGCTCAGCATTATCACAGTACCGTGCTACAACCTGCTTTCTCAAATTGAAATCCTTAGTAAGCCATACCTCCAGGAGTTTGGCTATCTTTGTTCACCGTCGCTTCGATGGCTTGGTCCACTGGAATTCTAGGAAAAGGGTTGTTGCTTTCTAGTTGTACCGAAAAACCTCCCTCTACAAAGTATTGGTGAATAAATGGGCTCTCCTTATCTAGTTTAGTTAGTTCAAGGAAGTGGTATGATAGATAGCATGAGTAGTTACTCCACCCAGTGCAAAATACCAAGGCACCATTTTTTCAACAGCAGCTAAAAACAGAAAACAATTTCCTTCCCGATTAGCCCGAAGACAAGCGCAAATTAGCTCCACTAGGGCTGCATGTTTCATCAAAAAGGACGACAATTCTCCATTACTTGTAAGAAGATGTATCAAGTAGTTGTCAAAATACTTTAGACTGGCTTGAACATGTTAATTTCCTAGATAAATTATATAATTTTAATTATATAATTTTAATTATATTTATTAATAGGGTAATAATCATGTTATTAATAGTGCACATTAGTAGTTCATGTAAAGTTATCTAGTGAAACATCTATTATTGAGGCTGGAAATAAATAAAGAGGAATTTTATGCTAAGGCGGCACCGAGCGCTCGGTCAACGCGCTCAACCCCGCCTCGCCCGCTTTGAATCTGGATATCTCGGGTTCTATTAATCCGATCTTCGATTTAATTTCTAAATTTTTAAGGTGAGATATTTCTCTACAACGTTTATTACAAACACTTTTTCGATATACCCAACCGTTTGTCTAATAAACCGCAAAACGCAAATTTCAAAACGCCTAATTTTAAGCTTTTTAGAGTTTTGACCAATAAACACTGGTATTTTTGCCACATACATATGAAACAGAAATGTAGCCAGAAAAACTTCATACATTTTGAAAGAATAAAATTCAAGATTGATCCACCCAATCCCGAGATAGGGGAACGGGGGGTGGTATCGGACACCTTAGGTTTTTGCGACGTAACTCTTTTTTGAAACTGGAAACAAATGTTTAATCTACTTTACAGATAACTTTATTCTTATAACTAAATGTTTATATGAATATATTTAATTAAAACTAAAACATGTAATTAGCACAAGAAAATTAAAAAGTAGTTAGATTTTTGTACTTTTGAAAAATGGAGGGTGGTATCGGACAGTCACTGTTTTCCACAAAAGACTTATTTCCATGTTCAAAGTATAAAGTTTTACTGTTTTACTTTTTTATACAAATGTCACATTTATAAAATAAAGAGTTCCCCTCCAAATTTTCACATTTTTCGTGTGCCCAGCCGTTGCAAACTCAGCTAATGTACTTTTCGGTACTGAAAAACAATCACTTGCCTCTCGAATAGTCATTTTTTGTCCCTGACATTGTTACGGAAAATATCATGTCACCTTCTTCCCACTTTCCTCTTATCTTCCCCATATTTACCTAAAACCAAAGGAAAGAACCATCGGTAACCACGTTGGATGAGTAGCTATATTGTCCGATACCACCCGCTAGCTTCCTGTCCGATACCACCCGATTCACGGCCCTAAGAGAAAAAAATCTCAACCAAGAACCTTTGAAGAGAATTAAATTCTAAACCTACAGCTTATAGCCTTAAGTACAGTGCTTCTGTTAGTGATGTTAGAATGTAACACAACTCACCCTTCTTCCTGTTACTGCTTTGTGAAGTTATCTTCGTGCAAGCCGATTTACTCAGAAAAGAACAAAAAGCACTATCACTCACAAACGAAACTAGCTGTCAACTGAATAAGATCTTCACCCTCTTCAAACATTTAGCCAAGGCTGTCAATCACAAAACCGGTCGTCCAAGCACCTGCTAGCAAGAGATATTGGGCTTGTCCGATACCAGGCTCTGTCCGGTACCAGCCCCCGCTCCCCTAACTGAATTCAAAGATTCGTGCAGTCGTCCGCCAAATTTGAAAGCTACCTCCTCATGATGCCCCCCTCCCGGACGTTTTTGCTCCACAAGATCCCAGAAACACGTGGTATAAGTTTCATTCAGTCCCCCCAAATTATAATGACTTGGTCAATTTTGGGGGTCTGGCACATGGACTAACAGGCCATGGCGAGCCTTCGAGTTCCACCAGGTTGATGCGCCCATATTTCTAGGCATTCGGCCCATGAGGGTGGTTGTCAGCCTTATGCACAAGCTCCTTTACCCCCACGCTTGATCTTGGTACTCATAAATATTTAGTATTATTTCCTAGAAGCTTACTCCAAAACTGCCACAGCACACTGTAATATGTATAATCAGTGAAGGAAGTGGGGAAAACCCAGAAGCAGTATGCTATCTCAAAATTGTCCCTATTATATCTAGATTTGAACCTCCAATTCCCTCTCCTTTACAAAATAGTTATTATGTGATATGTAGGAAATTGGTTTATACACTCGGCGGTGATTTTAATTAACTTCCTCCATGAGGATCTAATCCTGTTGTACAGATGATCGCCAAGCAGGAGCGCTAAAGTCAAGGACATCGTGTATTATTGATTGACATACCTTTATTTATTTCAAAAGGGACGTTTTAAAAGTATACAGTATCTATTTAAACATTAAAAGACGTCAACATAAACCATCACAAGTTACTGGTCACATATTTCTATCAGTGGCGTAGCTTGACATTGGGTTCTGGGTAAACTGGATTTTAAAATATGAATTTATAACTTTTCAAATTATACACGAATTCCCAGTGTTTAAAATAATAAAATAATGTTAATACCATGCACATGGATTCGATTTCGTATATATCTATATAAGTATATTATTATTACTAGTACTACTATTACTAGTCGGCTAGTAGTAGTATTAGTATTAGTACCACAGTCTTTATTAATTATTATCGAATTTTAGTGGATTTGGATTTTAAACTAAACTAAGTTACATATATTTAAAAAATTAAGTATAAGATTCAATTTTAGAAAAACGCCTAAATCAAGCTTAGAAGTTGGTTTTTACCCTTCGGTTCATACGATAGAGTCGAAAACGGTGTTATCCATACCTAATATATTAAAACGTGCAACACGGAAATAATCACAATTTTAAGATAAACTAACACTGCACTCAGTCCAATGACTGAGGAATGTAATGTTTATGTTACCGTACCCTTCCCTTTATTCAATCTATTGTCCGGCTTTATACTCGAGCGCTCTTCAAGAAAGCAGGTATCTGAAGAGACTGCTTATGGCATCAGTTCTTTTCTTCTTTCAATATTACTTAACTTTACATAATATTATCTCTACACAGTCAATTATTTAATAAGGTTATAAAGTCATGCGAGAGTTGTCAGGTATGGAATAAGCCGCGAGAAAATAGTAATTTCTATGCTTAACTTAGAGAAAGTTGTGCGAGTGTTCTAAGAGGTGAAATAAGTCGCGAGAAAATTGTAATTTCAGTGCTTAAGTTAGACAAAATTACGTGACTGTTCTAATAGGTGAAATGAGTCGCGAGAAAATAGTTATCGGTACTTTGTTGCTTAAGATACAGATCGTTGTGTGAGTTTCCCAAGAGGGAGAATAAGACGAAAGAAAATGACAAATAAATTATTAGGGTAAAGCAAGTCGTGTGAGAGCTCTCTGAGATGGAATAAGACATGAGGAAATAGTAATTTCAATACTTCTGTTAGAGAAAGTGTGCGAGTCTTCAAAAAGCTGGAATAAGACGAGAGAAAATAGAAAAAAATAATTAAGACAGAGTAAGTCGTGTGAGAGCTCCCTGAGATGGAAGAAGACGCGTGAAAATAGTTATTTTAATTCTTATGGTACAAAACGTTCTATGAGTTTTTTAAGAGGTAAAACAAGGCTAGAGAAAATAGCAACAATTTTATTACGGTAGAAAAAGTCGCATGAGAATTCCCAGAGATGGAGGGAGAAAACTGTAATTTTAACGTTTAAGCATAATGAATAGAGGAGAAAGTGTGATGACGGAGGTAGTTCACTGGTTCCGCCGCTAGGTAGCAGTTACTCTGCTTGAGATTCACGGGAGCAAGATTACTACGGGCGGTATAGGAAAAATTGCAAACATTCTTAAACAAAATAATACATTAATCTATTTCAAAATGACTCACCTTATCTAAATTGAATTGTTAGATACTTTTGACAATTTTCGGGCTGCTTTACACGTCTTGGAAGATCTCATCTCCATAAATAAACATGGCCGTGTGTAACAGTAATTTCTCAGATTGCAAGAAGCTTGACCGTAACATTTCGTTCCACATCTTTCCAAAAATCGAATATGTTCACAAGCAATGAACAATTATATAATATAGGTATGAAACAGCTAAGGGATGTTGATCTAATATGTTGTTGCCTAGAAAATAGGGTAGAGGGTATGTTAGTATAATTTGATGAGAATTTGTTAAAGAATGTACATTTGTATAGAAATAACAACGTATAATTAGGGTAGAAAACAGCTAAGGGATATTTTATAAATTAATATTAATATTACATTGTATAAGAATATTACTGAGTATTAATTTGTATTAATATTGTATTAATAGTAATATTATTTATATTAATATTAATTTTCTCCTGGCTGTATGGGGTAAGCTATGTAGGTGAAACACGGTCAAAAGTGTAGATCTGTGTACAAATTATGTGAACAGAGATAATATAAACTAAGGGATGGTTTGTGAATTGCAGGGCACGGAAAATTTCATAAGCAGCACTACAAAAATAGGGCGCGTGGTCTTTAAAATTGGCGTCTCAACATCCGATAAAGACGCACATACGCAAAAATTGTTTTGCAATGCATTCTACATATATCACACAATATTTCAAAGCATTTTCCCTGATTTTTTCATAAAAAAATTAAATCCTCTTGCCTTAACTACAGCCCGCTATTTGCTCAGACCCTCGACCATTCGCCGTTCGCTGTAACTGATGTATGTCTTATGTTGTTAAATTATATTATTAAAAAAAGGAACAAGATATTAAACTAATAAGACATTTGCTATGATAATTATACATAAAAATCACTAACATAAGTGAACAGAAAATATGATAAATAATCCAATAAATGCATAAATAAAATTAGTGCAGCTTTACTAAGTTAGAAAAAAGCTTCATTCACTCCTTTTCCCCAGCGGGTCAATCTTGCAGTATGGGTACAAGTAGTCAGTTAATATAGTATTTATTATTGAGTCCACGAATAAATTATGTAAAAATGTTTAGGTTATTGCTGGTATTTTATGGAAAAGATGCCTGCTAATACCTCAATACTATTCTGATAGCTTTAGCTTTAGAGTAATTACTATTACTCGTTAACCATTATAGATATATAGGTGGTACTCGATTTATAATAAGATCCAAATATTTCACTAAACCTTACACGCTTGATCTCTTTCTGGACACAAAAATAAAATAATAAATTTCGCATAGTCAAATTTGCTTCACCCTCAACATTTCACGATCGTCCCACATCATTCATTCAGCTGTAGCGCTCGGAATAATTACCACTCAATTACTCGTAAACCATTCAAGATATAAAGGTGGTACTGAATTTAAAATAAAGTTGAAATATTTCACTAAAACTTTCTCGCTTGAAGTTTTTACGGGACACAAAACTGAAAAAAATTGTCGCATAGTCAAATTTCGTTTCACCCTCCATGAATTTTATGTAATTGGTGATGTTTATATAATGAAATAAAAACATTTATGTCCGCATTTTTAAGTCTCTGTTTTAACCATCAGAAGGACTGTGTTGTGCAGATTATTTCTGCACAAATTTCACAGAAATAGGACCAAGGGTTAATTAAAGATTGCGAGTTTAATCATATGATGCCAAACTATCATGATGCAGCATTGAGAAGTTGAAACGCAAACGAAGGTGCTGCCAGTGTTTCGGTGGACCGCCGCTCTCCTTATACCCACCATTGTATTAGCGGTGGAGTCATCACACTTTCTCATTCTATTCATTATGGTTTAAGGTAGAGAACATTGTGTTGTGTTTTCTAAGAGCTGGAATCAGACGAGAAAAAATAGTAACAATTTCATTAAGGTAGAGAAAGTCACGTGAGTATTTCAAGAGCGGCAGAACACATGCTGGGGGTTGTGAAATCCGTTTTTGTGAATTTAACATTCAAATTTGGCCGCGTGATGCAGGAGGTGACGTCACAGCCCAGTGCTGCCGAAGCAACTCTTCACCATTTTCGAAGAGACTAGCGTTCTCAAAAATCTCTCCAGTTTCTTTGGTGGTGACTTTATGCCGCTCTTGCGAAACAAATTGGCCTGCCTTCGCAACGAGTAAGTTAACGTTTAGTGGGAGAAGTCATATAACTCGCACTTGATAACATTGGATTGACTGAATCATGGCTTAGTCTCAGCTCGCTCGTCTTTACTGCCGCATCATGAGGTTTCGAGTCTGCCTAAGCACGCGGCACCACAAATTGACGCTTTATGCGTCAGGGCTGGGGAATGTAACGGCGAAAAATATTTTGATGACACGGCTGATGAGTTTATAATGATTAATGGCTTGGTTGTTGCTGCCTTTATTTATATGTTTATGAATACACTATTTCCTTATATTATTTAGGTAGACTCATGGCCGAGTGCACCATTCTCCGGTTTTCTCAGCCGTTTCGTTACCGCGGTAAACGTAATACCGGGGTATTCTCAAAATCTCTGTGCACCATTGCTAAAATACCGCGGTTTGCTAATGCTTGGAAATATCGCGGTTACTCTGCTATGAAGCCATTCCCATGGAGAAATTTTGTGTTGGTTTGTCTTGGTTTCTTCCATGGCCGCTAGGTTTTCTCTCTCTCTCTCTCTCTCTCTCTCTCTCTCTCTCTCTCTCTCTCTCTCTCTCCCTCTCTCTCTGTCTGCACGTCTGCCAGTCACGGTGGCTCTCCTAGGCTATTGGTTTTCCAAATTAAATTTATTTGTTGCCTTATTATTCAATAAAAAGATGTTCATAAGGATAAAAGGGAACATTATATTGCGTATATATGTCGTCTGAATTCATACTTCGAATTCAAGCACCATAGATACTGTACCAATCGTGAAAAGGGTTGGTTTCGCCTACTACTGGTTTGGTTGAGGTGAAAAAGGAAGGTCATTTCAATCGATGTTACAGCACAGTATTTGCAAAGATATTAAGCAAACTTCGTTCATTCTTCAAATAGATCCCACCAGTCTGTACATTTCAAAAAAATAACATTGATGTTTTAAAGAATAATTCTCACACGTGTGTAATCCAAGGCAAAGCAACACCACGAAATCTCTGCTCTGAGTTCGACATAGCCTCGTTTTTATTCCCGTACGACTAGCAGAAATTTTAGGTGCAAAATCATGTGCATAGCCATGAAAGGGCTGTTATAATTATGTTCGTGTACGTGCAGGTATGATAAATTGATTACATGCCCTATATACCGATACACAGGCTATATCGTGATGCATGCAGCCATTCGCTTAAATTTGGCCTAGGACCACTGGTTTTCCATATTTCATTTATTTGTTGCCTTATTGCTCAGTAATAAATGTTCATAAGGATAAAATGGAATATTATATTGCGTATATATATGTCGTCTGAATCCAAACTTTGATTCAAACACCATAAATACTGTACTAATCGTACTAATCGTGGTTACGCCCACTAGCCTACTCGATGGACCTGGTTTGGTTGAGGTAAGAAAGAAAAGTCATTTCAATCGATGTTACAGCACAGTATTTGCAAAGATATGCACCATCGTTCATTCTTCAAATAGACCCCACCTGTCTCTCATTATTCATTATGTTCAATTAGCTGTTGGCCTAGATATCGTAAATGTGATACATTACGCTGATCGTGATCACCATCTTGGAAAGAAAACCGCGGTTTTCTCACTTTACAGCTCCTTCACGGCCGGTTTGCATGTTACCGCGGTAAAAGTCGAAACCGAGCACGGTGCAACGAAAGTATGACTTTACCGGGGTAAACTAAGTAACTTTACCGCGGTAATCTGAATACCGAGGTTGGTGCACTCGGCCATCAGTCTCAAAGTCCACCCTTACGCTACGCCACTGCATTCTATACTGGTAATGATTACCAGTTAAAGCAAGCCAGTGGATAAATGGCCTGGAAAAGTATAATGACTCAAACAGGCCTAATAATAGGGCCTACTCTTTACTGCAAAGGAACTTTTTATTTTATTTCCAATGCCGGTATACTATTTGACGATTGATACCATTGCCGTTATGCCATTGGAACTTTGAAACCAGTGCCGGTATTCCATACTGGCGCATACCGCTTCACTTCCCTCACTGTGTATAATACTGTAGAATCCTTAACCCTGGAAAGGATACGTGAGGTATTTAGTTACCCCTTATGAATTTTAACGTACAGTAATTAAATCAGTGAGTAACTGATTTATTTTCACATTTAATAATTTCAAATTCACTGTTGCCATCATCATATGTCTTTACCTCGCTTAACAATATACACAGTTATTAGTTAATACATTTACGAAGTTTGGGTCGGTGATTTTTACGCTAACATTGAAGAGAAATATATAGAAAACATTATAATGAAATATAACATAAAAACCTACCGCTGGTATGTAGACGACATCTTTTTAATCTGCAATAAACAAATAACAGACAAAATATTATGTGAATTTAATAGTATTAATAAAAACCTATCCTACACAATGGAAATAGAAAAAGATGGAAAATTAAGCTTTCTAGACATAAACATATACAGACAAGAGAACAAATTGGAATTCGGAGTATTCCGTAAATCAACCTATACAGATGCGATTATAAGCAAAAATTCCAATCACCCATTCAGCCAAAAAATGTCAGCTTTAAATAGTTTCGTCTACAGATTATTAAATATTCCCATGAATAAGAAAGAATATGAAAAATAATATCAAACAATCACTCAAATTGTGCTAAATAACGGCTACAATAACTATACAATTGACAATCTCATTAAAAAACAAAGAAGAAAATTGCAAAACAAAGAAAACCTATTTAGTCAGCTTTTCCCAGACAAGAAACATATAAGAAACAATACAACAAAGCAACCGTTAGCTACACAGATCCCAATATTTACAAAGTTACCAAAATTCTTAAACAGGATAATTTCAATATCTCATATAGGACAAATAATAGCGTAAGAAAACATTTATTTGATATTAAAAACATTCAAAAAGATATCTATGACAGTAATGGTGTATATAAGTTGAACTGTAATGACTGCAAAATGGTATATATAGGACAAACTGGAAGAAAATTTAAAACTAGATACAAAGAACATATGCTAGATTTGAAATATAATGGACAAAAGTCAACCTTTGCTAAGCATTTATACTCATGTAAACATAGAAGAAACAACATGGAAAACACAATGACCGTTTTACATAACCAGAACAAAGGCGTCAGACTAAATACATTAGAAGCCCTAGAGATATAAAGAAATAAACATAGCATTCTAAATGAGAACACTATAGATTTCAACCCGCTTTTTGAACTGAAACCATCTCCACCGTATATACATCATACAACGGCTGATAATAACAGTACACAGCTCAACAGCAGCAAGTGAAGACCTAGTCTTTCCAGACCACAAGGTAAATTTAGATTCTAATAATTTCGTTCATACACGTAAACTATCCATTACACTAAATTAATAAATGGCATTTTACGAATTAGATTAATTAACTTCCATTTTTATGTTTTTTTATTTCTCTTTATATCTTTATTTTATTTTATTCTATCCATTACACTAAATTAATAAATGGCATTTTACGAATTAGATTAATTAACTTCCATTTTTATGTTTTTTTATTTCTCTTTATATCTTTATTTTATTTTATTCTATAGTGACTAAGATGGTGCATACATACACCGAAATGCATTTCATTATCTAAATGATAAACCGAGGAAGCAGTAAGCCTGCAATTCTGATCCACAACTCTCATATAGGACTCTCCATGAATGAGCACAGAAGAAGTAAAAAAAAGAAGTTTCTGTAAATTGTATACTACATCTGTATATACTGTAATCATACTACTAGAAGAATAGTATTTCTACATTAACAACCTGAATATTACCAACGTGACTACTGCAGTTAGCAGTTAAAATAAATACTACAATCTAAAATAATTTTATATTCAATAATAACTTCTGTTTTTAACAGATTACATACATGTATGACTAAATACTACTATTAGTAATTGCAGCACACATCAGCAAGATAAAAAGTGTATGTTTTGATGTAAATAGACATTTTAATGAATTTGTAAAATACTTGATTTTATGACAATGTGAATAGGTATTTTTTATTGATTATATAAATATGTGTAATTTTTAGCATGTATATTTTTTAGTATGATTCACAAGTCAGAATTGGTTATAATATATTAACAATAAATATCTGAGGCTACTGCTGATCTTGGTTTATCAATATCATTTTGAGGGTATAAGGCGAAATATTATCCACTAACTCCTTAATTACTACATCCCTCAAAGAAGAAAAATGAAATTAATTAATCCAGAATGTGAGGCCAATACGTTACCATCTCAGCCACCTGGGTCAGTGTAAGGTCTAGTTGGATAAGCGCATGTAATGCAATAGTGTTATTTGTCATAGCTAACTGTATTTTAATTGCCAAAGCCTTATAAGATCACAGTAAAACAATAGGCTATGTTGTCATGATAACCGATTTGCATTTCATACATTCTTTCGAATACGTAGATTACCATAAAATAGGCACTGAATTGAGCATTACTCCAAAACAGGTCAACCGATTTTATCCAATATCAATAGACGTCTTCCCATGGACATTATAAATGTGGATACCAAGTTTTATAAAAATCCGGTAAAGCGTATTTGAGTTACTGCACCTTTAAAATAGACACTAAATTGGGTTTTACTCTGGTACCGGTCAACAGATTAGGTTCAAATTCAATAGGGTACTTTTCATGGGCGTCATAAACGCGCATACCAAGTTTCATGGAAATCCGATACAGTGTATTTGAGCTATGGCGCCTTTCTAATATAATCTATTAAAATAAGCACTAAATTGGGCATTACTCCGGTACCGGTGAACCAATTTGGTTCAATATCAATAGGGTTCTTCCCTTGGACATTATAAATGTGTTTTCCAAAGTTCATGAAAATCCGAAAAAGCGTATTTGAGTTATGGTGCGTACAGACACATGGACAGACAGACAGGCGGACAGACATTTTTTCGTACCCACTCAATCTCATAAAGTACC
Organism: Ectobius pallidus; assembly: GCA_964059195.1. Taxonomy (NCBI): domain Eukaryota; kingdom Metazoa; phylum Arthropoda; class Insecta; order Blattodea; family Ectobiidae; genus Ectobius; species Ectobius pallidus. The sequence continues at coordinate 166,223,950 of CAXKWD010000003.1, forward strand.
ATACTGGCACTTCATAAATTTATTTAAACAAAAATATTTTACATAAATTTCCGTCTTGCTTTATTTCTTACAAAATCAATTATTTTGGCAGTGTTAATATGATATAACACAATAAAAAAGAAGTTTTATAGACAGTGGAGTATACTGATAATTACTATTGATAAAAACCTAAATTCTGAATTATAACAACACTTTATTCTCCACTTACTTTCACTTTTAATTACACAGGACTAGTTTCAAGAGCATTTATTCGCTCCCATCATCGGCTGGTGGTCGACTGTTATTCTGGTTGCCATGTTGGTTTGTATATATGCATTGTTCTGTGCTGCCCTCTCGTTCAGTTTTTGTAAGTCGCACTATGTCGTCTATAGGTGGTATTTCAAAGTTCATAACCTTGTCTTCTTTCTTAGTGATGAATATTTTCTCCCATACGTTCAGTTCGGATGGTTTCTTAACGTGTTTTAATAGTTTGATCTCCTAATATCTGATCTGTTAATATGGTTTAAAATTTCCTGCCCTATACAAAATGGCTACACTATTTAGACTTTCTTGTCCCATTGTATTCCTTAAATAATTTTTGCTCTCTTCAAAAGTGAATATGATCTTTCTCTGGACACATTAGATAAGGGAATTATTAGAAAATCCATCTTCCAAAGTACAAACATCAGTGTCATTTTTGTACATATTGTCAATATTTTAACACTTTCTTTCTTTCTTTCTTTCTTTCTTTCTTTCTTTCTTCTGTTGACAATTTCCAATTTAAAAAAAATATATACGAAAAGGATCCAGATCAGCTTCATACTTCTGAGCTTTTGTGCCTTAATGTTCTCACATATGACATAAAAATCTTAGTGACTTAGAAATCTTCTCAAATTCTGAATTCATGGAGGAATTCTTTGTTTTAATCAAGAAACACTTTTCTCTTTTGTCATCTGCGAGTTTGTCCTTCTTCTACACTAAATGATAGCCCTGATAAATCAGTTACCTCTTTTTCATATTCTTCCTGCTAATTAATGATAGCATTTTCTAATGACTTCAGTGCGATAGATCCTTTTGAATAGTTCACACTCTACTGATTGCAGTGCAGTGGCATGCCAATAGTGGTGTGGGCCTGGGGCACTAATCTACATGGGGGCCTACCCATGATTCACAATTATTTATACCATTTATACAGTCCACACGAACAGACGATAGTAAGCTGCCTAATTCATTGTATTTCTGTGGACGCACAATAAACTATTTAATAATGGATTTTTAATTTTATTTGGGATTTACATGTTTATTAAGTATTAGGTAACTTTTTCCCTTAAGTTTGCTTAGAGTACCAGTACCAATACTGACTTGTGGTTGGAGGAAATCCACGTATGTAATGCAATTCAATTGAAAAGGTAGGTCAACTACATGTTGTGTTTTCACAATATTATTTTATGTAAAATGAAAGAATACCTGAACAGCAAAGATTCAAAAGTAGATAATTAAAAACTAAACTGTAAATAAATTAAAAATCTTTCAAGCAAGTATTTGTCTCTGCAAATTTTGTTATTACATCATCAAAATTTATTCTTTTTTCAACTGAGGACTCAACTGATAATAGGGCCAAGCTTGATAAATGAGATTGTTCTCTCGTCTCTTGCTCGTCAGGGCTTACTTTATTATAGTGAGCCTATGGTACTTCCGATATGGTTGTTTCTAAATCTTTTTTTGTTTAATTCATTGTTTAAAAGTTGTACAATGCTGTTTAATAGACAACTGTTAACTTACCCAAACCAATACTCGTCTTTAGTCTGGTAAAAATAAACAAATAAATACAAATTTGGGGCCTATTTCAAGGCACGCCTTGGTATGCCACTGTTGCAGTGATATACTAGTAGCATTTATTATTTGCAAAATAATATTCCAAATCACTGTCATTAGGGCAGTTTCATATTTTTTCATATTTGTCCACTGAAGTCGCCTGCACTATTGTAACTTGATTTTCTTCTGCATTACAAATTTAATTTAAAGCCTCTTTTATATGGGTGAACTCAAGTTTTATAGCTAATATAGCGTCTGCTCTTGCTGACCATCTTGACATATTTCTAGTTTACTCGTTAACATTTTCCAGCAATGAGTTGATGCAGAGAAAAACGTGAATAACTTCTGCACAGACATGAAATATTGAACTGCAGCACTATAACTTACTGCAGTGAAATTTCCAATTAATTTTTAAGAATAGTTAGCACACGGAATAAAAACTAAATTCGGACTATGTTCTTTAATGTGTGCTTGAAGCATTATCAAAAGATTGTCCTTGGCAGTTTTTATTTATTTTTTAATTTCTTTTATATCAACTCCTAATTTTGTTAAAGTTTCCAAAACTTCTTGTTCCAAGTATAAAGAGTTGTGTTATCTATGGGAATGAATCCCACAAATCTTTCCTTTATATTACCAGAAGATGGAACATACGAGGGCCGTTCAGTAAGTAATGCTACACTTCTTTTTTTTCTTAAAGCAGGTTGGTTTTATTCAGGATTCAAATACAACATATTATTCCCCAATCTTTTGGCTACAAAACCCTACTTTTCAACATAACCTCCATTCAATGCTACCTTAATGGGAGGGCCTGTATGCCTGCATGGTACCACTCTACTGGTCTATGTCGGAGCCAACGTCTTGCTGCATTCAATTTCCTTAGAGTAGCACAATACACTTTAGAGTTGATCGTTCCACCATGAGGGAGGACATCGAACAGAATAACCCCTTCAGAGTCCCAGAAGACCATAGCCATGACTTTGCCAGCTAAGGGTATGGTTTTGAACTTTTTCTTTGAAGGCGAGTTGGTGTGGTGCCACCAGGGTTGTTATGAAAAAGCCGGCCTGGTTTTAGCCGGCCGGTTTTAACCGGTTTTATCCACTTGAAAAAAGCCAGGCATTTTATCCGGCTAAAATCAAATTGAATAAAAATAATTAAAGTTCCTTTCATGTTTTTATTTCCAAACATCACAAATTTAAAAGTTACAAGCTCAGGCCTACTGAGTGCAAATGCATAGCTACCAGTTTTATCCACTTGAAAAAAGCCAGGCATTTTATCTGGCTAAAATCAAATTGAATAAAAATAATTGAAGCTCCTTTCATGTTTTTATTTCCAAACATCAAAAAATTTAAAAGTTACAAGCTCAGAACCTGTAGTAGGCCTACTTAGGCCTACTGAGTGCAAATGCAGAGCTAACAGTTTTATCCACTTTAAAAATGCCAGGCATTTTATCTGGTTAAAATCAAATTGAGTAAAAATAATTGAAGTTTCTTTCATGTTCTTATTTCCAAACATCACAAATTTAAAAGTTACCAGCTCAGAAACCTGAAATTGTATTTAGTGTAATTTAATACAGTGAGTCCCATGCAAGAGTTGGCCAATGACACGGGTTTCTGGGTCGCGGCAGGCACAGCAAATAAAGCCGCGATCGGTGTAATGATTCAGGTTCTCACATTTACAGTTAAAATTACAATGAAAATAACCATGTACCTCATCACAAGAGATGTTGAAAATGTTCTCCTCTTGCATCCACACAATACTGGCACCATTTTAGGAAATTTTCTTTTACGCACATAAGTTCAGCTTCTGAAATAGTTAATTTTTCTTGTGATATTGTCTTCAAGTTCTTCTAATGTATGGGAAATTGACCTATACACTTTATTATTGAAGTTTCCCCATAAATAATAGTCACATACTGTTAGAAGAACTTAAAGACAATATCACAAGAGAAATTAACTCTGTCTCGGAAGCTGAAATTATGCGTGTGAAAGAAAATTTCCTAAAAAGGTGCCAGTATTGTGTGGATGCAAGAGAAGAACATTTCCAACAGCTCTTGTGATGAGGTACGTGGTTATTTCCATTGTAATTTTAACTGTAAATGTGAGAACCTGAATCATTACACCGATCGCGGCTTTATTTGCGTAGATATTTCTCCCCGCCGCGTCGCAGAATCCCGCGTCTTTGGCTAACTCTTGCATGGGACTCACTGCACCACTTCACTGTGTAATTCCCAGCAATAGTTAATTACCTTATTTACTCCAGTATAATGCACCCTCAAATTTAATGCGCACCCTGATTTTGAAACTTACAATCATAAAAAAAGAGTTTGTTAGCAAATGTAATGCGCATCAATAGGAGGATAATTTATTTGGAATTTTGTCATAGTATTTATAGAATAATGAACCAACACATAAACATTTACAGTTAACTGCCAGTTTTAGGCCTACAAGTAGGCCTATAGGCATGGCTCATCATTATTCACTAATGTGTTCATCACTGGAATCCTCGGAGGTGCTTATTTTTTATTGCTAAATGGACAAACAAAACGTTAAATGAATGTTTCACAATAAAAGCTTATACCGCTCTTAAATGAGTTTAAAATCGACAATGCACAATATTCCACATTTGCACTATAGAACTGACAAAAACAATTATTTCATTGTGTTTCAGAAATTAAATTTCATATGGTGTAGGCTAACGATAAAATGAACGAAGTCGAGAATTATAGCAATGCATTGTTATGTAGATCAATATTACCTCCGACCTACGAAACGGATTTGTACTAGAATTTAACGCGCACCTCAGTATTGAAATCTACAATTGGATAAAAATAGGGCACGTTATATTCGAGTAAATATGGTAAATTCACCATTCATCATAAGACTCTTCATATTTGCTTTATTCTGCCTGTTGATGTATACAAGTTTCTGGGCTTTTTCATTGCCTAGTCTGTTTCTCAATTTTGTTTGTATTAACCCAAATGAAGAAAATACTCTTTCGATTGATGCAGAACTGGCCGGCATACGATGTAAAGATTCTATGGTTTGACAAAATTCCAGCGATAGGTGATTACGCTTCAGATTTGTGTAATTGATGGAGAAATAAGTATAAAAAATCCCTTTAGGTAGGCCTACAGGGCACAGGCTGAGGTAGATTTCATAGTGCTTTTTATGAATTTATTGGGGTAAGTGTAGGATAAAAACTGAAATATTTTTTATAAAAAGAGAGTTGTTAATTATGTATTAATTGATATATTTTATTATTTCATTTTTAATTTGTCCAAGGATTATTGTTCTAAAGATATTTAACTATTACTTTTAATATTTCAAACTTTATTTCATTGGTAATTTTAGCCTCAGTTGATCCCCATGAATTCATTTCGGCATGCCTATTGGCTAAGGTATATTTTAAAGTGTTTTTTACTTTAAAAAATTCAAATCTCTCCTTATATGAGCGCTATCGAGAAACTAGTTGTTGATTTAAAGATTACTTATCAAGAGCTTTTCAACGATACCCCACAAGACATGGTTTTAAAAATTTTGAATTTCCACCCTCACCCCCACAACCACTGAATCATTGGTGTCTAATTTATGCAGACAAAGTTTCCCTCTAAACCCCATAGGGCCCTAAATATAATTTTTTCAAAATTTCAACCCGCTCCCACCTCCCCCAACCAGAAAAAATTGATTTTAGCCGGCTAAAATCATGATTTTAACCGGCTAAAATTGAAAAAAACCACTGGTCAGGTCTTTTTCAATTTTAGCCGGCTTTTTTTCAACTCTGGGTGCCACTCCATGGATTGCCGTTTTGTTTCTGGTTCAAAGTGGTGAAACCATGTTTCATCACCTGTGACAATGTTTGACAAAAAATTGTCACCATCAGCCTCATAATGAGCAAGCAATTCTGCACAGATGGTCCTTCTTTGATCTTTGTGGTCTTCAGTAAGGTGTCGAGGAACCCAGCGGGAACAAACCTTTGAGTACCCTGACTTGTGGACTGCCAGGTTTCCATAGATATTCTGCAAGCGCCTATGAATATTTGCGATGCTCTGGTTTTCTGTCAAAAGAAACTCAATAACTGCTCTTTGTTTGAAACGCACCTCCATTACAGACGTCATTTTGAAGGCTAGTTATAGCGCTGCCACCAATCCAAAATTAATGAAACCATATGAGATGAAGCAGGAATGTTTAAAGATGCCCCCCCCCCCAAAAAAAAAAAATTCAATTTTTTTCAACCAAATTGGCCGAGAAAAAAAAAGTGTTGCATTACTTATCGTTATCACAAAAGTAAGTTGGTCAACATGGGAAAATCAGGAGTGGAGTCAACAATGACACTGTAAGTAGAAGATTTGATTTCTTAAATTATTTCAGCTCTTACTTGATTGCCAAGGCCTACAAATTCGTCAAAAATATTGTGAGATAAATAGTTCACATTTCATTGTCCTTGGTTGGCATATTTTTGTAGAAGTAATTTCAAGAACTCATCGTATTTGCTTAGGTATTCCAAGCATGTTAAATGACTTCCTTTCCTATTGAATCTTTGCCTTCATTGTGGCCCCTAAATCCTAATCCTAAGCGACTCAATGTTATTGTTGGCACAATTCTTTTTAATACTTCTCTCTCCAATTTTGCAAACCAGTTATTAATTTAGATTCTGATTTTGAAAAGAGTTTGCAAGGGTAGCAGTAAACACTTTTGCTTGTTTTTTAAAATATCAGCCAAGGTCTCTTTTCCATAATTTCATTTTATTTCTTTCTGTAAAAATTATCATAAGAAAGTCCTCTGTAATAAACATCATCTCTGTCGTTATACACTGATTTCAAATTCTCTATATTCCCGATATTTTTTGATTTTGTGTTTAAGAATATATTCAATAATAACATCTGAAAAAATTGTTGCCCATAAATCTGTATCATTTATTATTTCCATGTCTATATTCAAGGGTTTGTCTGGACTATCTCTATCTTCTCAACCTTTTATCGATAGCATTTTTAACCTCTTGATGCTCAACTGTTCTTTTTCTCTTCTCCTGAAGAAGAATTGTGGTTCAGAAGATGTTTCGAATGCAGACAATTTATCTGAAGTGGCTGTTGATGGCAACTCTGTCTCTGAATTTGCTGTTGAAATGCAAGGCATTTCTTTGATTCTCAACTATTTCCAGGTTTTTCTTAATATTTTTTTGTTTTTCTGCCCCACTTTGATTTCTCTTCATTTTGGTAAAATCCAATAACAGGTAAAAACACACATGTAACCTTCAACATTAACTTCACCCTTCACTTATTATGGCAGCGATGACAGCTTTCCTTATAATATGCCAGATGTATGGGGCAGTACGAAAGTCAAAATACGTGCTGAATGTACACTTTCAGGGCCTTGAAAGCACATTCTTTTACTTCCATATTGCCCCGAACATCTGGCATGTGGTGGAGAGCACCAAAATGGAGTATGTTACTAATGTAGTAAGTTATGGAGTAAATAAGGCCAATTTACTCCTACTCAGGGGGTGGAGTAAAGTTGTTTAGTAATTGTGTTTAGTCTCATTTTGCGAGTGTTAAGAGTTAGATATGATATTTAATGAATTTCATAGATTATATTGCCCCCCGGGGATTGCTGCCTTGTCGAGGTGGAGGGGCTCAGTACTCAATGAACCAGACGACTTTGCATGTGAGCGAAAGCTACAGGCTAATAAGAGGTGAGGGGAAGCGAAAAGCAATCCACAACAGGCAGATGGGGCTTGAAGTCGCAGCGAAGACAACTTGTCTAGGTTTCCTAACACCCAACATATATTAGGAGGGTGGACAAGACTCTATAGCTAAGGAAAGCAGCTTGTCTAGGGAAAGGAAAATCCCAAAATCAAACCGAAAAAATATCGCTAACCTGTCATGGTGACAAGTGACTTCAATGTGGCAAATTGGGGATAAAACTAGTAGAGTTATATCATAATAACCTTCGTAGCTAGATCCGAGGGACCCGCTGACCAAAGACAGGTGTGGTCCTCCAAACAGATTGGGGGTTGAGTATGGATGATACAATTGCCAAATCGGAAAAATATGGTGTCCATACTCTGCTCTTGATTATGCTTCCCAAAGCAAAGAATTCCGGAGTAATAGTCCCCCAATCGGATCTCCGGGTGGGGACTGCTATGGGATATCTCAAAACTTTACATTGGAATGCCAATGGTCTCAGTCAAGACAAGAGAACTGAACTAGCATCTACATTATATAAAGAAGAAATTTACATATTTGGAATCACAGAAGCAAATATTTCTGAAGAACAGATGAAATACAATAAAATAAAAGGATATAATACATACCTACTTCCTAAAAGTCGACAAGTAGCAAGTGGAATATTAATTGGAGTCAAAACTAACTTAATATCAACATTTAAAATTGTAAAGGAAATGAATGAGACCGAAAAATTAGAAATTTCGAAAGTAGAAATTTGGAAAAATAAAGAATACTTTAAAATATATTTTATATATAATGCCCCAAGAAATAAAACTGACTTAGATATTTTAGAAGTCACAAACAAATCTATAATAGTTGGGGATTTCAATGGACATTCAAAACTGTGGAGATATTCTGATACAAATGCAACTGGTAAAGCAATAGAAGAACTGATACATACCAATAGATTGGAACTTATATATAATAAAGACCAATCAGGAACCTATATGCATTAGCCTATACAGGTTCCACTACTAACCCTGATCTAGTTCTGGTATCCTCTGATATAACAGAAAAAAACAAATAAAGAAATCCTAGGAACCCTGGGATCGAATCACAGAGCCATGCTAATTTCAGTTATGCCAAACAAAAATCAAACTAAAGTACAGCCAAAACCTTCATGGAACTTTAAAAAGGCAAATTGGAAAGGGTATAAAAATGAACTAGAAAAAGAACTTCCTAAAGTAGTTGAAGAAAATTTAAATTCCACAGATAATGCTAATAGTAAAATCTGTAATATACTAATAAAAACAGCAAAAAAATTTATACCAAGAGGAAAAGTAAAACTTTACAAACCTTTTTGGTCAAAAGAATTAGAACAATTGAAAAATGAGAGAGAAGAGGCTAGGAAAAAAGCTGAAATTAACAAAGACCAAAGTAATATATTGGAATGGAAAAATAAAGCTGCAAAATTTAAGAAAACTTTAATAAATGCCAAAAGAAAAGCATATAACGAGTTCGCTGAAAAATTAGATTATAGAAAAGATGGAAACAAAGCTTACAAATTCATATCTTCAATGCAAAAGGAAACTAACTTACTCTAAAATAACCTATGGAATATAATAACAAGGGCCCGGATTCTGATGACCTAAAATTGTTTGAAAAATGTCCTATAAAATGACCCTAAATTTTAAAGAAAATGACTTAATAATTATACAAAATGACCTAAAAACTGATATTTTATTTATAAAATATTATTATTGTACACAAAACGTTATAGACTAGTTTGTATATAATTGTAAAAACTGTAAAAAAAACTGTAATGTTGTGAATGTTCTGTTCTCACGGAAATTTATACTGGCACTGAGTGAGTCAAAATTTCGGCACATCCTTTTGTGGTCTGCCGGATTATATTGTTGTTTCTTGAGGGTTAACAGTAGTTTGCACTCTCAAATCCAAGCAGGTGGCATACTCTGGTGCCAAGTCAATCTAATAACTAGAGCCCGGATTTCCATGCAAATGCATGTTTTTATATACTTTGGTTACACTTATCAAACTTTGTAGTTACTCATTACATGACTTATGGATTCCAAATAACCATATTTTTTCCGTGCATGTTTGCATATTTCGGCCTTTTTAAGGCAAAATTCATGCATAATGCATGTTTTGGATTTTTTTGGTTTAATGTAGCATATTCAGACGTTTTTAATGCAAATAAAGCCTCATTTTCTGGTTTTAGTGCATAATATCAAGTTACCATGCATAACTGTGCATATTATGAAAGTGCCTCCCTAAAATCTCGGCTTTTCAAAGAAACGTAAAAATGTTGTATGTATTACCATTGTTATATTTTGATTGACTTGGCAACAGAGTCTGCCACCTGCATGAATTTGAGAGTGCAAACTACTGTTTACCCTAAATAAACAGTAATATAATACACCAGGCTACAAAAGAAAATTCCGACTTGCCGACCCCCACCACCTTCCATTGAAAGAAAACTGCTAAACCGAATGTTCACTGCTTGAATTTGTAAGTCACTAGCCATTGTTGAAGATGTTGAATACCGTATTTATCTTTAGAATCGTGTTTTGGAGAAATGGGTGTGACAGTTAGGGAAAAACTTAAGAAGATACTTAGTTCAAATCCTGATCTTAAACTTCTGAAAACAGTGAAAGACGTATTGTGTGGAAAAAATGTAAAATACGTGGAATTTGATCTCACCCTCAGTCAAATTTCTTCCCTTAAGTAGGCCTATGCACCTGTTACTTCTTGTGAAATAGAAAGATCCTTTTCTGCGTTCAAGAATGTCCTAACTGATAAACGCACTAGTTTAAGTGAGGTAAATTTGGAAAAACTCGTATATTGTTTTAAAAGAAATTGAAATATATACTGCAGTATAGTGCGGATTTTTTATAGTGCATGTTTCGCCGTTCATTGTGCATATTTGGAGATACGATAGTGCATGAATGCATGCATGTTTTTAAGTTTGATAGTACATGAAAATCCGGGCTTTACTAATAACAATAGTAATATAATACACAATTTTGGCGTTTCTTTGATTTCCATTTTCGACTGAGTCATGTCAACACTTTAACGCCGAATTTTTCCTTCTTGCATTAAACAAACAACACTTCAAAGACAGCACCGCCAGCGACGAAAAAAGTTAATACACTCAATGTAAATACATGAAAATAACTAAATAAGGAAGCAAATGACATGAAAATGACAAAATAATGACCTAAAATTGAAATAAATGCCCTAAAAATATAAAATTGCATAAAATGACAAAAAATGACCTAATAAAAATGCATTTCAGTATTCTAGAGGCCATGATTAGGATTTATTTACAAGTTGGCAATGTCTATGCAGCATCAATAAAAAAATGACATGTCATTAGAATCCGGGCCCTGATAATAACCATAAACTAATTGATGAATCAAAAATAGCTGCCAGATTTAATGCCAGTTTTACATCCCTTAGAATCCCCAAAGAATATAAAAGAAGAGAGAAACTCATTAAAATAGACATAAAAAAGTAAACAAAATGAAAGTAATTTTCCAAATTCTATTAGAAGTTTGTTTCATACACCCTTTACTCAAGCAGAATTAGATAGAGCAGTAAAAACAATACAATGTAAGAAAGCCCCAGGGCCTGATAAAATCCATCCTGAATTCCTAAAAAATCTAGGCCATAAAGCAAAAGAAGCATTACTAAAATTCTATAATGCTGTTTGGAAAACCTCAGTCCCTGCAAATTGAAAAAAAGTCGTCATTATCCCAGTGCTTAAACCAGGAAAACCAGCCAAAAATTTTGAAAATTACAGACCAATCTCCTTAAAACAAGCTTTGTCGGCAAAATTATGGAATGAATGGTAGCTGACAGACTAAACTGGTACCTAGAAACAAACAAAATTAATATCACCATCTAAAGCAGGATTTCGTAGAAATCACTCTATAAATGAACAAGTTATATTACTCCTCAGTCAAGATATAAAAGAGGCTTTTAATAACAAGAAAGATACAATAGCAGTTTTTGTAGATTTGAAGTCTGCTTATGACACCGTATGGAGAAAGAATTTAATACTAAAGCTCCAAAGTCTGGGTATAAACGGCAATATGCTCAGCTGGATTTCAGAGTTCACAACACAAAGATATTGTGCTACTAAATATGGATCTGTCACTTCTAAATATAAACAAAGTCATTTGGGGGTTCCACAAGGTGCTATATTAAGCACAACTCTGTTCAATGTATATATAAATGATGACTTGCCAAAACAATTACAAAAGTTTGGAGTAAAAACTGCTCTTTTTGCAGATGAAACCTGTAAATATACAACATGCAACAACAAAGGTCCAGGGAGCACTAACAGAACTCCAAATGTGGTGCAATAAACTTAATGACAGTTAATACCGCAAAAACACAGTTTCAACACTTTTCCCTGGCCAAAAAGCCAGTAGAAATTGATTTAAAGTATGGACAGGCTAAATTGACAAAAGGTAATAATTCTAAATATTTAGGAGTACATTTCGATAAGAAATTAACCTGGAAGAAACATATAGAGCAGGTAACTGGAAAAGCAACTAAAAGATTCAATCATTTGAAAAGACTGGCAGGAACAAAATAGGGTAGTCCCAGAAAAACCTTAAATACAACATACAATACTTATATAAAACCAGTCTTAAAATACTGTGGAGAAATCATCATAACAGCATCAGAAGCAACAAAAGCAACTTTAGAACAAACACAAAACCAAGCCCTGCGCTTAATAACAGGAGCAACAAAAACTACACCACTTGAAGCTCTTCATGTAGTTTCCTCAAACAAACCAATCATAACGGTACTTGAACAACATGCACTACTTAGTTATGAAAAGCTTACAAGACTCCCAGACTCAGATAAATGGAATAAATATCAAACTTTTAAACCAAAAATGAAAACCCAAATTGGATTCCTACAAAAAGTTACAGAATTAGCAGAAAATCTAGAAATACCAAAAAATAAAGAGAATATTATATATGGTATCAGTCCTGTTGACAATGAACTAATTGAACATAATTTAAATTTAAATAAGCCCATTAACCATACATACACATTATCCTGCTGAAAACTGGACAAATATTTACACAGATGGATCTCTTTTAGATGAAGATGGAGCGGGAGCTGACGGAACACGTCAATTCTTTTCATTTTACAAACATGCTGGGAAAGATACTACAAATTTTGATGGTGAAGTATTAGCTATTTAGAGCCAATCCATAGTGACGGGTGTGACATTTGGACAGATTTCATTACACTTATTTCTTTCTACCTCTGAACCATATTGCAGGAATGTCATCAAAGTTTTTTGTGTTAACATACAAACCCATTGGAAGTACAAAATATGATCTAATGTTTTTTTCAAGGCTGTATGCTTGAGCTGGAAAATATATTGTGCATGTGACGGGTGTGACCATAATTGGACAAAGGTTTTTTCTTATGTAGGTTTAATTGAAATTTCTGTGAATTGATTAGCTTCACTATATTTGTTTTATTTTTTCAAGTAAGAGGACTGATAAACATACTGAAATGCATAATTAGATTTTACAAAAATATTTATATAGTAATTGAAAATTTACTTTATCAGTGTGACGGGTGAGACGTGACAGGTGTGACATGTCGGATGTGACAATATCTACTTATAACCGAGACTTAAACTAAACTAAACTCTGTCCCTGGAGGGACTTGGCCCACCACCCGACCGCTGCATCATCTACCATAGGCAGATGGTAGGATTGGGGGGCATGTGGTCAGCATGCCGACACCCACGGCCATTAATGGTGGTTTTCATGACCGGAGACGCTACTTCTCTATCAAGTAGCTCCTCAATTTGAATCACGAGGCTGAATGCACCCCTACCAGACCTCCCTACCTCAGAAAAATTCGAGGAGGTACCGGGGATCGAACCCAGGCCGATGGATCTGTAATCTGCAATGCTAACCACACTTTGCACCTTCTGTCTCTGTACCATTTTGCATGAATTTCATGAAAATTTTTTGTGATAATATACCAATCCTGGGGAATCCCAACACATGATCTCAGTATAAAAAAGCATTCCCTTGTTAGTCTTTTTTGCCACTCTGTCCATATTTTTAACAGGCTTGTGTAAAGTTGTGAAATGAAATTTTCCTCTGGTACTAGTTAGGCAGTTTTCATTGTCCACTACTCTAAAATCCTGGACTACTTGGGAGCCTGTGCGCTTCACAAACTTTTACTGAATTGAGGTGGATCTGGTGATTCTTGACACCAGGACATTTTTTGTGGTCTCTCATACAAAAATAATATTGTGTAGCTATATTGAGATTGGCTGATTGTTTTTCTATCTGTTCTCCTTCATCCATGTAGGCCTACACATTTCATCGGCTGTTAGAGGTATTGTCTGTCTGAATTTCTTAGCAGTTCTGAGATACACAGTTATCAGTACAGAAATCAGGCACAAAATTAATTAGGCTATCACTTCTCACTTCTTTATTGGGGTACAATGTCATGCTGCTGGTTGAGGCATTGTGCTACAAACCTGAAGGGCACAGGTTCAATTCCTGATGAGGTTTTTGAGATTTTTCAATTGGCCTAATTCTTCTGCTGGCACTATGGCCCTGAGGTCAACTCATCCTCTAACAGAAATGGGTACCAGAAGCAATTCTGGGGTAAAGGCAGCCAGTGCATAAGACTGACAACCTTACCACCTTCATGTGCTAAAAGTCTAAAATTGTTGGAAGTTGAACGTTTGAATCCTAAAAGCCTTCATGGCTTCTATAGGGATCACTAGATCTTTACCTCACTTCTTTACCACCATTAAAACATTTGTGACATTTCCACCGGTCATCCGTGTCATCCATAGCCAAAGCTGGTAGATTGTAGTTTCTTTGTCTTGCAAACTACGAAGTTCTGTTCTGTACCACGGAAGTCCAAGAAGTCCAAGAGCCATTTAAAAGATAGTAATAATGAAAACATATGATTTATTCAACATCTGCATGAAATAATCACTATACAAAAGCTGCAAAAGGCATTTTCCATAAGTGTCACACCCGTCACACAACATATGTCACACACGTCACGCAACATGTGTCACACCCGTCACATCAAAATTAAGCCAAAATATTAGGCATTTCAAAATTATATTTTAGGTGTGTCTTCTGTATTGAAATATCTTAACTTTTACCAAGTTTCCATTTTATACAATGATTACTTGGCTTTCTACCCAAACTATTAGATGTTTTTTGTGACGGGTGTGACAAGGGTACCTTGAAATTTGATTTGATGAATATCTTCACTGAAACTCATCTTAAAAATTTGTTTTACGATGACAAAATCTTCACTTATTTGTGCTTTTGTGGGTGAAATTAAAAATTGCAGCAAATCTACTGATTCCATGAGTATAATGCAGTACTAGCCAACATGTTAAATTATAAATTTCAGTCAACGAAAAAAATACAAATTTCAGCAGTTGTTATTATATAGATACCTTTAATTTAATAGAATTGTGAATCTATTTTCATATTCTACAGTCTTTTCCCTTTACTTTGATATATAACATGTCTATGTCACGTAAAAAAAAGATGTAACCACCTTTGTCCACTTTCACATGGATTGGCTCTTTACCAGTCACTCCAGAACATTTTCAACTGGCTCCAGCAATGCAAAAATATAGTTATCTTATCAGATTCTAAAGCAGCAATCCAAGCTGTAGTATCATCTTACCCAAAAATGAAAAAAATAATGGAAATACCAAACATGATCCGTACTATCCAAAAACTTGGTAAACGTGTAGTTTACAATAATAATTATTGATTCCAGCACATTGTGGAACACAAGGAAATGAAAGAGCAGATATATTAGCAAAGAAAGGGTGCACAATTAAGCAGAAAGAAAGAAACGCCTTTTCTTATGAATCAATTAAAAAGAATCATCAAAAAGAAAATGAATGATACGTACAGTGCTAAATTAACTGAAAAAATGGGAAACAGAAATATAAAAATACTATTAGAAAACCCCCCTAGTAATACCAGACCTACCACAAAAATCTGCAGTTGCTAGTATGAAACTTATTACAGGACATGACTGCCTAGGAAAGCACCTACATAGAATTGGAATATTTACTTCTCCAAATTGTATACTGTGTTGTCAAAAAGTTGAAATGGATAAACAACATCTAGAACATTGTGCAGCTCTTCAAGATTATCAAGACCTGACTTCTAAATATCTACCGCTCTCCAAGAACATTCTTTATGCTGACGACACCAACATCCTAATTTCTGATATAGACAGCGCTCAGCTTCAAGCTAAAGCTAACAAAACTTTGGAAAATCTCCAGGTTTGGCTAAATTACAATAGACTGCACCTCAATATTTCCAAAACTAATTACATAAATTTTTGCCCTTTCTCCCTAGCAAACTTACAAATTATGTTTAATAATGTTTGCTTAAAAGAAGTTATTTCCTCTAAATTCCTGGGTATTTGGGTTGACTCCAAGTCATCCTGGAATACACATATCTCCCACCTCGCTGAAAAAGTATGTAAAATCACTTATACTTTGAGAATTTTAAGTAGATTCTGTAATATTGAACTGCTCCGTACTCTTTATTTCGGCAATATCAACTCTGTAATTTCCTACGGCATCCCTTTCTGGGGAACCTCTCCCAATCTAACTTGGATATTCAAACTCCAGAAGAGGATTATCAAAATTATGATGCACGTTTCCAACCGCACGCATACCAAGCCTCTTTTCAAAAAATTAAATATTCTTCCTGTCCCTTGCATCTTCATTCTAGAGACTGTCTGCTTCATACATTCAAACAAACCGAAATTTCCAAAGAACTCCCATCACCATAACCACGGCACGCGAGGAATTAATGATTTTCACCTCACATCCCACCGAACCTCCAGAAGTTTAAAATTCATCAAACACACGGGTCTAATTCTGTACAATAAACTTCCCCACTCTTTTAAGCACACCAGTCCAAAACTTTTCAAAACCAAAGTGAGAAATCTTCTTATGGAGCATGTTTTCTATAGTACTCAAGATTTCATCTCCGCCAATTTACTGACTCTATAAATTTATTTTTACTGGATAATAATTTATGGAGTAATTGGAGCTACGTGATTTCTCCTGATCTCTCCTCTTTCTCTTTTCCTCTCCATTTCTATAAGTCAAAATTGAATCACAAGTAAAATTCTAAATGTCCGTGTCTTATTGTACTCTGTATTATTTTGTTCTAATGTCTGCATTTCGTATGAGTGTGTACTGTATGTATAGGTGTGTTTTGTTTAATATTTTTTTTAGTTCTTAAGTATGACGAAGCCTTTGGATTCTTGTAATCCCTAATGGTGAATAAATATTATTATTATTATTATTATTATTATTTCGGTATTATTGGGAAGCAAGAAGGAGAATGACTTCGTTGTTAACTCCTGAGCATTAGATACACACACTCACACACACACACAAATTTTGAGGATACTGAGATGGAAGAAGGTGTTATACCAAGAATGAGAATAATTAAAGAAAGAAGAGACCCATTTACATTGTACAATGCCATCAAATTCAGAGAAAAGTTTAGGTTCCATAAGGAATCTGTAGAAATGATGCTTGATATGGTGAACCATTTCTTTAACACAATTGTGGCAGGAACTCTCTCCCCAAGACTGCAACTTCCTTGTAGACTACAAATCTTCCGTACAGATGTTTTCAAAATTGTGGTAGAATATTTAATAAATATTCATTCAAAACATAGCTGGTAGAGCGTTTAGTAATGTGATAAATAGTTTGTCTTAAAACCATTGTATGCAACAATGACAAACAGTCGAGAAAATAATGCGCAACCTAGGTGCAGAAAGTAAATTGCAGTGCATTGGAGGTTGATGTTGCAAAAGATCTAGAGAATGGGTGGCATGGCAAAAATAGCACTGTATTATCAATTACTGAAATTATTTTTAAATACACAACCACCTGTATAATTATTATTGAACTTCATAGCTAGTGAAATACTGTACCGCCTTTTTTATTGAAGTGTTACATTTCTTGCTTGTAGTGTTGTTATTTTAAGATAACATTTTTTATATAGGTTATAAGAGTCAACATTTAAATACAAGCAAGATTTTTGTATTTTTGTTTTTTTGTTATCCTCTTGTACTCCCCTCGATTCCACGATATTATATAATACAATAATTGTATTACTGCTTATTTGTACTGTTATAAACAATCCATAAGTATGTAATCATTCATTCTATTGACATTTATTATAAACAACTGTAGAACTGATTTAATGTGTTAGGGAAAGAATATGGTAACTTCAGGCTATATAAATATTTGAAGAAATTTAAAACTTTATTATTCTCATGAAAGCAACAACTGTACTGTAATACTGGTAATAATAGAGAAACAAGAATTAAAACCAAGTGGGAATTCCAACTGTTAGCATTATAATACAAAAATATTTAAGATAGGCTTCTCGGGTTATCAGATGTGTCAAAATTATTTCATTTACTTCTATAATTTTGACATGGCTGATAACCCGAGAAGCCATCTTAAACAATCAGCGCCGTGAAAGCTTCAAATCTTACAATACAAAAATAGTTTACACAAAAAATTGTAATCATAATAATAGTCTACTAAGCTGAAAATATTCTATTGAAGGAATTGATATTACTAATAAACACATTTTTAGAGTGTTAACTTATTTACTATTGCCGCATGTTTTTGTAGTCTCCATTTTAATATTGGCAATTGAAATGCACGTGTTATGCTGCACTGCACTAACGTATCTGCTCTGTTCTGCACAGAATTTGTCTACTTCTTTAGTAAAAAGCGTTTACTACTTTAATTACAACTGAAGAAGTAACTATAAATTGAGCTCTCAAACACTTAAAAAAGAGTGCGTTACTAAAAGAGTAGCTTAGGCCTACTAAAGTAGTTAGAACTAAAGAAGTAAGTTAAGTGGAAGGAAAGGAAATAGACATTAAATCCATGTCTGGGATATTAATACAAGTAAGAATCAGCTTGAAAAATTTCATGTCATAACCGGGATTTGAACACGGATCTTCAGCTTAACGCGCTGATGCTCTACCATGACAACATGCCAGTCTGACATCAAATTCCTCAACTGATTCAGAAGACAAGGCAAACCACAGGAGGTTTCTCTCCATTGAGAACACACATCCAAATGGCGTCCTACCCTTGTAGGTACTTTGAAGCCTAGTTATTATTTATATACTATTAATTAAGTGGAAGGAAAGGAAATAGACATTAAATCCATGTCTGGGATATTAATACAAGTAAGAATCAGCTTGAAAAATTTCATGTCATAACCGGGATTTGAACACGGATCTTCAGCTTAACGCGCTGATGCTCTACCGTTAAGCATCGTGATGCAGTGCGTTAAGCTGAAGATCCGTGTTCAAATCCCGGTTATGACATGAAATTTTTCAAGCTGATTCTTATTTGTAAAGAAGTAAGGTTTACTAAAAGGGTAAATGACATGAGTTTGATGCACGTCGCTCTTACTTAAAAATATTACATTAAAACAATAATAATAAACAGCTGAGAAATGTAATATTTAAACAAAAATGGCAGTACAATATTTTGCAAAGCTATGAACTTCAATAATAATTATGAAGGTGGTTGTGTACAGTCAGTCAAATAAAAAAACAATGGGTGGTATTTGATAAAGTATCACGAACGAGCATATGCGCATGTACAGGAAGACTTAAGGTTAGGTTTACACCTGCCTCTTGTCTATCCATGTATTTTCTTGATCATTTAGTCAGTTTTGTTCCAAAACGAACATATATAGAAGGCTGTGGCTGTATGCCTCACATCTGCAATATTCTTGGTTGCAAATTCTTATAATAGCCTATTAATAATGAATAAATTCGCGAGGAATATGTTTATTCAAGGAGCATTTTTTAAAGATTTTATTTTATAATACCGGTACTTGTAGGGCAAAATCAATAACTTTGGCTTAATCGTATTTTCAAGCTTGGATATTACAATCTCATCAGAATTATGTAGACTATTCTCATCTCTTTGCAACAGCGTAATGGTCAAGACATCGAAATTGAGCGTGTGGGATCAGGGTTCGATCCTTACTGGGTTCTTGTATATTTTTTATTTTTATTTATGTTTACTTTTTCAAACGCAGCAATGACTGCAATAACATAATACTGTAATTACTTCTAATGAATTATCATTTTTGGTGTCGAATTTTGGACACACACAAAAGAAAGGAAGAAAGAAAGTATGACTTATAACAAATGCGTATCTGTGGCATAAAATAATAAGAAACGTACTGAAAATAGAAGATAACATATAACAAATGCGTATCTGTGGCATAAAATAATAATAAATGTAGGCCTACTGAAAATAGAAGATAACACAATGAAACATAATAACGAACTTAAATAAGAATAAAGCAAAGCAAAATGTACTACGACAATATATTAAGTTGAATATCGTGTGTTGCGCTTTCCACATTGTTCATTTTTTCCCTCCTGTCGCATGGCCTCATATGTTCTGAGATTGACCTGTATTTTATGTTTTTTATAGGAAACTTGTGAACTAATGTGTTAAAACTTTAATTTTAACTGCATACGTGTCCCGACGTTTTTTATTTGACTGACTGTACATTTAAAAATAATTTCAGTGACCACTTTTCTAGATCCTGTGCACCTTCTACCTCCAGTACACCTCCTTAAAATTTACTTTTGGCACTCATGTTGCACATTTTTCTTCTATAGGCTATATTTTATAATGCTTCCCACTTTCCTGACCAGAGGGTTAATTAAAATAATTAGCAGTAGACTACAGACCTGCAGCATCTGCTATAGTTTATTCCCAAAACATGTATTCCTTGGCCAGGAAATATTCCCAAAAAGTGAGAATTTATTTAAAAAAAAAAATACTTAGCTTTGAATGTTTTAATGCTTATTAACGATTCAGGTCCCTTAAAATTAAACTATTTCAGTAAAATTCCACATGTTTATCTAGGAATAATCACAGGAAAGTATTTAGGCCTACCCTTTCCTATGATATAATTATTCACTTATTTTCAAAAGCAATATACAGCTAGCTCATTCATTCTTGACGAATGTCCTTCAGAGGGGGACCAGCCTCAGCCTAGCCTCAATATCACGTCAGCAAAATAGTTCGTGTTACAATAACAAACAGTCTACTTTCCTGTGCTCTGTTTGGAGAGGACAGTTGACTGCTAAGTCTTATGCAGCAAGGGTGCATGCAAGTGTTTTAACTTTTAACGAGTGCTATTTATTTTATAACGTGATAATGCCTCCTATACTGTAAAAACTAAAAGGGAAAACTCTACACAGTCAAAGCCGCGAGATTATTGCTAATGTTTATGAGTACATGAAAGAAGAAGCCAAACATAAAGATCGATTTTCTCCAGCCTATTTTAAAGAAATTCAGAGAGTGCAAGAAAGAGTTGCTGCAGCCACCAAGACTCGCATAGCTCAGTTAACAGAATTGTGGGAGAAAAACGAAAGCATGAAGAGGAAGGAACTTCTTTTAATACTCCGGGGAAGAAGCACATCATCCCAAAAAGAATTACTGAAATCGACGATTTCGACAAGTGTGTGATTTGACGCACTATACAGGGTGTTAATGAATAACACAGAAACATTTTACCTGTGTATAGAGGGGACATAGACAAGCAACTTTTATTAGGAGATTTTTGCTCTATGGATTCAATTCTTCCTTTTATAACATAAAATCTCCCAAGGATATGCACGCCACTGACTTCTAATACTTGAAACGATGGGAAACAAAGGAACAGTGAATATTGTGGAGTGGTCGGGAAAATTGTAAAAAATGACGATCGATATCTTCCAACACTAGAAAAAGAACACAAATGGAATTTCATTGTTGTCAATGTTATGAATACGATATGATAGTATAATGCGATTTATTATTTATGCACAGCACATGTTTTTACTTGAGAATTCTTAAATATACCAGAGTATCCAAGTAGTTACGCTTTGAGGACAAATTTAAGTTCGAATACATTGAAATACTGCAAAGAATGATAAAGAAAATGATAACTCAATGATAATTCATGAAGCTTCTATTTTAATTCACCGGTAATAATTTGAATCTCATTTGGTCAAAAATTTATTGAAGAGGAATAACTAGGTAGGGTAAAGGAGAAAAGGGATTGAACAGTAGAAAGAGGAAAAGAAGAGAAGGGGGGGGGGGGAATAAAAATTTTCAACGCGGCTATACGAGACACATCTAGGCGACTATGGTGGAACTACTAGGTAATCTCCAGTGGGAAGAGCTTAAGGGGCGACCTGTTTTTGGATTTTCCCGTAATATTTCACTTCTGTGCACTGTTGCATTCCGGGTGGAGAGCAGTGGTCCCAGCTTCAACTCCCGGAACTACAGTCACATTAACGTGGATTCCCTTGTTGACCATTATAATTTTAGGTTATGGCTATGCATGGAAATCATGGGTCATTTGATAGAAATCGGTTTACGTACCTGCGAATCTTTTCCTGCACAAAAAAAAGTCCAATCTCCCTACAAATATCAGCAGACCAAAAACTCAGTCATTTCGATTCTGGGTTAAAATTAAATCCTGTAAACTCCTACGTAAATTAAACAGCAACAAACAAAACAACAGATGATAACAATGTCGCCAACCACAAAAGCTAAAATCTCTTTGAAAACTCCATAAATTTTCTTTAAATTTCTTTGACGCATTAAAAAAATATATTTAATTAAATATTTTACCGATAATAATAATTATAATTAATAATAATTTTATTAATATGAATCTTGCCTCAATTTAACTGCATGCAATTCACGAAGGCATAATTGTGCTGAGAGAAGAGATCAATTTTGCGCTGAGGTGTCGTTTTTACGATTAATGGCGGGTAATTCGAATTGATTTGTGTCGGTCCTTAATCTTTTTCTCGTTGTGATATAGTTCCGAGTGCTGGATTGTCGATTCCAGTGATAGAGAAATTTATATATTCAGTGTTTAATTTAATTTGGTTAATATCATAATTATCATTAACAGTGTCATATAACAGCTCAATCGTAGATGGGGCCATCGGGCTAAAACCATGTATATCTGGGCCCTATTTCATAAAAGTTACAATTTTACAGGTGATAGGTGACATATAATTGTTTTACAAGTTTACATTTTGACAATTCTGTTTTTCATAAAAGCTGACAACTTTACATAAATGTCATGACAATTTTGTAGAATTGTATGACAATTTTACATATTGTTGTTTCTGAAAACTTGTGAGTTTACAGGTAAAAGTCCGACAAATATGTCAAATCTTAGGATACCTACCATTTATGAAACATTAATTTTTGCTGACATATTTACAAATTTACAAAAAATGTAGAATTGTCATTACAGAAGTGACAGGTAATCTTTCATATGTAGGCCAAGTCAGTAGGTTATGTAAATGTGTGGCATATCTTGGCAAACTTTCTTGTGATTTAAACTTTGTTAATAAACTTGCTAAATTGTCTTGTTAATAATGGAAACTCGTAGTAGTAATATTGGTAGCAGTGAAAGTGATGAAAAAATAGACACAAGACCTCGCAGGGTTTTTTAGGCAATGGATTAACCTAACTTTCATTTTCAGTGACTTTGCACTAAAAGAGAAATATAAATCATTTATTTTTTATAGTAATAATCGATTGCTTTAGGTATCATATTCAATGTTGAGATCGATTATCGCACGTGTATATGAGAGCCATCTACAGTGTACTAAAGTAATCTTTAGGTGACATAAAATTGTCGTGTTTATGAAAAGGGTTCTTTTAGTCTTGACAGTTTACATTAATTTGCCTGTAATTTTAGGAAAAGTAGTAATATTTATGAAAAATACAATTGTCATGACATATTGACAAATTTGTCAGATTTGACATAATTGTCGTATATGTCACACCTGTAGAGTTTTATGAAATAGGGCCCTGGTATGAACATATCACCAAACAGCATATCAAGTGAAATTACTTCAAGTATAACTTCATACGTAGTCGCTAACTTAAATATGGATACTGACATAATTCCATCTGTCAATATAGATAAAATTAAAGATATACACACGCAATCTAAAGCACCAAGTACCCAACTACTATATAGGGAGTCAGATGTAGGTCCGTATATTATACACATATCTAGTCAGACAGGGAACGTAGGTAATCTACACCCCATTAAAGTGGGAAAGATACTATTTCAAGCTAATACGCCACATATAAAAGAAATCAGGAAGATCAATCGATTTAAACTAGAAATTGAATTTTCAACCTTCCATGCAGCAGACCAGTTTTTACAGGATGAAGTTGTACGTAAAGGGCAATGGAAAACAATCATACCGGCATATAGAACACAACGCATAGGGGTCATCCGAGGTGTTGATTGCTCTATAACAGAAGAAGAAATTCAGAAAGATCTCGTAACTCCAATACCTATCATTTATATGCACAGATTCTCAAGAAAAATATACGATGACGGAAAAGTAACATACAAACCTACAGAAACTGTAAAGGTTACTTTCCGAGGACAACTCTTACCTACAGAGGTATTCTTATACAATGTTAGATTCCAACCAGAAAGATATAATTATCCGGTCACTCAATGCTCCAATTGTTTAAAATTTGGGCATCTAGCTAAACATTGTAGAGGGGAAACTACGTGCCCTATATGCGCAGAAAAACATACAAGAGAACAATGCCAAGCCAAGCAAATAAAATGTGCTAATTGTATGTTACAGCATCGTGGCAATAGTACTACGTGTCTATTGTACCAGTCTCAAAAAAGAATAAAAGAAAAAATGGGGGAACTAAACATACCGCATCACGAGGCTCGTCGAATGATTGAAAATCCGAGATCTCAGGGGACGATTAGCAGCTCATCCAACTTTGCGGCGATCTTAACTAACCCTATAAATAAAATGAACACAGACTTTCCACCACTGAAGTCAAGGACAATAAGTACACAACATAGTCAAGAACTAAAGGCTACAAGGCCGCCTCCGTGTAAAAGACCCATGTTGGATATATCTACAATAAGAGACTCCAATATAAATCGAGATATCAATGACCATCTGATATTTCCTAATGGCCGAACACCACAGGAAATTAACAGCCCATCATATATGGGTTCAAGCATGGACCATAATAAATCATCTCGATTCATAAAACACTCTTCCAGTGACACTTCCTCCAAACGCCCCAGAGGGAAAAGCACGCCGATTACTATGTCGGGTGCAAGTGGTCAAGAAGAAATCGTAAATAATGATATTAATAAAAAATTTCGCAAGATGTTAGGGAAAGCCCCGAATCACATACGTAAAGACATACGTGACATGAAAGCAAAATATTTTGATAAAATATAAATGAATTGTGACTCACAGCATGACATCAAGATCCTTCATTGGAACGCTAGAAGTTTATTTAATAAGTCTGATTTCCCGCAAACCTTATATGCACACAATATAGACTTATTTTTCGTGTCCGAAACATGGTGCCGACCAGCAGATACAATTAAAATAAAAAATTATCACATCATCCGTCAAGAAAGGAACACAGGATGGGGAGGTATATGCTTCGGCATTAGAAGAACATTATATAAACAATTCCACATTCAACACTGGGATCAACAGTATTCGGAAAAAGAAATACAATCTGCCACTATCTAGATCAACGACATAATCATAAATGGTTTTTATATTCCCCCAAATACAGTTATCACAGAGGCTACTTGGCAAAACTGTATCAAAATGCATGATAAACAAACCATTATAGGAGATTTCAACATAGAAGCCTACAGTTGGATCACGAAAAGTTATGCCAATGCTCGCAACTTATATGAAAGAATACTAGCAAACGGATTGACTTGTCTAAATGATGATACACCAACCAGGTTAGGCAATTTTAGGCAAGCGGACACAAGACTAGATTTATCTTTTGCTAGTACAAATATGGTACATAATATCAAGATACAGATACTACATGATACTATGGGAAGTGATCATCGTCCTACGATAATCACGGTTGAGGGAATACCTGCACGTACTGTCAAAAGAAGGCGTAATGTTAGATCTATCGAGTTCAATCTATTAAATTCTGAAATACTTCAAACATTTCCAGAAGCTTATAAAAACGATGATATGGCTAGTTACACTAAATTGACCACATCCATACGGTATTACTTAGATACTCACCATCCCATTGTTGCTATAAACAAACAGAAACATAACATCTCGAGTCCCCCTTGGTTTAATGCAGAATGTTCGCTCCTCATAGCACATAGAAGACTTACTATTAAACAATTTTCCAAAAATATGACGTGGGATAACTACATAAACATGAAGAGACAAATAGCCAAAACTAAACGTAGACTGAAACAGATAAAAGAACGGCATGGATTGAATATACTGAGCAAATTTCTCACTCCACTACCCTACAACAACTATTGGCTAAAATAAGATGGTTCACCAAGGGCAACCTAAAAGAATCGTGCACGACACCATCATCACAGCAATGGAGATACGATTATCTTAAAATGATAGCCCCCGATGAGGTAGCATACCCCACAGCAAGTTTGCAAGTTGAAGGGACACAGCAGCATAGTGAAACATGGTCAAATATAACGATACAAGAAGTAATCAATGCTATAAGTACTACACCAAAACACTCTACTCCTGGAGATGATGACATCACCTATGAAATTATAAAACACTTACCATCAGTAGCAACAGCAACTTTCAACTATGTCATAACAAATAATACCATACCTCAGGAATGGAAAAACTTCACTATAATGGCCGTCTTAAAACCAAACAAACCACCAAATTCAATAGAAAGTTACCGTCCAATAGTACTCACTAATACCATACACAAGATTTTTGAAAAAATAATTTCCCATCGTTTAGTTCACCACCTAGAATACACAACCAATGGCCACTTAACCAGTATGGTTTTCGAAAAGGATATTCCACTATGCACAATCTTACCATCTTAGTTACCGACATATTGCTAGCCTTCAACAAGAATCTTATTGTTGAAGCCATATTTATTGACATAGAAAAGGCGTATGATAATTGATCCTAAAAATTATAATAATTTATATGTTGTACAATTTTATCTATTTTACAAAATCTTATTTTACTGTTACATATAAACATACAAGTCAAATTAAATACAAAATTAAAATAGCGACTGATGTCGCGTTAGTCCATATAAGTCTTCTTAAAAATTAAAATATCAGTTTTAAAATATTCTAATTGATCCTAAAAAATTATAATAATTTATATATTGTACAATTTTATCTATTTTACAAAATCTTACCGATCATTCTTTTTCAGTAATCTAATATTAACAATGTTTATCATACATATCACTGTACAATTATTTTTGAAGATGTATTGTCTTGTAATCAATTTTCTTATTCATCTAGTCTAATATCATGTATAATACTATATATATTCTAAAGATATATTGTCTTTTAATCAACTTTCTTATTCACTTAGTCTATTATCTTCACTTAAGTTAATTTGTCTATTATTTATGTCCAGAATACCTTCTTAAAATATATCTGTATGCATTAATGTATTGTTTATGCACTAGTTTGTAGTTAACATTTATGTTGATATCTTCTTTTATTTGAGATAAATTGTACACAATTTATGTCCTGAATATCTTGTTAATTATAACCATGTGCATTAGTTTACTGTTTATGCACTAGTTTGTAGTTAACCTTTTTGTTGTTATCTTCCTACAATATTCTTTTTAGAATCCGTGTATCTAGTAATCTAGCTGTTAATGTTATTTGGATATGCGCATTTCGGCTTATTATGCCATCTTCAGTCCTTGGAATTGTGTGCGAAGAAGTCTTCACCACATGAGTATTAGCCTACTACTGACGATGTCTTAGGTAATTGATGAGGGTAAAGTTCACAGTACAGTTAAAAAAGTTAATTATGGTCAATTGCTGTTTCGTTAATTATATTGTTTTTGTTTCTATATATTTCTAGATTTTCTAGTGTATTTAGCTTTTGGCTATTCCCTTGTTTATGTAAAATTTTTAGCGTATTGTCTATTGGTGAAACTTGATGCCCGTTATTAATTAAATGTTTAGCATAAGCTGACCTGTTTCTGTTGTATTTAAAATCTGCTAAGTGTTCTTGAAATCGTTGTCTGAAAGATCTACCCGTTTGACCTATATATACTTGTTTGCAATCGTTACAAGTTAGCTGTTATACCCCAGTGTTTTCTAGTTTATCTTCATTATTATTGTTATCATTATTACAAAGTAATTGTTTCAAAGTATTATTAGTTTTGTATGCTATCTTAAGATTTTGTTGTTGCAGAGGTTTTAAAGTTTTGTGTATTCTATTATCTGTATAGTTGTAAACAACATATTTGTTATTTTTTCCATTAGATTTTTCTATTGGTTTTAGTGTTGACTTATGATTGTTCACTTTACATAGTTTACTTTTATTCTTTTTTATTAGCTTGTAAATAACTGATTCATTATAGTGATTATTTTTAGCAATTTGTAAGATTACGTTTAATTCCTTATTATAGTAGTATTTATTCATAGGAATATTTATAAGTCTACGTACCATATAGTCCAAAGCTGCCATTTTTGGCCAATAGGGTGGTTAGATTTATTGCTTATTATATTATCTGTATATGTATCTTTTCTGTAGATACTATATTGTAGTTTTTTTATCTTGCCTTATGATGTTGAGATCTAGAAAATTGAGATTGTTTTGAATTTCAGTTTCTAATGTGAATTTTAATTTTTCATGTATATTGTTAAAGTTTACAAGTAAGTCATTAATTTTGTCTTTATGACATACAATCAGAATATCATCTACGTATCTGTAATATTTTTTAATGCTATGTTTCTTAATTAATTGTTCTATATAATTGTCCTCTATGTGCTGTAAGAATGTTTCTGATAGTATGCCCGACAAAGGGGATCCCATTGCTAGACCATCTTTTTAATATAAATGTTATTGTCAAAACTAAAGTAGTTTTGTTCCAATATAGCTGTAATTAATGTGGTTATTTATTTTTATTTTATATATTTATATTTATATTTATACAAAATATTTATACAAAACAAAACAAGACCACCCGAATGAGCATGCGCTCGTTCTCGGGCACAGTTCAGTCATTTACATTACAAAATACAAATTACAAATACATAAAGAAAATATAATATTAAATCAATACCTAAAAAATAATAATAAAAAAGAAAGAACAGAATAGTAAAAAGAAAAAAGGGAAAGTAGTAAGAACAAAAATTGAAACCCTGCGTTATTACGAATAAAATCGTTCCTTAATTGTCTACTAAGTACAGAGTGAAGTAACTTTTGAACTATGAAATAAGATTTTTGATAAACTTATTGAATTTTTTGTTGTTCATATGTACTATTTCTGGATGTGACCTAATTATAGAGTTATAGAGTCTTGGACCATAATAAATGCTATGTTTAGAGCCAGAAGAGGTGAAGTATTTTGGTTCTATTAAAGGCAATGTTTTATTTCTTCTAGTATTGTAGTTATGAGGATCCGATACATGTACGTTGCGGTATTTTTGAAAGTATTTTAAAAGTGTGAGCTTATAAATTTGTTCTACAGTCATCACATTAAATCCAGAAAATATCAATTCTGTTGGATATTCTATAGGCTTTTTTTAAACAAATTTTTATAATTCTCTTCTGTATTAGAATCAAAGGAGTCAATACAGATGTGCCACTTCCCCCCAGCTAATGATGCCATATTGGAGGACAGATTGTATTAGAGCTAAGTAGACTGTTCTTAAGACTTCAGTCGGTAAATATTATTTTAGACAGACAAATTTGTATAATGTTTTTCTTAATCTGGTACATAAATATGTGACGTGTTTGTCGAATTTCAGATGACGATCTATAATAATACCAAGGTATTTGACCTGATTTGTCTCCTTCACATCCTGGCAGGTACATGAATCAGATTCACAGTTGATATCATGTAGTTTTACGCTCAAGTTTTGATCCATTTTTAGTTGTGGAGTACCAGCAGTAGTTAATGAGAATGGAACACAGTTTGTTTTATCTATATTTAATACTAACCTATTGCAGTCAAGTCAACTTTTAACTACTCTTAATCCCTTATTAGCCCATTTGTAAGTATCCTGCCTAGTTGGAGCGGAAAATAGCAATACGGTATCATCGGCATAAGAGTAAAGACGGCCATGGAAATTATTTAAGTCCAAATGCAGCAACTCATTTATGTAAATAATGAAAAGAATTGGACCCAAAATTGTTCCTTGTGGCACACCAGTATCCACATCTCTGATATCACTAAACTGATCCTTAATTTTGGTTATTTGCGTTCTATTATGTAAATAAGACCGAAATAAATTTAGTGCAGTACCTCTTACTCCACTTTGCTCTAATTTTTCTATAAGTATCTTGTGGTTTACAGTGTCAAAAGCCTTTTGCAAATCCAAAAAAATACCTAGACTTTTATTTCCCGCATCTAATTCTTCGATAACTTTTCCTGTAACATTAATTATGGCATCATCTGTGCTTAAGTTATATCGAAAACCGAATTGATTTGAATTTAATATATTATTTTTATTTAAGAAGTCCACCAGTCTATTTTTTAAACATTTTTCTAACAGTTTCGATAGGCTAGGGAGTAAGGATATAGGTCTATAGTTATTCAAACTATGCTTTTCTCCGGATTTGTATATAGGTACTACGACAGCTTTTTTAAGATCATCTGGGAAAGTTCCTTGTGATAAGCAAAGATTAAAAATATGTTCGAGGGGCTTCGATATGTATTTAGAAATTGTTTTCAAGGTGTTGTTTGTTATTCCGTCCGTACCAGGGGCAACGTTATTTTTTAGTGAGATTATCATTTTATTGATTTCATCTTGAGTTGTTTAGCAACTTCATGACTGTCCCCATTATTAATTAAGTTTTGTTGTACAATATTAACTGTCTCATATGTCGGAATATTAGTATATAGATTCTTTATATCTAGTGAGATAAGTCTGTCATTTTTATTCAATTCAATATCGTTTAATTTATTAACTAAGTCTATTGTGTTTTTTTATAGTATAAGTGTTTTTAAGTTCCAACCTATGCTGTAACATCTTTTTTACAATCTTAGAAATTTTATATACAGGAGCGTTGATGAAGTTTACTATTGGTCGGATTGGATTACCATTCTTGTGAATTTTATTTGAGCCCTAAGTTTTGGAGCTTTTGGTTTCATATGTATGGCATTTTTCATTTCTTTATCATTTAGTATGAGATTTGAGTTTTTTATTACTTTTTTAATGTTTTGTTGGAATCTATCAGTAGGGTCTTTGTCAACCGGTATAATATTATTTTCGTGAATGAATTCTATGGTTTTCTTTATGTATTCATTATTATCTATGAGAATAATAGAGTTACCTTTATCGGCCTTGACATGTTTTATGTCATTATCTCTTAATTTACTATTTAGATCTTGTATTTTTTTTTTATAAACTTTTGAGTTTTTGTTATCAATATGTTGGTTTACGTAATTGTGTTTTATTTTATTGGTCATATCTTTTCTGATGGATTGTTGGTTTGTTTGGTGTACTTTTGTTAAAGCTGTTTCTGTATCTATGATTAAGGATTTAACTTGCTCTTTATGATTAGGTTTAAAGTTATGTTTATAACCCAATTGGAGTAAATCTTCTTCATGTTTAGTAAGTGCTGTTGATGTTAGGTTAATAACCCGCGGGAAGAATTGTATTTCATTATTTGTGTTCCTATCCAAGTTCTGATTATGGCTGTTTAGTTGAATTTTAGTTTCTTCAAGATTTTGGATTTTCTTATATTGTATTTGATATTTACGTTCAATCTCATGTTTCAATTTTTCATTTATTTGATTGTCTATTAAAGCCCATTCTTTGTTGAAGATTTTGGAAGCTTTCAAATGTAGCTTATATACTTGTTCATTAAGAAAGTTCTTTTTCTTGTATAACAATTTGATTTCGTGTTGTAACCACAGTTTTTGGCTTGCTTTTCAGTGCGTCGAGCTGCTGTTGTTTTATTATTAATTTTAACTTTGATGTAATTGGGAATAAGTTATTTATCTTTACATGTCTAATTAAAATTAATATTAGCAATCGTTTTGAGTAATTTACGTTTCGTGTTCGTATATTGGTTAATAATTTTAGCCTGGTTAGCTTTTTCTTGATTGATGAATTTCATTACTCAAAATTACTACTTAATGTATTTGCTAAATGTAAGCCCTCATTACACTGTTAATCTAACAAAGCATCAATGTAAGCCCATTTTATGGGTTTACCATTGGAATAAATTACCTTTTTTGTGCAAGGCAATTGCGAACAAGCTTTAGCATATGACATGCATCCAAAATAACGACTATTTCATCGTTATCTTTACAAGGATGTGGAAAGTTAACTTTAGGGTTGTTTACATATTTTTAAATCTGCTCCCAAATCATTTACCATTGCAACATTACTAGGTGCCCCATCAAATGTCACAGCTACAATATCTACTCCTAACTCGCTCATCTTTTCAATAGCATGTGTAATAATACTGGCTCAGTCATTATCAGAAAGACAGTGAATTAAAAAATAGTCACATGGAATTTTCCAGGGCATATTAATACACGTACACATAACAACAAATGCCATTTTTGCTGTTGTCAAACTGTCATAATCTATTTATGTTCCCATATCCACATACCCAATTACCCTATCCCCCTCATGATCATCATTAGCCTATCCCCTATCCCCTTATGCTCACTTAAACTCATATCATCTATTGAAATACAAACGCAAGGAACAATATCTTTCACCTTTGCTTCATTAACTTCGATTTCAATAGCAGAAAAACACTCTTGACTAAATCCTGGTTCACAGTGAATTTTCATGTACCATGCTCCTAGCATGCATGGTACGACTTGGCAAAGCGTTGTTGGAGGTAGATCTAACGTAGTCATAAGCCTTAGGAGAATAGTAATGTAAAGTTAATGCAAATGAACGCAAGTCAGCATCATACTCTCCCACATTACTGCTTTGAACTGCTGTGTTCACAAGACTGTAAGCACCTGGTGGTAAGGTTTTTTTTTCTAAAAAGTCTACAGCATTTTATGTTAATAGTTTTTTCTCCAAAAGAGAATCTATAATTTCACTGTTACTTTTAATTAATTTACTGTGTCTTCTCACTTTCTGTTGCAAGACCTTGATTTTTCTTTGCACTATTTAAAGTTTTACTGCATTCGCTTAATTTACGTTCTAACATTCTTTTGCGAGGTGTGAGGTCAGTTTTATTCTGTACATCACTGTCACAATTATTGTCAGAAAACTGCAAAGGTGCACTTGCTGTTTGTTCTGTTGTTGTAGTAGTAGCAGCAGCAGTAGCAATACCAGTTGTTGAATGTTCACGGTATTTTGGAGGCTTTCGATAAGTTTTTGGGCCACTTTGCAAATATTTAGGAAATTATAGAAAAACAGAAGGAACTACTTCATCTCTCAACCTTCGTATTTGTCCTGTAAGGTCCATATCTTCAGACCGAAAGTGCTGGGAGCAGACTGCTGAATACTTCGTTGGCTTCCATCCCCCTCTTCTTACTGCCTTGACCCATGCTTCCCTTAGATCTCTTCTCGTTTCACTTGGAAACCTAGAAATTAAATTGAGAATAACTTAATTCAATTGATTCTTTAAAATTTTAACTTATGTTAAAAATGATTACTATATCTACCGTAGGCCTATTTATTATTGCCTTTGTTTAGTCCAGAATAAAATTGTGCTAACCATGTCAGTTTCGGAATTAATCATAGAATAAGTTATTGGCCTATATATATAATAATTTTACAACATAAGCAACTACAGAAACAATTTAAAGAAAGATAAAATAATCTGAACAGTTTGCTATGGTATTTTACTTACTTATGTAAAGAAACGTTTTGCATCTCTTGAGTTCTTTCTCTTGCAGTGTGTTTGAAATTACATCCCCAAATAACACAGTGGTTCACCATTTTATCAGAAAATTAGGAACACGTAGAAAACACAAGTTTTCGTGTTCAATGGCTGGTATACAAGCTGACAGAATACAGCTGATTCATTTGGAAACTTGGAAATTGAATTGAGAATAACTTAATTAAATTGCGTTTGTCTCTAAAATTTTCTCTTAGGTTAGTTTAAGAATGACTACCGGTATCTACTGTAGGCCTATTTATTATTGCCATTGTTCAGTCCAGAATAAAATTGTGCCAACCATGACAGTTTCGGAATTAATCATAGAATACGTTACATAAAATAGTTTTACAAGATAAGCAACCAATGAAACAATTTAAAGAATGATAAAAAAAATCTGAACAGTTTGCTAGTGGTATTTTACTTACGGTACCTATGTAAAGAGATGTCTTGCGTGCCTTGAGTTCTTGTCTTGATATGTATTTAAAATTACAGGGATTCCCAAGCATTTCACTATAAATTCGGAATTATGTAGGAAGAAAAACAATTTTCCGTAATGAATACGTGGTACTTAAGCGGACACGGTTGTGATACCAATATGGCGTCGGCACTGCTTCCCTTGCCCCTCTTCGCCCATGACTCGGCTACACTCACCATTGAGCTAGAATAGAACTGGAGTTAGGAGTCCAGCACAGCAAGTGAGGCCGACTGTTTCGACTAGCTCCGCCTGGAAAATCTGGCAAGAAGCTATTTGTCTGCTCAGCAAGAAATGTCAAGTAGGCATATCGTGGGGTTACAAGCAAAGTCCACTAAGTCAACAGCATTTCCATAAGACTTAGTGGATTTTGCTTGTAAGCCCACGATATATGCCTGAAAATTTATTGCGATAGAGTGAGCATTACTTTACCTTTAACTCGAAATAATTTATTTTTATCAATACGAATGGTTTTACCCGTGACTTCTCTTTCATTATGTAAGTCTAACCGACAAAATAGCGCGTATTCAATGTAGCATTTGTTACTAGGGCCCAGATTCTTATGTTTTAAACTATTTTATTCCTTGCTAGTTAAGTGTGATATTTGAATATAATTATTAGTTTCATTGTCAAGAGTTACGTTAAATTAATATTATGTTGAAATGTTTAAAAATTAAGATATATTTGATATTTGATAACACTTTTAGGCAGTACCAATTGCAATCGGTCACATTAGCTATTTACATCAATACACATCTTTAAGAATCTAAGCTATGAATATTTACAATCTTACAAACTTAATTACATTAGTCAAAACTATTATTCTAAGTTATACTAATGCCATAACCCAAGTGACACTAAATGAATAACATATACTTGCAGATTACACATGTAATTACTTACGCTAAGTTGCTCTATTCTATTTGTAAATCTGATTCTAAGTAATCTTTAACATTATAAAAAAGGATTTTTTAAAGCTAGGAATATAGTTTTTTGTGAAAACAAATTTGGGGACATTTCTTGAAGTTTAAATGGTATGTTTTATATAATGTTGTCCCAAATTTATTTTGATTTCTGGTCTGATAAATAAGAACTTCGTGTTTGATAGCTGTTTATGTTATATTTTACTAATGACAAGACATAAAAAATATACAAATTTATTATTGTTAGTAAGCCTGTCTCAATAAATAGTGGTTTGCAATGCTCTATTTTTTTTAGCATTGGTTATTATTCTAATTTTTTTTCTGGATAAATAATACTTGATTAATTCCTATACCAAATCCCCATAGGCTACTACTAGATCACACCTTATGCTCTGAAAAAAATGCATATTAGGCAGTCTTTACATAATCTGAAGATACTTACTTACTTACTCACTCTATGGCAATGGACAATTCCTAAGCAAGCTAAATGAATATTACGTTTTATGGAACCAGAAGGTTCATTGCCCCGCTTACTTAAGTCCGCCATTCAACCCTATTCTGTGCTAACTCCATCCAGCCATCACTCGCAAATCCTACTTCCCTTGAATCTATCCTAATATTGTCCTGCCACCTGCGTCTAGGTCTTCCAAGTGGTATATTACTTTCGGGTCTCCCCGTCAATATATTTTAAATATGTCTTTCTTCCCCCATGCGTGCAACAAATTTTTATTTTTGGATTTGTGGACATTAGACGAGAAGTTAAGAGTTTCTTACCCGCTTAAAAACTACCATTTCCTGATTTGTGTCTACACTTAAATTCGGCCTTAATATTATTTGTGTCTGTAATTATTGCTCCCAGATAAACAATTCTTTAATCTACTTATTAAATAAATTACACATGAGAGCCTTTTACAAATACTTCTAATCTAAGTTAATCAGTTTCAATCATTATCTACCTCAGCTCATTCTTTTATGCAAAACTAAGCCTACCCATTGTTGTGTTTTTTTATTAGTTCTTCGATTTTTCCATCATTGCCATCCTACCTGAATTATGATATAGGCCTATCCTAAAAATTGCTAACATCTGGATTAAGGATTAATTACTAAATATAGTATTAAACGTTATTATCACAATAAAATATACTTAAAATGAATTATGACGATTTTGAAGTAGAACAATATAATATTTCAATTTCTAAAGATTTCAACGTAATACTAATTTAATGTAATAAGTGCAGTATTGAATACATGCTATTTTGTCGGTTAGGCCTACATGTATGGAAACGACAGAAGTCACGGGTAAAAACATACGTATTAATATTAATCGTAATTATAATAATGACATACTTTTAATATGTTAATATTAATTATTCTTATAATACATGCAAGGATAACTGTCTTACAATGATTCGTCAACATCATCTTCAATTTCCAAACCAAACATGTGATAATTCCATACAAGAAAGGCGATTTGACGTTTCGTATTGAGCAGACAAATAGTTCCTTGCCATAGTTTCCGGGCGAGACTAGTCGAAAAAGTGGCCTCACATCTTAGTACACGGGATTGTATTTAGTGCTAAGTCCAGGTATATATATGGAGGTCAATGACACTCACGGAGGAAAGAATACACGGAGACGCCGTGCTTGCGGTGTTGTATGGGAAACAGATGAAGCCAATGACCACGCCCCCTTAGAGGACCAAAAGGGAGGCTTGCTATATACAATAGCACACAAATACTCCGAAGTTTCACGGGTTATAGAGCTCTGCGCTTTTAAGATGGCCGCCGAGAATGAGGTATTATCCACTTCCGGTTATCTCAGAGGCCTGTGTTTACAATACAGTTCTGTACTTTTGTCTTGCTTTGGAAGTAGTTATGCCGATTAACTGCTATGTTTTCGGCTGTTCAGCAGTTGCACACAAAAATTTAGAACTTTGTTTTCCAAAAGAAAGGGCTGTTTTCCAAGAATGGATGGTAAAATTACGCCATGGAAAAACACCTTCCAAGTATTATCGTGTTTGCAGCTGTCACTTCACAGAAGATGATTTTAATGTTCCTATGAGCAGTTTTGGCGAGTATTTCATGTTTTTTTTTAGAGTGATTAAGATATTTTTGATATAGTAGATGTTGACAAAAATATATAAGCCTATGAAATAATAATTATACCTGACCAATTTAACCTCGTTTAGGCTCATAATCAAGTTTCCTTTCCACGTAAATTAGTATTTCATGTTTTCAGTGTAATTTTATTTGGTCATTTATTTTGACATTTAAGAATGTCACTGTCAATCGAAATTTCTCCCGTAACCCATAAAATGGTCATTCTGTTTTGTAATTGAGTAAAAAACAAACTACATAAATTTTTTTAGGAAAACATGATGATTTTTTAGAGTAGAATGTGGGCTTAGGCCTAAGGATAGCTTAAATGTATCTGAAAATGTCCAGATTTGTCGTATGCCTGTAATAGAAACTCTTGTAACACGTAGATCAAAACCTGATGAAGAAAAATGTAATCATAATAGGCCTATAGTTAATTATAACACTAATTTTGTAAATGTCATGTTTCTTAACATTAAAGGTTTTCTAGGTAAATCAGATATGTTATGTATTATGTCATCAGACAATAATTTGGAGGTAATTGGGATGGTGGAACACTGGCTGAGCCCAGAAAATATAAATTTGTGAAATACTCAAAATTTTAAAGTAGCCTCTTATTTTTGTCGTAGTCATAAAAAGCATGGTGGTTAAGATATTTTTATTTAAAACAAATCAAAAGACAACAGCAACTGTACAACTAATAATTTTTATTGGCATTTTGCAGAAGAGGCAAAAATACTGTTTGATAATAAACATTTACATTATGAAGTAGCCCCTCAGAAAATGTTTTGTTAAATTTTGTGTTGAATAATGATGCCCTTCTTAGTCCAAATAACAAAGTCACACCTGTGAATATCAGTCAGTAACATCTGTGCCTGTACTTGAGCATAATGTTTCTTATTCACTAACTTGAGCTTGATGAATTTTCTAATTGCTAGAGTCCGGCCAGCTTTCATACTGCCAAGTGGTTATGGAGTCTTCGTCAAAAAGTTTAAACCGTTCTTTCTTGAATGAATTTATCTTGAAGAAATTTGTCGAAGGAAAGTCGTGGGTACTTTCTGATTCTATAACCTCAACGTCGAATAAGGCAAAGTTCCTATCCGGATTTTTCTCTCGCCTGAGCAACCTGAAGCCAAAACAAACAGCGTCGTATATTAGACTGTGTGTTCAATAAGTTATGATACGAAAATGTTCATGCATATTTGAAAAAAACCATGAAAATAAATCGTGCAACAGTATAAAAAAAATCTGATGTGAAAGTCACATAACTTCCTCTGCCCAAATAAAAGTTAGCAGTATCCACATATCCTTGTACAGAATCGCAAGACACAATTTTACGCTAATTATACTGTAAATACATTATAGCCCATCATTTGAATGCTGCGACTAAAAACACAGCTATGGACAAACTAAAAAAAGAAGAAAAAACAAGTGACTGAAAACGTTTATTGAACTTTCCGCCATTCAGAATAATTTCCGAAATTTATCGAACATTCCCCTCAGATATTTCTTTACTGTAAGCATGGCCAACAATACATCTTTCTCACTTCACGTACTTATATAGAATAAGAGGCCGTGAATGTCGGCTTATTGAGTTGTTCACCAGGCAATACAGAGTATCTACAAACAGTGGTTAGTTTACAACAACCCTTCAGAGAATTTTTTTGAAAAAAGTTTCAAATAAAAGTTTTAGCTCTTGGTATAAGCACTCCATGTACAAAATTTAAAGGAAATCGTTCGAGCCGTTTTTGATAAAATCGTGACAAACGAAATTTTATACGTGTAAAGTCCCCTTAAAATAAGGGAAAGTTGTCGCCACTCTTCGTGTCACAGCCTCAGAAGGTACCTAACCCAAATACAAAATTTTGTTTTCGTACGACTTTCCTTTACATGAGGCCGTATTGCAAAGAGCGTGTATTCACAGTGGGTGGCTTATAATTCCCTTCAGAGAATTTTTTCGAAAAAAAGTTTCAAATAAAAGTTTTAGCTCTTGGTAAAAGCAACCCATGTGCAAAATTTGAAGAAAATCGTTAGAGCCGTTTTCGAGAAAATCGCCAAAAACTAAAATTTCTTCATGTAAAGTCCCCTTAAAAATAAGAGAAACTTGTCGCCAATCTTCAGCTCACATCTTCGGAAGGTACCTGACTCAAATACGAAATTTTGTTTTCATACGATTTTCCGTTTTGGAGCTAGCTTGTTCACAGATATTCCACACAGACACACACAGACACACACACACTGAAACACAGACATGTTTCCAAAAATAGTACCTATGGTACGGGCAGAGGAAGTAATATTTGAGACCGAAGGCATATTGCACCATATTAGAACAGTTAGCGAACGTTTCAGAAGACAGGTAGCTTTGATTTCTCACCTTCCAATCAACTCTTGCTTTGTTAACTATGAAATATTTGTTGCACCATCTTCGGATAACATCCTTTTTAACTCCTTCACTGTAAAATTGGAAAACCGTCCCTAACTCATATTGAAAACACACAAGATTGAGGAAACCGGAAGTTGACAATACCTGAATGTGGAGAGCAGCGCGCTCAAGTGGCAGGAGGAAAAACTACAAAAGCCCAGAGCTCTATAACAACGTAACGGTAGGGAAAATATGTAATATCCCAATTTCATATATTAACTACATACTCTGACATCATAATAATCCCGGTAGTAAGCATTAACCTCTCTCAGAAGAGCCAAAAATGTAACTTTCAAATGAGCAACTTTACATGTGCGAGTATAAATAATGAGTCAGAAAATGATTAAGTGACCGTGCGACTATGATAATTTAGAACGAGAAAAATATCCTGGACAGTTCTTTAGCTATACCATGTGGTCATTGACATTATTAATTGCAATAAATGTCAACTAATATAAATATTGGAAATCTAAAGCAATAAATTCCTTAGTATTACTAATAATTCAGATAAATGCACTTTATTTGAGTAATTACAAGTAGCCTAAGGCACTTATAAAGAAAATACATCAATAATTAGCAGCCTAGTGTAAAATACAAGTAAATTATGCTTAGCAATTATAACCATATTCATTCATCCCAAAAATTGACTATTTTCAGTACCTAAATTTTACAAAAATATTAATTTTTAAGGTAAGTTCATAGAATAGTGCACAACATGCAATCATTTTCACTTCTGAATTGTTCAAAACAGAAACAAAGACGAGTAACCACGCTATCAGTGCGTTTCTTTTTAAAGCAAGCCTGTAAAGCGCTTTATGAGTGATGCACGAGTGATTGACGACCGCTGCAGACAAAAAAGAACGGCAAAGTTGATCAGCTGACAGCTTGCTCAATGAGACCGGCAATGTTTACATCCCTCTAACTTGGTTAAAACACGTGCAAATAACAGTTATGCCGGGATGGCAATAAATAATTATTGTACTATATGATGTACAGGTAAAATCACATGATACTAACTGTGCTAAAGAAGGCGTTCGTACTTGGGAATATGAACAATGATGTTAAATCCATCAAGGAAATTTTCGATGATCACCTAGTCCGCCATGACAGTTTGCAGCGAAACCATGCAGCAGTCGTAAAGCGAGATTTGAGTTCGCTGCACGGGTAGTAGAGTGGGGGTAAAGCGGAGCTGCAGCAAAATGTAAAAAGAAACGGGTTTTGATGCATCACTCGTAAAGCGCTTTAGCTCCGCTTTAAAAAGAAACGCAAGGTATCCGTGCACGCTATAAACATATAAACACAGTGACACGCCCCCTAAGTACCAAACGCTCGGACAGTTGGCTTCACGCTTGCGGTCTCAGGGCATCTCCGTGTTTTCTTTCCTCCGTGGCTACACTGCCACCTGTAGTAAAAGGATACGCCGCTGCCGATCTATTCCTCTATATCTGTGGCCGTAGCAGTGGCTAAAATTGAACAACACGCGCATCCGCCATCTTGCGGCCATGTGACATACTTCTGAATGTCAATAGAGAGACTTTTTGTATATTAAAATAACGAAATGTAAGCTTAGAATTACAGCTTTTGCGTTCATTTTGTTATCATGTGGTATTTCGTAATTACATGAAGTGTAGTGAGTTATAATACGGCGATTATTACTGCTGATACATTCCAATATCGTAGGACACGAGGGTTGGTTAGAATTTATATTTTTATGTTTTGTGTTTTAATCTTGCCGTGTGTTATATAGTGTTCCAGGGATTACTAAATGTATGGGACATTCTTGTGCTGCATACAACTGCACAAATCATCGTAAGAAGGATTCGGGGATTTATATTTACAAGTAATATAATTAAATTATAGGTTAGCTACGGCGTTTTATTTTGAAATGGAACACAACTTTATTTTTTCAAAGTAATGTACTATTATAGGTCTATATTCTACAGGTTGTAAACAGTAATTTTAAATTTGATATTTTAATGACTAATGACGTTCCATAAAATGACAGAGATTATTATAAATATTGAAACCGTTTGTAATTTTCTTATTATATTGTAATAAGAGAATGTTTGGGGTTCCGTGTGTCCTTAGGAATAACAGGAATATATAATGTTAGGTTTCGAAATATTTCGAACCATCATTCGTTTTAACTCAATTTATGGCGGGTCATGGTAAATTTAAATCTTACTTTCAAAGATTTCACATACCCTCTATAGATGGACATTTTTGTCCATGTGGACATGATGAACAAACTGTCGAACATCTTGTTTTAGACTGCCCATTTCATGGTTACAAGCGCCACATACTAAAGAAGCATCTAACTAAATGTAGTAAGGTTTTGGGTTATCCAATGATTGACTTCTTAAGAAACCAATGCTGTTTCTCAGAATTTAAGACATTCGTTAACAAAGTTTTTAAATCACTGTGATCAATTCTCACAACTATTTCTATGAAGTAACTTTTTAATGTTTTGTGTTTATGTTCACTTTTGTTTATTGTTTACTGCCACATTTTAAAAATTTTCTGCATGTCATAATTATAACATACTTATTCTGAAACTATAGCCCTAGCTTACATAGGTAAAATAGGGCTCTTGTACTTGGAGATTTAATAAATAAATACATGTTAGGTTTCCTCTTCAAAATCCTGAACTGTTAAAAAAAATGGTTAACGTCTGTAAGACGTGAGAAATTTAACCCAACAGACTCTGCTCAGGTCGTTTCTGGAAGTCTAATGTCAACAGGTTTCTTAAACCAAGTGCAGTTCCTTCTGTGTTTAATTTTCCTCCTCATCTTACAAATGTAACCACGGTTATACTTTCAACAATAGGCCAATTAAAATGATATTATATGTTTATTTAAAGATAGCAAACAACCGGAAATTTTAGCATATTGATTATTCCAAACAATTGTCGCTAAAGGAATGCTGACAGACGGGGGAAGGACTACTGTGTCAAGTCATCAGTGATAGCCTAATACAAACTGCCATATCTAAATGCATACTCAACATTTTTATAATACAATCTATAGGCCTACGAATATTCAGGATTATTATTTTTAGTTAATATATTATTTCAGATTGAACAAGAAAGTAGTCCGATATTACCTCTCTGAATCAATTCTATTTAAGATCCAATAGGTGAGCACTGGATTGTATGGTCAGGACTAATATTTTTAAATAATGTATTAATATATTATTTATTCCCTGAAGACGGAACAGGTCTGAAGACCTAAACCGGAAAGACGATGATGATGATATATTATTTCAGATTGAACAAGAAAATAGTCAGACAGCACCTCTCTAAATCAATTCTATTTAGGCCTATGAACCAATAGGTGAGCATTAGATTGTTTTTATTTCATTTCATTTCTTTACATTTTATTTCATTATAATAGCATCCATTCACTTAATCGCAACATATTTCATGAACCCGAAGGGATATGTCCAAAGATCACTATGTAATTTACATTATTCACAAAAATGAATGTCAAACTTCTTGGAATGTCAAGAAAAGCATATGATCTTGTTATTGCGTCCACATGGGATAAATACAGGTAATTACGTTTAGTTCTTGCATTTATTTCCAATCATGTTACTCTCAATTCATGTTTAATTAATTTTTCGTTATTTATGAGATTAAATACTGGTTGGTTTAATGTTTCCTATTACGTTTAACAGCTGTATGTCGTTTGCTATCGTAATTTCTTGGCCGCAAGATGGCGGCGGGCGACCACTTCTATTTGGAGCCATTTCACGCAGTCTGCGTAGCTGGTGGTGTGGGGACTTCGTGTGAAGAATCGATTTTGAAATCACACCTATATATTGATGGAAATGTTGGTGACACACCGACGACTGCAAACCTCTCGATAAGCTTAACAACACGAAAGTACTAAAATAAAAAGTTGCTGAAACATCGTCATATTTGTGTTACCATGGCGGCATATATCCTAATAGGGCTGACTTTGTAATGTGTCAATCACTATATTTCACTAACAGAGAAGGAACAGATTCTTAGTATTTGTTAATAAGTTTTTATCAATATGAAAACTAAATACATAATTTTATGATGAAATCAGCATGTTTGAGGATATGTTTGCATAATTGCACATAATATTAATTTTTGTACTCTATCCTGTTTCAGATTTGGAACTGTAATATTCAATCCCTGTGATCTGCATTAAAGAGTAGACAATGTAATATGCACCAATAATAAGCTAAATTAATGAACACTGATGGGAGTCACCTCTATGTAGGCCTACATTCTTTAATGCAGTGTAAAATTTTGTTCAGTTCATTCCAAAGAACACCAGTGCAGATGTAGGCTATTTCCAATTGACAAGGACATCCCTACTCAAGTGATACTTCATGCAGTGAAATGTTGTTGGCTTTTTGTAATTTTAAGGAAGTAATAAGTGAATAATTATGAAGATTGTATTTCTTAGAACCGAGCAAAGCGCCATGAACTCATGATACATATAATAGCTTTTGTACCAAAGTTTACTTGGTATACTGTAGCACTCAGCAAATATGATGTACATTGTCCTTACGCGTTTACTAGTTTATAAAACATTAAATGATGTACTTTGTCCTTACTTTTAAATGTACTGGTAGCCTATATAGCGTTTGCTAGTTTATAAAACATTTCAAACTTGTAGAAGCGTCTGTTTTCAACTGCACCAAATATAGGCCTGCAGTGGCGGCTCGTGGCCGGAAAATTAGGTGAAGAGAAAAAATGCCACATGCTTATGTTAATAACGGAATTCACCCAATAGCGGCTCGTGGCTCAAAACGAGGGTGTGCTGCAAATATCATTTCATACAGCAAACTTAAAAATATTTTAAAAAATTATTAGTAGGCCTATCTAAACTGCTCGTCTTTTAATCCATCTCTAGGAACTCTCACGCTATTATTTTTTCCCTAATTTATCTCGTCTCGTCGAACGTTGTGTGAGTTGTGTGACGAGAGAAAATAGCCAATAATAAAAATAATAATAATGATAGTAATAATAATGATAGTAATAATGATGATAATAATAATAGTAATAATAACAACAATAATAATAATAATAATTAGGGC
Source organism: Ectobius pallidus (assembly GCA_964059195.1). Classification (NCBI taxonomy): domain Eukaryota; kingdom Metazoa; phylum Arthropoda; class Insecta; order Blattodea; family Ectobiidae; genus Ectobius; species Ectobius pallidus. The sequence goes on from CAXKWD010000003.1 coordinate 166,268,393, forward strand.
AGGGCAAATCGCGTGAGAGTTCCCCGGAAATGGAATAAGAGAGGAGAAAATAGTATTTTTAATGATCGAAGTAGAGGAAGTCGCTTAGTGTTCCCAGTGCGACAGAATACTTAATCGGGGTTGTGGAATCCGGGGTTTTCTGAATTTAACACATTCGAATTTGGCGGCGTCAGACGGTGGAAGATCTAACGTGCCCACCTCTTTCTCCGAGCTGACGGCGAAGAAAATGGCTGAACAAGAAGGACGGCTTCGTGGGTAGTCTGTTCGCGTCGGTATGGGGACGTGGGATAAGCGAGAAAACTGCTGCTTGCATATCCTCAGTTTTAGTTGACCAGACTACCCATGCAACGGAGGGCGTGGTTTCCAGTTCACCTTCACACGGCCGACTTGAAGTAAGTTGCGCACTCAGGATCTCAGTGACTCCTAGCTTTGACACCAGGTGGTGGCGTGGCGGGCAATTCAAAAATACAGATACATTTATAGTAAAAACCAATTCGTGATATGGAAAATAAACTTTAAAAATACGTATTGTGAAGGAAAAATACTGGTGAAGTGCTACTTCACCTGAATAGCCGCCACTGGGCCTATGCCTCCCTGCCAAAGTAGCTTATTGTCATTGGAGGATATTATTTAAATCTAGCTACGATTTTTTTGTCTAATTTGAACATCTAATTTATTCCCTCTGTCTTTTATAATAAAAGGAGCTATATTTTATCTCGCAATGTTTAATATGACGATTAATGTGTTAAAGTTATCTGACTACATATTAAATTAATTCATACAATTAATAAAATGATTATAGAATCTTAGAAAACTTGTTGAGAACCTATGGTAAGTCAGTGTTTGTCAATAGACATCCAATGCTCTGCCTCTTTCCTATAGGAGTCTAGTGATGAGCAAATGCAAGATCAAGACCAAGACCAATCTTGTATAGGTAACCCAGGTCTCGGTCTTGCATACTCGGTCTTGTTGCAAGAGTCTTGCAGTTTTATTTTATGCATCTTACTGTGATCGATGACCTTTACATGATTTAAAGTTACACCGATTGCATGTGTGTTATTGCTTGCGAAAGTAACGAAAGCTAGTTGCTTTGACCATGTAAACAGTAATGTGATGTCACGCTGTTTGTCGAAACGTCCATGGTGATATAAGCTAGAACAGTAAACTTTGAGTGTAAATTTAAATATTCTCTGTTATCCAATTGCAGAACCTTAAACCCACAATCCACGAGATGCCATACACTATTTGAGAGTGTAAAATTATGATTATAATATTGTAAAGTTTCAAATTGAACGGCTGTGGAGACAAGAAGTAATATTAACAGTATGTGTATGAAATGTTTAAAAGATTTCCACATAGGAGAAAGGTTCTATCTGACCTGTTTAAAACTGCATAATATAGTAACAAAACATAACGGGATTGAAGCAGAAGCTTTAGAAATTGTGCAATCTACAGAAAATCACACAATGTCCATTCGAAACCCAAACCCATAGGCTGCAATAAATAATATTTCTCTTTCAATATACCCTAGTTCTAATTTATAACACCATGTGAACAGATCATTTCTGCACTTTAAAGATTTCCGCTACCCCCATAAATTACTCTCTACTTGCTTTCAAGTTTCGGGCCTTCAACTAATTGGGTCATAAATAATCATAACCAGGGCCCGGATTCTGATGACCTAACATTGTTTGAAAAATGACCTATAAAATGACCCAAAATTTTAAAGAAAATGACTTAATAATTATAAAAAATGACCTAAAAACTGATCTTTTATTTATAAAAAATTATTACTGCACACACAAAGATATAGGCTAGTTTGTACATAATTGTAAAAACTGTAAATAACTGTAATGTTGTGAACGTTCTTTTCTCACGGAAATTTATACTGGCACTCAGGCACTGGTGAGTCAAATTCGGCACATCCTTTTGTGGTCTGACGGATTATATTGTTGTTTATTGAGGTTAAACAGTAGTTTGCACTCTCAAATCCAAGCAGGTGGCAGACTCTGGTGCCAAGTCAATCTAATAACAATAGTAATATAATACAAAATTTTGGCGTTTCTTCCGACTGAGACATGTCAACACTTTAACGCCGAATTTTTCCTTCTTGCATTAAACAAACAACACTTCAAAGACAGCACCGCTAGCGACGAAAAAATACAAGAAAATGACTAAATAAGGGAGCAAATGACACGAAAATGACAAAATAATGAACTAAAAATTAAATAAATGCCCTAAAAATATAAAATTGCAAAAAATGACCTAATAAAAATGCATTTCTATAATCAAGAGGCCATGATTAGGATTTATCCTCGAGCTGGCAATGTCTATGCACCATCAATAAAAAGATGACATTTCATCAGAATCCGGGCCCTGATCATAACTATTCTTCAAGCAAGAAAATATTTCTAGACCTGGCATTTTCCACTTTTAGTATCTTTTCCCCATTTGATATGCATCCTTAATATGAATCAGCAGCAAGAACTTAAACACCGCCACCGTTATGTGTCAATAACAAAATTGTAGTAGTTAAAAAAGGTTTTCAGTGGATGTCCTACCTATCATCAGCAAAATGTAGGCCTGTATAGCTACAGAACAATCAGATACGTAACTGTAAAGTAATAACTAGCAAATACCCGTCAAATAAGTTCCTGTTTTAATTAATCTACGGTTTAATTGTGTTTTATTGAATAATTATGAAGAATACCGGGCGTATAACCTGTCTTTTTCAACTTCACTTTATTTTGAAATTTTCTGCAAGGAGAATGGAATGAGCTGAATAGCTATGTTATACAGTGCCTTTTTTTTTACTCGTGGCCGGGCGGTCGGCTGGAAGTAGCTGCGAGCGCACAGTGCTTCTCACCGTTCCTGGCTCCCGCCTTTCTCCCCGTCAGTGCACACACACAGCACACCAAACACCAATTTTCTGGTCATGCAATGGCATTTCGTGTACAATATCGGGGTTTTCTGCACTCCAGTATCTGTTGTTTTGTGTCGATGCATGACCATGTAAATGAATCCATACTTCGTCTGTGAAAAAAATTAACTTTGGGTCCATAGAGCCATCATTAACTTTACCCAACACCCAATTGCAGAAATTTACTCTACTCACAGTATCACGTGGTTGCAGTTCCTGAACTATGGTTATCTTATATGGTTTTAATTTCATAAGTTTAGTGGCTTTCCAAGCCGAGAATTGTGAAAACCCCGTTTCCTGTGATAACCTACTCAGAGATTTTCTTGGGCTACGTTCTAACTTCTGTCCTATCTCATCGAGTTTTCTCTCTGTAAGCACACGGCGAATTTTTATTATTTTTATTTCTTATCAAGAACAGAACCCGTTTCTCTGAATCTGTCTACAAGTTTACGAACTGTCTCTCTGTGAGGCACAGGAATACCAGGGAATCTGTCTACAAATAGCCGTGTCACTTCTCTACAGAACTCTGTTTGCACATAGGAATCATACATGAATATGCGGTGTGCTAAAGTATACACACTTCTTGGCATTATAACAGAACTATCACAATTTAACCACAAAGAAGAAAAAAGAACCTCCGCTAGCAACAACCGCACATGCACTGATGGGGAGAAAGGCGGGAGCCAGGAACGGTGAGAAGCACTGTGCGCTCGCAGCTACTTCCAGCCGACCGCCCGGCCACGAGTAAAAAAAAAGGCACTGTATTTTGTTCAAGTAGACAGGAAAGATTCTATATGTGAGAGTAGGCTATGAATATTAATGATAGGTGTAAAAAGGGTTTTCATTGTTAATGAAATAGGGTACTGAGCGTGTTAATAGGCGTTTTAAGTTACGGGGGCTACTGTTTAAAGTTTCAAATCCTCAGAGTGGTTAGACCGCTCGCCCTCCACCGCTGGGACCCGGGATCAGATCTCGATGGATCCATGTGGAATTTGTGGTGGACAAAGTGGGGTCGGGGCAGGCTTTCTCGGGGTGCTCCGTTTCCCCTGCCAAATATCATTCCATCGTTGCTCCTTTCATCATAGTATGACCATTTGGTTGTAATAAAGAATTATTATAAATCCTCAGTCATAGCTTTCTTTTAACCCAGTCTGAGGTTAGAGAAACTAGTTATTAAATAACTGTATGGCAGATTTTATTTATATTGTACGCAAAATGAAATTTCATACATGGCTTAGGGCCTTCGTTACATCTGTTTCTCTTTCGTGCCATAATACGAGTACTAGAGAATTATTGCAATTAAACATTTTCAAAATGAATATGGAGTGTTTATCGTGAATTTATCTCCCGCCAATTGAAGGAACTAGCTGTATGGAATGCCATTCAGGGAAATCCGTCAGATTAATTGTAAGTTTTCATTGCAGTAATTTGTTTTGACGTAGTGGTGAGAGAGGTTGTATACGGATTTCACATGTATTATTTGAATGGTGCGCTCGTTTTTGGATACGGACAGCGTCACGCACCGGGTCTGCTCTCATTGGTTACAGCAAGATGAGGCAACCTCTACATTATAGGCCTACCAGCCTTGGGACTACCTCGGCTAGCGACTCTGCGGCGCCTTTGAGTAGCGGTCGCTGGCTCGCTGCATACACAACGGGGCTTTATAAAACTTTTTCAAATAGCAAGACTGCAAGAGTCTTGCAGTTAGGTCTTGTTCTTGCCAGAGTCTTGCAGGGTTAGTCTTGGTAACGCTGATGCGGTCTTGCATTTTCTGCAAGACCAAGACTGGTCACGCTCATCACTATATAGGACTGCCATATGATATCAAAAGATATGTCTTTATGAAAGTGACGCGTGTACAATGAAAGTTTGAGGCCAAGCAATGTGTCAATGTAGGGTGGGGAGTATTCTTTATTTAGTGTAGCAAAAATGTTGTGGAATGGATCTTCCAGCTATTTTCCTTTTGCATTGAAATATATTTTACTCATTAAGAAAGTAGTGACATTTATTATATTTTTTTCAAGTAACTATTTCACTGTCTTTACTTTCCACAAATTAGGCCTACAGCAAATTTTCTATATTTTAATACAGCAGTGATAAAAATTTACAGTATTTTTTAGTTATAATATGTTATAAATCCTACACAAAACTAGGCATTTCAGCAATATATTATCTTCACCAGCTGTGGATAATTAACAAGCTGGGTACACAACAGATATGGTAAAAGTGTTACCATGTATATGCGTGTCTCTAGAGTGGTGAGGGTCTTAATTTGTTGTCTGTGTTATGTAATGATATTTCAAGTGGGAAGATTGATATTTTTGCATACCATGATACAAAATTTAATTATAACGACCATTAAATTATATATTCAAATAATTTAGTATTGATTATGTAATAAATTATTAATTTTTAGCTAGATGAATATGGTATAGTTTATCTAAATTAAACATTATTTGTTTCATTGCCTAAGAAAGTAGAACATTTTCTTCTGTCATAATTTAATAAAATTAGCAGCCTTCTATGTTATAGAGTTAAATGGGCAAGATGGTAATACGCGCCACAACCTGCTCCCCCTTCCATCGGAGCGGCCGCTACACCTCACTCCTTCCCCGATCCCCCGCAGCGCCTGCCGACATGCCTGTATCCACCCGCCAGCCGCTGCTCTATTCCTGTAATGCAGCTTAATGATTCAAATTTAAAGGAAAAATTACCTTTGCACCAACGCCAACATAACATTTCACTGTTATAAAAATAGATTATAAAAAATATAATATTTCACAATAAAAATGACCCTTGCACCATAATTAATATTTCACTGCCGCTAGATGTCTCCACTGTTTTAAGTTTCTCCCCAACCAAAACCCCTACTTTCCAGGCGGGTCCCGTTAGAGAGATGGAGTGGGGGACTCGGTTGTGGCGTATACTACCATTATACCGTTAAATGTTTACCCTCCATTAAGACATTTTTTCAATGACAATATTATTTAAATGAATATACATTTATGTACAACTATTAGGCCTATTGTAATGTGTCCAAGTACTGTGTTAATTAAATACAAATGAATTCATTTTAACTTACATAATAAAACCCAATTAATTTATTTCAAGGGTTTTATAAATGTCATAAAAAATAGGTTACATAAATTTATCTTATTTACTCAAACTTTACTATTTACTTTATCTATATAAATATAATTATTCTATAATGGGTTTGATTCCTATAAACAAAGTAAAAACTCGTACTGAATAACTATTTTTACTTCCTCTGCCTGTATGATAGGGATTATAGGTAGAGGAAATGTTGTTTTCGACCCCCAAACTCGAAGTTGAGTTTTTAGCAATAATACACATACAAATCTCGAATGCCATGTCTGTGTGGATTCTGTGAACAGCCTAGTTCCAGAGCGGAAAATCGTAAGAAAATAAAATTTTGTTGCATGTACATTGTACGCTAATCTGAGATCAATTCGCACTGAACTAGGATCAATTTTGACTGGAGAAATTTATCCGGTCAAACCCGTTGATCTCAGTTCAAGGGGCTGCTTTCTTATTTGAGACACAAGATTAGCTCATTATAAACATCATTTTAGACCTACCTGTATGTAGATGTAGATGTAGTTATCTCGTTCTGTAGATCCTGTGTTGAGCGGAACTCAAGGATATAGAACACGTCAGAATACAATATACAAGCAAGTAATAAATAATAATATATAATATACTACACTGTAAACTTATTCAAACTGGAAATACTCGTCCATATTGTAGAAGGTGTGAGTCATCAGAAATTTCTTGAGAGATCCTTTGAAAGATTTGCTTTTTTTTCGAACACATAATAATTTAATGTTGTTTGGAAGCTTATTGTATATCTGTATTGCAGAGTAATAAGCGCCATTCTGAAAAAGTTTTAATGCATTAACCGGTCTATGTAAATCATTCCTGTTTCTAGTAGTATGTTCATGAACACTGCTATTAGTTTGGAATCTCTCAATATTATCTACCATATAACACATAACAGAGTATATATACTCCCCTGAGAGAGTGAGGACTTTTAATTTTTCAAAGAGCGGTTTACATGATTCTCTCTTTTTCTTTCCACACATTATTCTAATTGCTTGCTTTTGTAACTTAAAGATTTCTTCCCTATGGGTCGAGTTACCCCAGAATATGATTCCATACTTCATTACCGAGTGGAAATTTGAAAAATACACCATCAATGGAAACCTGGAAGAACTTTACATAAAAATCCCAGAGGGCTACAATGCTCCAGGAAAGATATGCTTACTCAAGAAGGCTCTCTACGGCCTAAAACAGGAACCACTACAATGGAACAAGCGTCTCACTGAATTTATGAAAGGTGAAAATCTCAAGCAATTGAAGTTGGATCAGTGTGTCTTCAAAACCAAGAATACAGACGAGATGATGTTCCTAGCTGTCCATGTGGATGATGGAATTTTATTTTAAGATGAAAACCAGATAAAGATGCTGCTTGAAGGAGTGAAGAAAAATGTTGAAATAACTGTTCAAGAAAAAACAACTCAGTACCTTGGACTGGGAACCACAAGGGATGAAAATGAAATTTTCATCAACCAAGCACAAATACAGCAAACAAGTCCTCTAGAAATATCAAAAGGATTTGTCAAAACCAATGTCAACTCCAATTACTCCAACTGAGACGAACACTCAAGCAAGTCAGAGTTCTACAGATAGTGATTTCCCATACCGAGATATCATTGGAAGTCTACTTTACCTATTTTGCAAAACCAGACCAGAATTGACCTATGCTGTCAACTATGAGAGCAGATCAATGGAGACGCCATCAATCCAAGACATCAGCAATGTGAAAAGAACACTGAGATTTCTGAATGATCACCAAAAGGATGGAATTTTCTACTCATCCAATAAAGAAGACTGTAATTTGTCTGCATACAGTGATGCTGATTTTGCAGATGATCTGAATAAGGCCAAGAGTAAAATTGGATTCACAATCCTCTGTGGAGGTGGACCAGTGAGTTAGTGCTCAAGAAAGCAAAGTGTAGTGTCATAGTCCACTACTGAAGCAGAATCCACCGTAGCTGCACAATGTTGTCAAGAGATGAAGTACTGTTGGTCAAATAAAAAACGTCGGGACTCGTATGGAGTTAGAAATTAAAGTTTTAACGCATTAGTTAGCAAGTTTCCTATAAAAGACATAAAATACAGGTTATTCTCGGAACATATGAGGCCATGCGACAGGAGGGAAAAAATGAACAACGCGGAAAGCGCAACACACGATATTCAACTTAATATATTGTCATAATTCATTTTCAGTGATGGGAAAATTACCAAAAAATAGTAATTGGGCTGAATTACAATTACTTGAGAAAAATTTTACTTAATTACAGTTACAAATTACTTTTTGAAAAAGTAATCAGTAAAATTAAAATTACAATTACAATTACTTTACAAAATGGCAGTACCTAAAAATTCCTTCTTTTTGAGGGGGCACAAAAAAGTAATCAGTAAAATTACAATTACAATTACTTTACAAAATGGCTGTACCGGTACCTAATTTTTTTGTTCTTTTTGGGGGAGGGGGCACAAGGGCAGAAACTATTGAGCCATTCAGCTAATAAAGTTGCTTGGGACGTTAGAAAGTCTAAAATTATTAATGACCAAACAAACAAAACAGATCAATACCAATATTTCCATACACATTGAGTAAGTTTTGTTAATATTACCTCTAACCTGGATATTAGTTGTGACGACGTTAGCCTATAGCAATTGAGAATGAGAAGGAAATTTCAAAATATACTTAAATAAGATATGTTCTTACTGAAAACATTTTAATTGAAAAAGTTTAGAGAAAAAACAAATATAGGATGCATTTTTCGTTCTTTTCTAAACCGAATCTGTAAATCGCTTCAGCTTCACTGGGGTTAAAAAGAAGGCCATGACAGTTCATGTAGCAAAACCCATAAAGTGACATTTACAATTGTGAAACCCCGCACCACGCGGCGTAATATTGCAGTATCACAATAGATTAGAATTGATCAAATTAGAAAAAGACTACTACCGGGATCCAGAATCCTACTATCAGAATTATATGTGAATGTCACCTTGTTGTAAATCACTGGTCCTCATACAGCATAAATGAATTTTCAATGCCAGAAGCAGTATTTTCAACAGAGCCGCTAATGCTCGGTAATTAACGTTGAAGTTGAGGTTAGTTTGAGCTTAGTTTTATAATGTGGAACACATAACCTTCTTTTCAAAGAAAGGGATATAAATAAATTTTATAGGCTGAGAACAGCAATTTTAATTTCTTGAACACGTCTTGAAATAAATGGAAACCATACAGAAATCTAATTAAATGTAGTATCGCTCCCCGTAAATTGCTCTGACTGTGGTCGCCATTGAAAAAAAAAAACCACACACACACACAAAATACTTTCGACTTTCGCTCATCTCAGCTAATGTTGCGTTGCCACGTTTTTCCGCAGAAATGCTGACTTGCCATGTCGAATGTCGCGTCACTGCTTTAAATCGCTACAGTTTCGCCGCAGCAAACTAAAGTGTAAAAAAGAAAGGCTGATAGCCCATGCAGCAAAACCCGTAAAGCCAGATCTGACTTCGCTTCACCACCGCTGCAGTGACCATACAGCGATGCTGTAACAGCTGTAAAGCGCTTTACGTTCGCTTTAAAAAGAACGCAAAGTTCACCGCCGCTGCAGCGAGTAGAAGCAACATTGCCAAATTCTCAATTCGATACTTTTCGATTACTAAAATGTAACGATTACAATTTTATTTCCAGAAGTAAATTACCAGTAAAAATTACATTTTTTAAAAAGTAACGATTACAAGTAAATGGGACCAAAAAAGGAATCGTTACTGTAATCCGATTACTTTTACTCAATTACTTCCCATCACTGTTCATTTTGCTTTGCTTTATTCTTATTTAAGTTCGTTATTATGTTTCATTATGTTATTTTCTGTTTTCAGTACGTTTATTATTATTTTATGCCACAGATACGCATTTGTTGTAAAATCATACTTTCTTTCTTGCTTTCTTTTGTGTGTATCCCAAATTCGACATCAAAAATAATTCATTAGAAGTAATTATTATGGTATTCCAGTCATTGCCGCGTTAAAAAAAATAAGTAAAAATTAAAAATATAAGAGAACCCACTAAGAATCGAACCCTGACCACACACGTTAAATTCCGATGTCTTGGCCATTATGCTATCGCGAACAGATGAGAATAGCCTACAAAATTCTAATGAGACTGTAATATCCAAGCTTGAAAATACGACTAAGCCAAAGTTGATTTTGCACTACAAGTACCGGTATTATAAAATAAAATCTTTAAAAAATGCGGGAAAAACCAAATATAAGATGCATTGTCGCATGAGACATAACCCACCCTTACCCACTCCCAGCTAAGCACTTTCTTTTATACCACGATCTAGCGAATTCTTCGAGGATAAACCGTTGGGTATAAGGCAAACCTGTGGGTACTCTTGAATTTTTAATATTTGGTACAAGGGGCACTCTCCAATTTTTAATATTAGGTACAAGGGACACTTTCGCAGTTTTAATATTTGGTACAAGGGGCACACTCACATTTTTAATATTTGGTATGGTCGGGAGTGTCGGCGACAATATACAAGGATAGTTTGGTCACCCTGTTCGTTGAGAAACAAAATGTGAATAACGAGTGGGCGGAGCCTAAACTGCACCTCGTATTTGTCTTTAGCAAAAAATGCTCCTTGAACAAACATATTCCTCGCGAATTTATTGATTATTAATATCATAAGAATTTGCAACCAAGAATATGGCGGATGTGAGGCATATAGCCACAGCCTTCTATATATATGTTCGTTTTGGAACAAAACTGACTAAATAATCAAGAAAATACATGGATAGACAAGAGGCAGGTGTGAACCAAACCTAAAGTCTTCCTGTACATGCGCATATGCTCGTTCGTGATACTTTATCAAATAACGCCCGACGTTTTTTTATGTGGACGACTGTACATCAAGACTTTCCTCAAGGAATTACTTGGCAAGCAAATCAAAATGACGCTTTACGTGGACAATCAAAGTGCATTCCAAATGATCAAATCAGGACAAATAACTAGACGCAGCAAGCATATCGATGTCAAATTTCACTTTGTTAGTGATGAACTCAGTCAAGGAATATTGTCCTTCCCAAGATCAAATGGCTGACATACTTACTATTGCATCGTCCAGCTTTTGATAAACTCAAATCAAAGCTCATGCGTGCCTAATGTTGTATGTTTTGTACTCTTATACCCAAAGATTTATCTAATTATCATTTACCCAAAGATGTATCCAAAGACGTCTATAGCCTACACCCTGTTATGTTCGTACTTAAATAAATAATGTTTCAAGCTATTGTCGAGCTCAGTCATTTCCGTAACGTCTATGAGTGATTCCTATTAGCAGCTTCGTTGCGAGTTACCTACTAGCTATCACCACGCCTACGTGGTGGCTGGACTGGGTACTGGGAGTCAGCTTTTACTCAGACTAGAAAATCCTTACACCGTATGATTAAACTCGTAATCTTTAATTAACCAAATAACCCACAGACAACCAAAACAAAATACAACCCACAGACAACAAACAACACACAAACAAATACAACAACCCAGGAGTCTACAAACTAAAATGCAACGACTGCCCAAAATTCTACATAGGACAAACAGGCCGAAGTTTCAAAACACGATACACAGAACACATACGAGCTCTCAAACAAAACACAGACTCTGCCTATGCAAACCATATAATAACCACAGGACACGAATACGCAGACATCAATACAGACATGGAAATCCTACACATTAACCACAAAGGTCACACACTCAACACACTCGAACAATATGAAATATACAGACACACCACACAAGACAACACCAACATCCTAAACGAACAGTTACAATTCAAATCGCACGCGCTGTACGATACAGTTATCCAGAAATGTCTTCCCAACAACAACAACAACAACAACACCACGGAAGTCAGTTGCTGAAGATGGCCGCTCCATGCGGTTGAAAGCGCTCCAACAGGTAACAAAATACCGCAATTTAGTAGTGAGTACCAGTGATAAAGCTCTACGCTATACATAAATCATTAAGATTATCGCTACAGAATGGACAAAACTCAAGAATTTAATAAACCCTTGGTCGGATTCCTGTGAAATTTGTGCAGGAATAATCTACACACATCAGCCCTACTGTTGGTTAAAACAGAGCCTTAAAAAAGCGGGCACAAATGTTTTTTATTTTATTTTATAAACATCACCCGTTGCTCAAAATTCATGGAGGGAGAAGCGAATTTCACTATGCGACAATTTTTTGTATTTTTGTGTCCCGAAAAAACTTCAAGCGAGAAAGTTTTAGTGAAATAATTGAACTTTAATATAAATGAAGTTCCAGCTCTATATCTCGAATGGTTTACGAGTAATTGAGTGGTAATTATTCCATGCGCTTCAATTGTCGGACTGATTTGTGACGACCGTGAACTGTTCAGGAAGAAGCATATTTGACTATGCGACAATTTGTTTATTTCTGTGACCAGAAAATGATTCAAGCATGTAAGCTTTAGGGAAATATTTTAGTTTTATTATACATCAAGTACCACGTTTATATTTTGAATGGTTTACGAGTAATAGAGTGGTAATTACTCCAGCGCTAAATGTTAAAATGGGCGGTGAATTGCCGAGGCTTTAAGAACATGCTATCCGGTTATAGATAGGGCAAGACGATGGTACTTTTTAATGAAAAATTCATGGAAAAATCCTTTGAAATATTGTGTGTTTTATGTAGAATGCATTGCGAAGCAATTTGTGCGTATGTGTGTCCTTTTTTGATGTTGAGACGCCGATTTTAAAGATCCTGCGCCTCTTTTCGTTGTGCTGCTCATGAAAGTTTCCCTGCTCTGCAATTCACAAACCATCCCTTAGTTTATTAGGTCTATATTATCTCTGTTGTCACATAATTTGTATACAGATCTACACTTTTGGCCGTGTTTCACTAATCATTACCTACATAACTTATTATTTATTATTTATATTAATGTATTGCTATGATGACAATATTAATACAAATTAATAATCTACAATAGTCTACACAATGTAATAATAATATTAGTACTGTACATATTAATATTAATATATAAAAATTCCCGTAGTTGTTTTCTACCCTTATTATAAGGTGTAATTGCTATACAAATATAGGATACATACTTTAACAAATTTTCATCAAATTATACTAATATAACCTCTAGAATGAGAAATATTTTCTAGGCAACAAAATATTAGATCAAATCACCCTTTAGTTGTTGTATAGGCCTACCTATATTATATAATTTCTATTCAAATCTAGATACTTTGAGAGATTTTTATAAGATTTTAAAGACAAATGCTGTAGAATCAGAAGAACATTTTAAGTAACTTGAATAACAGAACAGTTCACATCTTAGCTGTTTTCTACCCATACGTTGTGATGTCTGTACAAATCTACATTCTTCGAACAGTTTTCTACCCTATTACATAATCTATATATAAGTATAAATACTTCGAAAGATTTTTAGCAGATTTTTAATAGATTCTGCAGAATCAAAAGACAATTCAAGGCAGCAATAATAACAGAAAAGGATCATACCTTAGCTCTTCTCTGCCCCTATTTTCCAATCCCTATACAAATTTAAATTCTTTGAAGGATTATACAAAACCAGATCCTATAGAATCAGGAGAAAATTCTATTCAACAATACTATCCTTCCCTTAGCTGTTTTATACCGCTAATATAGCCTATAATCTCTATACCCGTCTACATTCTTTGGTTAATTTTTATGAAATCTTACACACAGATCCTTCAGAAACATATGAATTATGACACAATATAAATATCACTTGAGAACGGCTCTACCGATTTGGCTGATTCTTTTTTTGTTGTGTTCGTAATTGTCAGGACAAGGTTTGTATGAAAGAAAATTTTTGGGAAATCCACGGGAAAAGTCGGAAATGTGAAATGAGGCAGAGTTAGAAAGTTCTGCTTTCAATTGTTTACATAACGAAAGTTTTGTTTACGGTGTTCGCATAGGACTTTGGAAACTATATTATATTACTGGGCTTTAACAAATTCTGATACAATCGATGTAAATGTGAAAATAATAAGAATAATAAGAATAAAATCCACGAAAATAAAGCAGTCACAAAACTTTCTCTACCCTCGACATGGAAAACATCATTTTTTCACTTCACATTTTGATGTAGAATAAGCGGTCGTATTACAGGGACAACTTAGTTGCAGTGCGTATGCTATATCGGAAGTCAGTAACAAATTCTATCCACTGATACGTCACTCATAGCTGTAGGCTTTGTATTAGTTGAGAAATAGACCTAGGGATGTTTATCAGAGGCCCTAAGCAACTAAAAGAAGACAAAATGGGATGGAACATTTTCAGTCCTACGCGCGCAGTAAGTTATAGTATGTCCCAGGTTTTTGGGAAGGAAAGTATGAAAGTGATATTGAATTTATTTTTTACTTCAGCCCCGAAACGGTTGTATGGTAATATGAGAGTGAGAAATACAATTTTCTATCAAGACAATACAATATTATGTAACCGGAATTTCTTTTTCTTCTTATTTGCACTCCTCCCAGGCATGGTGTGTAGAAGCAATGGAATGCAACATTCGACATCCTCTGAGAGCCATAAAAAGCTATATCTAGCGTTTTCTGAGGGAATTGTCTGAGTGTCATATGTCGTTCTTCCTCATTTCGAATTCTACATACATATTATATAAGGACCTAGAGTTTCAAAATCGAAAGTCCTCCATAAGTTAATTTCATATTACAAAATACAAAACCCGGGCGACGCCGGGCCTTTTTAGCTAGTATATATAAAGTTTATGTAATTCCTGCCATTTCTGTAAAAACAACGTGAGCGTTAATAAATATAATATTTTAATTATTTTAATGTTAAATAAAACATCTAGCAGTTGAGTAAATAATCGCGAGCGAAGCAGCGGGCACGTGCTAATATAATATAATAATTATATTCCTTAGGCGGATTCCACTGGTTGACAACAAACGTTCACACACAGGTCTAAACAGTGAATGACTATGCGCACACAATGTCGCGCTTCCCCACCACTACCAACCAGGGCAGGGCAGGACAGAACAGAACGCGCGCAAACTGCGTCATTTCCTAGGTCTGCTGACTAGCCCCCCATAGACGTTCCGAATCTGTCCGACCTCTACTCATGTTAAATGTTTTCAGGGAGTGTTGTGTTTAATATATAACAATATTTGATTATAGTGTACTGTATTTTTCTACTTGATACATTCATATTATATTCCAACAGCATATATATTTTCTTGTTAAAAATATATGCAAAATATTTTTCTTTCTTTGTTTTCTATATGATTCTGTGGTTACAATTATTCCTCTATTAAGTTAAGGGAGCGTGTTGTTACAAAATAGTGTTTAGTATTTTCTTTATTCATGAGTTGGTACTGCTGTAATTAATAACGATAAGTTGCTACAACAGATAGAATTGTCATATAACTGCAAAAAAATGATAATAGAATTAATGATAAATGTAAGGTTAATCTGACTAATTTTGTATACTGAATTGTCATGTAGCTACCAGCACTATTGATCTAATGTTTTATTGTATTTTATTGTATTATATTGTAAGTTAATGATGAAGCTGAAATGCTACTTATAGCTACCAGCACTATTGTTCTAACACTTTTATTATATTATATTGTAATTGTTTTTTATTGTAGTATATTGTAATTTAATGACGAAGCTGAAATTCTTAAGGAATCTACAGCTAATAATAAACTGAAACTGAAACTGAAGCTGTATGTAAAAGTCGTCGCTAAGAAAAGAGCTAAAAGTTAAGGAGTGAGTTTTCTATTTCTTTAACCAGAATAGTGAAAAACCCTACTGCAGAAGGCTGAATGCACACAAAAAGATATGAATTATATCTTAAATACAGGAGAATCTTAAAGAAACTGCTTACTCTAAATTGCTTCTATACTACAGAAGAGTTCCTGAATTATACTTTCTAGACTGGCTTATAGAATAATTTTGACCTTTTGTACATGTTGTAGTGTCTGTTAAGGTATTTATACACTATTTATTGTATACAGGTTTTATTTTCAACATCTTATGTATAGTAACCTATTGTATATCAATGTATTTTTTATATTAATTCTTGTATACTTGTCTATACAAACATTACACTGTAATTGTATTGTGAAAAGACAATAAACTTCTATCTATCTATTAACAGCCAAATTAAGCCAAGATCTTTTAAATTTACATTTGCTTCAGTCTTCAGATGCATTGATAGTAAGCTGACTTCCTTCAGTCAACCAACGAGATTAATGGCAAGAAAAGAAGTAGTGAAAAATAGACAGGTAAACTTCAAGGAAAATTTACAGAAACAAAAGAGAAAATTTCTATAATCGTTACTGAATCGAACCTAATCCCTTTAGACATGTCACTTAAAGATAACGACTAAACACTGATATATATATATATATATATATATAAATAAATAAATGTGTGTCTGTCCTTTATGCATTACTACACCATTCATCCGATCGCCATGAAACTTTGGGAAGTTGTTGAGTACATTCCCGGGAAGGTTTCTGGCATATTACATTTTTAATTTTTGCTTCCGTTCGTGAGTTATGAGTGAAAAACGGGCAGAAAACGTGTATTTTTTGCGTTTTCGAAGCATCAGTTTTCAGTAATACGAGGGCAATCCAGAAAGTAGATTACGTTTTGGAATAAAAAGTAAACAAAGTATAGGAAACAAATTTTATTATATACAGATGAAAGCCACACTCACATACTACTTTTCTACATAGTCACCATTCAAATTAAGGCATTTATCGTAGCGATGTACGAGCTTGGAAATTCCTTCGTCGAAAAATTCGGCCGCCTGCGCCTTCAACCACTTCGTTACCTCTTCTTGCAGCTGTGCGTCGTCATCAAAACGCTGCATAGCCAGCCACTTCTTCATTGCTGGGAATAGGTGGAAGTCGCTCGGTGCCAGGTCGGGACTGTACGGCGGATGAGGAAACAACTCCCACGTGAAAGATTCAAGAAGTTGACGAGTGACATTTGCCGTGTGGGGCCGGGCGTTGTCGTGAATCAACAAGATCTTAGAGCTCAACATTCCTCTGCGCTTGTTTTGGATTGCTCTTCTGAGTTTTTGGAGAGTGTGGCAATACCTTTGAGAGTTTATTGTAGTGCCTCTTTCCAGGAAGTCCACCAAAATCACACCTTTTCTGTCCCAAAAAACAGTCGCCATCATCTTCCTTGCCGACATTGTTTGCATGCATTTTTTGGGTTTTTTGGGAGAACTTGTGTGCCCCCACTGCATTGATTGCAATTTCGTTTCACAGTTCACGTGTTTCACCCATGTTTCGTCACCAGTAACGATGCGATCGAGTAAAGAGTCACCATCCTTATGGTAAGCGTCCAAAAAGTTCAACGCTGCAGCCATTCGCTGAGTTTTGTGGTCCTCTGTCAAGATTTTTGGAATCCATCTTGCACAAAACTTGTGGTAACCAAGCTTATCGCTGATGATTTCGTGCAACAAACTTCGCGAAATTTGTGGAAAACTCAAAGAAAGTTCCGTTATTGTGAAATTTCGATTTTCACGGACTTTAGCATCGACTTTTTCGACAAGTTCGGCAGTCACTATGCTGGGTCTCCCACTTCGATCTTCGTCGTGAACATTGGTTCGGCCATTTTTAAATCTTATGACCCACTGACGCACTCCACCTTCAGTAATAATGTTGTCCCCATACACTTCACAAAGCTGCCGATAGATTTCTATCGGTTTACAGTTTTTTGCAGTCAGAAACCTTATTACTGCACGCACCTCGCAGCTCGCGGGATTTTCAATTAACGCAGACATTTTAAACCGTCACAGTATCTGAACAGAGCACAGCACGAACCTCTCACTAGCACCGCTAGATGCCGACTGAGCTGCGCAACGCTCTGACCCCAAAATGGCCGCGCTAGCCCCGCCTCTAGCGGACACATATATATTTTCTTGTTAAAAATATATGCAAAATATTTTTCTTTCTTTGTTTTCTATATGATTCTGTGGTTACAATTATTCCTCTATTAAGTTAAGGGAGCGTGTTGTTACAAAATAGTGTTTAGTATTTTCTTTATTCATGAGTTGGTACTGCTGTAATTAATAACGATAAGTTGCTACAACAGATAGAATTGTCATATAACTGCAAAAAAATGATAATAGAATTAATGATAAATGTAAGGTTAATCTGACTAATTTTGCATACTGAATTGTCATGTAGCTACCAGCACTATTGATCTAATGTGTTATTGTATTTTATTGTATTATTGTATTATTGTAAGTTAATGATGAAGCTGAAATGCTACTTATAGCTACCAGCATTATTGTTCTAACACTTTTATTATATTATATTGTAATTGTTTTTTATTGTAGTATATTGTAATTTAATGACGAAGCTGAAATTCTTAAGGAATCTACAGCTAATAATAAACTGAAACTGAAACTGAAGCTGTATGTAAAAGTCGTCGCTAAGAAAAGAGCTAAAAGTTAAGGAGTGAGTTTTCTATTTCTTTAACCAGAATAGTGAAAAACCCTACTGCAGAAGGCTGAATGCACACAAAAAGATATGAATTATATCTTAAATACAGGAGAATCTTAAAGAAACTGCTTACTCTAAATTGCTTCTATACTACAGAAGAGTTCCTGAATTATACTTTCTAGACTGGCTTATAGAATAATTTTGACCTTTTGTACATGTTGTAGTGTCTGTTAAGGTATTTATACACTATTTATTGTATACAGGTTTTATTTTCAACATCTTATGTATAGTAACCTATTGTATATCAATGTATTTTTTATATTAATTCTTGTATACTTGTCTATACAAACATTACACTGTAATTGTATTGTGAAAAGACAATAAACTTCTATCTATCTATTAACAGCCAAATTAAGCCAAGATCTTTTAAATTTACATTTGCTTCAGTCTTCAGATGCATTGATAGTAAGCTGACTTCCTTCAGTCAACCAACGAGATTAATGGCAAGAAAAGAAGTAGTGAAAAATAGACAGGTAAACTTCAAGGAAAATTTACAGAAACAAAAGAGAAAATTTCTATAATCGTTACTGAATCGAACCTAATCCCTTTAGACATGTCACTTAAAGATAACGACTAAACACTGATATATATATATATATATATATATATATATATATATATATATATATAATAAATAAATGTGTGTCTGTCCTTTATGCATTACTACACCATTCATCCGATCGCCATGAAACTTTGGGAAGTTGTTGAGTACATTCCCGGGAAGGTTTCTGGCATATTACATTTTTAATTTTTGCTTCCGTTCATGAGTTATGAGTGAAAAACGGGCAGAAAACGTGTATTTTTTGCGTTTTCGAAGCATCAGTTTTCAGTAATACATTTCAATGTCAAATCAATTACAGTAGGCTTTGGCTATTTTTGTCAAACCTTAGACATAAAACCATCGCGATCGCTTGAATGGCGTAGCTCACGTTGGTCAATTCATTTGTTTATAATGTCAAGGCACGCAGACATATTAAATTTTCAACCTACACCGAAGAGGATTATTATTATTATTACTAATATTATTATTATAAGAGGGATAATCAATATAGGCCTAAATATGGTCAAATGTTGTTCGATTTGGACGATACTCACTATGAAGGGGTTTTCTGGGCCAGGGAACTCTAATCTGAGGTCGCTTTTACCAGGCGAAGCTATCTAATCGTGGTATGTATTTCATGTGATTTAGGTGTTAATAAATATAATGATTTAACTATTATGCTCTTAATTTTTGAAAAAATTATCGCGGAGGATCGCTTGATTTTGTAAGTCCATCCTGGACGATTTATTTGTTTAGAATATCAAGGCACGCACACGTATGAAATTTTCAACCTACACGGAAGAGGGATATTCCATATAGCCCTAAATATGGTCAAACATTGTTCGACTTGGACGAAACTCACTATGAAGGGGTTTTCTGGGCCAGGGAACTCTAATCTGAGGTCGCTTTTACCAGGTGACGCTATCTAATTGTGGTATGTAGTCCATGTGATTTAGGTGTTAATAAATATAATGATTTAACTATTATGATCTTAATGTTTAATTTTTGAAATAATTATCGCGGGCGAAGCCGCGGGCACACGCTAGTAGGTAATAATATTACTTATTACCTTTGTGGCTACATGCTTCGTATGGCAGGAAAAAGATACAATAGTTACAAGGAATGTGTAGCATGAGAACATGGACCTATTCAAACTCTCTGTAACACAATGGACTTTAGAGATAGGTGTTAATTCCTCCAATATCCTTGTGTGTCATTTTACATCGCCAAAAAGTAGACAGTTTCATCGAAGTAAAGTTAGTTAAACAAGATGCAGTTTTCGGCGACATATTTTCAGACTGACTATGTATGAACTGCCAGTTTTTCGAGCTTATGTTGTTCAGGGGATTATTTACTTTTATATCTCCCTCAACTAATATTTCATTATATAAAATATAGCTTCTTTTCCCGTGCGAAATAAATTTAAAGAGAGAAGAGAAGCAGAGCGACCGCAAAATCCTCAAGAACATTGTCAAAACTTTCTTATAAGATTTTAAAAATAACAAGTATATTAATTTAGTTTATTTTGTAGTGCAGTTGTAATTT
Source organism: Ectobius pallidus (assembly GCA_964059195.1). Taxonomy (NCBI): domain Eukaryota; kingdom Metazoa; phylum Arthropoda; class Insecta; order Blattodea; family Ectobiidae; genus Ectobius; species Ectobius pallidus. Next base: position 166,289,071 of record CAXKWD010000003.1, read on the forward strand.
ACGTTTATAAGAAAATTACATTAATATAATATATTCAATACAATTGTCAAATACACAGCAAAACAATAGTGCATAACCTCACAATACACAGCTCTCTATGCTCCCAAGTTTTTAAGTGATGATGATCGCTACTACAACTGGTGTGGGAATTCGGAATTACTTCGTCTGAACTACACATTCTTATGGAAGTTCCAACAATTTATGCTTTACACACCCTGTCCTTAGGGTTCCAACAAAGGGGTCATTGAGTAAGAAATGCCATCTAACCCCGATGTTAAGTTCCTCTTCTTTTTCAGAATATTGAAGTACTCTGGGAACTGAAATTCAGTTTGAAATGGAGGGGCCCTGAACACATCACCTGAGAAGTTTTATGTCCTAACTTACCTTTACTACGGGTATCACCAAAGGGGTTGCCAGCTCAGTATGGGAGGTGCTCAAAATATCATGGATGGTAAGGAACATCATCTTACGTAGCCTGATCCATCTACCAGTCTAAACCGAAATTACACTTGAATTATAAAGTGAATGCGAACACATTGTAGTTATCTGTATCTTCTTTACTGAGAAGCAAGAAAACAAATACATAACTTCAAGAAATGAGAGATTAGATGAAGTCTTTATTCCTATATTGTGTCATTTTGTACAACAATTCCAGTTAGAAGATAGCCACCTCCTCCAGACATTAGAATGTCTGGATGTGTGCGGCTCGGTAGGATCTGGTGTTTCCGAATCCATGATTCTGTAACTCGAAGAGCGGCTGTATTACTCTTGCTCTTGAGCTGTAAGTACAACTCCAGAAGTGGTTCTCTGCATACAGAATATATTACAAATGGTCTTGAAGGGGCTACATAAGGCAATAATGCAAACAGAATATTTGCCGGATGTTCACGTCCCACCACCACCAATCCGTCGGCTTTCTGCAACTTCAATAATTCGGAAGCTTTTTCAGTTTCTATTTCCCAACGAGGTTTCTTGTTTTCAGACTCGTCATTGTCAGAATGCTTTCTCTTGTGTCCAATGAGTTGCTCCCCTTCAATTATAGAGTACGCTTCTGGCATCTTTTCTTCTTCTGCCTGTTGCTTATTATTGGCTGTTGTGTATACTTCTCCATTTTCATTGCATAACGAATCAGCATTTTGTAAAAGCTTCCGCAACAAACTATATACATTCACTTGATTGAGACACAACAATTGTTCTTCACTGAAATTCATCGCTCTTATAGCATTTCTCTGTGCAATATTTCCTGGATGAACATGAATCAATTTGCCTGGCTCAGTCAAATTATTTAACATGGCTGCTACAACAAGAGCCTGACATCCACTCTCGTAAACTATATACTTCCCATGTGAGTGCATGCCGACGGCCATTAATATCTGTGATAGTGAATCCATACGAAGCCCCAAGATTTTGTTTGGATCCTGACGAAACATTATTTCAGATATCAGTCTAATTGTAGGCCATCGAATGGTCACATATTCAAAATATTTCCTTTCTTTTTTCTTGAGGTATTTCTCCTGTGAATACTCAGTCTTGTCACGAAAGGTTTTGCTGTTTTCTATAAGCTGTTCTACAATAGCTTGCCCTGAAAGACCACTTGTACGCAAGCTGACAATCTCCTCTGTTGATAACATCTGGGATCTCCCATCATCAAATATGTTTCTATTGTCCAAGCCACTGGACACATCTTTGATTAACTGCTCAGCTAACGACTCAGAACTTTTACAAGTTTCCAATATAAAAGCTCTCTTTGCATTTTTCTTGGGAACCATCTTATATGTAGTCCATGTGGGTTTTCCAATAATAACTCCGAGATCAATTTGATCCTTCCCCAACATTACACTTTCTCTTGACGACACCCGATGGAGCTTGGTGTAATTTTGTCTCTGCACCACTATGAAGTCCCCCAACTGCACAACGTTTTTTTCCATAGCTCAACCTGCAACAAAAGTTTACATTACTGTACATATATTTTAAGAAATTGCTGTCGAGACAAACAGTTTTCTGATTTTCATTCCCCAGCACCAGATAATCAACCATTTCATAAAATATGGGAATTTTTACCTCAAAGAGAGATGTTATAAAACTAGTGTAATTGGGAAGTCAAACAGAAGTCTAAAACCTAGAGGTAACTGAATATTCAGGAATTACGTGTGTTTGAAGTTATTTGATGTGTAAAATTTGTCGAATACTTAATAATTGCGTTATAGTTAATTTTTTGGCATTTATAGGATGATTTTAACACTCATTAAAACTAAAAGTCAAGAGTAATCAGCTATGTCCTGTTTGATTTCAGAAAATATACATCTTAAAGGTACAATTTGGTATAAGATTAACTTCAAAAACCGTGTGTGGTTAATTACTATGTAAAGTAGCAAAAAGTGACTTTTTGTCCCACCCATAATGGTGATAGTTTTGTTAGATAGAATAGAATAGAATTTTATTTACACATACTTTTACATACATAGTTATCTACATCCACTTTAAACATCTCTTATCTATAAGTCTAGCACTACCCACTAAGAATCCCCTCATACTATAACCCCTGGGTTTAGTGTATGAATGGGGAATCTGGTTAACTTGCCACACCTTTTTTGATTATTTTACTCTTACTCTATTTCCTAATTTTTCTCATATACTTCTCCCTCATTTTTCCTAAATACTCCCCTATATTCCTAGTCTTTTCTTCTCCTCTGAATTTCAACATTTTGATGGTTATTATCTCATTACGAAAATTATCCCACTTTGTGTCCCAGATTTCTTCCCTCCACCGTCTTACCCCTTCACATTCCGTTAAGTAGTGTGATATTCATTCCTCTTTATTACATAGTACACAATCTTCCTCTCTGTCCTTCCTTAACCCTTTCAGATATATCACCCCTGTTCTCATCCATGCATATCCCTCTCTTCCTTGCTTGTCACAACAATCCACATATTTCTCCCTTCCCCACTCTGTTTTAATTACCCTGTATAATCTTAAAGAACTTTTGTTTACAAAGCTTGCCCAGATCTCTTGTCTCTCCATGTCCTCTACTCTTTTTCTTACTTCCCTCCAAAATCCTATCTTATTACTTTCTCCTCATTGCCAAATACCCCCCTTTCCAACTTCTTCCAGTATCCTTTTAATTTTTCCCACCCAATTATCATGCCTCCTACCTTCATTTAAATACTTCATTCATTCTTTCAATGCGTTATCCTCATCCACATTTATATTGCGATACCAATATTTCAAAATTCTTTCTACCATCATTCCTTTTCTTCCTACCCTTCCTAGCTCTGCTAATGCCACTCCCATTGGTGATCCCCTAGGTAGGCCTAGCACTTCTCTACAAAACATCCTATGTACAAGGTCAACTTTCAACCACCCCTTTGATGCCCCCCATATTTCAACCCCATATAACATTTTTGCTTCCACCACTGCCTCATATATTCTCTCTAACCATATAACTGAAATATTTGGAATTTTATACATACATATTCTAACTGCTCTCATAGCTGCTTTACCTACTACTACCATTTTTTTCTCATGTGCCTCCCACCCTCCATTTGCAGACATTATCATCCCCAAATAGTCAAATTCCTTCACTACATCCAGAGGTTCACCATTCATATACCACTACTCCTGCTTCCTCAGCTTACAGCCTTTTTTGAAAACCATTACCTTTGATTTTTTAATGTTTATTCTTAAACCCCATTCTGAACAGAATTTGCTAATTTCATCGATTGCCCGTTGTAGCCCTATTATAGTTACTGATCCAACTACCAAATCATCTGCATATAGGAGACCAGAAATTTGTCTTTTTCCGATTACTGGGCAATGTGGATTACATTCTTCTGCTCTTTCCAAAATATCATCTATAAATAAATTAAACAATATTGGACTTAATTTGCATCCCTGCCGTAAACCCAATTGTTGATCGATCGATTCCGAAATTACATTTCTTTCACATCTTACACACGTTATTATTCCTTCATATAACTTTTTAATCCCAGAAATAAATTCTTTGCTCACACCTTTAACTCTTAATTTATAAACCAGTGCCTCCTTATTAATTAAATCAAAAGCCTTTTCAAAATCTGCAAAAAACATGTATACTCTTCCTCTTTTTATACTCAAATATTTACTTACAATAGTTTGCAAAATCATTATATTGTCGATTGACCTTCTTCCTTTCCTGAATCCTGCTTGAAACTCAGACAATTTACCCTCTGCTTCAGTCCACATCTGCAGCCTTTGCGCCATTACACCTGTGTATATTTTGCTTAATATGGATAGTAAACTAATACCACTGTAATTCTCTGGCTTTTGTACATCTCCTTTTCCAATATATTGTCCTGTGACATTAAAATGCAGGTTTTCTGTAGAATGACCCATATATGCAACCTGTTCCTATTTTATTTTGTTTAGTAACATTAAAAACTCATTTAAGTGTTAATTACCGGTAGATATATGGCCAAGTGCATCAACACTGATTAAGATCTGGTTAAACAGTGTTTACTTACACACGTTTAAGATTTTAAACATGATTAAAAAGGAATGTGGTGCACCATTCCTAATTTCTGTTTACGGGGCCGTGTTTAGCTGACGGCTTGTTTAAACACAGAGCATAAAATCGGAAAGCGAGCGTAGTATAATGAACGCGTTCTTTTGTTGACGAAGCCATTACCTAGAGGAAGAAGAAGAAGTTAACAACAAGAAGACACCATGGAGGAGCGAGGATATGCTCTGCTCTGCCTGTGATGTAGGCAAGCATATTATGTATCGGCGAGTCAGTGAGACTATAGCATTGCTTACATCATGTATGATTCGAGCTGCAGTTCTGAGCATATTTCCAATGTCCCCTACAACAATATTGAATGATCAGGTAGCATAATACCTCAATACAGTTAGTAGTCGATTCATATCAGAAACAGGATGATTTATTTCTGTTTGGAATTGCAGTACCTGTGAAACTATTTGTTTAGACAGGCGAAATCTCTCCACGAATTTCCTAACGGAAAGTTCGCTGCACTATTAAATTTCTACGCTAATTTTCATTCCGTTCAAGATATTCCAGATATAATAACTCTCTTCAAAGTCATCATCTGCACCTTGTGTTTTCTTTGGCTTTTATAATATTATAAACACTTGAATTTCAAAAATACACTGCCATAGCCTTGTTTTTCTTTTGTTTTGCTTTCTTATATTTTAAAAACATATATACACTGTACCATTTAACATGTTAAGACTTCACTGCCACTACGTTATATATATATAAATATTTTTTTTTTGCTTTCAGAATTTTTTAAAAACTGAAATACAGTGTTCCGTATAAGGCTTTATAGAATTCGCTGCTACGGCTTTGTGTCTCTGTATTTTTTTCCTTTTGTAATATTTTAAAAACGTAAATACAGTTTACCGTATAATATTTTAAAAATTCATGTCCACTGTCTTTATATAATATAATAAACTGTCATAATGATTCAGATTGCAGTCTATTGAATAAAACTTAATGAATTCTCTGTCAATACCGTAAAAAATTATTCACCAAGAATTATATAGGGCAGTAATAACTGTAATATCCTTTTATATATAATTATATATATATATACACACAGGGTAGTTTTACTTGTAAAATCAAAATAAAAAATGAATGTCACAATAGAAGAGATACATCAGTACGACACAAAATCAAGAAAGAACTTATACACAATAGGGCACAACAAAAAAGCATCGGAAAGTGATCCATATGTAATCGGGGTAAAATTTTATAACAAACTACCAGACAGTATAAAACAGTGTACCGGGACAAAATTCGCCAATAAAATAAAATAATACCTATGCCAAAAAGCACTCTACAGGATAGAAGAACTATGAAAAGCATGTATCTCTATTGAATAATTCAGATTGTAAGTTTCGGACATGTCCAACATCAATAATATGTATTTTGATACCTGGACGAAATAAAATTAAAACAATTATTATTATTGTTATTAATGTTTGTTATTAATACTATTACTATTATTATTACTATTAATTTTAATATTACTATTATTATTACTTATGATTATTGACAGTGAATTCTTAAAATTTCATACAGTACCGGTACACTAATTAAACTGAAAAAATATTAGGATAAAAAAATAATTAGTCGCGACCGGGGATTGAACCTGGGACCTTCTGCACCACAGCTCAGTACTATAACCACTCAGCCACGAACGATGTTAGGAACATCGCTTGAATGTTGGCCATGTGAAGCGGTCAGGCTTCTCTTGTGTCGCGCTTCGAAAGTTAAAATTGTCTTTTTAGGTCTATGAGATGTGTTTATATAATATTTATTGTACTGTTCAGTTTGGAAAAATGGTATTATGATACCAATAAGATTAATATCGAGACCTAATTCGTCTGAAAAGAGAAATATGAGAAGAAGAGAGTCTCATCTATTGTTTCCAAGTCGACCCCGCCATTACAGCAAACTGCTAATCATTGATTAGCCTCAGTAACCGCCCGATTTTGACTGTTTAAGTTTAATCAACGGTAATCGGCGATTTCGACACTAATCGAGGTTGATGATCCATAACTTTCCCTAATCATAGGTTAGGAAGAAATTATAAACGCTGATTACACTAATCATTGTCGGTGCACTTGGCCAATAGACAGTCTATAATCTTAATGACTGGTATGCCTACTGTTCAACTGGATAAATTTTAATTCCACAGGAAAATTTGAAATTCCGTCACACTCATTAATTAATTAATGGTATCTAAATAGAAAGATTTAACTAGTTTAGAATTTAATCACATAAACTACAGCTCTTCTAGTTTAGAATGATGTGTAAATAAAGTTCCTCAATCCTTAGAGTTCACAGAGTTTCAGAAGGTTTCACGCTATGGTTTGTATGTGGTTGACATTTTGAAATTCTGTCCCAATTATTAAAAACATTTTTTCCCTTCTAAAAATTGTTTAAATTCAGTAAACTTATACTCCTACAAACGTCCATACATTACCTATCAACACACAAAGAATCACTTTCTCTCATAAACATAGCTCAACATATTTCTAAGGACTATGGCAAAAAAGACATGCACTTTGTAATTCCGTCACAAATAAAATGGCCGATAAACATCACTGACTGGAGATCAATTATGATCTAAGTTCAGAAAAAGATCTGAGTTCAGGCTCGAATTGTATTGTATAACACTGATTTAAGTTCAACTAATCGAAGTTTAATTTTGATCCTAGTTCATACATGAGCACTTGGCAACATCTCAGGAATAGATGAGCATCACGAGCCGTGAGCATTCTTATTCTGTTTTCCTTCATATTTAGACAGTATGCTGTGCAAAAGGAAGGAAAAATATGATCGAAATTAAGCAGAAAAAGGATTGTTTCCTTAATTTTGTCCTGATTGAAACTGTCTTGGGAAAGTATAAAGATATTGTAGAATTAAAAAAAGACGGATGCGATAATATCCGTGCAAGAACAAAATGCGATGAAAAATGTTTTGGTAATTTCATTTCTGGCAATATAAATCGGCTTAACATTTTCACGGCTAAGGACGTATAAATGCGGAAATGTAAGATTAAGAGTAATGCTTTAAGTAAAACGTGAGGACTTTTTGTTCGTCTGTTATGTTTGTCATTCATGGAAACCAGGTATTCCACTGAACTTTTCTCTATCGATTTTAAACTTAATAGCACACTGCCTTATTGTACTTGTTTCATCGATTGGCAAAAGGCTTTCGACAGAGTAAATGGGAAAAGCTATTGGGAATTCTAAAACAAATTGGAGTCAATTGGAGAGATAGAAGGCTGATCAAGAATATGTATATGTTCAAGAATATAAGTGAAGATTCGAGAAAATGGAGCAGAAACAAAAAGTACAATCATAGGAAGAGGAGTAAGACAAGGTTGCTGCTTGTCGCCCACTCTGTTCAATATATATATATGGAGAATGGTTAATGAATGAAGCTTTGGAAGGAATGGGAGCTTTTAAAGTAGGAGGACGCATCATAAATAACATAAAATATGCAGATGATGTAGTACTTGTGGCAAAATCAGAGAAAGAATTACAAAGAATGCTGGATCGGTCGGTGGAGATTGGAAAAATATATGGGATGAAGATAAATGCAGACAAATCAAAAGTCATGATGATTTCAATGACAGAAGAACCACTTAGGTGTTTGATAGAGAACAGAGTGCTAGATAATGTGTCTCAATTCCGTTATTTAGGAAGCATGATCACCAGAGATGCCCAATGCACCAAAGATATCAGAGAAAGGATTGCTATGGCTAAAATAGCCTTCAATAAAAATAGAAATATACTCACAGGAAAACTAAATTTGCAGCTAAGAAAAAAACTGATGAGATGCTACGTTTGGAGTGTAGCTTTGTAAGGAGCCGAAACATGGACACTCAGGAAAAGGGAAAAGAAATATCTGGTGAGCTTTGAGATGTGGTGTTGGAGGAGGATGGAGATGATTCGATGGACGGATAGAATCACAAATGAAGAAGTTTTAAGAAGAGTGGAAGAAAAGAGACACATCTTGCAAGATGTAAGAGTAAGAATAGCCAACTGGATGGGACACATTATGAGAAGAAGAGGACTCTTGCTAGATGCCATAGAAGGAAAAAATAGAAGGAAAGAGAAGACTAGCAAGAAGAAGAATTGAGATACTGGATGACATCAAGAAGAAAATAAATTATGGAGAGTTAAAGGATGCAGCAGAAAATAGAAGAAGCTGGAAAATGGAATTTTACATGGGAGTGTAGACCTGCCGTAAGGCAGAAATACCATGAATGAATGAATGGAAATAAAAAAGATAACGAAAGCATTTGGGGAAAATCCAAGAACATGTAGCCACCTCAGCTCCTCCCACTCGAGATTTCCTAGTAGTTCTATCATAGTCGCCTAAATGTCTCTCGTTCTTTAGCAGCGTTGAAAATTTGGAAAATTTTTATTTTTCTCCCGTGTTTTCTTTCTACTATTTAATCCTGTCCCTCTCCTTTACCCTACCTACCTATTCCTACCCTATAAAAATAATAGGCCTACCTAAGGAGATTCGAACATGGGGCCACTAGCATGATAGCCAGTCGTCTTAACCACTACGCCATCGAGTGATCGTTGTGGTGTGAAGCGAGAATTTATCTATTTAAGTTTAAAGAGCTGCATGAAATGACGAAGATTGATAATTTCGTATTAATTGCAATTGTGGTACAAGGGTTATTTCGTTTGTAGTAATAAGTGCAAATGCTTTGGGGTCAATCCATATGAAATCAACCAATAATAAAATAATTTGTTGCTGACCTATTTTATTTTATTTTTAAGTAGCCTATATACTTACTGTTTCTATATGTATCTGGGAGTACAAAACAATTTTTTTCACATTTTTATCACCAACGCTTTGGCAACTAGTAGCCATTTTGCTTAGAAGGATCTGTCATTTTTGGCATTTTCAAAGGTTAGCGGTAAGTTAAATAACTATTTTATTTATGAAGATATGAACTTGAAGTAAAAACCTTCTTAATCTACAAGAGACAGTCTACAATTCATGTTATGACCAAAAATTTGTTAGGTCTTAAGGAAATAATCTAAAACTTTATTAGAAAATGCAGTTTCAATTAGAAAAAAATAACAACTTATAAAACTTTTTTTCATAGAAGGGATGGAAACACATGTTTAATATTTTCCCCCACAAATATATAGTAGATCACTAGATGCTAGGAAAATTTGAGATCATTTATATAAATCCTTTAGGTTTTATGAGTCTTCAAATATCGAGATTTTGCAAAATTGTTGATTTTCAAATTAAAATATCTCAAATGGGATTGAACAGAAAAATCTGAAATTTTCTCAAAATACCGTATTCCTCTAGTGCCTAGTAATCAACCTATAAAATTTCGTCACTGTGTTCTGACCAGAAGTATTTTATTTTTAATAAAGAAAATGCTAAAAAATAACACTGTCAAATGAGCGAATAACAGTGTTAAAATACAATAAAAATTTTCAAAAATAATATAATTATTTGTTGTTGCTAGTAAAATTAAATATGTCATAAAACTAACATAAAATGTTCCATGGTAGTAGTCATAGTGATCAATACTCCATCAGAAGGAGACGATATTGCCACATTTGCTGAGCAAGCCAGGATATGCTGACTTGAAAAAGGCAAGTCTCTACAGACTCCTCTGTAGCTCCTTTGTTCAGTAATCAGTAGCTGTGCTTGACTGAAGATATCAAAAAAGTTGCCCCTTCAGTTAAAAAAATCCCTTTAGGCAGGCCTACAGGCGGAGGTAGATTTCGAAGTGCTTTTGGTTTAATTTATTGTCGCTGCATAACACTCTTCTTCTTTAGCCTTGGCATGGTAAACCTACAGTAATAAGAACTGAATTCGGTAAAGAGGAAGAACCTACAATCATTTGTTTTGACAACAAGAATAGGATATAATATTCTGGGAGGCCGTGTGCAAGATCAGCAATGAATAAAATTAGCAAAGCCGATAAACAAGACAAAATTATGATATTATAATAATTCTTTTAAGTGTTATTATTTTCAAACATTAAAATCTCGCGTCATATGAGAGCTATCAAGAAACTATTTATTGATTTGTAGAGTACTCATCAAGAGCTTTTCAACGATACCCCACAAGACGTGGTTTCAAAAGTTTCGAATTTTCATCCCCCACCCCCACCTCCACCCCCACCCTCACTCGAACCCCCGAATCGTTGGTGTCACTGTGAACTCCATAGGGAGTACTCTAATTTATTCAAACAAAGTTTCCCTCTATACTTCATAGGGGCCGAGATATAAAGTTTTCAAAATTTCAACCCCCTCCCCCGACCACCCCCTTGGGCCAATTTTGCCCATTAACGAACTTGTCCGAACTATTGGGCCTAGAAATAACATAATAAAATTTGGTTCAAATATCTTCAAAATTACGGCCGCTATCGTGTAAAGATATATATATATATATATATATATAAATATCACAAAAAATTTTTTTGAACGGGCGGTGGTTTCGTACTTAGGGGAGCATGAAACGTAAAGATATGAAAGAATTTTTCGAAAATCATAAAGTGGTATCCATTGCAATAGGTAGATTTTTCTTCGAAAATCTACCTAAAAATTTCAATTTCACCAATCCACCAGTTCCGATCATAATGCAGGCAACAATGTTCTTTACTTCGAAAGATCTTATTTCAAATTCGGGCAAAATGGAAACACTATATTCACTATAAATATCATATTTTGAGTGAATGTAACACCTTATAGTCCAGTCAAATTATCACAAAAAAAGTCATGTGGATGCAAAATTTAGGGTAGAGCTAATTTTTTTATATGATGTCTGGGATGGTTTTGAGAGTAATTTCTGACATTTTGCCAACAAAATTTTTTGCCGCCGGAGCCGCCATCTTGAAAAAACTTCAAAATTTTCTATTTTATTTCTGTTTTTGCCCATTATCTGCCAAAATACGCACCTGACAAAATATTTTATTATTTATCCTAAAAGTGAACTAAATTTGACACAGTTTGATATCAAATTGAGTTTTCTACCATGAATAGTTTCGGAAATACAGCTCTCCGAATTTCAGCAACATTTTGCAAAAAATAAAAAAATCTGAATTTTCAACTAGTTTTTGCTCGCTATCTTCTAAATGACCAAACCTTGAGTAAAATTTCGAAGGATAACTTTTAAAGTAGAGTAAATTTGCAACAAGTTGAGTATTTAATGTTTTCATACCTATTATAGGTCACCAGATACAGAGGTATCTACAACTCCTCACATTTCAGAAAACTTATCGAAGGTACGAAAGTCTAGTTTTGCCTAGGATATTCTAAATGGCGTTTATCAGTAAAAAACCTGTGCTGTCTTATAGTTAAGTTTTACATTGTAATTAACAACCAAAACAGTATTTCCAACAATTTATAATGATAAAAGACTAAAAAAACAATGTAGGTACAGCATTTTGATTTGGAGAGAACGGCGTTTTATTTTAGAAGAACACTTTTGCAGTGTCCTCTGAAAAAAATTACTTCCTATAGCATATACAGTTGTCCCAAAATGGAAACATGTTATCGGAGGAATGGCGCTAAGAGGCTCTTTGTCACTGCTCCGCATACCGTTCTCTCCGGATACATCTGTTTTTATGTGTTTGTACCAGGCAACCTTAGGCATTTTGAAATATTTGCAGACAAATTATGACTCAAAGGTTTCAGTTATCTTCGATGGTTATCCTTCTGACGCTAATCAAACAAGCACAAAGAATTGTGAGACTCCGACGGGCTACGAGTCCATCTCCTGATGTCGTCTTTGATAGAACTACTGTTTTGAAAAGTTCACAAGAAACTTTTCTCACCAATGAAAACAACAAGAGGCGCTTCGTAGAATTGGCAAAAGCTGGAATAGGCTGTTAAAGATGCAGATGTCTTGATTGTTAGCACTGCCTTCTCAAAAGCATCTCAATACGACACTGTCTTTGTAGTTGGGGAGGACATAGACCTTCTTATTTCCTCACTACATTACCATCCCCTCATATAAAGAATACATATATCCAAAAGTACGGAAGAAGCAAAGCTGCAGACATCTTCTAATCAAGGCAGTCATTTCGCCACAGCTTCTCCAACATGCTGCTGTTAATCCATGCTTTCAGTGGTTGTGACACAACATCTGCAGTTTTTGGCCACGGGAAAACCCACTTCTGTTCGCCGATTTTGAAACATCCTGAACTAGAAGAGGAGGCTAATGTAATTCTGAACCCTCAAGCTACATCAGGAGAAGTGGCTGAAGTGGGCCAACATTTTTTGGGTCACTTATGTGGAGGAGACCCTGCTACACAAACACTTGACGAACTTCGGCACGGAATATTTGTAAAAGCTGCAGGAAGAATGAAATTTAACTTAGCGAACTTGGCCCCAACCAGTGATGCGGCTCAACTTCATGCCATGCGAACATACCACAGAGTTCAGGCATGGCTCAGTGAATACAAAGACCCTTTGAAGTGGGGCTGGGTGAACACACCAAGAGGCCTCTTTCCCCTTAAAGCCAAGAAGTAACCAGCTCCAGAATCAATTCTGAAAAGTATTTCCTGTACCTGCAAGAAGGGGTGTTTAAACGCTTGTGGGTGTCGTAAAGCTGGATTAAAGTGCACAACGATATGCAAACATTGCAATGGGCAGTCGTGTGACTAATAGTCCTGTCCTCCGACAGTGAGGACACTCCTGATGAGCCAATTAATTCGTTTTTGGATGAAGACGCTGAAGAGTACTTTATCAACACTGGCTAGATTGTGAACATCATGGACGAAATAGCAGACGTCAACTGCCCAAGTCCCTCTAAGTGCCGAAGACTATGAACAAACAAGTTATTCAATGCAATGTTTCAACAGAACTCCAGCTAAATAAAATCTTTTTGTATATAAATGAATGTTCTGTGCCGTTATTGCTTCTAACTTGTACGCACATGCATTTATTCAATCGTTGCTGTATATATATTTATAAACCTCTGTATTTTGTGACCTGAAAGAGGTACGATAAGTTTAAAGTACTCAGTGCAATGTTTCACCAGAACTCTAGCTAAATAAAATCTTTTTGTATAAAAATGAATGTTCTGTGCCGTTATTGCTCCTAACTTGTACGCACATGCATTTATTCAATCGTTGCTGTATATATATTTTTAAACCTCTGTATTTTGTGACCTGAAAGAGGTAGGATAAGTTTAAAGTACTCGACAAGTTTCAAATTACCTCTAGTTTAAGTTTCCATATGGAGTTTTACTATAGGTTTGGACATTTAGAAGATAGCGAGCAAAAACTAGTTGAAAATTCAGATTTTTTTATTTTTTGCAAAATGTTGCTGAAATTCGGAGAGCTGTATTTCCGAAACTTTTCATGGTAGAAAGCTCACTTTGATCTCAAACTGTAGAAAATTTAGTCTACTTTGGGATGGGTAATAAAACATTTTTGTCAGGTGCGTATTTTGGCAGATAATGGGCAAACACAGAAATAAAATAGAAAATTTTGAAGTTTTTTCAAGATGGCGGCTCCGGCGGCAAAAAATTTTGTTGGCAAAATGTCAGAAATTACTCTCAAAACCATCCCAGACATCATATAAAAAAATTAGCTCTACCCTAAATTTTGCATCCACTTTTGACAATTCGATTGGACTATTATGATTAGGGCCCTGATTTATTGGTGAAATAAAATGGCTGATTTCGGTGTTAACTTCCTTCTATTTCGGTGGGTATTTCGTGAAATAAATTACTTATACTACAATGGAAACATTGCGCAATGATGAACTTTGCATCTTTATTTACATGAACTAACACCCCCCTCCCCCCATTTCTATAATCTTCTGACCTTGTATGAACTGAAGTAACTTTCGATTTAGGCATGATTAGAGTTAATGTTCAAATATAATGACGAGAAATATTATCGTAATTTCTACTAAAGACCATCAGATAGCCATTTGCAAACCGAAGTGCCAACCATAGCACTGTGGATAAAAGACGAAATATGTTGAATACAAGTAACAAGCATTCTACACTCTTCTGCTGTAATCGATCATAGGCATCGCTAACTTGGCAAAGACAAAGCAGGAAAGGAGTGTACTCAACAGTACAAACCAGGTCACAGACAATCTTTACGTAAAATCTGCAATCTTTGTAATGGATCACAAATATCGATATATCGGTAAATCTTCGACAGCCACAGAAACAGCAGAAAAAAACATGCTGCTAAGAAATAAAAAATACAGTACACCAAAACACAATATTGTGATTTTAAGGCACATTTTTGTGCTCATTTCTCACTTTACGGACAGAAGGGGCATATTTCGCGCTTATAGACACATTTCGCGGAATCGAGTAAATTTAGCGATATTTCGTGGATTCAATTTGGTTCATATTGGTATTTTAAGCATATAAAAGCTAAATATAGCTAAGGGAGGTTGTTTTATAAAATTTCGCGCTTATCGTTGTTACCAAAAAATACGGCCCCTACTTATGATGCTTGAAGTTTGTTCCATAGCTAAGCCAAAGGTTTAAAAAATATAAAGGTACAAATATATAGGAAAACTATTAATTTCTTCAGAACAAAATTTCTTCTGCTGAAGGTATCTGGTCCAAACATGGCCTTTGCAAACTAGCCATCGAGACAGCCCTCTTTGTACCCCCTCCAATCCCATCGCAGGCATTCTTTTCATGAGAAGTGGCAACAAAATGCTATTCAGCTTCTAAGTGATTGCAAATATTCAAAAAGTTCTTTTTGTTTTTGTACTGGCTACCATCTCCATCGCTAAAATAAACAATATTTTTAACTGAAGGGGCAACTTTTTTTAATATCTTCAGTCAAGTACAGCTACTGATTACTGAACAAAGGAGCTACAGAGGAGTCTGTAGAGACTTGCCTTTTTCAAGTCAGCATATTCTGCCTTGCTCAACAAATGTGGCAATATCTTCTCCTTCTGCTGGAGTATTGATCATTATGACTACTACCTTGGAATATTTAATATGTTAGTTTTATGACATATTTAATTTTACTAGCAACAACAAATAATTATATTATTTTTGAAAATTTTTATTGTATTTTAAAACTGTTATTCGCTCATTTGACAGTGTTATTTTTTAGCATATTCTTTATTAAAAATAAAATACTTCTGGTCAGAACACAGTGACGAAATTTTATATGTTGATTACTAGGCACTAGGAGAATATTTTGAGAAAATTTCAGATTTTTCTGTTCAGTCCCATTTGAGATATTTTAATTTGAAAATCAACAATTTTGCAAAATCTCGATATTTGAAGACTCATAAAACCTAAAGGATTTTTATACAGGGAATCCATTTTATGCGGAAACTTATTAACAGCGTTGCCCCTGCTCACACTTTCCCCGCTGTTGTGCTTGCAACGGCAGGGACCGTGTTCCGTTACTACCGGCAAATCAAGACTTTAACATAACATAGGCCTACATGTAGAGGCTTATTACTCACCATTTATTTGAGATACTGTTGAAAACGACCCCCGTCAGCAGTAAGACATGCCTCACATCGTTTAAACAAATTATTTGCCATTTTCTGTAATTCCACTTCGGTAATACGCTGCACTGCGGCAATGCGGCAGTGATGCGAGGTTTCCTCATAAAATGGACTCACTGTATAAATGATCTCAAATTTTACTAGCATCTAGTGATCTACTAATCTTTGTGGGGAGAAAATATTAAACATGTGTTTTCATCCCTTCTATGGAAAAAAGTTTTATAAAGTTGTTAATTTTATCTAATCGAAACTGCATTTTCTAATAAAGTTTTAGATTATTTCCTTAAGACCTAACAAATTTTTGGTCATAACATGAATTATTGTAGACTGTTTCTTGTAGATTATGAGGGTTTTTACTTCAAGTTCATATCTTCATAAATAAAATATTTATTTAACTTATCGCTAACCTTTGAAAATGCCAAAAATGACAGATCCTTCTAAGCAAAATGGCCACTTGTTGCCAAAGCATTAGTGATAAAAATGTGAAAAAAATTGTTTTGTACTCCCAGATACACTTAGAAACAGAAAGTATATACTTAAAAATAAAATAAAATAGGTCAGCAACACCCATTGGTTGATTTGATATGGATTGACCCTTTGGTAGAGCATGAAAAGGACTAATGGGCCGTCGACATAGGATTGCAACGGCTGGAGTGGGCGGAGCTTAAGGGACAATCTGTTTTTTTTATTTCGCCAGCATTTGGTCTATACAAAATAAAACACATGGGGAACCCGACGAAATTCATCATTTTATCATCACGAGATACCTGAAAATTGGAATGAGATGATAATAATAACGTACAGGTTATGTTGTAGAGTTATGTTACACTGCATTATAAGGAGTCTAACATAGCCTATATACGCACAACTACGTTATAGATAGAAATGTATGAAATTGTAGCCTATTTTGTGTATTTTCTTGATATTTATCATAACCACACAGGTAGGCCTAATATTATGTTTATAATGAGCTAATCTTGTGTCTCAAATAAGAAAACAGCCCCTTGAACTGAGATCAATGAGTTGGATCGGAGAAATTTCTCCAGTCAAAATTGATCCTAGTGTAGTGCAAATTGATCTCAGATTAGTGTTTATACAACAGAATTTGGCTAAAGACAAATATAAGGTGCAATTTAGGCTCCGCCCATTGCGTTGCTATGGCGACAGCAGCTGACGGCCGGCGATCACCCGCTCGGCACTCCCGACCCTTCTTTACCATGCCCGCCCTTGACTCACTCGACACTCCCTACCCCTTGTACCAAATATTGAAAATACGATTCCAATGATGCGAGAGTGCCCCTTGTAACAAATATTAAAAATATGAGAGTGCCCCTTGTACCAAATATTCAAAATACGAGAGAGGGCGTACTATGAGGGCTTACTATGATATTGCGCAGGGAAGAGTTTAAGTTTTAAATGGTTTGATACCCAAACAACAACTTCATTCATAATACACCTGTTCCCATTTAAAACTTATTTAGAACCAAAAGGGCTCTTTTCAGAGCCAACATAAGATTTATATAAAACAATATCCTTCTTACTATTCATCATGTATTACACGTCTCTGAACTCAAATAGGCTAGAAGAATTCTCAATTTTTGTTGCAACCATCACTAACGGCGTAGTGGTGAAAGCGATTGTCTATAACGCTAGCGGTCCTGGGATCAAATCCCCGTAGGTGCGAAAATTTGTAGGATAGGAATAGGTCGCGGGAAAATAACACATTATGACCCACCCGAGCCCCCCACCACTACTCTCTTAACGGGACCCGACTGGAAAGTAGGGGTTTAGGGTGGGGAGATTCTTTAATACAGTCGGGAGAAATCTAGCGGCGGCATTAGAACTACTAGGAGAGTAGCGACGGTGGCGACATCTAGTATGGAAATGGTGAAAGAGAAAAATAATTTATTTCTCCTTTATTCTCTTCTTCTCTTCCTTTCCCGTCTCTTTCCTCTCTTCCTCTCACCTCCTCTTCACTCTACCTACCTATTCGAGACCTATTCCTAACATTAAATTTTGGATCGAACGCATGACCCTTAGCATCGTAGCCAAGAGCTTTACCCGTTACGCCACGAGAGACAGTTGAGCACTGAAGGAAGTTCCGATATATTTTAGTTATCTATTGGCGTTAGCGAGTGTTAACGCAAGAATCGGGTTTTCTAATTTTGAGATGGTTTGTTTGTTATGAAAAGAGTAGTGTTGGTGCAAGGGAATTTTTCTGCATCATTTAAGCCATGTTTTATGTCACAACACGGCGTTTTTTAAAATTGTGAAAAATTATGTAAATTTCTATTTTTTATATATATATATAAAATTGTGAAATATCCTGTTGGCATGAAATATTATGTTTGTTGCAAGGGTTTTTGGCATTTTGTATTTTTTTTATCGTGAATTATTATTTTTTTATAATTTGTGAAATATTATGTTTGTTGGTGTTGCAAGGGTATTTTGTTATTGTGAAATATTATTTCATCTGTTTAAAGATCGTGAAATATGATGGGGAGATGTTTGGTACAAGGGTATTTTTTAATTGTTAGATATTTTGTATAATTGTATAATTTGTATAATTTGTATAATTTGTGAAATTTTATTTTGTTTTTTATAACCGTTTTTAAAAATTGTGAAATATTATGTATGGTGCAAGGGTCTTTTGTTATTGTGAATTTTTTTTCTTCTTTCAAATCGGTGTTTAAAGATCGTGAAATATTATTTTTGGTACAAGGGTATTTTTTAATTGTTCGACATTTTCTATAATTCGTGAAATTTTATTTTGTGTTTTATAATAGCTTTTAAAAGTTGTGAAATATTATGTATGGTGCAAGGGTCTTTTGTTATTGTGAATTTTTTTTAGCTGTTTTTATGTACCGTAAATGGAAAGGGAAAGAACACACTTTCGAAGATTTCCTGTCGGACATAGTGTCATTGTACGAACCTAAGAATTGCGATTAACTCTCCGCATTTCTTTATTGCAAGTTGGGACTTGGAGAGCTAGGCCACCGTAAAAACGGCTCTTTTCAGAGCCAACAGGGGCCCTGCGGGAAGTGATGTGTCAAATATAACCTCTCCTTCCCAAATCAACCTCTGCCTTCACGTGGCGGGCCCTGAGTAATGCTAAAGAGGCTCTGGTGACATGGTAATTGCAATTATTAGAGTGTAAATGCAATCATTAGAGTAAGCCGCGGCTTAACACAGGAAGCTGTATTACCGGCGCTTAGTAGCGGCCGGCATGAGCCATAGCGGGGAAGATGCGCGCGGGATGATGCGTGGTAGGTGTAGGGGAAGCGAGCACGCAGACAGGCTGGCGGAGAAAGCGACCAGGTCGATGGAAAGGGGAGCCGGGTGGGTCGTAAAGTGTTAACTTGCCTAGGTCCCAAATAGGTAGGTAAGGTGAAGGAGAGAAGGGAGGTAATAGGGAAAAGAGGAGAAAAGGGAGAAAAATTAACATTTTCAAAATTTTCAGTGCTTCTAGTATTTCCGCCAGATGTCTCTCTGCGCTGCTACTAGTTCCACCATTACCTAATAGATGTCTCTCACTGTTTAAAATAGCCCCCGGCCCTAAACCCCTCCTTCCCGGGCGGGTCCCGTGGGAGGAGCTTAAAATGAACCTTGTATTTGGTTTTCCCCCAAAATTTTCAGAGTTCAGCGTGAACTGAGATCAGTTTCGTCTCTGATCCAAGATCAAACTGTTTATACAATACTACGATTAATATAGTGCGTTATATACGTACAGCAGTTTACCAGTATGTAAACATTGAAATAAATATAATCCATAAGAAACATACCTCAATCCCAATGCAACCTGACCAGAACGTTATAGACCTATGGTTTAAACCGGCGTGGTCGACTTTATTTCAATTCCCCAAACAAAAACATCTCCAGTCTATCCTTTCCTCTAGCAAATACTCTCAATAAGTAATACCGTCCACTCCCTGTCTTTTTCCGGGACACGCTACTACTAGCGCCGCCAGTGAGCAGGAATGGGCAGTTATTCGTCAGCTGATATAGTTAACGTTTGGGGGGGGGGGGGGGGGGGTTGTTAAGACGCAGACTGCGTCATTGAAATTTCTTGGGGGGGGGGGGGAAATATTGTCGTGTTATGAATTTTCTGACCGGGGGTTGAAAATTGTTGCAAAATTAGAGTTTTATATGTTATAAATAAAAACGGCCAACTTCTATAACTTCAAAAGGTCTCTTTTAATTCTTTATAAAGATAAAGATGAAGAATTTCGACAGCCATGGGCGTACCCGGGGGGGGGGGCGCAAGGAAAAAAATGTATATTATTAATTGTTATCGTCAGGTGTTTTTCTTTTAAGACAATTATTATAACAGCAGAAGTTTTACCAAATCGACAACATGGAAGCAGAATCCACAGTGGATTAGGAAAGGGGGGTTCAGACCCCCAAGAGTCAAAACCTAAAATTCTATATTTGTATTTAAAAAATATATTTATTTAATTAAACAAGATTTGTTGGTGTGTCAAATATGATATAGCAGTTATTTTCTTTTCATAACATAATGAGTAGGCCTATTATGCCCACTGTTCCATGTGCTATTTAACTTTTCTAATAAATAGTAACAAGTATTATAATTTAGGTAACAATTTCATGTTTAAGTTGCCATGTCTTAGAGTATAGTAAACAAATTTGCTAACTAGTTTTTCAGTGCTAAAATAGCGTAAAATATGATTTTCATTAGTTCAACATTTAAAAATTTCCCGGGGGTGGACACCCGACTTAGGTAACATTTTCTTGTTTACATTGGCATGTCTTAGAGTATGGTAAACAAATTTCCTAACTAGTTGTTTAGTGCTAAAATAGCGTAAAATGTGATTTTCATTACTTCAATATTTTAAAAATTTCCGGGGCTGGACCCCCCACCTAGGTAATGATTTCTTATGTACATTGAAATGTCTTAGAGTATGGTAAACAAATTTCATAACTAGTTTTCAGTGCTAAAATAGCGTAAAATGTGATTTTCATTAGTTCAATATTTAAAAATTTCCCGGGGTGGACATCCGACTTCGGTAACATTTTCTTGTTTACATTGGCATGTCTTAGAGTATGGTAAACAAATTTCTTAACTAGTTTTTGAGTGCTAAAATAGCGTAAAATGTGATTTTCATTAGTTCAATATTTAAAAATTTTCTGGGATGGACCCCCGACCCCTTTTTTGGGGGGTATTCCAAACCCCCCCGGCACTTCCGACCCTCCCCGCAATTATTTTCTGGCTACTTATTATGTTATTAATATAAAATACAAATTGGCCCAAGAAGTTAAAGCGACAAAAAATAAATTAATAAAAAAAATTGCCCCCCCTAAAAAATATCAAATGGGCGCCCTTGTCGACAGGCAATTGGGTTGGGGGTGAGCAATGAAGTTTGGGGGTGAGCAATGAAGTTTTGGGGGTGGGCACCCCTGAGTAAAATAATAAATACAACATAGGCCTAAAGAAAATGTCCGGTTATGTAGGTGGCATGATATGTGCCGTCTATGGTTGTGATAATTATTTTGAGAGTGAAATAAGTAAAATCGTTAATTAGAGTGTGTACAAGACTAATTCATTCAGATGTTCATTGGCTTACCATCCGAATTGTTTTACATGTAAAAATTTCAAATTAAAAAAAAGTATATATTGTACAAAGTATCTTGCAAATCGTATGAATTAAAATTTAAAGCTGATTTTCACGAAAATGTATTAAAGTGAAACAATTAGTTCTGATACTTATTAAAAAAAGTGTGTGTGTAACGCCATGCGGCAGAAGTGAAACTTTTTTATTTTTTCAATTTTGGATTATTGGATTTTTCAAATGTTGGATTGTTGGACTTTTTAATGTTGGGTTTTTAGACTTTTTAGATTTTGGATTTTTTAAATTTCTGACCTTTTAATTCTTTAATTTTGGATTTTTTAATTTTTTTACATTTTAGATCATTGAATTTTTTTAGTTTTGTATTTTTAAATTTTTTATTTTTTATTTTGGATTTTTTTATTTTTATATTTTATAATTTTATAATTTTGGATATTTATGTTTTAAATTTTGGATATTAAGACTTTTTAATTTTGAATTTTTTATTTTTTAAATTTTGGACTTATTTATTTTGGTTCTTTGAATTTTTTGATTTTGAAATTTTAGATTATTTAAATGTTGGATCTTTGATTTTTTATTTTTTGTATATTTTAATTTTGGATTTTTTAACTTTTTAAATTTTGGATTTTTTAATTTTTAATTTTTGGACTTTTTCAGTTTTGGAGAAGCTTAATCATTGAGTTGATTGTTTTCTGTGCAGTCCGTTCCGTCACACCTCACTAATTTCGTGACGATTTTGAGCGTTACACAAGCTCTCGATTTACCCCTACCGCGGCTAAAGAAGTTTTACTTAATAATTTAGCGTTATCGTCATTTAATTAAGTTAGTTTAGCGGTAGTGTAAATTATGTTATTTCCCGACCTAATTCCTGCATTATCGAGCACAAAAATAAGTTACTGTGTCATCAGGACTTTGAAAAACAAATTTATTTCTGCAGCTATATAGGTTCATTACGTAGCTTCTGAGACTGCTGCCCATTCCCACTCAACAGATGGCACCTCTGTGCTAGTGGACAGTTTGAACAAAGGGAATAGAGTAGAGTGGGCGGTATTCTTATTGAGAGTATTTGCCTCTAGTAACAACATAAAACAGACTTATGGCTAGAGACTTACACTGCGGAACCGATTCGTGAAACTTCGGCTGCAGTAAAACTTCGGCTAGAACACAACACAGAACACAAACTGCACGCGTTGTCTGTCTTTGTCACGCGAAGTAAGCACGCGCCGGGTAATTCGGTGCATCTTGTTTGTTGTGGAATGGATAATTTCACGTGTGAAATTTGTAGTAAGGTATTTAGTAGAAGGGGAAATTTAAATTTTCATGTAACTGCTAAACATTCTAATGTGAAATATGAGTGCCATAGTTGTGATTTTTTTACAACCAGAAAATGTGATTTGAAACGCCACATTGAATGATTCGTGAAACTTCGGCTGCAGTAAAACTTCGGGGGTTCAAAATCTTCTTCAAAATGTGTAAAGTGTTGTCTTTGTAATGAAACTCGGCTTACGAAAGGTGGCATCGTGCATCATTAAATTTCGCAACATAATATTAATAATTAAGGAATCGCGCACAATGTGCATTATCTTAACCTACTGACAAACACCCAGTCCTGAACCCGGGAAAGGGAGTGATTCAGAATGAAACTCTAGAGTTCCAGAATAAGGAGGAATTTAATATTTGGAAGAGGGAGACAGAGAAAGAGAGCAGGTATGTGAGTTTTGTATATTTCATTCAAAATATGAACACATAAGCAGTGACTCGTCTAGAATGACATTTACTTGCCATCGAAATGGGGAATATAAGTTTAAAGGGAAGGACATAAGGCACCTTGAAATAGTAAGTAGCAACAAGATTAATGGGCACTGTCCCGCTAAATTTGATGTCACATTTAATTCAGGCGGGAATATTAAAGTGGAATTTTGTAAGACTCATGTTAGCCACAATTCTGATTTAGGGCGCTTGAGGTTGTCACAAGCCGAGAAAGACGAAATAGCATGTCAAATCGCGATGAATGTTCCGCTTGACAAAATATTCGATCATGTAAGATTTAACATTGGCAGTGGGGACTTAAACAGAATAGATCTGCTTTCCTGAAAATACCTCCGCAACATTGAGCAAGAATACATCTTAAAGTCTGAAGCAATTAGACACAAAAACGACGCTGTAAGTAGAGATTCGTGGGCCCGAGAAATGGAAACCGCCGGAGGAATAGTCCTGTTTTACAAACCTCAAGGCATAGCTTTAGAAACTTGCCCACAGTTTGCTGCAGAAGATTTCATTTTAATAATTATGAATGAATCACAAAAAGAAATGCTGAAGCATTATGGTGATAAATATGTTTGTTTTGACAGCACACACGGTCTTAATGCCTACGGTTTTTTGCTGACAACTTTACTTGTTTTGAATGACTTAAATCAAGGTTTTCGTTGTGCTTTTATGTTTTCCAACAAAGAAGATTCAGCAGCAATTGAAATGTTTGTGTCTGCAATATTAGATGCTATTGAATTGCCAATTAAAACAAATGTATTATTGATAAATTTCATTCTTTTTCCGTTGTGGTAAATGTTTATTACAAAGAGAATTTTCCACCTGACCACAAACAATTTTAACCAAAAGTTCAAATTGTATATTTTACAACTAGGTACAGACAAATTATTTTGCAATTACTGTAATTTACAATTGTTTTACAACTAAAATACAATTGCATAGCCCCAGTGTATATAACACTAATTTTATATCAATGACTATTTGCTGAATAATTCGGCAATTTTACTTAATTTTAATCTTCAGGACAATAGTTTGACATATTTTTTAAAATTTCTAAGTTTATACAGCATTCTAGACAATATAATTTGTTAATATTATCTGTACTATATCTTCTGATAAAAAATCCTCAAGTGAAGTAGTCTTTTGTAAATGGTTTTATATTTTAAATTGAATGCATTCAGCAAGCTACTAGTAAGGTACAAATGTATACTATATGAGTAGCATAATATATGCTACCATATATTTAAGGACAATAGATAAACATTTGTAAGTCAGTTTTATCAGCTCCTTAACATTATTGTAGAAAATGTAATAGTATGTATGAAAATGTTCACATGAATGCTATATATGTAAGTATTTAATTAATATTACACTACTGTAGAATAAAGGGCTAAGTAAATATTGCATACATTGAACTTTTGGTTAAAATTGTTTGTGGTCAGGTGGAAAATTCTCTTTGTAATAAATGTATTATGTCTGACATGACTGACGGATATTACAATGCCTGGACCAAAATAATGCACCCTCCAAATTCGACTCTTTTGTGCATGGCATGTGGATCGCGTAATACTGAAAACATATCCCCTTATCACGAATGAACCTACTTTGATTTATGACAGCATGACACATCCCCAAAGTTGAATGAAGGTTTGCCGATTTTGCGTCAGGCATCAGACGGTTTATTTCTCAGTAATGGGCCATTCAGATAGAAAATTAACCGTAAACGTAACGTAAACATAGAAGTTTGGGGCCATGTTTTTTAATGTGACCATTCACAATGCATCACGTAAACGTGAAACTTAAACGTAACGTAGAACCTTGCAAACACCAAGCTTCTGCGTTATGTTTATGCGAAAAATAACGATACAACCATCAGAGAACAGAACTAGAAAATAGTGTATATTAAAGTGTTGCACAGTAAATTGTAGAGACGCTTAAAAATGAACATCTAACACATTTCTTAAGAAAATTTATAGTAATCGACGAATGCAAGAAGTATCACTTATTATAACCGTCATCAGAGAATATTAAAATATGAAAACCTTTTTTTTCTTTATGAACTCATAGTAAAAAAGAAACCTGAGATTAATAATAATTTCTGTGAAATATACTTGTGGCATAAAGGTATATAAATTTGGTTCACCTAAAAACCCTTTTACGCGTATATGAGATAATGTGTATGCAGCATATTTTGCGCCATTTATTTTTACCTGAGTCCAAGGCAACTTGAACACTGTTGCCTGCATTATGATCGGAACTGGTGGATTGGTGAAATTGAAATTTTTTTAACTGAAGGGGCAACTTTTTTGATATCTTCAGTCAAGCACAGCTACTGATTACTGAACAAAGGAGCTACAGAGGAGTCTGTAGAGACTTGCCTTTTTCAAGTCAGCATATCCTGGCTTGCTCAGCAAATGTGGCAATATCGTCTCCTTCTGATGGAGTATTGATCACTATGACTACTACCATGGAACATTTTATGTTAGTTTTATGACATTTAATTTTACTAGCAACAACAAATAATTATATTATTTTTGAAATTTTTATTTGTATTTTAACACTGTTATTCGCTCATTTGACAGTGTTATTTTTTAGCATTTTCTTTATTAAAAATAAAATACTTCTGGGCAGAACACAGTGACGAAATTTTATAGGTTGATTACTAGGCACTAGAGGAATACGGTATTTTGAGAAAATTTCAGATTTTTCTGTTCAATCCCATTTGAGATATTTTAATTTGAAAATCAACAATTTTGCAAAATCTCGATATTTGAAGACTCATAAAACCTGAAGGATTTATATAAATGATCTCAAATTTTCCTAGCATCTAGTGATCTACTATATATTTGTGGGGGAAAATATTAAACATGTGTTTCCATCCCTTCTATGAAAAAAAGTTTTTTCTAATTGAAACTGCATTTTCTAATAAAGTTTTAGATTATTTCCTTAAGACCTAACAAATTTTTGGTCATAACATGACTTGTAGACTGTTTCTTGTAGATTAAGAAGGTTTTTACTTCAAGTTCATATCTTCATAAATAAAATAGTTATTTAACTTACCGCTAACCTTTGAAAATGCCAAAAATGACAGATCCTTCTAAGCAAAATGGCTACTAGTTGCCAAAGCGTTAGTGATAAAAATGTGAAAAAATTGTTTTGTACTCCCAGATACATATAGAAACAGTAAGTTTATAGGCT
This sequence comes from Ectobius pallidus, assembly GCA_964059195.1. NCBI lineage: Eukaryota > Metazoa > Arthropoda > Insecta > Blattodea > Ectobiidae > Ectobius > Ectobius pallidus. The sequence continues at coordinate 166,315,627 of CAXKWD010000003.1, forward strand.
ACTTAAAAATAAAATAAAATAGGTCAGCAACAAATTATTTTATTATTGGTTGATTTCATATGGATTGACCCCAAAGCATTTGCACTTATTACTACAAACGAAATAACCCTTGTACCACAATTGCAATTAATACGAAATTATCAATCTTCGCCATTTCATGCAGCTCTTTAAACTTAAATAGATAAATTCTCGCTTCACACCTCAACGATCACTCGATGGCGTAGTGGTTAAGACGACAGGCTATCATGCTAGTGGCCCCATGTTCGAATCTCCTTAGGTAGGCCTATTATTTTTATAGGGTAGGAATAGGTAGGTAGGGTAAAGGAGAGGGACAGGATTGAATAGTAGAAAGAAAAAACGGGAAAAAATAAAAATTTTCCAAATTTTCAACGCTGCTAAAGAACGAGAGACATTTAGGCGACTATGATAGAACTACTAGGAAATCTCGAATGGGAGGAGCTGAGGTGGCTACATCTTCTTGGATTTTCCCCAAATGCTTTCGTTATCTTTTTTATTTTCATTCATTCATTCATTCATGGTATTTCTGCCTTACGGCAGGTCTACACTCCCATGTAAAATTCCATTTTCCAGCTTCTTCTATTTTCTGCTGCATCCTTTAACTCTCCATAATTTATTTTCTTCTTGATGTCATCCAGTATCTCAATTCTTCTTCTTGCTAGTCTTCTCTTTCCTTCTATTTTTTCCTTCTATGGCATCTAGCAAGAGTCCTCTTCATCTCATAATGTGTCCCATCCAGTTGGCTTTTCTCACTCTTACATCTTGCAAGATGTGTCTCTTTTCTTCCACTCTTCTTAAAACTTCTTCATTTGTGATTCTATCCGTCCATCGAATCCTCTCCATCCTCCTCCAACACCACATCTCAAAGCTCACCAGATATTTCTTTTCCCTTTTCCTGAGTGTCCATGTTTCGGCTCCTTACAAAGCTACACTCCAAACGTAGCATCTCATCAGTTTTTTTCATAGCTGCAAATTTAGTTTTCCTGTGAGTATATTTCTATTTTTGTTGAAGGCTATTTTAGCCATAGCAATCCTTTCTCTGATATCTTTGGTGCATTGGGCATCTCTGGTGATCATGCTTCCTAAATAACGGAATTGAGACACATTATCTAGCACTCTGTTCTCTATCAAACACCTAAGTGGTTCTTCTGTCATTGAAATCATCATGACTTTTGATTTGTCTGCATTTATCTTCATCCCATATATTTTTCCAATCTCCACCGACCGATCCAGCATTCTTTGTAATTCTTTCTCTGATTTTGCCACAAGTACTACATCATCTGCATATTTTATGTTATTTATGATGCGTCCTCCTACTTTAAAAGCTCCCATTCCTTCCAAAGCTTCATTCATTAACCATTCTCCGTATATATATTGAACAGAGTGGGCGACAAGCAGCAACCTTGTCTTACTCCTCTCCCTATGATTGTACTTTTTGTTTCTGCTCCATTTTCTCGAATCTTCACTTATATTCTTGAACATATACATATTCTTGATCAGCCTTCTATCTCTCCAATTGACTCCAATTTGTTTTAGAATTCCCAATAGCTTTTCCCATTTACTCTGTCGAACGCCTTTTGCCAATCGATGAAACAAGTACAATAAGGCAGTGTGCTATTAAGTTTAAAATCGATAGAGAAAAGTTCAGTGGAATACCTGGTTTCCATGAATGACAAACATAACAGACGAACAAAAAGTCCTCACGTTTTACTTAAAGCATTACTCTTAATCTTACATCTCCGCATTTATACGTCCTTAGCCGTGAAAATGTTAAGCCGATTTATATTGCCAGAAATGAAATTACCAAAACATTTTTCATCGCATTTTGTTCTTGCACGGATATTATCGCATCCGTCTTTTTTTAATTCTACAATATCTTTATACTTTCCCAAGACAGTTTCAATCAGGACAAAATTAAGGAAACAGTCCTTTTTCTGCTTAATTTCGATCATATTTTTCCTTCCTTTTGCACAGCATACTGTCTAAATATGAAGGAAAACAGAATAAGAATGCTCACGGCTCGTGATGCTCATCTATTCCTGAGATGTTGCCAAGTGCTCATGTATGAACTAGGATCAAAATTAAACTTCGATTAGTTGATCTTAAATCAGGGTTATACAATACAATTCGAGCCTGAACTCAGATCTTTTTCTGAACTTAGATCATAATTGATCTCCAGTCAGTGATGTTTAACGGCCATTTTATTTGTGACGGAATTACAAAGTGCATGTCTTTTTTGCCATAGTCCTTAGAAATATGTTGAGCTATGTTTATGAGAGAAAGTGATTCTTTGTGTGTTGATAGGTGATGTATGGACGTTTGTAGGAGTATAAGTTTACTGAATTTAAACAATTTTTAGAAGGGAAAAAATGTTTTTAATTGGGACAGAATTTCAAAATGTCAACCACATACAAACCATAGCGTGAAACCTTCTGAAACTCTGTGAACTCTAAGGATTGAGGAACTTTATTTACACATCATTCTAAACTAGAAGAGCTGTAGTTTATGTGATTAAATTCTAAACTAGTTAAATCTTTCTATTTAGATACCATTAATTAATGAATGAGTGTGACGGAATTTCAAATTTTCCTGTGGAATTAAAATTTATCCAGTTGAACAGTAGGGATACCAGTCATTAAGATTATAGACTGTCTATATCTAATTAACACTTAAATGAGTTTTTAATGTTACTAAACAAAATAAAATAGGAACAGGTTGCGTATATGGGTCATTTTACAGAAAACCTGCGTTTTAATGTCACAGGACAATATATTGGAAACTAATTATAATATTGGAAAAGGAGATGTACAAAAGCCAGAGAATTACAGAGGTATTAGTTTACTGTCCATATTAAGCAAAATATACACAGGTGTAATGGCGCAAAGGCTGCAGATGTGGACTGAAGCAGAGGGTAAATTGTCTGAGTTTCAAGCAGGATTCAGGAAAGGAAGAAGGTCAATCGACAATATAATGATTTTGCAAACTATTGTAAGTAAATATTTGAGTATAAAAAGAGGAAGAGTATACATGTTTTTTGCAGATTTTGAAAAGGCTTTTGATTTAATTAATAGGGAGGCACTGGTTTATAAATTAAGAGTTAAAGGTGTGAGCAAAGAATTTATTTCTGGGATTAAAAAGTTATATGAAGGAATAATAATGTGTGTAAGATGTGAAAGAAATGTAAATTCGGAATCGATCGATCAACAATTGGGTTTACGGCAGGGATGCAAATTAAGTCCAATATTGTTTAATTTATTTATAGATGATATTTTGGAAAGAGTAGAAGAATGTAATCCACATTGCCCAGTAATCGGAAAAAGACAAATTTCTGGTCTCCTATATGCAGATGATTTGGTAGTTGGATCAGTAACTATAATAGGGCTGAAATTAGCAAATTCTGTTCAGAATGGGGTTTAAGAATAAACATTAAAAAATCAAAGGTAATGGTTTTCAAAAAAGGCTGTAAGCTGAGGAAGCAGGAGAAGTGGTATATGAATGGTGAACCTTTGACTATTTGGGGATGATAATGTCTGCAAATGGAGGGTGGGAGGCACATGAGAAAAAAATGGTAGTAGTAGGTAAAGCAGCTATGAGAGCAGTTAGAATATGTATGTATAAAATTCCAAATATTTCAGTTATATGGTTAGAGAGAATATATGAGGCAGTGGTGGAAGCAAAAATGTTATATGGGGTTGAAATATGGGGGGCATCAAAGGGGTGGTTGAAAGTTGACCTTGTACATAGGATGTTTTGTAGAGAAGTGCTAGGCCTACCTAGGGGATCACCAATGGGAGTGGCATTAGCAGAGCTAGGAAGGGTAGGAAGAAAAGGAATGATGGTAGAAAGAATTTTGAAATATTGGTATCGCAATATAAATGTGGATGAGGATAACGCATTGAAAGAATGAATGAAGTATTTAAATGAAGGTAGGAGGCATGATAATTGGGTGGGAAAAATTAAAAGGATACTGGAATAAGTTGGAAAGGGGGGTATTTGGCAATGAGGAGAAAGTAATAAGATAGGATTTTGGAGGGAAGTAAGAAAAAGAGTAGAGGGCATGGAAAGACAAGAGATCTGGGCAAGCTTTGTAAACAAAAGTTCTTTAAGATTATACAGGGTAATTAAAACAGAGTGGGGAAGGGAGAAATATGTGGATTGTTGTGACAAGCAAGGAAGAGAGGGATATGCATGGATGAGAACAGGGGTGATATATCTGAAAGGGTTAAGGAAGGACAGAGAGGAAGGATGTGTACTATGTAATAAAGAGGAAGGAATATCACACTACTTAACGGAATGTGAAGGGGTAAGACGGTGGAGGGAAGAAATATGGGTCACAAAGTGGGATAATTTTCGTAATGATTTAATAACCATCAAAATGTTGAAATTCAGAGGAGAAGAAAAGACTAGGAATATAGGGGAGTATTTAGGAAAAATGAGGGAGAAGTATATGAGAAAAATTAGGAAATAGAGTAAGAGTAAAATAATCAAAAAAGGTGTGGCAAGTTAACCAGATTCCCCATTCATACACTAAACCCAGTTGTTATAGTATGAGGGGATTCTTAGTGGGTAGTGCTAGACTTATAGATAAGAGATGTTTAAAGTGGATGTAGATAACTATGTATGTAAAAGTATGTGTAAATAAAATTCTATTCTATTCTATCTAACAAAACTATCACCATTATGGGTGGGCCAAAAGGCACTTTTTGCTACTTTACATAGTAATTAACCACACACGGTTTTTGAAGTTAATCTTATACCAAATTGTACCTTAAGATGTATATTTTCTGAAATCAAACAGGACATAGCTGATTACTCTTGACTTTTAGTTTTAATGAGTGTTAAAATCATCCTATAAATGCCAAAAAATTAACTATAACGCAATTATTAAGTATTCGACAAATTTTACACATCAAATAACTTCAAACACACGTAATTCCTGAATATTCAGTTACCTCTAGGTTTTAGACTTCTGTTTGACTTCCCAATTACACTAGTTTTATAACATCTCTCTTTGAGGTAAAAATTCCCATATTTTATGAAATGGTTGATTATCTGGTGCTGGGGAAGGAAAATCAGAAAACTGTTTGTCTCGACAGCAATTTCTTAAAATATATGTACAGTATGTAAACTTTTGTTGCAGGTTGAGCTATGGAAAAAAACGTTGTGCAGTTGGGGGACTTCATAGTGGTGCAGAGACAAAATTACACCAAGCTCCATCGGATGTCGTCAAGAGAAAGTGTAATGTTGGGGAAGGATCAAATTGATCTCGGAGTTATTATTGGAAAACCCACATGGACTACATAGTATAGTATAGTATAGTATTTATTCATCATTCAGTACATGGGATGCCCCCCTGTTACATCTCTGCTTTCAGTGAGGCATTCCACCTTACATGACATCGATTGTATATTAACAATTAACTATTAACTATTCCTATACAAACTAAGAAAACAAAACCACATGCAAAACTGCCCCTCTCATCAAGATCCTTCTACTGGGTGCAAACTGCTAAAACATCACATGCTAAGGTTCACCCTTCTAAAATTTCTATTCAGCAAAATACTTGTCTAAATGGTTAAAACCTTAACATTTAGTCATCATACCTCTCTGCTTCCAGTGAGATCACCTCATTTGATTCCTGTCTCTGTATTGTCATACCTGCCTCTACCTTTTTTTTTCCACTTATTTCTGACTAAAAATAAATACATTCCCATCTTTTGTATTATCTCTAGATTAGAGGTGGTGCACAATTTCCTAAAGGCTACCTCCTTGTTCATTCGCAAATATTTACTACTTATGAATACCTTCCTCCATTCGTCCGTTTCCAGACATTCTAGTAGGATATGCCTAGCGTTTTCCACCTTCATGCAAAGAGGGCACATGTCTCTTGGGTAATTACCCCTAAAATTTTTCAGTTTCCATATACCTAACCTCATCCATGCGAGGCCATATCTTATCTTGCTGTTACATTTGTAAACATATGTTTCCATGCCCCAACTCGATTTAATATTTTTAAAATCTTCTAGAGACTTGAAATGGACTAAGTCACTGCCTAATTCTTGCTTTAAAATATCATTACATCTTTTCCTTATTAGCTTCGCTATGATATTCACATTCCAATCCCCCATTCTATTCCATATCCACCCCATTCCAATTTTATTCACCATCTCCACTCCCTTATTCCACCAATTGTCTCTAATTGCCGCTGATTGAGTATATTCCAAACAAGCTCTCTCTAGGCTATCCTCGGGTGTTTCTAAAATATGTTGAATGAATTTGATCCTCCTAATTAACACTATACTCAATCCATTTTCAATCCCCATTTCCATCCTCACTGCCACATTAGCGGAATTCCTCGGAATGCCTAATATTTTTTTCCCGTACCTCGTTCTCACCTTGTTTATAATATCTGCAACTGATTCATCTCCCCAAATTTCCATCCCGTAAAATATCCTTGATTCTACTAAAGCTTTATATATCAAATTTAAAACCCTAAATTTAATGTTGGCCAATTTCCTCAAACATCTATCTATTGAGTTTAAAGCTAAAAAACCCTGTTTTTTCATACATATTTTATGGACTTCCCAGTTACCTCTCGTATTCAGCCACACCCCCAAATATTTAAATTTGTCCACCACCTCTATTTGTTCATTATTTAAAAACCATTTCTCCTTCTTACTGACTACTCCCCCATTTTTGCAAACTAAAATTTTTGTTTTATTTATATTTATTTTCAAATTCCATTCCCTGCTATACTTGCTTAATTCGTCTAGTGCTCTCTGCAAGCCTATAGCTGTCACCGCTCCTATTGCTATGTCATCCGCAAAGAGAATTGCCGGTATTTCCTTATTCATCAATACTGGGCCATGGAATTCACGTTTCCCTAACGTCTCTATAACATCATTAATGAATATATTGAATAAAAAAGGGCTTAGTTTGCAACCCTGTCTTAATCCTCTGTTGCTCCAAATATTATCGGATAACCCCCCATCAGCCAATTTAACTTTAAAATTTATGTCGCTGTAAATTCCTTTAATCTTTTCTATGAATCTTGCACTTATGCCACATTTCTTCATTTTAAACCACAGCTGCTCTCTGCTAATAGTATCGAAAGCTTTCTCGAAGTCAACAAATCCCCAAAAGATTTTCCCTCTTTTCTTACTTATATACTTCTCAGTTAAAGTTTTGATTATAAATATATTATCACTAGTTCGCTTCTTGCTCCTAAACCCTGCTTGGAATATCGAAATTATCCCAGCCTCCTCTAACCAACATTTCAATCTTGTGGCTAGCAAGCCCGTGTACATTTTACTCAGGGACGGGAGTAAAGAAATTCCTCTGTAATTTTCTGGATTATCAATCGCGCCTTTGTTTTTATAAATCGGAACCATCAGAGCTGACTTCCAATTGTCTGGAGTCTTTCCGCAATCCTTTATTTTATTTAATAACTTCGTTAACGTTCCCACCCAATTCTCTTTTTTGATTAATTCTTTCCAGCATTTATTCGGGATACCGTCCATACCCGCTGCTACCTTATTTTTTGATGACTTCACTATTCCCTTCACTTCCTCCTCTGTAAAATCTTGGTCCAACTCTCTTATAAATTCCCTCAGAAATGGTTGTTCTACTTCTTTTATCCCTTTCCCCGTACTCATGTTCTTGAATAGCTCAGTGAAATATCTTACCCAGGTCCCTCCTTCTATCCTATTCGTACTATACCTCGCCCTTGTCCATTTATTTATACATTCCCAAGCCTTTTGCAAGTCCCTATTCTCAATCCAAATTTTTAACTTGTTTATTTCATTTGCCTCATACTCTGCTTTAGTTATTTTTAGTGTTTCTCTATACTCATTTTTCGCTTTAATATACTCCCTTCGGTCTTCCTCTTTGTCATACTTTCTCCATTTCCTATACCACTGCCTATACCTCTTCTTCCGTGAATTACACTCCGCGTTGAACCATCCCCTCTCTCTCTTATTTACCCTATCCTTCCTCCTCATACTTCCTCCAGCTCTCATTATGCAATTGTTCAGACCTACTACAGCTCTATTTATATCTGCTACGCTGTCCATTTCTATCCCGATCCTCATTAATTCACTTATGTCATCACTTAAAAGCTTATGAAATTCCTCCCCCTTATCCTCTTGCCAAATTATTTTCATAATCCCTTTGTATTCACCCTTTTTTATCCTCTTCTCCTCTACCGGTTCGTCATCCCATCTAAACCATGTAGTTAACATCATATGGTGGCTGGTGGATTTATCCTCAATCTCAAATTTTTCCACTCTCCCTGCAAGATTATAAGAAACTATCGCATAGTCAATAACACTACCCCCGTTCTGGTTAATAAATGTAAATTGGCCTTCGGGGTCCAGATCGCTCCTACCATTCAACGGTTCCAGTCCCAATGCTTCGCAGAATTCCAATAATTTCCCGCCCTCCCTATTCAATATTCTATCTTTGCTTCTCCTAACGCTTTCCTCCATGAATAAATTATCTACCATAACCACCTTACTTTCTCCTATACGAGCGTTCAAATCTCCCATAATTACCATTTCTGCATAAACATACTCTTCTCTTAACCCTTCCACATCGTTTTTAAGCAAACTCCAAAAATTTTCATTATAGTATTCAGAGCCTACAGGGTGGCTGTAGCAGCCTCCAATTATTAATTCTGGACTCTCTTTTTTTACTTCCACTCTCAACCATATTATCTCTTCTAGCACTGACTTGATCTCACTTACCTTACCTTTAAACCTTTCATGCACTAAAAACATTAACCCCCCCGGGTGCCTCCCGAACTTCTTATTTTTAAGCTTCTCCTTTCTAAAACACCTATACTCCTTAATGTCTATCTTCCTTTTCGGGTCCAACCAAGTTTCCGCTAAGCATAATATCTCATAATCCTTCAGAATCACTTGTAATTCACCATTGCTGATTTTCTGCATTAAACCTTCTATATTCAAAAAACCACAACGCACTAGACCCACCCCCTTGCTGCACTGTTCCTATGTATTAACTTTGCTTTTTAGTTTATCTCCTGACAGCACCCAGCTTCTCAGGTTCCTAGCTGGTGGATCATCCGCCACTTCTATAATACTTCCTTGCGGGGAGGATACGGTCGTTAGGTTTTTCTTTCTAGCCGACCAGTTCTGCTGCGAACGCTGATTCTCCTGTGATGCTGTCCCTCCTCTCTCCCTCCGCTCCTGTGATTTCTGTTGCGACCAAACATTCTGTTCTCTCCGTGGTTGTGACGTCAGCCCCGGCGGCGGTGTAAGCGACGACGAGCCAGCTGCTACCATGACGTCATCTCTCACCGGGTCGATGCCCTCGTCTCTTCTCATCTCGACTTCACCACACGAGCCAGGGTTCGTTCGCCATACACTTCCGTTCTCCACATGTAGGGTTTTTGCCGATCGGTCCTTGTTCGTCGTTCCATCTTGCGAACTTTCCTTTGCGTTTCTCTCATTCCCTGCCCTGCGCCTATTGTCACTCACAGCCGTGAAATTGTTAACACAATACTCTAAATCGTAAACTCTTCCTTCTATTTTTAATTTGTCCTTAACTAAGGTTGCGAATTTGCCATTCTTTCTAGCTTCTATTAAATACGGGAGTAATTGTTTTCTTCTTTGACGCGTTTCATAATCATAATCATTTTCGATCCTTACACCTGTCCCTCTCAGCGCCCTTAATCTACTCATTAATATCTCCTTAGTTATCAAACTCGAGAATTTCACCAACACTGCTCTATTCGTTCCTCTTCCAATCCTAAAAATATCTTCTATCTGGTCCTCATGTAAGTTGAGTTGGAAAATCCTTATGAAGAACTCCCTCACTGTTACCCATGTTTCCAATTTCTTCTCGAATCTTTCCTCCCTTAGGCCAAAAATTATTATGTTTTTCTTCTTGTTGTTAACCAAGAGATTTTCCAATTCCATTTTGATTGTCCTGTTCTCCTCTTTCAGTTCTTGCATCTGCTTCTGGTTCTCCTCATTACTTCTTTGTACTCCGCCAATAATTTCGCTAAACTCGTTCATCTTGCTCTCTATTCCTAGCTGCATAGTTTTGAAGCCTTCCTTCATTTCTTTTATTTCTTTGCATAAAAATTTTACCATGTCCTCTAACTTCGCTGCATCGGGTCCAGGGTTGAGTTCCACTCCACCTATCACCAGTAGAACTGCAATCACTAGTCCCCAGCTCCATAAATTTGAGTTGACGTTTATAGAGTCCACCTTTCCAGTTTTTGCCCGGTAGCCCCTATTGTTGAATCTGCCGATTCTCCCCCGATAAGTTGACAAATCGATGCCCATCTTCGAACTCCGTATAAATTCTAGGCCCGGTCGATGACTCTTCTTGCGTGTTCGCGGTCGCCGACTCGCTGAATACGTACAAAGCACCGCTCCACTACACACAACCGCTCTCGTCAACTGCTGAATGATGACTGACATGGACTACATATAAGATGGTTCCCAAGAAAAATGCAAAGAGAGCTTTTATATTGGAAACTTGTAAAAGTTCTGAGTCGTTAGCTGAGCAGTTAATCAAAGATGTGTCCAGTGGCTTGGACAATAGAAACATATTTGATGATGGGTTAATGGTTTGGTAAAAAGATTTCTTTAATCTCAATCAGGCGTGAATGTACATTGGTAAACAGTTGTAAACACTCGTATTTTAAATATTAAAATAACTTCACAATAGGCCTTCATTTTGCGATATTATGCTTGATTTCGATATATAAAGAGAATAGACAAAATCTGTTCTAAGTGCTTTGGAAATGTATAAACCGTGACCTTCAACTTTACCGCTACTGTACTGGATACAAATCACATTATTATTATTTTTTTAAATAATTCCTGTAGACTAGCGCAAAGGGAAGCCACTGAAATAAAATTTCAAAATACTTTAAGTCAGTAGGCCTACTTAGAAGTTCTTTTTCTTCAAATTTGAAATTTAATTAGCCATGCTATTTATCTTCTTGTTCTTGCGACAGACAATCGTCTGTAGCCTTTTGTTTTTTCTCAATTCCGTTTTGATAGGAGATGGAGGGAGATCATCTGTTTGTCTGTTTATCCATTTTCGTATAATTTTCAGCGAGGTCTTATACAAAAACATCTGCTTCCTCTTATTTCTGCAATTAAAAACTAGCATGAAAAATTTAGGCCTACATGCATAAGAATACTATGTTTACATGACTGACATATTGCATAATTTATATTCCTACGCCTACTACTAACCACATTATGAACCAGAGGCGTAGCGAGGGGATTTTTGGGGGTTTGAAACCCCCCCCATTGATTAAAAAAAGGAAAATTGTACAATTTTTTAAGTGCTTATAAATTGCTGAATACGATTATAAAGCGTGGGAAGCTTAAAACTCGTTATTGTGCATCTTAATTTTTTAAATTTTCCGGAGGAGGACCCCCGAACCCCCCTCTCCCTGGGGGGGTATTCCATACCCCCCAGATGTTGTAACCCCCATATGGTCGGCCTGGTTACGCCTATGTTACGAACCAGTTGTCTTTTGGAACAATAATTTTTTGAAGGTGTCCTGGAAAATTGAAGACTGATGGTACATCATCTTTTAGTAATTTTACAAGTGCACCAGACCTTGACTGATAGCAATCAGGTGTAAAGTGTCTGCTGCTTAATGTACTGTTCGCTGTGGGTGACCAATATTCTCTGCGCATTGCTTGAACCCACTTCTTCGGAATATCAGGCCAAGAAAATGGAAACCTGTACAAACAGGCAAGAAAAAGACAAGCGTTCGTGGCTATGCTACGCTTGAGGCTAAGTCAGATTTGGCCAGTATCCTCAAATGTTCCAAACAAAAATAACCTACTTGTGAAACTTAAGTTCACTTCCATTTCTCTGGAGCTCTGTGCAGCCATATACCACGCAATATTTGACCATTTTGTCATGAAAAATAATAAAAACACATTCATAAATATATGTTTAACATAGGAAGCACACTTCACCAATACGTACGGTGTAGCCAACTTAACAACAAGTGAAAGTCACGATTTATGCAATTCCAAAGCACAGCTGTTGTGTATCCTGTTTATATATTGAGATCACTGGGAGGGACTGAAGCCAACGCATTCGCTGCGTCGCCATATTGCGATCACCAACAATCTGACGAAAGGAAGGGAAGCCGGCGCGGGAATCAAACAAGAAATGCTTTTTAAAGCTGTTTTAATTGGAATTTCACAATCCAGTAAATGAATTAATAAATACAGTTTTATTGTCATTTGGCCATTACAGCACTAGACGTCACACTTATAATAAAATCAGGTAAACTGATATAACAAAAGTGCCAAAGTGCATGTAGTACCATAGTCTTAAGTCTGTATACAGAAGATGCTTCTATAGGATAAATGTAAATGTTGTTAAAGTTAATTTATAGTCACATATCTTTTACATTTATTCAGCTTTGGCTGGTAAACTGGTGACTCACTAGGAATATTCTAGGTTAGGCCTACACTATATTACTTGTAAATCACGATTACAAATAAGGAAAATCTAACACTAATGTAATTATTTTTCTAATGCTATTAATGAGTGCTTGAAAATGGAATGATTTCTTTTACTATTTTTTTAACTGAAACTTCTTTAGCCGCGGTAGGAGTAAATCGAGAGCTAACCCAAAGTTGCGTGACGGACAAACGTCACAAAATTGTTACGCTCAAAATCGTCACGAAATTAGTGGGTCTGTGACGGAACGAACTGCACAGAAAACAATCAACTCAATGATTAGGCTTATCCAAAATTTAAAAAATCCACAATTAAAAAATCTAAAAATAAAAAATTAAAAAATCCAAAATCTAAAAATTCAAAATTAAAAAATGCAAAAAATTAAAAAATTCAAAGATCCAAAATTTAAAATTTCAAAGATCAAAATTAAAAAAATTAAAAATCCAAAAATCCAGAATTTAAAAAGTCTAAAAATAAAAAATAAAAAATTGAGAATCCAAAATTTAAAAAATCTAAAAATCCAAAATTAAAAAATAAAAAAAGATCTAAAATTTAAAAAATCAAAAACAAAAAAATCCAAAATTCCAAATTAAAAAATATAAGAACAAAAATATAAAAATTCCAAAAATCCAAAATTAAACAAGTCCAAAAACCCAATATTAAAAAAGTCCAACAATCCAAAATTGAAAAATCTAATAAGCCAAAATTTAAAAAATTAAAAAATCGAAAATCTAAAATTTAAAAATAAAAATTAATAATCGAAAATCCAAAATTAAAAAATGCAAAAAATAAAAAAAATTAAAGATCCAAAAATTAAAAAATTAAAAAATCCGAAATTAAAAATCCAAAAAATAAAAATTATCCAAAATTCAAAAAATAAAAAACAAAAAATCCTAAATTCCAAATGAAAAAATTAAAGTATCAAATGTTTAAAAATTCCAAAAATCCAAAACTAAAAAAGTCCAAAAAACTCAATATTAATAAAGTTCAACAATCCAAAATTGAAAAATATAATATTCCAAAATTGAAAAAAAATCCAAAAATTAATTCCCCGCACACTTTTTTATTTTATTTATTATAATTATATGTTAACCTCATATTCAAGGAATTATCTAATTGAGTAATATGTTCTTTGCAAAAATAAGTTTTGAATTTTAATTTTGAATTTCTGCTATTTAATGCTTTTGTTTCATTTGAAATTTTATTGTATGTTTTTATGCCCATGTATTGTGGTGTATGCTCTAGGAGGGAACAGAATTTTAACAACTCGGTTTCTGGTGTTGTGTTCGTAAGTATGTTGTGTGTTGTATTGGTCAAAATTAATGTGTACATGAGTTCGAAGCTCTAGTAAATATATTGAAGGGAACGTTAATATTTGTAGATTTCTAAAGAGTGGCCTTCATGATTCCCTGTAGGATGAATGGGTCATAATTCATTTTTTGTTGTTGCTTTCCCATTCGCTGCAGTTTTCCCAGACAATTATTCCGTAAATCAGTATTGAATGAAAATAGCTGTAATAGACCCAGTTTAAGCAATAGTAATTTGACAAATTTATAAGTGAATGTTAATTTGACCTCCAATACAGAGGCACAGTATGTACGAGTATTTCAAATTACAGGGATTCCCAAACAACACTGTGGTTCACCATTTCACTATAAATTCGGGATTATGTAGGAAGAAAAACAATTTTCCGTAATGAATACGTGGTACTTAAGCAGACACGTTGGTGATACCAATATGGCGTCGGCACTGCCTCCCTTGCCCCTCTTCATCCCTGACTCGGCTTCACTGCTACCTGCAGTTAAGGATACGACGCTGCCGATCTATTCCTCTATATCTGTGGAACCAGCAGACAACAACTCGAAAAACAAGTGACGAACGGCTAGCGCATACCGGCTAGAGCAGTGGAGACATCTGTTGGTTCTAGTTCGCTACATCCCTATTCTTTATAATAAAGTGAGGAAGGTGCACTCAAGCTGAGCATTACTACAGAGCACACGACTATTCTTTATAGACTTAGTCCTTTTAGAGCACTTCGTAATGTGATATGTATCACAACTCTGCTGGCATAGCATACATATACATTCTGTGGTGGGCTTGTGAAATTTTGTGTTCTGGCAGATTTTATGATGAAATCCATGAATCGCCAGCCTGGTGGTAACATGTCTTTGCTCTTGACACTCCCTTGTCCATGTCCTGTCTAACATTGCGCTTGTACTGTAGAACTCCTGATCTATCTCTTCTCGTTTTCTGTCTCTACACTTCACTAGATTTTGGTAGGGGTCTGTAGAGGGTAGTAAGTGTTGAAGGCGTATGTCTTCCACGAAGTAGTACTCTCTCATCAATATGTATACAAGTCTAGCTGGCGTTGCTTTGCTCACTCCCATTACTTTCCTCATGTAGCATACTTTAACTTTTTCTATTCTGGTTAGGTCACTTAATGTAAGTTTTTCCCAGATGACGTCTACTCCATATGTGGCAATTGGTGCTATGGTTGTGTTAAATAGTGACATTGCTGTACTGATGGATAGCTTGGTTATATGCTTGATGTTATAGATGGCTCTGATGGCTGCTGCTGATCTTTCTTGAATATGGACACTGAAGGACGACGCTGTTGTTTGCAGAGTGACTCCAAGATATCTAACTTTATTTACTATCTCCAGAGGGTTTCCTGATAGTTCTATGTTTTCGCCAGCCGCTAGTCTTCCACCTTTCCTGAATGGCATCTGTACGGTTTTCTCTTTGTTCACTGTGAGATGATTTTCCATGGCCCATTTCTCTAACTCGCCTATTGCTTCCTGAACTTCTGTTTTGCTTGAAGATCCGACTACCATGTCATCTGCATACAAGACTAATGTTACCTTTGAGCCGGCTTTTATTATTTTCGTGATGTCTGACGTGTATAAACTGAATAATGTGGGACTTATTGGATCGCCCTGGAGAACACCGTTTGTTTGTTTCACTTTCCTTGAGGTAGTCACATTATTATTTATTTGGATGAAATTATATTTGAGAGAATCTTCTATTATTTTTGTCAAAGTATGTTCGTTTCCTATCATTTCGTTGAGTTTTTCCATCAGTCTCTCTCTGCTTATCAAATCGAAGGCCTTCCTAAAGTCGACGAAAACTGCATAGAATTTTCCTCTTGGGCATGTCAGGGCATCATCTATTTGATTTAGAAGATATGAAATTGCTTGCAGTGTGCTTCTCTCTTTCCTGAAGCCAAACTGGCATTCTGGAATGAATTGGTCAGTTATATTCAAAAGCCTCTCATTCAGGATCTTTGTAAAGATTTTGAATATTTTATTTTCTAATACTACACCTCTGTACGAGTCCGGGTTTGATTCGTCTCCTTTTCCCTTATACAATATTTTCATTGTGGCTGTTCTCCAGCTTTCGGGTATCTTCCCCTGTTCAATGCACTTGTTCATTAGATCTGTCCAGAAATCTTTCAGTATATCTATGGATTCTTTCAGGTGTTCTATGTAGATACTATCAGGTCCTGCCGCTTTCTTGTTTTTTCCTTGTTGTATTGCCCTCTTTACTTCTATCCTGGTTATTGGGTTTTGTATGTGGTTGTGTTCTGTTGGTGTAGTATCGTACGCCTCCTCTTTCTGTTGTTGATTTAGTATTTTCGTGAAATTATTTTCCCATGTTTGCATAGTGATTTCTCCTGTTGTGGGCGAGACTCTTTTTTCCAGTGCAATATATGGATTAGCCTTTGCGTCTTCTGCTAGTTTCCTGGCCTCTTTTTCTAAGTGTTCTGCTCTCTTTTCTTTAAGTAGTTGTTTGTACTTCTTTCTCTTCTCTGCATAATATTGTAGATCTGTCTGTTGTTTGTGAGTTTTTGCTTTGTAGAGAGCTTGCAGTGTTTCCTTCCTCTCCCTGTAGCAGGCCTTATCGAACCATATTTGAGCGTGTCTGCTCCTACTAGTCTTGACCGCTCCTTGCATTAGTGTTGTGGTTACATCTAACGCCTCGTTGATATTTCCCTTGCCTATCAATTCACTTGCTTTCTTTAGCTCTTTGTCATTTTGTTTTAGAAATTCTATATCTAATTTTCTCGATACTTTGATTTTCATCTCAGTGTTACTCATTGCATTTTCGACGGTAAAGTTTGTTTCTATTGGTATGTGCTTTCTTATTGGGGCTGCCCCTGAAGACCAAAGCCCCTCTTGGTTGATCATCTTTATTTGGTTTCCTCTGTAAAACACGAGGTCTATTGAGCTGGTTCCGTTTGGTGCAATGTATGTTGGTTCATCTCTTTTGTTTGCTAGTCTAAAACCTTCTTCTTGTAGAGTTTCAAGGAGTAGTTCTGTTTTTATGTTAGGTTTGTCAATTCGTGAGTTAAAGTCTCCGGCGAATATTACATTGTTGTCATTCCTAGTTTGTTCAATGGCCTTTGACACTATTTCTATTGTGTTTTCTGTTGGTAGCCCTGGTGGAATATATGTCCCTATCAAAAAATTCTATTCTTTTCTATAATAATAAATGAGTGAATGCGCACAAACGTGCATAAGAAGTTATAAGGTGCCATCCTTGCTGTACGATTTCAGGCTCAGTATCCTTTTTTTGCAGTATTCCAAATGATACTGATCACACCGTTGGTCACAAAGCACACACGTACATTGTTCATCTGGTTGATGGAAACCCTGTCGTCTACAAACTCTGTGGTGGAAACCGTGAATAGCGTATCTGGTGACTACATGGCGTAATGGTTGGTCTGCGTTGGCCCAGGTACGATTGATCATGGCTTCAGTTGCATAAAAGTCTGGTGTGATTTCTTCTCTTTTTCTTATTCTCTCTTCCAGGAGCTGTTGATAGCTGTTGGTTGACGGTGAGTGATACATTATTCTCAGATCCTCTATAAGGAAAGGTTCTCGTGCAAGCATGTACACCAATCTGGATGGGGATAATCTCGACACCCGTAGAGATCTTTTCAAGAATGTTGCCTTTACCTTTTCTAGTTGCTCCAAATCTCTTTTTCTGAGTTTATTCCAGATAATCTCTAGTCCATACGACAAAACGGGGACTATTTTTACTGTGAAGAGTCTTTTTGCGGTTTGAATGTGCTCGATGTCACTCATAGCCCTAATTGCTGCTACGGCCTTTTCTTTCACATGTATACTGAAGCAAGTGCCTGTCGTTTGGAAGGTGATCCCTAAATACTTGTAGTGGTTGGTTAATTGCAGTGGCTGGTTGTCTAAAAACATGTGTTCATTTCTTGATACTCTTCCTCCTCTTCTGAATATCATCTGCATGGTTTTGTCCCTATTTATGTTCAGTCCATTTGTTCTTGCCCAGTCTGTCAGGGAGTTTAATGCATTTTGAATGCTTTCCGGGTTCTTCGCACATAAGACCATGTCATCTGCATATATGAATATATTTGTGTCCTTTGATGTAGACTTCAAGGTTTGAGCAACATCTGCTGTGGTGATATTGAATATTAGGGGGCTTATAGGGTCACCCTGCAGTACGCCGTTTGTCTGCGTTATGGCTTTCGATGTCAGTAGATTGTCGGTAATGGTTATTCTGTTTGTTGTAAGAATGTTCTGAATAATATGTGTCAAATAGTCATCTTTCCCATTTATTGTTTCTAGCTTCTTCATTATAATGGTTCTGTCTAGCATGTCAAAGGCTTTCCTGTAGTCTACGAAGATTGTATACAGTTTTCCTTTAGGGTGACTGAGTGCATCCTGTATGATATCTAGCCGATTGGATATGGCATGTACGGTTGATCTTCCCTTCCTGAAGCCGAACTGTTCATCTGGTATATCTTGATCTGTTTTGTTATACAGTCTGTCTGTCAGTATTCTTGTGAAGATCTTGTAAATTGTATTTTCCAGTGCAATGCCTCTATATGCATCTGGTGACGATGCATCTCCTTTTCCTTTGTACAGAACCTTGATGGTGGAATCTCTCCACGTGTCTGGTATTTCTCATCTCTCTAGGCATTTATTGAATAGAAGGGTCCATGATGAGGCAAGATAAGGCGCTGCTATTTTGAGATGCTCGTTATACACACCATCAGGTCCTGCGGCTTTTCTGTCACGCGTTTGTGCTATTGCTGATTCCACCAGTGGCGTATCCTGAAAATTTTGCCAAGGTATGCAACATGAAATATAAATATTATGTACATATACCGGTATATATATCACTGATCACTCACCAGAAAGCTATTTGTAGTGGAACTCGGCTCTGCGATTCTTCTTACAGAACTCCTCTGTAACTTCATCCATAAATGAAGTTTTAGCTTTCAACTGTATCAGCAGATCCTTTTCTATCGACATGATAGAAAGCGCAGACAAACGACTTTGTCCTTGTGAGTTTCTTGTAAATGATTTTATTCGTTTTAGGGCGGAAAAGGAACGCTCTACTGAAGATGATGTGGTAGGTATTGTTAGAACAAGTTCACAGAATTTATATATTTTCGTACAGGAAACGATGCATTTCTTGTACCGTCTTTGTTTGAAGATGTTGTGACGTAAACATGGCACTCAATTCAGACTTCAATCGTACTATGTCAAAATAATTTCCATAAGTTGTCTTTACTTTTTGGAACAGTTCCTCTGGAAAGACATCTGCAAATGTTGTGGATTTATTTGTGGCAAGGATTTCGATAAACTTCAATTCAGGCAAAGACTCAAATCTGACATTTATCTGCATGACTATTGTATCTATTATCTCAAAATACATTCTCTTGTACTCCTCTCGCACTGAGATCTCTGTGTCATTTCCTTTTCTTCTTTTTAACGGTGGTTCAGCTACATTTTCAGCCTTTGCCCATATTTTCTCGAAGTCACTATTTCTTTTGGTTTTTAGTGTTTCTTTCAGACTTTGCAATTCTTTACTGCAAAATGCTATATCAAGAGATTTTGCCTGCACAATGTTGTATGTAACATCTGTCATAGAAAATACTTCTTGAAATAGGCACAAGAGAAAGTTGAATTGGAAATCTCTTAACATCATTAGAAATCCACGTGCTTCATTTATGGCGGATGTATCCCAATCGTCTGGATTTTCCAAAATGTGGTCATAAAGCTCTTCAAGTTCGGTTCTATGATCTGAAACCTTCTGTACTAACCGACTTGAGAAACTCCATCGTGTTGGTGCAAGTTTTGGAAATCTCTTCTTTACTATCCTGTCTAATAGGTTTGTTCTTTTCGAGGAATGTCCAAAAAATGTTACAAAACCACTAAGGTTAGCAAAAAACACTCTACAAGATTTTATACACCACACTGCCTGTGATAACACCAGATTCAGTTTGTGGGCGTAACAATGTACAAATATGGCCTGAGGAATTACTTCCCTCACCTTTGACTGTACTCCATTCAAATGTCCCGCCATGACGGCTGCTCCATCATAGGTCTGTGCTACCACTTTTCCTTTGCAATCAAACTGTGTTAGTTACTCTATTGCAAGTTTAGCAAGGGAGTCAGCTGATCTAACGGCACTATCGTCGCTAAATCCTACAAATCTTTCAAAGATTTGTCCCTTATATACATATCTGAATACAGTTGACAGCTGTGAACAGTTGGTGATGTCGGAAGTTTCATATAGTAAAATAGCAACATATGTTGGTGCTTTAATCTGACTTTTTATCTCTGCTAAGATAACACCATGAACACTCTGTATTAAATCATTTTGTATCAGAGGAGATAATCCAGTAAATGCAGTGGCAGTAGACAAGTGTGCTTGCAGTTTGTCAAATAAAATGGTGTTTGGTGGGAGATTTTAAAATGGTATATTTCGTATTAATGCATACATTTTATTATAGATGTTAGAAAAAAAATGGTGTCTAGCGCAAGAGTTAAATTTGTTTATTATGAATTGGATCGCAAGAACAAAAGACGTCTGGCGGGAGATTTGAAACTGCTAACATCTTAATATTCTTACGAGAGAGTTCTTTACACATTTTAATATTTATTCAGCGAGAGGTTTGAGACCAGATGTACATCTCATATAACACAACGACAACAGACGTATCTTCAATCAAAAGATCAATTTTTTATTCACATTCAAGAAATGAAATATCTGCGGCTAATGCTCAATCAGCAAAATCTTTATTTACGACATCACTACAGACTTCTTCAAACCTGTTTCAAGGTCACACATCATATATTACAGCTGAGTCATGAATTCTTTATTTATGACATCACGGCCTACGTAATCGTCACATGATTCAATATGAAGAACCAAGCACGCGATTCAAATTTATAAACTCAAAATCAAGATGGTAACATTATGTAATATTTGAAAAAGATACATTATAATTTCAAGATGGTCAGTGTTAGGGCTTGTTCTATGAATAAGTCAACATCAGATCCAACTCCGTTTCCCTTTCCGTATATATATATATTTTTTTTTGTTCAATCAACATGTTATTTTACTTTGCTAATTAATCTTAAGTCCGCTGGATGAAACCAGGTCTGTAGATCAAGTGGTTGGTTTAACATTTCTCCTTGTTGTACTGCTTTGTATAATATGGCTGCTTCCTATATCTTAGTTTAGGAAATTCGTATGTCTTTACACCCTCTTATACTTTGTCCGGGTGTACTATCTCGTCATTACATCTATTCAAAACTGGAGTTCCATAACCATATTGATTGTTATTCATAAGTCCATTTGAAAAATACGTGGTGTGATATCCTGGTAACTAGTAGGTTTTCGATAACTTTTCCTGCGATATATAGCATGCTTACTGATTGAACTTTGAGACTTCGCTGCTGTTTTCTTTTCCTGGTTTTAATATTGGGATTATTTTTGCTCTTTCCGTAGCTTTAGGGACTTTTCCATTCGTTAACCATCCGTTGTACATCGTTGGTACAGAGTTTGGTAAGATTTCAAAAGTGTATAGAAGTATTTTTCTCATTATACCGTCTTCTCCAAGATCTTTTATGAGTTCACTCTGTTCTAAAACATTCATAATTCCTGAATATGTAAATAAATTATGACAGATGTTTATTGGTGTATTTGTTTCTTCTCTTAATCTTCTTTGATACTGACTATCTTCTTCTTTATTATCTACCGGTGTGAAGTAGGTCAAAAGATGCATCATAGCATGTTCTATACTAGTAGTACTCGTTCGAACGATATATTCGTTAACACTATGCTTTTCCTTATTTTGTCAGATAGCAGTTTGTATATTTCATTTCATGGAATGCATGATGTGGTTATGTTACAATATTCTCTCCGTGAGTTAAATTTCTGTCTTCGTAATTCTTTTTTGCATAAAAATATTGTTCTTTACACATTTCTCACACTAAATCATTATTCTTGCTCTCGCTGAATAAATATTAAAAAGTGTAAAGAACTCTCTCGTAAGAATATTAAGATGTTAGCAATTTCAAATCTCCCGCCAGACGTCTTTTGTTCTTGCGATCCAATTCATAATAAACAAATTTAACTCTTGCGCTAGACACCATTTTTTTTCTAACATCTATAATAAAATGTATGCATTAATACGAAATATACCATTTTAAAATCTCCCACCAAACGCCAATTTATTTTTCTAACATATATAAAAAGAATTACGCATTAATTTGAAATATACAATTTGAAATCTCCCGCCTTCCACAAGTTTGTAATTTCATATCGTTCGCGTGGTCCGCCATAATGATTCATGTGACTGCGTATTTAAAATCCGACATCTTGAATTATGACGTAAACGTTCCACCTGGTCGTAACCACTCCACCGTTGAGGTATGTCATAGCTATCCACCATTTTGAATTATGACGTAAGTACTCCTCTGATGATGTCATAGCCGCGCCTCCCTCTCCTCTCATTCCTCCCTCCCCTCTTATTCCTCCGATGACGTAATCATTCCTCTGTTGAGATAGGTTATAACAATCCGCCATATTGACTTCTGATGCACGCAATGTCATCATCAACCAATATACAAATTTTAAATTTACCGCCATACGTCATTTCATATCGTTCGCATTCCGCCATCTTGAATTTTCAAATCGCCCGCAAAGTTGTCAAAGATTCTAATATTTGTAATTTTAAATTAAGCGCCATTGTATCATGTGACCACGTAAATATGTTGTAATGTCATCGCTTAATATTTAGTAATGTTATAAGATAACAGACGAAATATAATTACACCTTCACCTTTTGTAATTTTTAAATATAGCGCTATCATATGATCACGTATTAACATGTAAAAAACAAAGTGTTGGTTATAGCATACACCGGATGTCACTCGATACTCAGGAATGTGAAAATTTGCTGACGTGTGACCTTGGACGCTTCCTGTTACTGTAATGAAGCATAATCCTGTCTCATAATATTTAACATAGTGTGAAATCGTATTATAAAATCTAACGTTAGCCGCTCCAACATTTCAGAAAAATCCACTTTCAAAATTCCCACCATAATGTGAAATCGGTTTCAGAAATTATGAAATCTTGTGCCAGACAACAACTTGAACTTTACCATTTTTTAATCATACGCTTAATCCGCTATTTTTTAATTTTCAAAATTTCCTGCCTTCTACCAATATACATCTTTTAAATTTCTCACTTTCCACCATTTCATATCGTACGCATTCCACCATCTTGAATTTTCAAATCGCCCGCCCTGCATTTTTAAAGTTGTCAAAGATTCTAACATTTGATATTTTTAAATTGAGCGCCATTGTATCATGTGATCATTGTATCATGCCGCGATGTCACCGCTTAATATATAGTAATGTTATAAGATAAAAGTCGAAATATAATTAAACATTCCACCCTTTATAATTTTTAAATATAGCGCCACTGAATCACGTGATCACTTAGTTATGATGTATTTTCATGCAGAACAACGTGTTGGTTATAACATACACCGGATGTAACTCTATACTCAGGAATGTGGAATGTGCTGACGTGTGACCTTGACCACTTCCTGTTACGGCGATGATGCATATTCCTGTTTCATAACACTTGTACAATGTAACATTATAAAATCTTGTGCTAGACAACAACTTGAACTTTACCATTTTTTAATCATACGATTGGTCCGCCATTTTTTAATTTTCAAAATGTCATGCCTTCTACCAATATACAATTTTAAATTTCCCTCGTTCCACCACTTGAAATAGGAACCGGAAACACAACCATTTTCATACAGTTTTTGAATTTTGCGCTTAATCCGCCATTTTTTAATTTTCAAAATTTCCTGCCCTCTACCATTATACAACTTTTAATTTTACCTCCATTATGAAATTGAATTTAGCGCTTAGTCCTTAGGAACCGGAAACACATTCATTTTTAAATTTACAATATATAGTTTTCAAATTTACCGCCATTATGATTTTGAATTTAGCGCTTGGTCCTTAGGAACCGGAAACACATTCATTTTTAAATTTACAATATATAGTTTTCAAATTTATCGCCATTATAATTTTGAATTTCGCGCTTTATCCTTAGGAACCGGAAACGTAGCCATTTTCATACAGTTTTCAAATTTAGCACGACTATGAGTTTGAACTTCGCGCTTGGTCCATAGGAACCGGAAACGTACCCATTTTCATTTTGTAATATACAGATTTTGGATTTCGCCCTTGGTCCACCATTTGCAATAGGAACCGGGAACGTACCCATTTTGAATTTCCAATATACAGTTTTTAAATTTACCACCATTATACTTTTGGATTTCGCGCTTTATCCATAGGAACCGGAAACACATCCATTTTCATACATTTTCAAATTTAGCACGAATATGATTTTGAATTTCGCGCTTGGTCCATAGGAACCGGAAACGTAGTCATTTTCATATAGTTTTCAAATTTAGCGCCATTATGATTTTGAATTTCGCGCTTGATCCGCCATTTGAAATAGGAACGGGAAGTGCGGCCATTTGAAATAGGAACCGGAACTGTTGCCATTTTGAATCACGTGACCATGACGTAGGTCGTGACGTCATAAGCCACGCCCA
The DNA here is from genome assembly GCA_964059195.1 of Ectobius pallidus. Lineage (NCBI taxonomy): Eukaryota > Metazoa > Arthropoda > Insecta > Blattodea > Ectobiidae > Ectobius > Ectobius pallidus. Next base: position 166,340,036 of record CAXKWD010000003.1, read on the forward strand.
CTTGTGACGTAAGCGACTCCACTTGTGACGTAACCGGAAGTGACGTCATGATACCGTAACCGGAAGTGACGTCATGATGACGTAACCGGAACTGACGTCAGCGGCTCCACTTGCTCCACCTGTGTCGTCATGAAGAAAACCACACTACTTGTATGTAAAACAGAATTTCGAGAACTGTCATACTTCATATCCTTCTATTTCCTGAAATATTAATTTTAAAAAAATTTCATGCAGATCTTTTATGTAGTTTAATTTTGTGCATAATTTTCTTTTGGTAGAACCCATAGTTTTTTGTGTATTTAGAGAAAACTGAGAGAAACTACATTTAAAAGTATCCCCATCCCCCACCCCCGCTCACCCTCTATCCATGGGGACTTTTACTATGTTGTTTAGGTCACTTTCCTCCACATCTCTGCCAAATTTCAAAACTACATGATTTTTTGTGTGCCTATTTTTCCTTTCTTGCCTGGAATCTAATGTATTTTCCATTACATGTACTGTGCTTGTACCGTGATCGGATTTTTAATAAATTCAATTTTAATTGTCGTGTGATATTTCTTTGCTTGTTTCGTGATGTAAATACACAATATACAACTTATATTCAAAGATATAACCCCTAAATATAGAGACAGTGCGATGTACGGTTTTCTTTCGAAATCTCGAAATTTGACCGAAATATTAAATTGTTATAATTTTTGAAAATTTCAAGACAAAATAACAAATGACAACTCATTTTAAAGTGAATTTATTTCCCTACAACTTCTTTCATGAGAATATTGCTGTACACCTAAGGGCTGAAGAGCTAGAAGGCAAAATGTGTCGAAAAGCGTGAGGCGAAAGAGCTTTTTTCGAAAATTTATTTTCGCTGGCGGATAACTCGCAAACTGTTGGGAATAGAAAGAAATGTGTATGATCAAACTTGTAGGAAATTTTATCAGCTTGAATCTTGTATATAGGAAAATTTTCTCTACGATGCACCATTGTCTATATATAAGCGAAAACCTAAAAACGGGACTAGGACACTCCCTCCGACAACTCTGCAAAATAATTTCAAAACTACAATTTCTGTTCTATTTTTCTTTCGTTGCCTGGACTACAATGTTTCAGCTTAATTCGCACGTAGAGGTTACTGATTTTATAGAGGCAAATGACAAAAATAAGACACAAAAATTGTCCTTGTAATATGTTTAATATCGTCACAAATCTACGTACTGACTATGCAACTGCTATGTAATAGCATCCATATGCTCGATCGTTCCCTCGTGGATGACGTCACACGCTGATGAAGCAGCCCGCCGCGAGAAATGGCGCTACCTTAGTAGCTTTATATACCTTGGGCATAACTTCAACCTCTGAAATAGAAGCCAATGCATGCACCACGTGTCATTGCATTGAAGGTGCGAAGATTCTTTGTTGAGTGTATTTCAGTGAATTTTGCCGCTGAATATTCAAAGCATGGCTGATTCTGAAAGTGATATTATATTAAGTGTATTTAATAAACCTTTTCATTCACGTTCATCCAGTGATAAGTTAGAGTTAGTTAAGAAAGGAAGACATACTCCTGATTTGAAAAACTTGATGACCGAGAATAAAGTGAAGAACTTCGTGCGTACCTTTAACTCGGAACTTTATAGAAAGGTAGTTTGGTTATGCGGCTCTGAAGCTTTGTGTAAGCTGTTTTGCTGGCCTTGTTTGTTGCTCGGGAAGGATAAATCTCCTTGGAGCAGTAAAGGTCGGGGTTATGCGGATCTTAACAATTTGCACACTGCAATTTCAAGGCACGATAAATTATAGTCTCACATCCATGCATGGATATCCTTAGGATTGTTTGGTAAAAGCAGGATTGATTTACTCTTAAATGAACAAAACCGGGCAAGTGTTTTAAAACACAATGAAACTGTGAAACAGAACCGAGAAGTGTTAAAGAGACTGACAGCAGCCACATGCTTTTTAGGGCAACAAGAATTAGCATTTCTAGGGCATAATGAAAGTTCCGATTCCAACAATCGAGGGAATTATGTAGAGTTAATTCATTTGTTGGCAGAGTTTGATGACAAACTGCAAGCACACTTGTCTACTGCCACTGTATTTACTGGATTATCTCCTCTGATACAAAATGATTTAATACAGAGTGTTCATGGTGTTATCTTAGCAGAGATAAAAAGCCAGATTAAAGCAGCAACATTTGTTGCTATTTTACTATATGAAACTTCCGACATCACCAACTGTTCACAGCTGTCAACTGTATTCAGATATGTATATAAGGGACCAATCTTTGAAAGATTTGTAGGATTTAGCGACGTTAGTGCCGATAGATCAGCTGACTCCCTTGCTAAACTTGCAATAGAGTAACTAACACAGTTTGATTGCAAAGGAAAAGTGGTAGCACAGACCTATGATGGAGCAGCCGTCATGGCGGGACATTTGAATGGAGTACAGTCAAAGGTGAGGGAAGTAATTCCTCAGGCCATATTTGTACATTGTTACGCCCACAAACTGAATCTGGTGTTATCACAGGCAGTGTGGTGTATAAAATCTTGTAGAGTGTTTTTTGCTAACCTTAGTGGTTTTGTAACATTTTTTGGACATTCCTCGAAAAGAACAAACCTATTAGACAGGATAGTAAAGAAGAGATTTCCAAAACTTGCACCAACACGATGGAGTTTCTCAAGTCGGTTAGTACAGAAGGTTTCAGATCATAGAACCGAACTTGAAGAGCTTTATGACCACATTTTGGAAAATCCAGACGATTGGGATACATCCGCCATAAATGAAGCACGTGGATTTCTAATGATGTTAAGAGATTTCCAATTCAACTTTCTCTTGTGCCTATTTCAAGAAGTATTTTCTATGACAGATGTTACATACAACATTGTGCAGGCAAAATCTCTTGATATAGCATTTTGCAGTAAAGAATTGCAAAGTCTGAAAGAAACACTAAAAACCAAAAGAAATAGTGACTTCGAGAAAATATGGGCAAAGGCTGAAAATGTAGCTGAACCACCGTTAAAAAGAAGAAAAGGAAATGACACAGAGATCTCAGTGCGAGAGGAGTACAAGAGAATGTATTTTGAGATAATAGATACAATAGTCATGCAGATAAATGTCAGATTTGAGTCTTTGCCTGAATTGAAGTTTATCGAAATCCTTGCCACAAATAAATTCACAACATTTGCAGATGTCTTTCCAGAGGAACTGTTCCAAAAAGTAAAGACAACTTATGGAAATTATTTTGACATAGTACGATTGAAGTCTGAATTGAGTGCCATGTTTACGTCACAACATCTTCAAACAAAGACGGTACAAGAAATGCATCGTTTCCTGTACGAAAATATATAAATTCTGTGAACTTGTTCTAACAATACCTACCACATCATCTTCAGTAGAGCGTTCCTTTTCCGCCCTAAAACGAATAAAATCATTTACAAGAAACTCACAAGGACAAAGTCGTTTGTCTGCGCTTTCTATCATGTCGATAGAAAAGGATCTGCTGATACAGTTGAAAGCTAAAACTTCATTTATGGATGAAGTTACAGAGGAGTTCTGTAAGAAGAATCGCAGAGCCGAGTTCCACTACAAATAGCTTTCTGGTGAGTGATCAGTGATATTGTGACAAGCCCAGAAAAGCCTAGAGCCTGATAGAAGGAGGAGTAAGCCCGAAAGAACTAGAGTTAGATAAATCTAGAAAGGGACGGCCCTCTTATTGCTGATTGGAGCCGCGCGCCGGCGGGTGCGGCCTACTCCCTGGCACGGCGGCGCGGTAAGTGACGGTGCGCGCTCGTGGGAGGGGCCAGAGGTGGAGCCACGCGCCCCGCGCGGACATTCTAGACAATGCGCGGGCGGAGAACTTTCGGGAGACCGGGTCTGGAATATTCGTCGGCCCTATATATGGGGCCGCGAGCGAGCAGTTCAGTCAGTCAAGGAGAGTCAGTCAGAGACGGCAACGAGGAGTGATGAGTCAGTCAGTCAAGGAGAGTTCAGTACAGTGAAGAGTCAGTACATCAGAGGAGAGGCAGTCCGTGAAGAGCCGGGGGGTCAACGAGGGAACAGTCAGAGAGGCAGTCCGTGTGTAGCGGCGAGCGTCAGCGTCAGAGGGTGAGCTGGACGGAGAGGACTGATCAGCGCGGCCTCAAGTGAGTGTGTCTTGGGAAGCTGAGGAGCCAGTGACCGGAGGGACCTGAGAGCGGAATAGCTAGTCAACGGGGAACTAGTGACCGGAGGGAAGGGTGAACGGAAGAGCTGGTGAGCTGATCTGGGCTGAGGCAGTGCCGTCCCGGGGAACTCTGCGCGACGGGTGGATCGTACAGCGGCAGCGAGGACTGTGGAGTTGACCGGCGCGACGTGGGATGATCTGGATTGGACTGGAACAGTGCTGTAATTAGGACTGAGCACAGTGAGAGTGAGCACTGAACAGGACAGTGAACTGGCGAATAGTCTGGAGTTTTCTGGCTGTACTGTCAATTGTTGTAGGAAATAAAGAAACCTCCATCCTTCAATTATAAACTCGGTGTTCTGATTTTGAACCCCGACGAGCCCTTGTTACACTGGTGTCAGAAGTGGGATATAATTGAAGGAAGGCCAGATGGAGGAACGCAAGATGGAGGACATGCTAAAGTCGTTACTTCACGCCATGGAAGACCGACTGAACGAGAAAATGGACCAGCGGAGCACCGAGTTAAGGCAGCAGAACGACCGACTGAACGAAAAAATGGACCGGCAGAACTCCGAAGTGAAAGAAATAAGAGGAATTATAAGGGAAATGAAGAACCTGCACTTAGGCCCGAAGGAAGAACTCGAGCAGGAACTGAACCCGGCCAAGGAAAGATTAAATGAACCGGACAGCGAACTGATGGCCGTGAAGAATGAACTAGAGAGACAGGCCGAGGTGGAAGATAAGAAAGAGCAGGAGGAGGACAGGGCCATCACCGTACCACCAGCTACCGAAGGGGAAGATCACGCCCTGAGTGAACAACAGCGGGACGACGTGGACGTAAGACGGGCACCGCGGGACGATGTGGACGCCGGAGAGACACCGTGTGACGGCGTGGACGAGGGGCAGAGACTGCGTGACGTCATGTCAGGTATGGGACCGGCGTGGGAGGAGGTAGCCAGTCGCAGCGCCATCTACGAAGGCTGTGGGAACCAGCAGGATGCCCTAGTGGTCAGGGATGGGGTCCTGAAAGGAAGCCGGGAGTCTGCGGATGGGAAGGCGACTGCGGAGCACCTAGTCCTTCCAAGAGCCGAAGTCAAGGAGGTCCTGGAGGAAGTCCACGCAGGAGCAACAGGCGACCGCTTGGGAGTGAACCGGATCCTCGACAAACTGCGGAGAAGGTTCTACTGGTTGTACCAATGCAGTGAGGTCGAGAGGTGGCGTCAGGAATGCGACACCGGCGATGACAGCAGAGGGCCTAGAACTTGCAGCCGTGGGGCCATGAGGCAATACAACGTGGCAGGCCCATGTTCCATTACTGATGACGGAAATCGGCACCTGTTGTTGGCCATGCATTAGTTCACCAAGTGGCCAGAAGTCTACCGCATCCAGCGACAGCCAAGAGTGAAGATGCTGGTAGTTCACCTGGACCGTCTGGCGGCATATCATGGGGCACTTCGGGACGAAGGCCCTTAAGGAGGGGGCAATGTGACAAGCCCAGAAAAGCCTAGAGCCTGATAGAAGGAGGAGTAAGCCCGAAAGAACTAGAGTTAGATAAATCTAGAAAGGGACGGCCCTCTTATTGCTGATTGGAGCCGCGCGCCGGCGGGTGCGGCCTACTCCCTGGCACGGCGGCGCGGTAAGTGACGGTGCGCGCTCGTGGGAGGGGCCAGAGGTGGAGCCACGCGCCCCGCGCGGACATTCTAGACAATGCGCGGGCGGAGAACTTTCGGGAGACCGGGTCTGGAATATTCGTCGGCCCTATATATGGGGCCGCGAGCGAGCAGTTCAGTCAGTCAAGGAGAGTCAGTCAGAGACGGCAACGAGGAGTGATGAGTCAGTCAGTCAAGGAGAGTTCAGTACAGTGAAGAGTCAGTACATCAGAGGAGAGGCAGTCCGTGAAGAGCCGGGGGGTCAACGAGGGAACAGTCAGAGAGGCAGTCCGTGTGTAGCGGCGAGCGTCAGCGTCAGAGGGTGAGCTGGACGGAGAGGACTGATCAGCGCGGCCTCAAGTGAGTGTGTCTTGGGAAGCTGAGGAGCCAGTGACCGGAGGGACCTGAGAGCGGAATAGCTAGTCAACGGGGAACTAGTGACCGGAGGGAAGGGTGAACGGAAGAGCTGGTGAGCTGATCTGGGCTGAGGCAGTGCCGTCCCGGGGAACTCTGCGCGACGGGTGGATCGTACAGCGGCAGCGAGGACTGTGGAGTTGACCGGCGCGACGTGGGATGATCTGGATTGGACTGGAACAGTGCTGTAATTAGGACTGCGCACAGTGAGAGTGAGCACTGAACAGGACAGTGAACTGGCGAATAGTCTGGAGTTTTCTGGCTGTACTGTCAATTGTTGTAGGAAATAAAGAAACCTCCATCCTTCAATTATAAACTCGGTGTTCTGATTTTGAACCCCGACGAGCCCTTGTTACAATATATATACCGGTATATGTACATAATATTTATATTTCATGTTGCATACCTTGGCAAAATTTTCAGGATACGCCACTGGTGGAATCAGCAATAGCACAAACGCGTGACAGAAAAGCCGCAGGACCTGATGGTGTGTATAACGAGCATCTCAAAATAGCAGCGCCTTATCTTGCCTCATCATGGACCCTTCTATTCAATAAATGCCTAGAGAGATGAGAAATACCAGACACGTGGAGAGATTCCACCATCAAGGTTCTGTACAAAGGAAAAGGAGATGCATCGTCACCAGATGCATATAGAGGCATTGCACTGGAAAATACAATTTACAAGATCTTCACAAGAATACTGACAGACAGACTGTATAACAAAACAGATCAAGATATACCAGATGAACAGTTCGGCTTCAGGAAGGGAAGATCAACCGTACATGCCATATCCAATCGGCTAGATATCATACAGGATGCACTCAGTCACCCTAAAGGAAAACTGTATACAATCTTCGTAGACTACAGGAAAGCCTTTGACATGCTAGACAGAACCATTATAATGAAGAAGCTAGAAACAATAAATGGGAAAGATGACTATTTGACACATATTATTCAGAACATTCTTACAACAAACAGAATAACCATTACCGACAATCTACTGACATCGAAAGCCATAACGCAGACAAACGGCGTACTGCAGGGTGACCCTATAAGCCCCCTAATATTCAATATCACCACAGCAGATGTTGCTCAAACCTTGAAGTCTACATCAAAGGACACAAATATATTCATATATGCAGATGACATGGTCTTATGTGCGAAGAACCCGGAAAGCATTCAAAATGCATTAAACTCCCTGACAGACTGGGCAAGAACAAATGGACTGAACATAAATAGGGACAAAACCATGCAGATGATATTCAGAAGAGGAGGAAGAGTATCAAGAAATGAACACATGTTTTTAGACAACCAGCCACTGCAATTAACCAACCACTACAAGTATTTAGGGATCACCTTCCAAACGACAGGCACTTGCTTCAGTATACATGTGAAAGAAAAGGCCGTAGCAGCAATTAGGGCTATGAGTGACATCGAGCACATTCAAACCGCAAAAAGACTCTTCACAGTAAAAATAGTCCCCGTTTTGTCGTATGGACTAGAGATTATCTGGAATAAACTCAGAAAAAGAGATTTGGAGCAACTAGAAAAGGTAAAGGCAACATTCTTGAAAAGATCTCTACGGGTGTCGAGATTATCCCCATCCAGATTGGTGTACATGCTTGCACGAGAACCTTTCCTTATAGAGGATCTGAGAATAATGTATCACTCACCGTCAACCAACAGCTATCAACAGCTCCTGGAAGAGAGAATAAGAAAAAGAGAAGAAATCACACCAGACTTTTATGCAACTGAAGCCATGATCAATCGTACCTGGGCCAACGCAGACCAACCATTACGCCATGTAGTCACCAGATACGCTATTCACGGTTTCCACCACAGAGTTTGTAGACGACAGGGTTTCCATCAACCAGATGAACAATGTACGTGTGTGCTTTGTGACCAACGGTGTGATCAGTATCATTTGGAATACTGCAAAAAAAGGATACTGAGCCTGAAATCGTACAGCAAGGATGGCACCTTATAACTTCTTATGCACGTTTGTGCGCATTCACTCATTTATTATTATAGAAAAGAATAGAATTTTTTGTTAGGGACATATATTCCACCAGGGCTACCAACAGAAAACACAATAGAAATAGTGTCAAAGGCCATTGAACAAACTAGGAATGACAACAATGTAATATTCGCCGGAGACTTTAACTCACGAATTGACAAACCTAACATAAAAACAGAACTACTCCTTGAAACTCTACAAGAAGAAGGTTTTAGACTAGCAAACAAAAGAGATGAACCAACATACATTGCACCAAACGGAACCAGCTCAATAGACCTCGTGTTTTACAGAGGAAACCAAATAAAGATGATCAACCAAGAGGGGCTTTGGTCTTCAGGGGCAGCCCCAATAAGAAAGCACATACCAATAGAAACAAATTTTACCGTCGAAAATGCAATGAGTAACACTGAGATGAAAATCAAAGTATCGAGAAAATTAGATATAGAATTTCTAAAACAAAATGACAAAGAGCTAAAGAAAGCAAGTGAATTGATAGGCAAGGGAAATATCAACGAGGCGTTAGATGTAACCACAACACTAATGCAAGGAGCGGTCAAGACTAGTAGGAGCAGACACGCTCAAATATGGTTCGATAAGGCCTGCTACAGGGAGAGGAAGGAAACACTGCAAGCTCTCTACAAAGCAAAAACTCACAAACAACAGACAGATCTACAATATTATGCAGAGAAGAGAAAGAAGTACAAACAACTACTTAAAGAAAAGAGAGCAGAACACTTAGAAAAAGAGGCCAGGAAACTAGCAGAAGACGCAAAGGCTAATCCATATATTGCACTGGAAAAAAGAGTCTCGCCCACAACAGGAGAAATCACTATGCAAACATGGGAAAATAATTTCACGAAAATACTAAATCAACAACAGAAAGAGGAGGCGTACGATACTACACCAACAGAACACAACCACATACAAAACCCAATAACCAGGATAGAAGTAAAGAGGGCAATACAACAAGGAAAAAACAAGAAAGCGGCAGGACCTGATAGTATCTACATAGAACACCTGAAAGAATCCATAGATATACTGAAAGATTTCTGGACAGATCTAATGAACAAGTGCATTGAACAGGGGAAGATACCCGAAAGCTGGAGAACAGCCACAATGAAAATATTGTATAAGGGAAAAGGAGACGAATCAAACCCGGACTCGTACAGAGGTGTAGTATTAGAAAATAAAATATTCAAAATCTTTACAAAGATCCTGAATGAGAGGCTTTTGAATATAACTGACCAATTCATTCCAGAATGCCAGGTTGGCTTCAGGAAAGAGAGAAGCACACTGCAAGCAATTTCATATCTTCTAAATCAAATAGATGATGCCCTGACATGCCCAAGAGGAAAATTCTATGCAGTTTTCGTCGACTTTAGGAAGGCCTTCGATTTGATAAGCAGAGAGAGACTGATAGAAAAACTCAACGAAATGATAGGAAACGAACATACTTTGACAAAAATAATAGAAGATTCTCTCAAATATAATTTCATCCAAATAAATAATAATGTGACTACCTCAAGGAAAGTGAAAAAAACAAACGGTGTTCTCCAGGGCGATCCAATAAGTCCCACATTATTCAGTTTATACACGTCAGACATCACGAAAATAATAAAAGCCGGCTCAAAGGTAACATTAGTCTTGTATGCAGATGACATGGTAGTCGGATCTTCAAGCAAAACAGAAGTTCAGGAAGCAATAGGCGAGTTAGAGAAATGGGCCATGGAAAATCATCTCACAGTGAACAAAGAGAAAACCGTACAGATGCCATTCAGGAAAGGTGGAAGACTAGCGGCTGGCGAAAACATAGAACTATCAGGAAACCCTCTGGAGATAGTAAATAAAGTTAGATATCTTGGAGTCACTCTGCAAACAACAGCGTCGTCCTTCAGTGTCCATATTCAAGAAAGATCAGCAGCAGCCATCAGAGCCATCTATAACATCAAGCATATAACCAAGCTATCCATCAGTACAGCAATGTCACTATTTAACACAACCATAGCACCAATTGCCACATATGGAGTAGACGTCATCTGGGAAAAACTTACATTAAGTGACCTAACCAGAATAGAAAAAGTTAAAGTATGCTACATGAGGAAAGTAATGGGAGTGAGCAAAGCAACGCCAGCTAGACTTGTATACATATTGATGAGAGAGTACTACTTCGTGGAAGACATACGCCTTCAACACTTACTACCCTCTACAGACCCCTACCAAAATCTAGTGAAGTGTAGAGACAGAAAACGAGAAGAGATAGATCAGGAGTTCTACAGTACAAGCGCAATGTTAGACAGGACATGGACAAGGGAGTGTCAAGAACAAAGACATGTTACCACCAGGCTGGCGATTCATGGATTTCATCATAAAATCTGCCAGAACACAAAATTTCACAAGCCCACCACAGAATGTATATGTATGCTATGCCAGCAGAGTTGTGATACATATCACATTACGAAGTGCTCTAAAAGGACTAAGTCTATAAAGAATAGTCGTGTGCTCTGTAGTAATGCTCAGCTTGAGTGCACCTTCCTCACTTTATTATAAAGAATAGGGATGTAGCGAACTAGAACCAACAGATGTCTCCACTGCTCTAGCCGGTATGCGCTAGCCGTTCGTCACTTGTTTTTCGAGTTGTTGTCTGCTGGTTCCACAGATATAGAGGAATAGATCGGCAGCGTCGTATCCTTAACTGCAGGTAGCAGTGAAGCCGAGTCAGGGATGAAGAGGGGCAAGGGAGGCAGTGCCGACGCCATATTGGTATCACCAACGTGTCTGCTTAAGTACCACGTATTCATTACGGAAAATTGTTTTTCTTCCTACATAATCCCGAATTTATAGTGAAATGGTGAACCACAGTGTTGTTTGGGAATCCCTGTAATTTGAAATACTCGTACATACTGTGCCTCTGTATTGGAGGTCAAATTAACATTCACTTATAAATTTGTCAAATTACTATTGCTTAAACTGGGTCTATTACAGCTATTTTCATTCAATACTGATTTACGGAATAATTGTCTGGGAAAACTGCAGCGAATGGGAAAGCAACAACAAAAAATGAATTATGACCCATTCATCCTACAGGGAATCATGAAGGCCACTCTTTAGAAATCTACAAATATTAACGTTCCCTTCAATATATTTACTAGAGCTTCGAACTCATGTACACATTAATTTTGACCAATACAACACACAACATACTTACGAACACAACACCAGAAACCGAGTTGTTAAAATTCTGTTCCCTCCTAGAGCATACACCACAATACATGGGCATAAAAACATACAATAAAATTTCAAATGAAACAAAAGCATTAAATAGCAGAAATTCAAAATTAAAATTCAAAACTTATTTTTGCAAAGAACATATTACTCAATTAGATAATTCCTTGAATATGAGGTTAACATATAATTATAATAAATAAAATAAAAAAGTGTGCGGGGAATTAATTTTTGGATTTTTTTTCAATTTTGGAATATTATATTTTTCAATTTTGGATTGTTGGACTTTATTAATATTGAGTTTTTTGGACTTTTTTAGTTTTGGATTTTTGGAATTTTTAAACATTTGATATTTTAATTTTTTCATTTGGAATTTAGGATTTTTTGTTTTTTATTTTTTGAATTTTGGATAATTTTTATTTTTTGGATTTTTAATTTCGGATTTTTTAATTTTTTAATTTTTGGATCTTTAATTTTTTTTATTTTTTGCATTTTTTAATTTTGGATTTTCGATTATTAATTTTTATTTTTAAATTTTAGATTTTCGATTTTTTAATTTTTTAAATTTTGGCTTATTAGATTTTTCAATTTTGGATTGTTGGACTTTTTTAATATTGGGTTTTTGGACTTGTTTAAATTTGGATTTTTGGAATTTTTATATTTTTGTTCTTATATTTTTTAATTTGGAATTTTGGATTTTTTTGTTTTTGATTTTTTAAATTTTAGATCTTTTTTTATTTTTTAATTTTGGATTTTTAGATTTTTTAAATTTTGGATTCTCAATTTTTTATTTTTTATTTTTAGACTTTTTAAATTCTGGATTTTTGGATTTTTAATTTTTTTAATTTTGATCTTTGAAATTTTAAATTTTGGATCTTTGAATTTTTTAATTTTTTGCATTTTTTAATTTTGAATTTTTAGATTTTGGATTTTTTAATTTTTTATTTTTAGATTTTTTAATTGTGGATTTTTTAAATTTTGGATAAGCCTAATCATTGAGTTGATTGTTTTCTGTGCAGTTCGTTCCGTCACAGACCCACTAATTTCGTGACGATTTTGAACGTAACAATTTTGTGACGTTTGTCCGTCACGCAACTTTGGGTTAGCTCTCGATTTACTCCTACCGCGGCTAAAGAAGTTTCAGTTAAAAAAATAGTAAAAGAAATCATTCCATTTTCAAGCACTCATTAATAGCATTAGAAAAATAATTACATTAGTGTTAGATTTTCCTTATTTGTAATCGTGATTTACAAGTAATATAGTGTAGGCCTAACCTAGAATATTCCTAGTGAGTCACCAGTTTACCAGCCAAAGCTGAATAAATGTAAAAGATATGTGACTATAAATTAACTTTAACAACATTAACATTTATCCTATAGAAGCATCTTCTGTATACAGACTTAAGACTATGGTACTACATGCACTTTGGCACTTTTGTTATATCAGTTTACCTGATTTTATTATAAGTGTGACGTCTAGTGCTGTAATGGCCAAATGACAATAAAACTGTATTTATTAATTCATTTACTGGATTGTGAAATTCCAATTAAAACAGCTTTAAAAAGCATTTCTTGTTTGATTCCCGCGCCGGCTTCCCTTCCTTTCGTCAGATTGTTGGTGATTGCAATATGGCGACGCAGCGAATGCGTTGGCTTCAGTCCCTCCCCTTACGCTGCCGATCTATTCCTCTATATCTGTGGCTGGTTTCATGCTTTTAAATGGCGTTTCATCTTAGCAGACTGAAAAATACGTTCTTTTTTTGTAGCGGGTAAAACGCTACTAGGCGCATTTCTTTGTATACTGGACACTTCTAGAATATATTTACGTGAAAAAACTTAAAGAAAAATTGCAAAAGATAGACACTATATAAGTCGAAAAGAAAGAAGAATAACCTGACAAATACTGTGAGAAATGCCCGCTATTAACTACATTACTATGATCCCGACGTACAAAATGTTTTGCAGATATGAATATTTATATACAGTACTGCTAATTTGGCGATTGGGTATGATTCAAATGATCTAAAAGAATATACCTCTAGGGTTCAGACAGTAAAATACTAATTGATATACGTGATAAACACTGATTTATGTGGTGTGTATAATAATAATAATAATAATAATAATAATAATAATATTTATTCACCATTAGGGATTACAAGAATCCAAAGGCTTCGTCATACTTAAGAACTAAAAAAAATATTAAACAAAACATACCTATACATACAGTACACACTCATACAAATGCAGACATTAGAACAAAATAATACAGAGTACAATAAGACACGGACATTTAGAATTTTACTTGTGATTCAATTTTGACTTATAGAAATGGAGAGGAAAAGAGAAAGAGGAGAGATCAGGAGAAATCACGTAGCTCCAATTACTCCATAAATTATTACCCAGTAAAAATAAATTTATAGAGTCAGTAAATTGGCGGAGATGAAATCTTGAGTACTATTAATATTATTTATTTTCTATATCAAATGCATATTTAGCCTATACCGTCATATTAAAAACGTATTCAAAATCAAAATATTAAATATGTTTACATCACGAAAACTTACCTTTCCTGTCCCTCGTAATTAAAAAAGATGGGAACTTGGGAATCGATCAAATGCATATTGACCGTCATATTAAAAACGTATTCAAAATCAAAATATTAAATATGTTTACATCACGAAAACTTACCTTTCCTGTCCCTCGTAATTAAAAAAGATGGGAACTTGGGAATCGATTAGGCCTTTTTTTCTTCTTCTCATTCATCATTCTTTCTTATTCCTTTTACTATCGGTAAGTTATGCTAGACCATCGTTACATGATTTTCATTTCTAGTTATGAAACAGAATATTATTAAGAATATTTCATTGCATGACATAGCAGATTTTAAAGGCAGAATTTAATAATTATCATACGTTAAGTTATGTAGCCTATTAAATTGGCAATGCTATTGTCACAATTTTTATTCGAGGCCGTCAATCTAACTTGGCTATCAGATGCAATAGAAGGCTACAGTAGCCTAATATACACATATTTATACAGCAAAGTAAAATAAATAGGCCTAAAATAACTAAATAAATTAAACAGGGAAGTGGTCTTTAAATATAAAGGTGCACTAAAGATACAGTTTAACAAAGGTATAAAACTAACATAATGTACTGTAATTATCATTGCGTTACTAGGTAATTTTAATTTATTTATTGTAATTAACTCTATTTTTAAATGGCCCATAACATATTCTCGATGCTCATGGCAAATTTAATATTAATTTAAAAATTAAATAATATCTATTCCTCGCACTGCATATAAATATTCATACATTGATAACATATTACTGCAAGTCGATTACAAAATAATGTCGTCTGTATCGGAAATATCTCACAATATTTGTTCGTTAATCCTTCCTTTTTAGTGTTATTTAGAGCCTATCTTCTGTGATTTTTCTTTCGTATTTTTGACACTTCAACATTCTAGAAGGGCCCAGTAGACAAGGAAGTACGTATAGTAGCCTCGTGTCCTCTATAAAAATATAAAATTACGAACATATTTTTCGGACTGAGAAGTTGGAGCGCCATTTAAAAGCATGAGGCCAGCAGAAGAAAACTGGAAAAACAAGTGACGAACGGCTAGCGCATACCGGCTAGTACACCCACGCTATCTGTCAGAGAAGTTTGGCGAGCTACATCACTGCCTTCGTGATCTATACCAGGCCGTCAGGCAGGAGCGTCGACGGCAAGATCAGCTGATTGTTCCAGTCGGTCTTGGTGTCGGTCGGAATTGTGGAATTGTTCCACGTGTTGGAGAAAGTAACAGTGGCGGCTCGCACATATTCAACAACCAGTGCCAATACCGGAGATAAAAATACTACTATTACTACTGACTACTACTACTGACTATTACTACTGAGACTATGGAAACTATAAAAACAACTACATAATTAGAAAATTAATAATAATAATAATAATAATAATAATAATAATAATAATAATAATAAAAGGAACAACTCACCAAAAGACCATAAACGCAACCAGTGTACACCCTGCTGATGAGACTAATATTTTCGATAGATAAAATCCATTCGCCGATCCTTCTCACTTGAAAACATATCAATAACTTTTTTGTTGAATTTGTCTATTTTACAAACGAAAGTTTTTTCACACGACAGCATTCCTAAAGCCGTTAATCTGTCTTCTTTCATAGTGTTCCTAAGAAACGTTTTAATCCGTTTCAACATGGAAAAACACCTCTCTGCTTCTGATGTTGACATAGGCATTGTTATCAGCATTTTCAAAAGTGTTGCTGTTTCAGGGAAAAGATCACATAGCTGATTGTCCAAAATGAAGTTTAAAAGTGGTACTGCACCAGAAACCGCCCTTAACTCTGGTCTTGTGTAGCACAATTCCAACTCACTTTTCAATCTCTTTTCGTCTAAAGATGGGCACATTTTAATAGTTTGGCTAAGATAACTGTCTGGAAACTGGGTTCTGTAATTTTCAAATTGTTCAACGTCAAATAATTTGGTAGCTGTAAGGTGGTCGGTAAACTGAAATCGGAACTTTATATCTACGATAATTGCGTCACAAATTTCTACTGCTTGCCTTTTTTTATCATCAGAAAAAACATCAGCACGCCTTCTTTTAAACGATGTTGCATCATCTATGTTCGTGGTTTCACTTTCAACTTCAGTAATAATGTCTTCAATTTCTTCCCTAACTAATTGTATACATTCCTCGAAATTACGTATGTTTTGCCGAACTTCGACGGGATCATTACTTCTCTTCTGTAGCTGATTGAAAATTATTTCTACATGGGGCATTATTTTGTGGAAAAAGGTTAACCAGAAGACAAAATGTTCATCATTCAACAATAATTTGTATGCACTGGCTTGGCGCAGGGTAGAATCTAAAGTTATATCATCACGGTTCTCAATTGTTTCCATCACATCAATTAATTCGTTTCTAAATTCAAAAATTGTGTTTACGCCACGAGATTGAAAGTTCCATCTAGTATTTGAAGCTCGAGGTAATCTTCTTTGAACAATTTCATCTAATATTTGCGTTCTTTGGGAGGAATTAGAAAAAAAAGAACAAATTCCAGACAAATTTGAGAAAAATATTCGGGCTTGTCGGTTAATCGATGCTGCTTTGGACATTATTAGGTTAACCTGATGTGCATAACAGTGTATGTAATTAGCATTTTGGTATTTGTCTTTTATTAATTTTTGAACACCACTCAAACCCCCGCTCATTACGGAAGCACCGTCATAACTCTGGGCGATTAGTTTATTTGGATTACTACTTAGTAATGACTCAAGTTCAGTTAAAATGCACTTGGAAATGGCATGTGCATCATGACCTTCAGGATTTAAGAATTTCCAGAATCTTTCCACAGGCTTTGCGTCAACAATGTAACGTAATAGTAAAACTAATTGAAACTGACAAGAGAAATCAGTCGTATCATCGGCAATAATAGAAATATAGTTTGCACTGTCCAACTCTTTTTTGACTTCTTCATGATACACTTTTAACATGCAGTCAAGCAAGTCATTTTGGATAGTTTTTTAAGTCCCCTTAAAAGCTGATGACTTGCTTAAGTGTTCCTTTAAGTCTTTATCTAACTCGGAGCTGAAGTTAATTAATTCACGAAAGATACCCTTATTTTGTGAATTCTCAGATTCGTCGTGTCCCCTTAAAGCTAATTCTAGTGCACCACAAAACCTTATACAATTTATTATTAAATTTAATACATATCTGTTTTTATCAACTTGCTCGTTGTGTTTTGCAATCGCGAGCCTATAGTGTGAATGCAATTGATTTTCAATATTAGTTTTGCCCAACATAGACAAACTGAATATATTGTTCATATGTATCTTTGATTTTTGATGTGATTTCATTTTATCCCACAAGTGCACTAAATCCGTAATACCCCCTTTTGTCCAGCTGGTATCACCTCCGAAGAGAATGCAGGGGAAGCAGAATAGCGCATTTTTTCCCTCGCACCCACACAACCAGTTGTTCTTTAGGTAAATATCTGGGTTGAATTTACGAGACCTGTTCACTTTAGCACTTTCCTGTTTCTGATTGATATTTAAGAACGGCGTGGGTCTGCCTAATTCTTTAATTCGTAACTTATTTTCATACGATAAGGCTGAAAATGGTGTCTTTAATAAAGCGCCTACAGAATTCATTGTTGCACTGCACTTGACACTACGTAAGAAACTGATACAACTTCACATAACAGATTTCACACAAAGACTGAACTAGTGGATGAAAACAGGGAGGGATTTTATGATCTTAGTGACCTTGTTTCTTCAAAGATTCACCCTGCTTTCTCTTTTAAGGAAACACAGGCCTTCACGCGGAATTGCATTTTTTTTGTGTGCGGTCTTTCTTCTAAGTGTTAGCCTCGGCAAATCGACCATGTAGCCAGTGTTTCTTTTCTGGTGCCGGGCACGGCTTTCTATTAGAATCTTAAGAGGAATAACCTATACATTGCGCGCGCATCCCATTATTTTCCTTATGGGAGGTAGTGCCGGGCACTACCTACAGCAGACGGTTTCTGAATCTTTCAGTAGCGTGCTCTGTCAACCTGGTGGCAACTTTACGAAGCATTTCCATGCGTTATTTCGTTTCTCACCAGTTGCGGCGCGGAAAATATGAATTCTTCTCATCTTGTTTTGTGTTGGTAGTGCCATGGCACGGCGGCACTACCTCTTAGGCCGCCACTGGAAAGTAATCTCGCGTATATAGTATATTGTATAAATAATTGTTTTGTAATACCTATTATGTTTGTATTGTGCCACATAAAGTGAATATTATAACGTATACTATCGTATACCTCAAGACATTAGTGAATTATGCTTCAATCGCATGAATCTAACCTCAATTTATTGTAAATAAGTTTTAAACGAATTGAACATGCCAAATAGTTGTTGTGTACCAGGTTGCAAATCGAATTATTATAAAGGAGAATATGTGCCTTCTTTTGCTTTTCCAACAGAAGAAAGTAGAAGAAACTTATGGATAAAAAAAATTCCGAGGGAAAACTTTAAAATTACGAAAAACAGTGTTGTATGCATTGCTCATTTTCCAGAGGATGTAATAGTACGAGAGTTGCGTGTAACAGCCCCAGACGGTAAGTTTTATGTGATTGAACATTTAAAATTATATCTTTAACTTTTATCTGATGCTTGAATCTTATAGTTCATTTCTCAATTCCAGGGTCTGAACTTGTGCTCCCTCGCAAAAGAATTGTTCTCTCCGACAAGGCTGTACCTTGCATTTTCCCTAATTTACCGAAATATTTAACCACAGAATCAGGTAATGCAGAAAGAAGGAATCCAAGTGAAAGGAAAGAGGAACATTTTCAACGGGTTGAGCAGCAATATGAAGACTGGTTGGCATCAGATAAAATTAACAGTGTTGATGAAGCTATAAACAATATTGAACGTTTGAATATTGATGATGGCTGGACTGTAAAACATGCTAATGATCTGTTATACTTTCTGAGAATTTCTTTAAATGATTCTCCTACCCTGAAACATGTAGTGATATTGCAGTCAAATTTTACTGTAAGATTTTTGTATAAAGGTGTGGAAATAGACATAAGAAAATTTAATTTTCTGCTAACGAAAGATCTGCATTGTGACACTTATTCCAAGTTACAAAATTTGTTAACTGCTGTGAAGAATTTTGACAATGAGGACATCAAAGTTGAAGACAAATTTAATGTTGTTATGCAGTTGCTGGCCGAATGCAAAGAGAAGTGTAGTGATGAAAAGAAGCTTCTTTTGAGTTCTTTAGTGAGCAACTTCAACTAACAATGGCAAAACAGTTAAGGTATTCTCCTGACTTGCTTGTTTTCGCCTGTAGTCTGTTTTTTTCATTCCCAGCAGCTTATAAATTTTTAAGAGAAATCTCATACCTGGTGATACCACATCCTACGTACTTGAAAGTTTTTAATTTACGTAGTGTAAGTACTGGTCTTAACGAGTCTCTAAAGAAGTATTTGCAAACCAAGTGTGAATTAATTCCACCCCACGAACGGTTAGTAACACTTGAGATTGATGAGATTTATGTGAAACCAAAGATTTCGTATAAAGGGAACAAAATCATTGGTATGACCCATAATACTCCTGACATTGATGCTGCAACAACTATTCAGACATTTTTCCTTAAATATGTTCTCTCAGAAGTGACAGATGTAGTTGCTCTTGTGCCTGTGAAAAATTCAGATGCTGATTTTTTGTGCCATGTTACACATCAGGTTTTGCAGTTGCTACATGAAGTAGGCTTTGAGACAGTTAGCATTATTACAGATAACAATTCTGTAAATGTGAAATTATTCAAATTGTTGAGCCAAGATAGTACCATTCATATATTCATTGTCAATCCATTTGATGAGCAGAAAAAAATATTTTTGCTCTTTGACACAGTGCATATATTTAAGAACATAAGGAACAACTGGTTGAATGAAAGAAGTCAAACTTTCATTTTCCCATCATTTAACGATGAGCAAGTTATTAAAACTTGCAAGTTTGAGCACGTGACCAAAATATATGAAGAAGAAAAATCATCTATAGTGAAACATGCTCCAGGCCTATCCTAGTAATCTCGAGCGACACTACGTTAAATTGGTTGTGCCATTGTTTGATGACAAAACTATTGCAGCAATTGATGCTCATTATGTATTGTTAGGTCCCAGTGCTGAAGGTACAAAGGAGTGGCTACAAATAATCAGGAAGTGGTGGATGACAGTCAATGTGAAACATCCAAAGAAGGGTAAGCATCTAAGGGAGGTATTTGCTGATCCTATTAGAAGTTTAGATCAACAAAATATGAAGTTTCTAGTGTCATTTATTTCTTGGTTGAAGAGGTGGAACGATACTGAAATTGAAAGTATTCCTAAATGTCTTGGTAAGCTAAGTAAAGAAACTTACACAGCAATTCTCCATACAACACAGACAATCATTGAATTAGCTGAATATCTGCTGAAAGTTTTAGGCTTTCACTATGTCTTGCTAGGTACTTTTCAGACTGATGATTTAGAGAAAAGATTTTGTAAATTTAGAAGAATGAGTGGATGCAACTACCATGTATCTGTGCAGCAGATTGTTGAATCTGAAAAAAAAATCAAAGTTACCAGTTTACTGAAAATTCAGTCAAGGAAGGGAATGTGTATGGGTGTAAAGGATATGATTCATGATATCAATAACGCTTCAATTCCTAGTGAACATGATGTCGAGTTAGGCCTTTTTGAAGAGACTGAAGAAATAGTGAAGCAGAGTGCACTAGTAGAAATAGATAATGGTACTTTGGGTACAATTATATTCATTGCTGGATATGTAGCTTATAAAGTAAGTAGCAAAAGTAAGTGCAATCACTGTCGTGATATGTTTGTGTCAGGACCTGATTTGCAATATATCTTTCCTCCTGAAGTAGAATATCTGAAGAATATCAATCGTGGTGGGCTGAAATATCCCTCTGTGATATCCGTGGAGATAGGTGTCTTTGTGTACCAAATTTTCCAGACTCTCATTTCAGACAAATACGAACATTTGTTTATCAAAAGTAATAATCCCCCAGGCATTGTGAATTCCTTAGTAATAGACAACCTAGATTTGGAAAATCTACCTGAACAATGTGAGTGTGGGAAGTTGTTAACACAAATCTGTTTTGCATGTGTTGGAATATGGGTAAATGTTCTCTTAAACAATTACTCTAAAGTGAAAACAGATCTTTGCAATCAAAAGTTGATGAAGAAAGAGACAAAAAGAGGAAATAACTCTAGTGAAAACAAGCAAAGAAAGGTTAGGACATTCACAGCCAAATAAACAATACAGGCATGCTTTTTGTAAATAAATGGTGATTAGGGTTGTGTAGATTAAACAATGATTGTGAATAGTTCAGATAAATTTTACCTGTAAGTTTTTTGTATTTAAATAAATTGTGATTAATGTTCTGTAGATTAAACAGACTAAATAGTTTAAATAAATTATACCTGTATATTTTTTGCATAAATAAATAGTGATTAAGGTTCTGTAGATTATATAACAGTTGTAAATAGTCCAAATAAATTTTACCTGTAGGTTTTTTGTATAAATAAATAGTGATTAAGGTTCTGTAGATTAAACAGTGATTGTAAATAGTTCAAATAAATTTTTCCTGTATGATTTTTGTATAAATAAATAGTGATAAATCCAAGTAAATAAAAAATTTGTAGATTGAACAGATTGTAAATAATTGGGTTTCGGATTGTCTAGTAGAACATGTAGGCCTATAAAGTATGCTATTTCCTGTAATAACATATTTCTGTTGTAGGATTTAGTATTACTTGAAATTATGAAGGAGATAAGAATGTGTTAAGCTTATGTATTTTCTTGTTGTCTAGTAAAACATTTAGGCCTATAAACTATGTTATACCATGTCCTGTAACAGCCAATCTCTGTAGTAGGATTTAATGTTACTTGAAATTATGAAAGAGAAATAAGAATGTGTTAAACTTAAGTATTTTTAATTATATTTTAGGTTGTACAGTAGAATTTATGTGAGCTAATGACATGCAATGAAAATAAATGTGAAAATACGCAAAATTAATTTGTTCAACAATATAATTACTACATCCAAGCCTCTCGTGAATTAAATTCTTTAGGTCATTAAACACCTTGAATGCTAATAATCTGTTCACAAGTGACATTATTGGTAATAAAGATAATATGGACAGAAGTTTAATTTGTAATGAGACTAATATTAGCGCTCCCGAAACACGAAACCCCTGTAACATCCGACTGGTAGCGTGACGTCACGAAACCTGCCTGATGGCCTTGTATAGATCACGAAGGCAGTGGCTACATCCCTATAGAACAGTGTCCGGCAGATGCTGCAGTTGTGACGTAAGAGCCAGTCATCTCGCATGAGCTTCGGAGAGAGAGCAGTTGAGTTGTATTGCTGTTAATACGCATCAGCGCAGTGGCGTTCAGTGCAGCAGTAGAAATGTATGGTAAATTTAGTGCATTCAAAGTAAAACTAGACTTATGAAAACGTCACCTCACCCTCGGAGACACGTCACATTTTCCAAAGTTGTCTACAGTATGTCATCGAATTACAGACATAAATAATTATGTGCAAATATTAGAAGAACTGGATCAGGAATTTGATTGCCGATTTCAAGATTTTGCAAACCTCCAATCCGATATTTGCATATTTGCGACACCATTTTCTGTGGATATTGACAGTGTTTTAACGTCATTGCAACTAGAAGTCATTGATTTGCAAAGTGATATTAAAATAAAAGACCGATTTCAAAACATTTATCTATATTTTATAGAAGACTAGCATGTGCCCGTGGCTTCGACCGCGATCATTATTTTTCAAAAATTAAAAATTAAGATCATAATACTTAAATCATATTTATTAACAGCTAAATCACGTGGAGTAGGCTACATACCACGATTAGATAGCGTCGCCTGATAAAAGCGACCGCAGATTCGAGTTCCTTAGCCCAGAAACCCCCTCACTAGTTTCGTCCAAATCGAACAATGTTTGACCATATTTAGGCCTATATTGAATATCCCTCTTCCATGTAGGTTGAAAATTTCATACGTCTGCGGGCCTTGATATTCTAAACAAATGAATCGTCAAGGATGGACTTACAAAATCAAGCGATCGCCCGCGATAATTATTTCAAAAATTAAAAATTAAGAGCATAATAGTTAAATCATTATATTTATTAACACCTAAATCACGTGGACTACATACCACGATTAGATAGCGTCGCCTGCTAAAGCGACCTCAGATTCGAGGTCCTTGGCCCAGAAAACCCCTGTATAGCGAGTTTCGTCCAAATCGAACAACGTTTGACCATATTTAGGCCTATATTGATTATCCCACTTATAATAATAATAATAATAATAATAATAATAATAATAATAATAATCCTCTTCGGGATTAGGTTGAAAATTTCATACGTCTGCGTGCCTTGATATTAAAAACAAATGAATCGACCAGCGTGAGCTACAACATTCAAGCGATCGCGATGGTTTTATGTCCAAGGTATGACAAAAATAGCCAAAGCCTACTGTAATTGATTTGACATTGAAATGTATTACTGAAAACTGATGCTTCGAAAACGAAAAAAATACACGTTTTCTGCCCGTTTTTCACTCATAACTCACGAACGAAAGCAAAAATTAAAAATGCAATATGCCAGAAACCTTCCCGGGAATGTGCTTAACAACTTCCCAAAGTTTCATGGCGATCGGATGAATGGTGTAGTAATGCATAAAGGACAGACACACACACATACATTCATTTTTATATATAGAAGATTTCCCCAGGCAAGATTCCATCGATTACATATATTTGCTGCTATTCTCTGTCCCATTTAAGAACGATCCTATTCAAAACAAAGAGGCGTGGCTGTCATAGCCCGCAGGTGAGAACGCACGTGTTCACCATGTTTAATGCTAGTTTGTTTATTCTCAGTACAACTCATCCGCAGGGTCGTCGTGAACAATTAATCCTTTATGTTTTGTTTGCTAATTGATATACTATAATGATGACGATGCCAGTGAGAGTTTGTTATTTCACGTGTAAATGTTGATATTATTATTGCATGAACTTACGAACACTCGTTAGCCACGCTCTGGTAATGGCGCATGCTAATGATATTAACCAATCACGTTTTGTCACATGATGCGAAATTTCCGCGAACTCTCTGTGAGTTCTCCTCCCCTTTGTTTTGACTAGGATCAAACTAGAATGGGATCAATAATAGAATGTTGAGTATATTTGGATCGACGTAGGCCTATGTATGTGTTCTCTTCGTGTATGAAGGTCTACAAACCACAACTTAGAAATCACCTATCTGATCAGAACTTAAAAAATTCTTCGTTTGTGTGTTAGCCAGACTATGACGCCAAATATTGCAAAATCAGTGGACGAGAAAAGAGGGGGAAAAATCTCGACAATGCCTTCAGCTTGGGCACGATAGTGACACAAAGTAAGGGTGTGTATCACAAATCTGAATAGGCCTATAGGCTACTTTTCTCACAAAGGTGTATAGTTTAATTTGTATATTTTGTGTAGTTTGTATATTTTGTGTATTTTGTATATTTTGTATACATTTTTGAGTTTCCGAGTAGACAAAGTTTTGCAGTACTGCTTAAAGTATTCTCATGTTTTATGAATTTGTAGTTTTTAGCAGTTTCGGAGCCTCATTTAAATATGCGGACGCTTCCGCACCTGAATGTATTATGCATTTCAGATTATTGTAAGTAGGGCCTATATTAAATTTCATTACAAACAAAACTGTTCTGTTACATTGATTTATCACAGTTGTACTCTTTTGTTTTCGTACAAATGTGTTGTAATTGTGCTATTCCCATACTTTCTACGAAAACGGAGCGCACTCTGTCAGTGCATAGACGTCGTACCGCCACTGGCCAGGAGAACCATTTCTCCACGCTGTGCTCAGTACGGAGATATTGCCGAGCAAAGAGCGTCGCTGCTCTGTAGTATGACGTCACGGAGCACGGATCATGCCGGTCACTGCTATAGAATTTTATTCCACGGGCTACATGGCGGAATTTTTGCCGAGGCCAGTATATATTGACTGAAAAGGCTGTAGGAGGCCAATATAAATATTAGGGACGCCAAATATTTTTTTAATGAATGATTAATTTCGTAATTTGAATGGCAAGCTGCGAAGATTTGAACAGCCTACGCAAAAGGTTGGAAGTTGCCATGGGTGACAATGCTAAGCAGTTAGTATATTATTATTATTATTATTAAAGTGGAACGTTCTATAGGTTATGTATGTTTGATTCGGTTTTTTGTAGTTTGATTTTAACAAGCTAAATTATTGTTTCAGATACTTCCACTTGATGAAACTTTGGTTTCAACTTAAGGTAAGAATTTGAGAAGAAACAAATACATGTGGCACCCTAGCCCCCCGTTCCTTTGCTGCAAGGGTCATTTACTCATTTATTATAATAGTGAAATAGATAAAATCCAATTGTAGAAGACCCGTTTTTTAAATCCGAGATTCTCTTCATAAAACACCGGCGAAAGACAAATATGAAGGTGCAATTTAAGCTCCGCCCACTCGATATTCATATTTCTTTTCTCAGCGAAGCATGGTGACAAATTATCCTTGTATATTGTCGCCGACACTCCCGACCGTACCAGATATTAAAAATGCGAGAGTGCCCCTTGTACCAAATATTAAAAATGCGAGAGTAAGTGCCTTGTACCCACAGGTTTGCTTTGTACCCAACAGTTTGTCAGCCTGTTTATCCTCGAAGAATTCGCTAGATCGTGGTATAATAGAAAGTGCTTCGTTGAGGGAGGGTTACGGTGGGATATGACTCATGCGATGATGCACATAAACCAAATATCGGGTGCCAAATAGGCTCCGCCCATCCCGCATTCCGTTGCCATGGCGACAGCAGCTGTCGGCCGGCGACCTCTCGCTCGGCTCTCGCACCGATCTTCTTCCGACCGTTCCCGAACGTACTCCCGACCGTGTCCGCCTTCACTTGACACTCAACACTACCCCTATTGAAAATACGATTCCCACGATGCAAGAGTGCCCCTTGTACCAAATATTCAAAATACGAGATGCCCCTTGTACCAAATATACCCACCTAAGTATTTACATTATCATTCTTACTACTCGTCATGTATTAGGCCTACATGTCTCTGTAGTACAAAGGCTAGAAGTTTTCTCGATTTTTATTGCAACGAGCCCTTGTGGTGTAGTGGTTAAGGCGATGGACTAGAACGCTAGCGGTCCCCGGATCGAATCCCCGTAGGTGCGAAAATTACTAGGATAGGAATAGGTCCCAAATAGGTAGGTAGGGTGAAGGAGAGAAAGGAGGTAATAGGGAGGAGAGGAGGAGGAGAGGAGAAAAGAGATAAAAGGAGAAAATAAAAAAAATAATTTTATTGTGTTTCTGCTATTTCCGCCAGATGTCTCTGCGCCGCTACTACTAATTCCACCATTACCTACTAGATGTCTCCCACTGTTTCATTTAGTTAGTCCCCGCCCTAAACCCCTCCTTCCCGGGCGGGTCCCGATAGCGAGTATGGGAGGAGCCTATTTGGCACCCGATATTTGGTTTTTCCCGATGCACCTTATATTTGTTTTTTCCCGAGATGTCTTAACGAATGATTCGGTCCTACCCACCCGCTCTAAATGATACACTTTCTTTTTTATCATGATCTAGCGAAAAGTTGCTTGTTCTCCGCCATTTTTCTGTCCTCGTATTATGAAGAAACTCATGATTGTACGTTGGAGGTGTGACATACTGCTAGAGCAGCTATAATTGTGGGTGAACAGGTTGACAAACCCAGCGGGGGATATAATATGGCACATTTACAAAATGTGAGAATTCAGTATGCCCTGCGAAACTAATACCACTGTTCATAACCTAACGAACCTAATGAACCTAGCCTAACCTAATGAACCAAACCTAACCTAACCTAACTGCCACTTATGTAGAAGGACAGTTGTGCAAGGACAATTGGTTATCCTGCCTCGCTCAGAAACAAAAGACATCACTCAGTCCGTTCAAATGTGTAAATTGCGTGAACGGGTCCGCAACAGTTAGATTATGTCGTGTAATATTATGTTGGCTCTAAAAATGGCAGGTTTGGCAAAAACCAAGAAGAGGTCGCCCCTTAAGCTCCGCCCACTCCGACCGTTGAGTTGTTATCATGACCCATCACGTGACAGACGGTAGAGGTTGATTTGGGAACAAGAGTTTAAGATTTCAATGAAATGCCACCCTCAGCAGCTCTCTAAACTTAAATAGGTCTATATGAATTCTCGCTTCATACCACAATGATCAATCAATGGTGTAGTAGTTTAGATGACTGGCTATAGCGGTCCGGCGTTCGAATCACTGTAACGTTTCACTGATTTTCGGAATTTTATTAATTCTGAGGAACTCACAATTAATTTAAATAAGAAATTTAGATGGCTGTATGAGATCGGCTCCACATACAAGAGGTAGGGGAGGGTAGGATAAGCATGCCAAAGAAGAAGAATATTTCATAACATATGTCCATTTATTAATTTGTTAATGGACTGGTAACAGTAGAAAATATGCAACAATGAAGAATAAATAACATTAAATGGATTATGAAAATTCAGAAGCAAATCTGACATGAAGCATAAATTGAGAGACGATAAATAAGTTAAACTTGTGAATAAATAATTTAAGAATGTAACGAGAACGCCTGATAGAACTTCTATAGGCTTAACATGTCATAAAGCACTGTATAGGCTATCCAGAATGATATGAAAAACTCCAAAGATTAAAACCAGTGAATATTCAAATATACTATAAATACCTAGAGTAAGCTAACGTTAAAGAAAGTATGAATTTATATGACAGCAGACTATGACAGATTTAATTATAAAAACACATACAGTTATTTCAGAATAAGTAATGAAGAGATCAATTAAATATTAATGAACTGAATTCAACACCAAGAAACAATAATTTATGTTCTAGCACTAGAAATCATAATATATGATATATAGAGAAAATCTGATCAAATCCTAATTCACATATATAAATTTTACCGGAAATCCACAGCAATATCTCTATCATGAATATGAATATAAGGGCAAGATTTGCAATGACTTAAGATAATATAATAGCAAAATGCAAGAACATGAAAGGCGAATATATCATTCTGCATCTCAAGACTAAATTATTAGGCAACTGACATTCCCTAGCTTTAATAAGGGGCCATAGAACAATGTACAAATCAGCTGTGACTGGGGGCTTTTCCCAAATAATTCAAGATGGCGTCCTTCAGAATATACCAGTATCTCATTAACTTTCATCATCATACCTGGCTCAACAACCCAGGTCGGGTCACGGCCTCCCTTAGTGTCCTCCTCCAGACTTCTCTATTTCTGGCAACCGTCCACCAATTCCTAATTTTGAGTTTTCCTACCTTCCAACACTCCATCCATCCACCTATCCTTAGGTCTTCCCACACTTCTTCTTCCTTCTGGTTTACTTTCCATTATCCTTTTAACTATATCGCTATTATCTATTCTTTGATAGCCTAATTTTTGTTGCTCGAGTGAGAGATTTTGATCTAAAATCTACTCTTATACAATTCAACGGCCCTAAATAGCATGCTTGCTCGCCCGCTTCGTGAGACATCGGGTATACTCGGCGATGTTCGTCTCTCGCAGTCTAAACTTTCATGACGACTACAAAATTAGGAAGGAAACCCGTTTCTTTATTATATAAGGCCTAAGTGAAATGAACACAATGAACAAATATTCTAATTTTATTTTTACTTACAATTTTCATAGCTCTGAACCACAAACATTTTTAATAATCTACCAGTGTAATTTTCTTAAAAATCCTGGAGTCAATGAATAATGGCGGGCCAGAGATGAATTTCTCGTATTTTAACATTCCAAAGTAGCATTTATTGGCACTCTGAATCCTATTACCTATTTCTTGTTTAATGTCATTAGATTCGTACACAAAGTTTTTTACTTGTTCAAATTTTAAATTCCCTATTTGTATTTGGTGCTCTGTTCTTTTATATTTACCATTTCCATTCATTATCATGTATTTTGTTTTTTCTTTATTTATCTGAAGTCCCATTTTATTAGCAGCTTCATTTAAGGTTATGAATGTTTTCTTTATGTCATTTTCTGTTCTACCTATAATATCAATATCGTCAGTGTATGCCAATATCTGTACTGATTTATATAATATGGTTCCTCTTGTTTGGATGCCAGCATCTCTGATAACTTTTACCAGTGCAATATTAATAAATGGTGCAAAAATATGTTGCACAAACTTTCTCTCTTATACGTGTTAAAGGCTAGCACAGAAAAAAGTAAATTAAAGAGACAATTAAATTTTACTTATTACATTTTCATAAAACTAACAAGTAGCCTATCTAGAACGGAAAGCATCAGGGTCGATCGTTATGTTCAATGCTTTTACCGTGAAATCATATTAATAATAACAATAATAATCAATGGCAGTAAAACGGCATATTATTAGTACTACTAGCCTACTACATGGGAAAATTCAAATATAAGTCGCACCTTGGGATGAATCGGTCCCACCCAACCCACCCTTACCGATGCTGTTTCTTTTCTACCACGATCTAGCGAATTCTTCTGTCTTCGTATTATGAGAAATTCGTGATTGGACGTTGGAGGTGTGACGTCATACCGCTAAACGAGTGGTGACAGGCTGGAAAACCTTGCGGGAGATATGATATCCCAAATTTTCTAAACCTACAAACAGTGTATCGTACATTATTCGAAAATCCAAGGCCGCTTTGCTATGGCTGCCGCTTCCACTTCGCGCACTTAACTATGTGGTTAGTGTTATGCATTATTTAGCTATATGTAGAGGTGGATACAAGGAAGTTGCAACAATATACAGGGACAGTTGGTTACTCTGCTTTGCTCAGAAACAAAATACATAAAACTAAACTCCATGGAACTAAATCCCTGGAGGGATTTGGCCTACCACCCGACCGCTCCGTCATCTACCACAGGCAGATGGTAGGATTGGGGGCATGTGGTCAGCATGCCAACACCCACGGCCATTAGTGGTGGTTTCCATGACCGGAGCCGCTACTTCTCTATCAAGTAGTTGCTCAATTTGAATCACGAGGCTGAGTGTACCCCTACGAGACCTGCCTACCTCAGAAAAATCCGGGGATCGAACTCGGGCTGATGGATCTGTAGTCAGCGACGCTAACCACAAGGCCACGCCGGTGGTCCTACTACTACTACTTAGGTTATATTACATTAACTGCATGTAGGTCATATGTGTTTAGTATTTTGCGTGGACCATTGATCTATATTAACAACTCATTCGCGTCATCTGTTTCTATTGTTTAGTGATGTCTTCTTATGTGTTATTCAGTTTAAACGATTATAATATCCAGTGACATAGCGGCGATGAGTTGTCCTACAAACCCAGCGTTTGCCTTTGCGAATGAGGAAACCATGAAAAACCCAAGTCAATTTGGGCGGCCACGAGGTTTGATTTGAACCCAGGACCTCTTCCCTGTTAGCCCATACCACCTCGTTGTAATTGGTTTTGGTGTGTTCATTGCGACTGAGCTAAACTGATTGCATTTCACAACAATAAGTACATTGGGCCTATAGTTTTCTTGTTGCTAGGGGCAACAGAATGTCATTCATATTTTAATTGACATGTATGTTCTGAAATTCGCATTTAAGCCGTACTTATTTCGTTTTTATCTTGATATCTATTAAATGTATAAAGAAATGTGTTAAACAAAAAATGTTCATTTTAATTTCCTCTACAACTTTACTATGGTAGGTTTTCATGTATCGCCTACTGTAATGGATATAATCTAGAAAAATTGAAAATGGATACGAGTAAAGTACCCCTTAAGTCATTTTTGCAGAAATACAGATATAGCCATTTTATTAGTCATAGACAAGAGTTTCCAATTTTAATTTCTTATTAAAATCGTTAGAGCCATTTTTTAGAAAATCAAAATTTTTAAAAAAGTTTTCATGAAAAGTCCCCTTAATATTTCAGTTGTAAAGCTAAATTTCAGGGCGGTTCGACAAAATTTCGAAAAAGTCCTTATTTCAAAAAATGAAGTAAATACAATGAACCGTTTACCCGCTGTACTTGTCCACGGACAGACGGACAGACGTCATTCCAAAAATATTTTTTTCGGTTTCTAGGCGTCATGAAACATGCTCTCCCGGTGTTATCTCGACTTCGATTTTTTGTCACGATCACAATACTTTCTCTATACTACGTATAAGCGAGAAAGTAAAAAGCAAGCACAAAAGTGAATCTCCCTGTCTTAGTCCATTCATTATTTCAAAGGGTTCTGATAAATCAGCTTCACTATTCTCCATTGTTGCTTTGACCAATCTAATAAGTTTCCCAGGTATTTTAAATTCTCCCATCGCAATATACAGTTCTTTCCTGTTAATACTATCATATGCCGAACTAAAATCGATAAACAAATGATGAGTTTCAATATTGTATTATTTTGTCTTTTCCAAGATCTGTCTTAATGTGAATATTTTATCTATTGTACTTTTCCCTTTCCGGAATCCACATTGGTATGAGCTGATTAATTTTTCTACATAAGGTAGTAATCTTAGATTTAGTATTTTAGAAAATATTTTATAAGTTGTTGTGAACAATGTTATTGCTCTATAATTATTTTGCTGCATAGGATCACCTTTTTTGTATATTGGGCAAATCAGGCCAGTCTTCCATTCATCAGGTATCTCTTCATTGATGTAGATGTAGATGTAGTTATCTCGTTCTGTAGATCCTGTGTTGAGAGGGACTCAAGGATATAGAACACGTCAGATTACAATACACAAGCAAGTAATAAATAATAATATAATATACAGTAAAACTTGTTCAAAGCGGAATCGTATGGGACCAAAAGAATTTTCCAAATTGGACAAGTTTCCGGATTACACAAAATACACTAGGCTACATAAATGTTATCAATTACTGTACCATGCGCCACAAATGTGGATATGTAATAATGTAATTAATTACAAACCTTAATTCCTGTACAGCAGATATTCTTCACTTTATTTTTATATACAGTAAAATACTGCACTATTATTAATAATTAATAACACTAACACAATATAATTATGCAATTACTGTAGCCTAACTGTTTTCTTGCCTCATCCCTAGGCTTAAAACTTTTGTCGCCACATATCGGGACATGGGCCCGGACAAAGGCAAGTTTTTAGCCCGCGCATTTACAAACCATTCCCACACTATTTCATTAATTTCTTCATTCCCCGTCTTCTTCGCTTTTCTCTTCATTTGTCCGTTCCCCTTGATCCACTCCTCCCTTATCTTAGGTCTTTAAAGTTTCGTAAATTTGTGTTTTACCGTATTTGAAACGCAAAATTATTTCGCGCACAGAAAGTTTGTCTCTCTCACTCCCGTCGATCACCTTCATTTTTTCATTGAGCGTGAGCGATGCGTTCTTTTTGTTCGACATGATGCTACAAGCAGTACAAGCCAACTTAAACTGAAGCCTGGCGGAAAATAGAAAACAAAGCAGGTAGCAGATTTCTTGACTACTGGATAAATTCCATTGTTGGCCGAAACATAAAGCCACCGCCGTGTATACACTAACGGAACTCTCAGGGCTGTACAATATTCGTGCTAAGAAGTAATGTGTTCACAAAGACGTGAATAACAAAATGTATATTGTAATGCAGTAGAACAATGCTGCTTTTCCGCATTATAGAATAAATTGCTACTTAAATCTTAAAATTTGCATTCCGTTTCCGCGTTAAGCACGTTCCGTTTTATACAAAATATTGTCATTTAAAAATGTATTGCGTGCGTCGGGACCGAAATATTTGTACGCTTTGGACAGATTTCCGGATTATACATGTGCCGCTTTGAACAAGTTTTACTGTACTACACTGTAAACTTATTCAAACTGGAAATACTCATCCATATTACATAATAATTTAATGTTGTTTGGAAGCTTATTGTATATCTGTATTGCAGAGTAATAAGCGCCATTCTGAAAAAGTTTTAATGCATTAACTGGTCTATGTAAATCATTCCTGTTTCTAGTAGTAGTATGTTCATGAACACTGCTATTAGTTTGGAATCTCTCGATATTATCTACCATATAACACATAACAGAGTATATACCTAGGTATACTCCCCTGTGAGAGTAAGGACTTTTAATTTTTCAAAGAGCGGTTTACATGATTCTCTCATTTTCTTTCCACACGTTATTCTAATTGCTTGCTTTTGTAACTTAAATATTTTTTCCCTATGGGTCGAGTTACCCCAGATATTTTTTCCCTATGGGTCGAGTTACCCCAGAATATGATTCCATACTTCATTACCGAGTGGAAATTTGCAAAATACACCACGCGTAAGGCATCCTGTTTTAAAACATGATTCAGGACTCTTAAGGTAAAGCATGCTGAACTTAGTTTTGGAATTATCATTTCAATATGTGTCTTCCAGTCGAGATGTTGATCAATTTGTAATCCTAGAAATTTGATTTTACTAATTTCTTCTATGCTTTGTGTTGGGTAATTAATTACAAGGTTTTGGGTACATCTTTGTTTTGTTCTGAATTGAATAAAGTGGGTCTTTTCAATATTAAGCGTCATTTTATTAGCTTGGAACCATATATTTAATTCGTGAAAGGCCTTTGTAGCTACTCTTGCCAATTGTTCCTGTTACAAATACACTAGTGTCATCCGCAAAAAGCAATACCTTTGTTTCGTCACTTAAGTTATGTGGCAAATAGCAAAGGTCCTAGTATTGATCCCTGTGGTTCTCCACTTCTAACTACTCTTAGATTAGATTTGTTTCCATTTATTACAACATTTTGAGTTCTATAAGACAGGTATGATTTTAACCAATTCAGTGTTAAATTATCCATTCCATAATGTTCCAATTTTTCAATTAATAGTTCATGATTTATACAGTCGAATGCTTTAGCTAAGTCACAGAAAATTCCCAACGTATATTTTTTTTTTATCTAGCGCTTCCAGTATTTCTGTGGTGAGTTTAAATGTAGCATTTTCAGTAGACATGTCACTTCTAAAACCAAATTGTGATGGTATAAGATTATTATTCAAATTAAGATAGTAAACTATGCGGTTATGTACAACTTTTTCGAATGCTTTTGAAAATGAAGTTAAGAGCGATATAGGCCTGTAATTTGATGGTAAATTTTTGTCTCCTTTTTTAAACAGGGGCTTGACAATTGCATGTTTCATTCTTTCAGGAAATATTCCAGTTTCTGGTGAACAGTTAAATATATGGCTAAGGGGTTTACTAAGTTCAGCACAGCAGCTTTTTAATAGCTTATTACTTATGTCATCCCATCCAGATGAGCTTTTACTTTTAAGCAACTTTATTATATTTTCAATTTCTATAGAGGAAGTCAGTGTGATTTCAAATTTATGGTTACAAATTGTAGATTTTGTCAGTAGGTCTATTGCCTTAACATTGGTATTGTTAGTGGGACCACAATTCTCTGCAATATTTATGAAGTGGTTATTAAATGCATTTGTAATATCTGATAGATTGTATAGTTTCTTATTTTTGTATATTAATGACGTACAATCACTTTTTTCCTTTGCTTTCCCTGTTTCATTTTTTATTATATTCCATACAGTCTTAACTTTGTTGTTTGATTTTCTTAATTACTTGTGAAAAATACCTACTCTTTGCTTCTTTAATAACCTTTTTAAGCACATTGCAATACTTTTTATAATACACTTTCTGAGTTTGATTGTTACTGGTTCTATATTGTAAATAGAAGCTCTCTTTTTTTAGCACATGATATTTTAATACCAGGGGTTAGCCGTGCATTATTCTTTAAATTAGGTATTTTTGTCTTTTTTGGAAAGTTGGCCTCAAAGTGTCAACACAATATTTAGATATTCATTTAATTTACTATCAGTGGTGTTATAGGTAAATATAGTTTCCCAATTTTCATTTGCAAGATCTTGTTTGAAACTTAAAATCGAAACATTATTCATTACTCTGATAATATTACTACAGGTATGTTTGCTAGTCGGATTAGCTTCAGTATTGTTTAACATTAACATCTGAGCATCATGGTCTGATAACCCCTTTATTATTGGGATTACTTCAAACTTCAAGTTTTTTCCTTTATTTAAGAATATATTATCTATTGTTGTTTGAGAGTTGTTTTGAATTCTAGTTGGGAAGTTCACTATGAAGTCTAGATTATAACTACCTACTAAGGACAGAAGTCTTGCCTTATTTTCACTATCAGTTGACATGTCTACATTAAAATCGCGACACAGTATCATATTTACACTATTACTATATAATGAATTAAGAACCTTTTCTAACTGATTGATAAAATAGTTGTAACTTAATTACCTGATGGTGCTCTGTAGATTGTTATTATTACAAACGTGTCATTGTCAGCTTCCACTCTTGCTGAACAACATTCAAAATCCTGTTCCTTGCAGAAGGAACTGGTGTCTATATCACTAAAATCTAAGATTCTTATGATAAAAATACTCACACCTCCACATTTTATGGAACGTCTACAAAAATTTGAACATAAAGAAAAATTATCAATTTTTAATTGTTCCAGCTCTTTTTCTGCACAGTGGTGTTCTGTCAAACAAATAACTTGAATTTCCTGTAGATTAGAATTAATTGTATCCTGAATTGCTAAATTGAATTCTTCAATTTTATTTTCAAGTCCCCTTATATTTTGATGTATTAATGTAAATTATGTATTAATTCTAGTTTTTGGCTTAACTGAAATATTATTCTTATCTTGAGGTACACATAAAAGTTGTTTATTTCTTCGATTTAGATTCCCCCTAAAAAATGACATGATCCACCTACTATGACAGGAATAGGCCTGCTACAATTAGATACACTACTCTTTACTTCTTCAGCAACAAGTTTTGCTAGCGACTTCTTCCCTCTGGAGTTCAGATGGAGTCCATGTCGAGTGAATTCCTCTCTTCTTAGGCTATTAACAAATACAATGTTAAGATTGACATGATTACTAGAGAAATTCCTTAACTTGTCGTTCACAGCTTTCACCTTAGATCGAAGCGAGGGCTTGTCGTACCTGTGAAATAACTCTACAAAACTAACATTAGTATGTACACTGCTTCTAGAGATGGTGCGTAGGTCCTGCTCGATTTCAAAGTTAGGATCTCTGTCTAGACTATTACCTCCACCTCCAACAATTACAATGTGGTCATCCTTAGAGAAACCTTTAGATAGATCCTTGATACCTGAAATTACATCCTTATGTTCAGCATTAGGTTTACAAATACGCTCAACTTGAAAACTCTCTCCAACAGCATCTTTTACAGCAGTTCCCATATATCTTGCGTGGCTGCTACCTAAAACTAAAATCTTACTTTTGTAAGTGGGCCTGCATACAGTCGTTGCTCTAAGTGGCTGTTCTTCACTTACATCTCCACTACTGCCTGAAACAGAGAAACCATTATTAGTAGGCCTACTTACACTGGTCTGCGATGTTCTTCTTCTGCAATCCCTCAGTACATCTGCAAAAGAGACAAAGCTAGAAGAAAAATTATCTACCCTATCTAGGCCATCTGGAACAGCAGTTGGTTCTGCTGGGGCATCTACTTCTTCTAGGCCATCTAAAACAGAAAATCGATTATTAGTAGCGATAGGGCTATATGTCTTCTGCAAGGACGACACGTTGTTACTTGATGGTCTTTCTTTGTGTCTTTTGCGCTACTTCGGCAAAGGAGTCCAACCTAGGGAAAGAAACATTTACATTTGTTCCTTCGTCGAGTTTCGCCTTCAGAGTTCACACATCATCCTGTAACACATCAATCACATATTGCAAGTCTTTAATTTCCTTATCCTTAATACATAGCTTGCAGAACCAATCGCCATCGGGAACTTCGTCGATACATAACCTAGAACATGTGAAGTGAAACCATACATCACAAGAGTCACACTGAATACCTTCAGAGACAGATAAGCAACAATTTCCACATAACTCCTCGGCCGTCATTGCAGAATTTTCCTATTAAAAAAAAAAAAAAAAAAAAAAAAAAACAATTAAAGAACAATAAGCAAAGGAAATAACTCTAGAATATAATAGCAAATCAAAGTGACCAGTAGTGAGCGAGTGTGTGAAGCAGCTGATTTCGTCCGTAAACAATTCCATATCAGTTCAAATATCATATAATAGGACTACTAATTCTTGTCCTCCCTGTTTTAGCAATTCTGATGGTAAATTGTCAATACCAGGAGCCCTTTTATTTCTAAGTTCTTGTATTTTTTCCCTGTATCTCTTCTATTGTTGGTTTACTTTCTTCATTAAAATTACTACATTCATTAAAAACATCTCCAGGGTCAATAGTAAAATCTGTAGTATTATCTGTGTTTATTTCTTCCTGTTCACTAACTTCACTATTGAGATTATTATTAAAATGTTCTTTAAAATATTTAGTCCATTGTTCTAAAATTATAGTCTTTTCTGTTACAATGTTTCCTAAATTATCTTTACATATAGTAATTCTTGGTTTGAATGTCTTCCTACCTTCACTGATCAGCTTATAGCATTTTCTGGTGGTATTTCTATAAAAATTTTCTTGTATTTCTTTTGCTATTTCATTTTTGTATTCTCTCTTCTTTTTTCTATGTATTTTCTTTTCTATTTTCCTTCTAGTTTTGTATTCTTCTGTTGATTGCCGTGCACAGTTTCTTTGTAACATACGTAAATATGCTTCGTTTTTCTCCTGGGTCATCCTCTCACTTTCTTCATCAAACCAATCCTTACTTTTAGTTCTATGTTGTACCCCTATGGTTTCTTCGGATGTGGGGACAAGCAATTCTTTAATAGTGCTCCAGTAATCATTGACACTGATTACAGAATCAATTCCTTCCTGTCTTCTTTTCATTATTCCTTCATTTAATTTAGTTTGATACTGTTTTAGTTTATCTTGTTCCTTGAGAAGATCTACATTATACTGTTTTCTTTTTGTCATACAAACTTTTTTGTGGTTACTTATCTTTGCTCTGATTATTGCCACTATTAGGAAATGGTCCGAGTCCGTGTTTGCACCTCTGAAAGTTCCGCAATCCATCAGCATTGATACATGTCTCTTTTCTATTAAGACATGGTCAATCTGATTTACTGTGTAGCCATCTGGGGATTTCTATGTTCCTTTGTGTATCTTTTTGTGAGGAAACTGTGTACTTCCAACAACTAATCCTTTTGATGTAGCAAAATCAATTAGTTTCAGGCCATTCTCATTACTACAGTCATGGAGACTATGCTTACCTACTATCAGGTAGTATATTTCCTCTTTCCCTATTTGTGCATTCATGTCTCCAATGACGGTTTTGATATCATTTCCTGGGCATGCATCGTAAGCTTTCTCCAGAAGATTATAAGCTCTAGCTTTCTCTTCTTCTGATTTGTCTTCTGTTGGCATATGCACATTTATTATACTACAATTAAAGAATATGCTCTTTATTCTCAAGCATGAAAGTTGTTCATTCACTGGTTTGAAATCTATCGCCAGATGTTTAACTATTGTTCACAATAAATCCTGTGCCTAACATGTGCTTATCTTCACAGCTATAGTATACAGTGCATTCCTTTTTCTCAATTACCCCATTTCCAACCCATCTAATTTCCTGCAAGGCTGTAATATCTGCTCTGTATTTATTTAATTGGTCTATTAATATCTTTAGGGCTCTTGCTTTATACAAGGATAACACATTCCAGGAACACAATCTCAAATCATTGTCCGTTTTCTTTGCCTTTGGTCGCCATATTTTGATCTGTCCGGCTTGATTCTCTTTGGGCTTCTCAACAGATGAATTTTTCCGGGGTTGAATTTTTATCCAACGCCCAACCCCCAACCTGGAGGGCCAGGGAAACTTGATTTCGGAGACCCGACTCCTAGGAAGTTGCCGTCGCCTTGGCTTAAGGAGTTCTTCCTACCCCTTCGCAGTTGGTCAGCTAACTAGACCTTGGGTGCTGCCATTGACCTGCTAGAGGCTCTTCTGCCACCAACCCAGATGTGAATCCCGCTGCCAATTCACACCATCCTGACAGGCCTAATCGCAAGTTACCCCCAAGCAGCCCTGCCAGGACCCCTGTCTCTCTTAGTTCACCGACCCAGCCCGCCGAAGGGATTGGTTACCACAACCTTGGACTGGATTACTCGGCTTAACAGGTCCACCACGTGAAGGTGAGAGTGGGGTTGAAGTGGAGAGGCTAATGTGGCCCCTCTTGATGGGGTCATATGTTATGCATCCACCTCCTTGGACCCCTCATTAACTTTACTTTATGAATAAATACTTGCCCCATGAAATCTCTATATATAAAAACCAAAACCCACTGACTCACTCACTGATCACAGTATCTCAAAAACTATAACTTACTGCCTAGGAACGTGAAAATTGGTACACATATTGCTCCTAGGCTCTAGATGCGCACTAAGAAAGGATTTCAAAATCTTTGGCCTCTAAGGGCCAAAATAGGGTTGTAAAGTTATGTAATTCACCAAAAGGAATTCATACTGCATGTGCACAATCCCCATGACAACATTATTTTTTTTAAACTAGACAGGTGGCTTGGCATGACACTGTGATCTCATGTAGACCTAATAGATATAAAATTATGAGAAAGGCTATCAATAGAATTCCTATAAATGATTATCAACTATTTTGTGACACAAAGTAAATTTAGAAGGTCCTGGGTTCTATTCTCAAGAGTTGAACTCTTTTCTTATAGTTAGCCTAGGACTGTATTGCAAAAGATAGTTCATACAATATCAATAGATACAATTTCCTGATTAATTTCTATTTACCATATTATCTCTCTATGTTTACCTTAGTTTTACCTCTCCCTTTTGGGGTCATTTAAGCGACCCACGTTGCTTGAGCCTTACAGGGCCACGACCTGTCGGGAGAGGGATTATCTATGGATCACATACATACTTTCTTGACCAGACAAGGACATGGAGGACCTCCCGGATGAGTGATCAGTCCAATGCCGGTGCCACCTCCGATACTACACAAACACATAGGATGAGATACATCATTCACACACTCACTCTGAACAAGGCGAGGATAAGATGAAGATGATAATGGCTGCCAGATGATATCTGGGGACCACTAGGGCCTAAAGTTACCAGACATTTGTCTCACAGGTGAGGAAAAATCCTGGAAAAAACCCTACCTAGGTAGCTTGTCCCGACCAGTACTTGAACCGGAGCCCGCTGCGTGAGAGGAGCGAACGCATCCCCTACACCCAGCTATTTACTGTATGTTTGCCAAAATTGAAACAGAACAATTAAATTTTTTAAGACATAATCAGAGCAAACTACGGGTGAAGGAGTATTTGGAATATAAATACGTCCACCGTGTTGGCTGGACGGCTGATGATTTATAGAAGTACATCAAATTGACTTTAAATTGTGTTCACTTAACCTATATATACATAAATCTAACAATGTGAAGCATTGATAGGTCAGCTAGTATATTATATAATGAAATTTGTATGACCAAAAGCATTGAGCTGTATATGTAGATAAATGAAGGGAATATGGATAGAAACAATTTTGAATAGCCTAACGCACAGAAAGGCGAAGCAACTGTTTATATTACATAATCATAACTAGAATTAGCCTCAAGTTAACTTTAAAGTTAAGTTACCGCAACTTACGGGATTCTATGAATTTATTTGGACAATGTAACAGATTCTATGATACAAAATAAATACTAACTGGCCAATATAACTGCCATATGAATGTAACCTGATTACTTAAAATATTCACGACTTACCCAAACATCCTGTATCCCCAAACAACACACTGCTTAATATACTCAAACTACATCTTGAAGGCTAAACTATGTAGCTGCTCTGATCCAGCTTAAGTGCTTTAATGTTAGCTCATGTTGAACTCCAGCTGGTATCTGACCAGTGTTTGACTGGTACTCCATCTCCACCATCTGACTAATTTTTTAATCACGTGTCACGAGAAAAGCTAACTCACCCCACCGGACTGACAAGGGGAGGAAAGGGGGAAATAGAACACCAAAGATAATAGAAAGAAAAGTGATGATGGCGGCCTCAAGCCATCACAGTTTCCTCCCTCTCTAACAAGAAAATTTAAGAAAATGTACAGCTCGGTACTTATGGA
Organism: Ectobius pallidus; assembly: GCA_964059195.1. Lineage (NCBI taxonomy): Eukaryota > Metazoa > Arthropoda > Insecta > Blattodea > Ectobiidae > Ectobius > Ectobius pallidus. The sequence goes on from CAXKWD010000003.1 coordinate 166,381,210, forward strand.
CAATGAAACCCTTAACACAACACCCATAGTGAAAACTTAAACAGCTAGTCATCTCTCAGATATACAGATTACCAGTGAACTGGAATAACGCCTTAAAAACATAACTGTGAACCAGTAATTTTTACATATAAAAAGCATACATTCTTGTCCCTTGCATAGTCTTTCTTTGTGCTGTTACGATCATACAATATTAATTTGATTCTTCTGAATAATGTCCATCTTGATTTTAGCAGAAATATTTCAGATAGCCACAGAGTCAGAATAACTTATATCATAGTTACGAAAATAAATATCTAAATAAGTGAAAAGAGAAAGACATATGGAACGAACTGTTATCTTTGAACAGTATTAATCATACTTGGAAAGATTGCAATCAATCATCTCTTTACCGAAATCCATTTCACAAATTGATTCTAAATGGGTTGTATTAACGAAGTCCAGAATTTAAATGAAGGAATGTCAATGAACTCTATTTTTCTTTCTTTTCATGTATTAAAGCTCTTGAAACTTAAGTAGATGAATTTTCACTCAACGAACCCTTGTGGCGTAATGATCAATGCTTCTGGCAAATTCAGAGATCCAGGTTCGAATCTAAAATTGTAGTTTACGAATAGGTCCCCAGTAGGTAGGCAGGGTGAAGAATGAGTGAATAACAAGGAGAAAGAGGAATAGAAGTGAAGGAGAAAAAATATTTAAATTTTCCCTATTTTCTACTTTTTCCTGCCAGATGGCATTGCTAGTAGTTCTACAAATGGTCACTACATGTCTCAGTGCAGTCCCATTAGTGAATTGTGGTGGACGGAGCTTAGCAGGTGGCAGATAACTATTTTTTCCCAAACTTGATACCTACAGGGTGTCCACTGGTCGGGAAAATCCGGGAATTTCGTATGGTCGGGAAAATCCGGGGAAAGTTAATGAATTTGTTAAAATATCCGGGAAAATTCGAAAAATCGCAAAGTGTGATCAAAAAGACTTCTAGACAATAATAGGCCTATATGAAAGTATATTTAATTAATTTTATCGTTCCTAATTTTTGTATCTGTTATAGCCTAAGTAATTATTGTTTGCAATTACTTTTGTTACTAAAAGTTTTTCTTATTTAAAGTATGTATAATCCTATAATTTTTCTTACACAGTTATTAGAAACAGGGTTGAAATGTTTAAAACAAAACGTTTAAAACAAGTGTTTAAAACATGTTTAAAACAAGGGCTTGTGTTTTTTTTAAGTTTGTTTAAAACGTTTTAAACAATCTGTTTTAAACCTGTTTTTTTTAGCATATGTTTAAATCATTTTTTAATTGTGTGTTATATTTAATTATGAAGACAATTTACATTTTGTCAAGTCAGTGACACCCTGTTAGTGTTGTAAACAGAAAACAAACAAAAAACTAGGGCCAGAATACCATAAAATCATGTGAGGTGGTGTCTTTTGTATCCTTTTCCTCCAGACTTCTCTATCCTCTGTCGCCAACTTCCAGTTTTTGATTTCGAGTAATTGATTTCAATTTTTTCTGACTGCATCCTACCATCTATTTTGTGGTCTTCCTTTTTAAAGAAAGAGATTATTAATATTAAATATTGAATGTGTCAATTTGGCAACACTGTAGTAGGATATTCCTTGTAAGTTTGATAATGTAAGGCAGCTAAGACCACGTAAGCATGGTGAAAGTCAATCATCAGTTGAGCAGTAAAGGCAGTAATTAAACAGTAGTTTGTATTATTTTTTATTAATAATGAACTATTAAATCATAAACAAATACTACTGGTACAAAATGTATTTTCAAATACTATTAAGTCTACGACTCGTAAATCTTGAACATCTTAGCACAGGATGTCATTGGATTGACAAAATGTAAATTGTCTACATAATTAAATTTAACACCCAATTAAAAAGTGTTATAAACATATGCTAAAAAATGTTTAAAACAAATTGTTTAAAGTGTTTTAAACATTTCAACTGTATATATATATATATATATATATATATATATATATATATATACACACATATATATATAGGCTACATATATATATATATAATAGGCCCTATACATTAAAATGGTTGATTTAAACAAAATGAACAATTTAAACTTTTTTTAAACAAACAACATTGTTGTAAACTTAAAAAAACGTTTATAAAAAACACGTTTAAAACAACCAAATTGTTGTTCACATATAAAACGTTTTAAACAAAAAAAACATGTTTTAAACAAAAAAAACGTTTTTTTTGTTCTTTTTAAAAAAAACATGTTTTTTATCAACCCTGATTAGAAAGTGCTTCATATTTTGGTCGGGAATTTCTGAAATGAACAATGAAAATCAGGGAATAAGCCGGGAATTTCTTCAGCATTACTTGGTGGACACCCTGTACCTAAGTATTGGTCGAGGGTAGCCAGATTTTGTAACTTTTAAAATTGGGGGAAAGTATAGCTTGTATCTGGGTCGTTTTGTTCGAAAAAGAGCCATGTTTCATGTTACCCTGTTTTTCAAAATGTGTAAAAGTAAAGTGATCCCTATACAGGCCGTGGAGGCCCAGAGGGTTCCAGGAGGTTGAGGCTCCCAGATTTTGGACATTCGGCACATGAAGGTGGTAAGGTTGTCAGCCTTACGCACCGGCCGCCTTTACCCCCAGGATTGCTCCTGGTACTCATTTCTGTTAGAGGCTGAGTCGACCCCAGGGCCATAGTGCCACCAGAAGGATTAGGCCAATTGAAAAATATCAATGACCTCATCGGGAATCGAACCCGCGACCTTCCGGTTTGTAGCGCAGCGCTTCAAAATGTGTAGATTCCATAATATATAAGCACCTTTTTCTTGTAACATTATTGTAAATAAAAGTAAAATTCCTAAGAAGTTCACAAAAAAATTACCAAAAACTGTGCCATGAAGTTATTCATATTCATGAGAATTGCCTGCTCAGCTGTGAGGGGAGGGATTTGTTGGGTCCCATGATGCAGAAACTAAGGGCTATAAATTTGATGGCAATCAACACTAAGTTTAGTGACATGTGGTGTCAGTGTCAGTGTCAGTGGTAGTTAGTTTAGGAACAGTGAAATTAATTTAGCAGCAGCAAAATGCCCTCCCACCATCACCATCTCTGTCAAGTTCATCAGCCTTCTATGATGTAAAACCACTTCCTGCATTGCCTTTTCACTCATAATTCCTGTGTTCCAGCAGCTATTTCTCTTGCAAGATGGGATTATAAACAATCTTTTATGTTAAAAATCATGTCATATTTTCTCTCATTTTATACATGAAACATTTTACAAATAAAGTGGTTTCATACGTGATTTCTAATTATTCTTAAGAATAGAACATGTAAAAAACTAGGATTTTTAAACTTTTTTCAATGAGTTAATCTTTTGTGACATCTGGAAAAGCATTTCCCATGAATCTGCAACAGTTTAGGGAATACTTATCAACTTATACAAAAGAAAACATATTTTTAAAACATTTGGCTACTGGCCATAAGAAGGAAAATTATTCAATTTTATTAAATTATGTGCAGTATAATAGGCTTAAAGTAGTTGTACTCCCATAAACTCCCTGGGTTTAATGTTACTTATCTTAGAAGTAAGTCCCGTCAGCTCAGCAATAGTGGAGGGTAGTGAGGCTGCTGGAGGGGTGCCCTAAGGTGATTGGTGAAGCTTTGTGATGCCATCTAAGTCATTATCTGCTTCTCCCTTAAACTCTGCATTGCTGAGGTTCATATCGGAATATAGTTCATACTCAAGTCATCACTCTCCTTGTCACTGCTTCTACTACTGCCCATGGCCCATTCCTACTCTGCCATGTTATAACATGAGGCTTGCCTGCTAGATAAGCTGCCATTCCTAGTCTGGCAACTTTTTAATATTTAATTGTTAATAACATCTCAGAAGTAAGTTAGTTTTACTTACAACAGTTATGTGTAATTGAATGTTTTAAAGTTTAATGTATCTGCTAATATTAATTCACAGTGTTTTCCTGATTAATTTAATCAAATTTCTTTTTGAAACTTATTACAGACCACTAAACAAGAATTTGATGCAGAATCACGCAAACTTATGACTCCAGATCAGATTCATCTTCACAATCAGTTCCTACTCTGCCTCTTCACCAAGTGTCAAAGCCTTGCATTGTATGCTCCATCAAAGAGCTCAGAAAAAATTACTCGGAAAACAAAATTAAAGAGAAGAAATCGATATGACAAGGCAAGCTTTGAGCCAGCAGATATGTCTGACTACATCATGGCACCAAATCCCCTGCCACCGAAGGCACAAGATGAACCTTTGCGGTATAGTGCACAAGAACTTTTCCTGCCAGACATGTCCCTCATCTTTGGGCGAATGCTCCTGGCCGCATGGGAGGTTGGTTTAGAAGGTGCTGAGGAGAGTGCAGCTGAGCTTTTGGTCACAGCTGTACAGCATTTGTTGAAAAACGTGTTGACAGCTGTTATGAGCCGAAGGAAAGGATACAAGTTGCGGGAAGGCTGTTTCCTGCATGGGTTAGGGTCTTCAGTGCCCAACCCATGGCTCCATAACACAACAACTAAGCTGGATAACTCCTACACCAGGTTTGTGCCTATGTTTGTATTTGTGTGTGGGTGGGTGGTTCTATAGATTTAATAACTGAATATTATACTTACTCAATGGCAATGGACAATTCTTAATCAAGCTAAAGTAATATTGACTTTTTTTATGGACGCCGGAGGTTCATTGCCAAGCTTACATGAGCCTGCCATTCAACCCTGTTCTGTGCTAACTCCATCATTGGGTGATTGCATCCCTTGAAAATCCCACTTCCCTTAAATCTATTCTAATATTGTCCCTTCTACATCTTGGTCTTCCAAGTGGTCTTTTCTCTTCGGGTCTCCCAGTAAAAATTTTTGAGATATGCCTTTCCTCCTCCCCCCCCCCCCCCCATGCATCTTCAATGTTTTACAACCAATAAAAAAATCCTTCATTTTGATTGGTTGATACACTTCATCTTCCCACCAATCACAAAATTTCATTTTACTCAAAATTATATATAAGCTCTCTCATCCCTAACTCCACACTCATTTCCCTGAGGAAGGCCACAGAGATGTCAGCGACCGAAAGCTTGGATGTTTCATATCCCTTTACTTGACTTATAGCCTGTGAAACCATTATTAATACGTTTAATTTTGTTTGCCAACACTCTGAGGCACTACATCACATGGTGGAATAAGTCCTACTAAAGTCATTCCATGCCAGTTCATCCAGCCATGACACCTACCACCTCAGATTTTCTTGAAATTTGGTGTACACTATCCTTCCACCATGGAAGGAAAAAATTGATAACTTGCACATTTTATAAAAAAAATTGCAGGTGAGTATTGCGCCATGGAAATTAGATTTTCACTATCCACAATCCTTGTTTTCCTGGACTTTCCTAATGGCATATTTCAAAGCAAAATTAAAAAATCCCTTTAGGCAGGCCTACAGGCGGAGGTAGATTTCGAAGTGCTTTTGGTTTAATTTATTGTCGCTGCATAGCACTCTTCTTCTTTAGCCTTGGCATGGCAAACCTGCAGTAATAAGAACTGAATTCGGTAAAGAGGAAGAGCCTACAATCATTTGTTTTGACAACAAGAATAGGATATAATATTCTGGGAGGCCGTGCGCAAGATTAGCAATGAATAAAATTAGCAAAGCCGCTAAACAAGACAAAATTATGATATTATAATAATTCTTTTAAGTGTTATTATTTTCAAACATTAAAATCTCGCGTCATATGAGAGCTATCAAGAAACTATTTAGTGATTTGTAGAGTACTCATCAAGAGCTTTTCAACAATACCCCACAAGACGTGGTTTCAAAAGTTTCGAATTTTCATCCCCCACCCTCACTCGAACCCCCGAATCGTTGGTGTCACTGTGAACTCCATAGGGAGTACTCTAATTTATTCCAACAAAGTTTCCCTCTATACTTCATAGGGGCCGAGATATAAATATTTTAAAATTTCAACCCCCTCCCCCGACCACCCCCTTGGGCCAATTTTGCCCATTAACGAACTTGTCCGAACTATTAGGCCTAGAAATAACATAATAAAATTTGGTTCAAATATCTTCAAAATTACGGCCGCTATCGTGTAAAGATATATATATAAATATCACAATTTTTTTTTTTGAACGGGCGGTGGTTTTGTACTTAGGGGAGCATGAAACGTAAAGATATGAAAGAATTTTTCGAAAATCATAACATGATATCCATTGCAATAAGTAGATTTTTCTTTGAAAATCTACCTAAAAGTAAAGGTGATTGTGCATCTCCTTGCTTCAAGCTGCTTTTAATGGCAAAACTATCTGATATAAATTTCTTTACCTTGACTCTGCAATAGTTTTCCTTTAAACACATTCTGATCAGCCTAACTAATTTCTTTGGTATGTAGAACTCAATGAGGATATTATACAATTTGTCTCGCCTAACTGAATCATAAACCTTTTTAAAATCTATGTATAGCTTATGTACGTCGTTCAACATTTTATTTTTAAGGGTTCTGTTTCTGTGTTGTACTGTTCCTAGCTCAAAGGATGACCAGTTTGAGGGGGGTGGCATTACGTAACTTTGTCTTTTAAATAATAAAACATGTTTCACCCCATATTTATGCTGCAGCTTTTGATTTATGAAGATACCAGTGTTGACATACAGTGGTGGCAAGTGTAAAATGAAGAGACTTGAACAGGATGGTGTTAGATATTCTGCTACACGGTGTTCAACACATATCGGTATAGATTTCCAAAAACACTCGTAACTCATAACTGAGTATGGAGTATTGGTTAATGGACTCCTAAAGGAAAGTGAAAACAACTAAAAACTTTGTTACTGGTTGTAAAAATAGTTGCTTGCAGTCTATTACTGTATTATGAGTTGTTCAATCATTCACAGTTACATATTATGTTATGAATAAATAGCTTTTAATTGTTTTTGTAATGTATTATCTTTTATATGAATAAATAACGTTCATTTAATTCCTTCGGTTTCTGTTATCAGTTGGTTAATATTTTCAGATTAGCTGCTTCCCAAAGTGATTACAATAAGCGACTTGCACTGTGTGTATATATAGGCTATATATATGTATATTCTTTTCTTTTTTTAAGATTGGCAGCTGACACTTCTGAGGAACAGTCATCTACACAGAAACTAACGCTTGATGAAATAGAGCAGCAGGCTGCCTTTGAGATAGCATGTAGTGACCCTGTTGATACAGTCCGTTATCCAGTTACTTCATACCAAGTTCTTGAGGCCCTACAGGTAAGTGATTGCATTCTGTGCAACAAACATACAGCTTGTGTAAATTTTATGCAAATCATCATGGACTTTCTAGGCTGATAGAGTAATATTGTTTTAACACATTATTGCTGCAACCTTATGTAGTGGAACATTCTTTGAGCCAATTATCAATTATATCATATTGGTGTGCTTGCCTGGGGCCACTAGATAAAAGGTTGTATACTAAATCTAGGAAGGTGTAAAGTCTTAAAATATATGCTTAAGTTGAATATGTAGATTTATTTATTGTGTGAACCACAGTAATCTGAGGGGCCATGTAGACCAGTCTCAAAATTAGCCAAATTTGCTCTATAAAGCAATTTTTTAATTTTACTGAGATATTGCATTATAAACTCACACAATATAAAAAGTCATGGAAACAGTTTTGCACCTCTACGCCGGGGTCTAACCCATGGAATGCGGCATACAAGATATCACCCGGGAAAATACGAAACCCATGTAATCTTTCTACAATAAAAAAAACAGATGGAACGTATACAGAAGATTTGGAAAATACACTAGGTTATATAATGGAATACTTTATTCCTGAGGACAAGAAGAAGAGCGACAATGACTATCATAGAGAAGTAAGGTGATTATTAGTGGAAGCCACTGAAGTGAATGATGATAGTATCTTTAAAACAGAGGAGATATAAACCACTATTAAACAATTTCAACACTAAAACAAACCCTAGCGAGATACTTTCGAGGGTCTTCAAACTTCTCTCCTCGTTCAGTACAAGAATATACAACGAATATTTAGCGAAGGGATGCTTCCCAAAGCTCTGGAAAAAATCAGTCATAATACCCATAATCAAACCAGGAAAAAATCAGAGCAGAGAAGTCTCTAAATACAGGCCCGTAAGCCTAATAAATGTGGCAAGAAAAGAATTGGATTAAAACATTATTCCAGGCATGTCACACTAATTCATCATCAACTCCATGCCGGAAATACAGTGAGTCTCTCTTGGACTGGGGCCGGGCCGGGCGAGCGGTGAAACGTGACTGCTGCAGTGAGTCAGATGTTGCAACATTCCGCTTGGCCAGCAGTTGGAGTGCATGCTTGTGAAGGTGAAGGTCAAACACGACCTGTGCTCTCGTGTTATAAAGTTATATAGTGGTCTTTGTCTTAGTTCACATTTATCATTATGCCTCGATCTGTGTTCACAGTACAACATAGGGTATTTATGTACGATAATTATGTGAAAACAGAGTCTTGCAGAGAAGTCATTAGACGATTCAGAACACAATTTCCAGATGTAAATCCTCCAGGTAGAGAAACCGTTCGACGACTAGTAAACAAATTTAGAGAAACGGATTCTGTGCTCGATAAGAAACAAAGGGTAAGAAAACATGTGCTTACTGAGGAGAAATTAGACAAAATAGGAGAAAGATTAGAACATACGCCAACAAAATTCCTAAGACGACTTGGACAAGAAACCGGTGTTTCAAAGGCCTCAGCATGGCGAGCTACGAAACTGTTACGTTTGAAACCATACAGAGTAACTGTAGTGCATGAACTTAAGCCACATGATCCTGAGATGCGGTTACGTTTTTGTAATTGGATGTTGCACAACGTGAATAATGGAATAATTGATCCGAAGTTAATATGGTTCACAGACGAGGCCTGGTTTCATTTAAATGGGTATGTTTCGTCACAGAATAACAGGCATTGGAGTCAGGTAAACACCCATCGCATACATGAAATTCCCCTGCATGACGAAAGGGTAGGAGTATGGTGTGCAGTGAATGCCTACAGAATTGTAGGACCAATTTTTTTTAATGACACAGTTGATGGACAAAAATACAGAGATGATAATATACTGACACCATTTTTCGAAGAACTGACTGATATTGACTCCCGACAAGGGTATTTCCAACAAGACTCTGCAACTGCGCATACAGCTCAACTCTCACAAAAAAAAATTAGTGAAATTTTTTAATATCGGTCATTAGTGTGGGCTTATGGCCATCACGGTCCCCAGATTTAACTGTTTGCGATTTTCATTTGTGGGGATACTTAAAAAATAAATAGTATGAAAGAAATCCCCACACGTTAGACAAACTAAAAAATTATATCCAAACAGAAATAAACTTAATATCAGAACCGCACCTATTTCGTGTGAATGAGAGTTTCCTATCTCGATGCCACAAATGTGTGGATGAAGGAGGAGGACATTTTCAGCATCTCCTGTAATAAGGTAAGTCCCTATTTTCGCTATTTTCATGGTCATGCACGAACAAAGTGAAAGAAGCGAGAGAAGTTCCGTGCAGTCCCTACACCTCGGGGCGCAGGGTGAGGACTCGGCGGCCGCATGCACTTTTGCCGCTAGCCCGGCCTCCAGTCGAGAGAGAACACTGTAAAATCTATGTTATTAAAGTTTTATTTTTTTATTTTTTAGATAATCATACAAAATGTTAATCTGATTGTGTAAACAAACTAATGATAAATACGAATTAAAACGAAGTTGAAATATAAAAACACTTTCTGCTCCACTTACGTCTGGAATTAGAATCACAGGACTAGTTTCGGGAGTTACCCCATCATCGGCTGTTGGTCTACTGGAGTTGGAGTTTGCCGATCATGGCTGGCAGTCCTGGTATGTTCGGTGCTGCCCTCTTCCTTCCTCATTGTAAGTTTTATGACGTCATCCACTGGCGGTATTTCAAAGTTCATTATGCTGTTGCTATTCTTGGTAATAAATATCTTCTCCCATGTATTTAATTCAGATGGCTTCTTTACGTGTTTTAACAGTTTGATGTCTTTTTTGATGTGGTGGTTTTTTGTCCAGAAATGATGGGCTACCGCTGATTTTTCGGTTTGCATGTATTTTATGTTTCTGAGGTGTTCATTCATCCTGATCTTTAAGCTTCTTTTGGTCTGTCCTATGTAAGTCAAATGGCAGTCTTCGCATTCCTTCTGGTAAATTCCTGAGGAGTCTATTTTGGGTGTGTTGTTTTTTAGAGGGTGATTGAGTAGATTCCTGATTGAATATTTGTTCTCTGGTGCTAGCTTTATGTTGTAATTTTTTAATACTTTCTCAAACTTGTGAAAAAAGTTCGGGTGATAGGTGAACTTTTTGTAATTGATTGGGTCTTTTTCTGCATTGTTTAATGTACTAGTTTCCTTAATCATTTTTTGCTTCTTGTGTTTGGAGATCATTTTGTCAATGAAATTTGTTTTGAATCCATTAGTAGTTGCCACTTACAGACTGTGAAAAATTGCAAACTGGTGTGATTTGGGGTTAAAATTGTTGTATTTTATGTAGTTGTCCACGTGAGTGGGTTTTCTGTAAATCCCAAATTCTAGACTCTTCTGGTTTCTAATGATTTTTAGGTCTAGAAAGGGTAAACAACCATTCTGTTCAACCTCCATTGTGAATTGTATTGATCTATCTTGCAAATTTAATAATTTTAATGAGTCTTCCAAGAATCTTTTTGGTATGATGGCAAAAATGTCATCGACATATCTCCACCAGCTTTTGAATATGTGGGGAAATGCTTTGGTTACTTGTAGTTCTAATTCGCTCATGTATAAATCTGCTAGTAGCGGTGATAGTGGACTGCCCATAGCTAAACCTGCTGTTTGTTTATAGTATTCTTGGTTGAACATGAAGTTGTTTTGTTGGATGCATAAATTGATAAGTTTAATGTATTCTTCTATTTGTTCCTGTGCCATGTCATTCAAAAACAGCCATTGTTTGATTAGTTTGGGTAATTTATCAATTGGAATACTTGTGAATAATGCCGAAACATCGAATGAAACCAATACTTCATCAGGCCTAATAGGGGTGTCCTTTATTTTCTCAACTAGTTCATATGAGTTTTGTATGCTGAGTGTTTCGAACTTTCATAGTGTGTTTAATTTTTCCACCATTCACTTTGCCAAATTATATGTGGGGGCGTTTATGTTGCTGATGATAGGCCTCATACTTCCGTCTTCCTTGTGGATTTTTGGTAAGGCATATAATTTTGGTATAGAGGGATTGTTCAAATTAATTTCCTCCTTTCATTATTTGTAATAATTTTGCTAGTTTTGATTGTTCTTTTGACTGTTTCTGTAACAGTTTTCAAGGGGTTTTTGGTCAGTTTTTTGTATTCTGGTTTTTGTAGTAACCTATTTGTCCTCATTACATAATCCTCTTGGTCTAAGATTACTGTCTTATTTCCCTTGTCCGCTTTTAGATAGAACACTGGTTTGTCATTCAGCTGATTGATGGTTTTTTTGTGGTCTGTGTGTTTTTCCCGGGGCATCTGTTCTAAAATTTGCAAACATTTGGTCTGGGCTACTATTTTATCGTTAGGTCTGTTTTTGTTTATCCAGTTTGAGGTTATGTCCACATCCGCAATATAATCGTCTAGGTTGTTAGAATTACTAATGCAGGTTTTCAAACTTTCAATGCAGAATGCAGAATGGGATAATAGAGATATAAAAACCTTCATCAAACTCCATACCAAAAGACGACACGAGGCCGCAGACATAAAATTCTTGAACATATGCATAAAAGAAAAACTTTCCCCCATCTTTCTTAAAAGAATGATAAAACTGAATGACAACCAGTGCGTTTCTTTTTAAAGCGGAGCTAAAGCGCTTTACGAGTAATGCATCAAAACCGTTTCTTTTTACATTTTGCTGCAGCTTCGCTTTACCCCCACTCTAGCTCCCGTGCAGCAAACTCAAATCTCGCTTTACGACTGCTGCATGGTTTTCGCTGCATACTGTCATGGCGGACTAAAGTGTGTGAGGTGTATCTTTAGACAGTTGTAATAGTTGTAAAAGAGAGGGGCAGAGGTACTCACCCTCAGCGTTGCCGACGTTTTCATACAAAGGAGCTGCGCCCTGGTCTTGGAGTGTCATCTTCAGAATCCGGGAGAACAGCAATTCCTAAATTTGAGTCATCTTCGCTACCTGAATTTTCACTTGCACACAAGCTACCATTATCACTGCCATCACAGTCAGTGTCAGAATCTAAATTAATTATAAATCTGTCTAACACATTGTCTACCAGCCCATCTTTCTCCCAATAAAATTCCTCCACTTTTTCCACGTGATTGCAGGCTTCTTTCCAATTATCAGGTGTAATGAGATTAACAGCCTCTTGAAATAAAGACAGTACATCTTTATTTTTAAATGTAGTGTTATGTTTAGCAATATGGTTTTTCATCTGAGCCCAAATAAGTTCAATTGCGTTAAAATCGCAGTGATAGGGTGGGAGTCGGACCACTGTATGCCCATTTGATTCCGCTAAGGTGTCTATTACATATTTTTTGTTTTTGTCTTTTATTTCCAAGATTTTCTCATAAAGGACTCTTTTATTTGCTTTTACGTGATAATTTATTCCCCTCTCACTGAGCCACTCCTGCATCTTAGCTTTGAGCGTTGAAGAAACAGGTGCTTTATCAAGTTCCACGGAGTGATACTTAGCATTATCCATAACAATTATGGAATTTGGAGGTAAATTGGGGAGTAGCTGGTCCGAGAACCACTGTTTGAAACGTTCACCATCCATTTCTTCGTGATAGTCCTTAGTAGATCGTGATTTGAAAAATAGTAAGCCATTAGGAATAAATCCATCATTTGTTCCTGCGTGAACAACAATAAACCTTTGTCCCTTGCCCAGCGGCACTTTCAAGGGTAGCACTAATTCCTTTTTCTCGTTTTCATACATCCAAACCTTGGATTTCGTATGATTGATGTTAATCCATGTTTCATCAATATAAACAATAGGTCTTTTAGAGCGCCGCAAATCTTTCATTTTTCGTAGGAATTTGAATCGTTTTACCACTACATCTGACTTTTCCATAAGAAATTTACGTCCCTGATTGTTATTAACATATCTGAATTTAATGTTTTTCAGTAACTGTCGCAGGGACCATATACTACCATTAAATAAAGTATATTTTTCTAAAACTTCCTTTATGTCGTATAAACTAGGCACTATACCATCTGAATACAAACTATAAATTTTGCGTCGAATTGCAGCAATAGTAAACGAGTCTACAACTGATTTTTTCGCCTTTCTATTAGGTCTTTTCTTTCCTGGAGTTCGCATAACAGTTTGCTGTTCATTAGCTTTCTTCTTTTCATACAAAATATTATAAATAGTTGCCCGCGATATCCCTGTTGCGAGACCTGTTTTTTCTATGGCGTTTTTCTTTAAAACAAGCGGCTTCCCATTTTTTAAAGAGTCTTGTTCATCAGTAAAATATTTATGAACTCGGCACACTATTTCTCTGGCATCTGATTGCAGTGGCTTTCCCTGTCTAACACCAGCTTGGAAGACGGTTACACATATCGCCAGAAAAAATAACAAATTAATAGCTATTATGCACAACATTTCTAAATACTCCATTTCGCTTGCAGTAACGTCTTTTAAAATCTAAAAATAGATAATTAAATTTATGGAAATAGTCCTTATAACTGAGACACCATATTTTCAACAAACACAATAAACATAATAAAAATATGACTCGTATAACTTACGCCTAACTATGCACTATTACAAAACACATAAAATCACAACAACAACAAAACTAATAACGAAATTGTACACTTAGAATAGATTAAATAAGCTGGGCCAGAAAAATCAATAATACTCAAAAATGGCTTTACTTTGTTACTGACACTAAGGCAGGAAACAACTAAAAGTTGAATGAAAACAAACTTGGCAATGCTAGGAAAGTTACAGAAAGAATTCTTCACCCTGAGTGGTCGAAATATTTACAACCTCCTATTCTCCACCCTCGTTCCCCACTTTCTACTACAAACCTGCGTTACAACCGTCTAAAGATAAACCTCACACACTTTAGGTGATCATCGAAAATTTCCTTGATGGATTTAACATCATTGTTCAAATTCCCAAGTACGAACACCTTTTTCAGCACAGTTAGTATCATGTGATTTTACCTGTACATCATATAGTACAATAATTATTTATTGCCATCCCGGCATAACTGTTATTTGCACGTGTTTTAACCATGTTAGAGGGATGTAAACATTGCCGGTCTCATTGAGCAAGCTGTCAGCTGATCAACTTTGCCGTTCTTTTTTGTCTGCAGCGGTCGTCAATCACTCGTGCATCACTCGTAAAGCGCTTTACAGGTTTGCTTTAAAAAGAAACGCACTGAACAGCAAACAACAAAAAATCCTAGAGAAAAAAGCCATGATACTAGAGAGATCAAAACATTACGCCATTTTGGACAGTACAGATTTACAACTATACAACTTACATTCTAAAATAGAGAAACAAGTAGGCCACATTATGTGGATTAACCTGGAATCACACTTATATGACAAACTTAATGGAATCATGGCTACCAAAACACAAAGATTAATAAAGAAAACCGAAAATTTACATAAGAAAGACAGGCCACATGAAGTAGTAAACAAGACTGTGTCAAAACAAAACACAAATAACGTCGTCAATTTATCGAAAGAAACTTTCACGGCAGGAAAAATGACCCTTTTAAAAAAAGGTTTGAAAACCTGCATTAGTAATTCTAACAACCTAGACGATTATATTGCGGATGTGGACATAACCTCAAACTGGATAAACAAAAACAGACCTAACGATAAAATAGTAGCCCAGAGCAAATGTTTGCAAATTTTAGAACAGATGCCCCGGGAAAAACACACAGACCACAAAAAAACCATCAATCAGCTGAATGACAAACCAGTGTTCTATCTAAAAGCGGACAAGGGAAATAAGACAGTAATCTTAGACCAAGAGGATTATGTAATGAGGACAAATAGGTTACTACAAAAACCAGAATACAAAAAACTGACCAAAAACCCCTTGAAAACTGTTACAGAAACAGTCAAAAGAACAATCAAAACTAGCAAAATTATTACAAATAATGAAAGGAGGAAATTAATTGTGAACAATCCCTCTATACCAAAATTATATGCCTTACCAAAAATCCACAAGGAAGACGGAAGTATGAGGCCTATCATCAGCAACATAGACGCCCCCACATATAATATGGCAAAGTGAATGGTGGAAAAATTAAACACACTAAGAAAGTTCGAAACACTCAGCATACAAAACTCATATGAACTAGTTGAGAAAATAAAGGACACCCCTATTAGGCCTGATGAAGTATTGGTTTCATTCGATGTTTCGGCATTATTCACAAGTATTCCAATTGATAAATTACCCAAACTAATCAAACAATGGCTGTTTTTGAATGACATGGCACAGGAACAAATAGAAGAATACATTAAACTTATCAATTTATGCATCCAACAAAACAACTTCATGTTCAACCAAGAATACTATAAACAAACAGCAGGTTTAGCTATGGGCAGTCCACTATCACCGCTACTAGCAGATTTATACATGAGCGAATTAGAACTACAAGTAACCAAAGCATTTCCCCACATATTCAAAAGCTGGTGGAGATATGTCGATGACATTTTTGCCATCAAACCAAAAAGATTCTTGGAAGACTCATTAAAATTATTAAATTTGCAAGATAGATCAATACAATTCACAATGGAGGTTGAACAGAATGGTTGTTTACCCTTTCTAGACCTAAAAATCATTAGAAACCAGAAGAGTCTAGAATTTGGGATTTACAGAAAACCCACACACGTGGACAACTACATAAAATACAACAATTTTAACCCCAAATCACACCAGTTTGCAATTTTTCACAGTCTGTAAGTGGCAACTACTAATGGATTCAAAACAAATTTCATTGACAAAATGATCTCCAAACACAAGAAGCAAAAAATGATTAAGGAAACTAGTACATTAAACAATGCAGAAAAAGACCCAATCAATTACAAAAAGTTCACCTATCACCCGAACTTTTTTCACAAGTTTGAGAAAGTATTAAAAAATTACAACATAAAGCTAGCACCAGAGAACAAATATTCAATCAGGAATCTACTCAATCACCCTCTAAAAAACAACACACCCAAAATAGACTCCTCAGGAATTTACCAGATGGAATGCGAAAACTGCCATTTGACTTACATAGGACACACCAAAAGAAGCTTAAAGATCAGGATGAATGAACACCTCAGAAACATAAAATACATGCAAACCGAAAAATCAGCGGTAGCCCATCATTTCTGGACAAAAAACCACCACATCAAAAAAGACATCAAACTGTTAAAACACGTAAAGAAGCCATCTGAATTAAATACATGGGAGAAGATATTTATTACCAAGAATAGCAACAGTATAATGAACTTTGAAATACCGCCAGTGGATGACGTCATAAAACTTACAATGAGGAAGGAAGAGGGCAGCACCGAACATACCAGGACTGCCAGCCATGATTGCCAAACTCCAACTCTAGTAGACCAACAGCCGATGATGGGGTAACTCCCGAAACTAGTCCTGTGATTCCAATTCCAGACGTAAGTGGAGCACAAAGTGTTTTTATATTTCAACTATCTTAGTTAAACTAATGATAACCTAACCCAACTCTTGAAGCCATATGCAAGCTTTAACTGGAAATTCGTCAACTCCATGGACATCAACTCCATGGAATAATCATCAACTCTATGGAATAAATTAATTTAATATATATATATATATATATATTTATTTATTTGCTTACTGAAAACTCCTATTTCATTTATTGGTTGCCTATGGTGGAAATAATATTAAAAGTATTATTTACCATTTTTTTGGAGGGGGAGGGGACTACTACATTGAAATATTATAATGGTTTCTTATGCCTAATTCAAGTGCTAATTAAGAAACGATATATTGAGCTCGTCTATTAAGGTAAGGTAATTAATTTCACTCTACACTTCTAAAATAAAAATGAAGTTACACATATTTCAGGAGGAAAAAAATTATAAGCTGAAATGCCCCATTTCTTGGGAATGAGCCATATATATTACCATATTACACATAGAGATTGTTACTTGCCAAAAATCAAGTTTCTATCTTAAAATTACAAAGAGTTACTTATATTTATCTTTTTGTGAGCATTTTGTTTTTATGGAGAAAAATTGCTTTTGAAATAAACTCTTCAGTTTGAGTTTGATCTTTCCCATTTTAGAATTGCTAGCATTTAATGCCCTTATGCTGTTTTCATTTTGCTTTAGCATTCATTGGTGCATAAGTTGTACATTATCTGCAATTCTTTTTCTGTATCCAAAGAGTTGTGATAAAATTGTACATCTTTTACATCTTTTTAGATCTATTGACGATATTGATAGTGATAGTGATCAGTGCTGCTTCAGATTTGTTATGTGACGTACATTACTTATATAAAAATTATGTGTGTGCATTGATATTCTTGATATTGCAGGTTCATCGTAATGTGATCCCATCTCACTCCCTGTACGCCATCAACATAGAAAGAGTCATCACAATGTTAAACCATCCAGCTGCTGCTGCTGAGGAAGTAGAGGCAGAAATGTGAACGTGAAAGAGGTTTGCAGTGAAAAGGAAATTTAATGTAATGTTAAGGTTAGGTCAAGATAACCTGTATGAAAATAATTTCAGAGGATAATTATATCAATGAGTAATGGAAATGATGGGACGGTTCAAGGTTTGGTTATGGGTTATAATAGTGGCTACCTTGAAATGTAAGTCTTCACAGATGAATCTTGAATCTTCCTTCTCTGCCCCTCAACCATCTATACCTTTTTTCAAATGGTAAGCGTTTTGTTCTTCTCCTTGCTTAGATACGCGGTCCAATTAGAGACGGTGAGACGGAAGGAAGACCCTTCCTGATAGCGGTACTACTTTAACTCGTACACGTGATTGGCGGTGAAGGAAAACGCTTCCCATTTGAAAATTACTTTAAGTCCAACTAAGCAAGCATAATAAGCGAAGTTCTTACCTCAGGTTTTGTATGGTTTTGCCATAATCGATAGAATTGAATCTTGTAGTGTTCTGTTTATTTCAATAGCCAAAATCAAGTCCAAAAGAAATATCACTCAGTTTGCACATTTTGTTATTCTAGCTGCCATATTCTTTAAGTTGAGTACCATTAATTCCTGTCCTTATGTGACCATATAATGGGAACCTTTCGCGTGCAGTTAAAAATTTGTCCACAAGAGCGCAGCAGGGTCTGAGGAGGTCCTGCCACCTCGTTCTGCCATATGCTTATGCGTATCAATAGATGTGAATAATGTTGGCTTTCCTATAAAAACTGGCGATTAATAACGTTTAAGTTATATTCCAGAAATCAGATACCTATATTCTGCCTAGGAGGGTTTGAGATCGCCAGAAAAAGCATTGATTTGTTAAAAGAATTAAATAATTAATGTCTGTCTGAAGTAATAATTGGTTGTAATTATTAAGTCGAAAAGAACCCGTGGGGTGTGTCAGCAAAAACAGGAACAATAATTATTTTGCAGTGGCAGAGACATGTGTAGCTTAGTGACAAATAATTCAAAATATTTAAGTTATTCCTGTATATCGCGGTGGCATTTTTATTTGTTAAATGGTGAAGAAATAATTCAAATTTTATGAAACGTATTTAAAGCTTGTAGTACAGTACATCACAAAGAAAACATCCCATCTTCTTTAGATTTATAACCATAGGCGTAAATATGTAAAAATCATTTGTAAAAAGTAATTTAGGTTCATGGTTGTTTGCTTTCACAATATTCTGTATGTATTTCAGCTTTTGGTTATGAATTTACTGTGTGGTAGACAGATGCTAGTATTTGATTAATATAACACAGTAGTTATAAAAAGTAAAGAATTGGATATAAATGTGTAAATATTTTGTTCCTATTATCATTAATAATTTATAAATAAATTTAGGTTACGTTTGCTTGCTTCTAAATAATATCCTTTAGAGGCTTACGAATAAGACATGCTCCAGGATTATAGCTGTCATTAAGTTTTTGTGTGGGAAACAAATACGAATTTAGTATTTGAATAGTGTATCATATTAGTAATAGAATGTTCTTTTCATGAAGTCAACGTAATTAGAAAGAAGCTGGAATGTCAAAATAAGGTAATAAGGGAATGGTTTTCTTGTGATTATTACTATAGGCCTAAATGCGTAATATTTTTAACGTCAACGCCCATCCATAATATAGGTTCATACTTTTTGTTTTAGAATTATATTACATAAGTTTCAGAATTATGGCTCGCAGGGAATTGTTATTCATCGTACTGGGTTCTCATATGCTAATAATTCAAAATACTATGTTCTCTGCGATTCGAGTTAAAATATCTACGTGCATCGGTAATTCCAGTTTTAATATAGTGTTTTAATATCATTAATGTGCATTATAAAAGTGAGTTGTATATAATAACAGTGTAGTTGATTTATTTATTTTTTTATTTTTTTGTATTTAGAGGGGAAAAATAGCCAGTGCAAATTGCCAGTATAGAAAGGAAAAATATGCTTTGACGTCTTCTTTATAATAAATTTTTTTTAATCTTCAATTTACAAGAACCACCAATGCCTGTAAGAATAATTTAGTTTTGCAAGTGTTTCAATTTTACGGTTTGTTTTAATGTTTGCAATGAAAAAACTTACAAATTCCGTTTAAACAAAATATTCATAATTTTATTATACAAATTATAATAAATGTGAAACAGAAATATGTGAATTTTTGTTATGAAGTTAATAAATTAAGTAAGTTGTATTTATAAAATATACCTTCTTAAGAAGTAATTTTGTATCATAGTTTGAAAGAGAATAAGTGGTTGAGTTTCCTGCTGGACGAACTTTCTGTTTAATGCAACAGAACATAAGTGAATCTTGTCCATTTGATGAAGATATTGGAAACATGACCTTCTGTTGTAGATCATGAGAATACTACTTCTTGTTAAGTTTTATTCTTTGTAAAAATGATTAAGATAATGAGTCAATTCTGAGGATCTGAAAGTGTTGAGCGAGGAGATTTGAAGGAACTCATAGACTATTAACTATTAGCATCCGTTTAATCTTCTTTATATTTTATAACCATATATTTCGTAAAGCATATGTGTACCCCTCTGTTTTACACAGAGGATCGCCACAACATGTTTTCTGGCATTCTGACTGAAGTTTAAATAGTTTGTTCCATTATGTTCAATGGACAGCAGACGACATGCTTGGACCTCTTTTGACCCTGCTGCCACCTATCGGGAGTCGCTGACAGAAAGGTTCCCATTAACTAGGGATAGATTTCAAACTTACAGTTTCAATGTTGAACTCCATGAAGTACTGGAAATTATTAAATTCCAGGCCCACGTTGCTTACTTGCATCCATCCTAGGTTCTTCCTGCTGAAGCTTTTAGGTTATGTGTTCACAAATACTTTACATGTTGACTGAAGTATGTTGGTTAAGCGACTGAGAAAATATGTTTAACAACGGCGGCAGATTAACCACATGACTAATATCCAGGCGAATTGTAACATACTGTGCAAGTAGGACCAACAGACTAAGAAAGATCACTTCCTTGCAATCACTTATGTAGTGGATATGACATCATAATACTACAGGATTTACACAAGTTATGAAATGATCTGATCTGATCTGATCTTTAACGACGTCACACCCAGATTTGGGTCTCATCGTCCGCGAAGATGTGTATCACCTATCCACTTGTTTGTCAATACCGTGTTAGATGCCGCACTCCTATTATATTTTCATTTTACATTGGATAAGGAAATGATGTAGTAGTTTAGCCGTAGTATGTGGCCGATCGGCACAAAAGGCGTCTACAGACCAGGGACTATAACCGTACTTATCCCGTAGTCTGTCGTACAAGTCAGGTACTTGGTTATTATTCAAGGGGCATTGAAATAATATATGTAGCACTGTGCCCGTTTGTCCACATCCACATAATGGGTTCTCCGCCCGTCTAATCCGATAAAGATATGCCGGTGTGAGAGCTGTCCGTAACTTCACTTTATAGTAAGCAGAGATTTCAGATCTGGTAGACGCGTGTTCAAGGAACCATGGCCTGGGTGTTTCTTCTCGCTCCCTCCGCATTATGCGTATTCGGTATGATATGTAATCCTGTAGAGTAGTTTTTTCCTGTGGGGGCGGTGGCTATTGTCGTTGCTTCCCGAGCGCATCTGTCGGCGCATTCATTTCCCTTGATACCGGAGTGTCCCGGTATCCAGATATGCATTAAGTGGTTATGTAGTAGTATCTTCTGGGAGAGCCGTTTGATTTCCAATACCAATTTTGTCATGTCCGTAGAGCATCTCGTTGTGGCGAGTGTTTGTAAGGCGCTACGAGAGTCAGAGAATACGTAGATATATTTTGCTACTTCCTCTTGTATGCTGAGTAGAGCTTGATAAATCCCTGTCAGTTCTGCCGTGAATACATTACTGCGGGCGGACAGCTTAAATTGTCTCCCTTCCTCAGAACTAATATTTGTGAAGGCGACTGCTGTGCCCAGCACCGTTTGAGAGCCATCAGAGAAAAGTAGGATAGAATCATGGGGTGGGAAGGCCAAAACGTAGTCAAGGTACATGTGGGCAGTGTATAGGTCATGTTTTGAAAAAGTGGTTAAATCCAGCTGAGGAGATGTGATAATGGTATTGTACTCATAAGCATATATAGGGTATCGGACACTAGTTTGAATGTCCCACTCATTGTCGAAGGAATGAAAAATGTCATAGAATGGCGGGATGGGAAACCCGCATCTCCTCCTGTGGACTGTGTCGAATTTCCAAGAAATAGCATATTTTTGTAAATAGTGGGTGGGCCCTATTGGAGAACAAAAACTTCATAAATTTAAGAGACACTAAATTCGCCCTCTCAAGGCGGGTAGGCCATCGTAACTCGTGAAATATGCTGTCCATTTTTGGTTTCCCCCCTGTGCCTAATATTCTTTTCCCTATGTCATACACTAGGGAGTTTAACTGCCGGCGCTATTTGGATTGTGGGGGGACGAGTACGACGTTGCCATATTCACTGGTTGAACGAATGAAGTTATTAAAGAATGTGTACAGGGCTTTCGGGTGGTTGCCCCAGTATCGTCCAGCAATGTGGTTAAATAACCGGGCTCTATTACGTAGCCTATTCATCAAGTGAGCATAATGTATGTTACCTGATAACTTATAGTCTAATTTTACTCCTAGATATCGAATACCCGGGGCGTAATGTAGAGCAGTATCGGAAATATAAAGCAAGGGTCGTTGCACGACCGGTGTCAAAGTCCTCGCAAATATTGTGTATGAACATTTCTCTGTATTTATTTCCATGCCTATGTTATGTAATTCAGAGACTAAAAGGTTAATGTCCCGTTGAAAATCTTGTAAATATTGTCCCTGTGGTCCTTCCACCTTCGGGAACCGACTGTACATAATTATATCATCCACAAAGCCTAAAATTCGTCCCACTCTGAAGGGTAAACTGTATAAATGAGTAGTGTATATATTAAATAGCGTGGGGCTTAACGAAGACCCCTGCGGGAGCCCCCTAGACGTCATCCGAGGCGGAGAGGGGTGGTATTGGCCCGAGAGGTAGAGGGATCGATGATACATGAGATTATTGATATTTTGAGTATATATGGATGGAATCCCCAAGGACCTAAGGCGGGCACTTAATATGGTTAGAACCACCTTGTCATAAGCTGCACTCAAATCAAGCGTAACCGCTATCGTATCTTCCCCTTTGCTCCATCCCGTTTAGATATCAGTGATTAGTAGTTTAGGTAAATTCCGCCTATATACCACTAATATTAAAAATAAAAAGCTGAAGAGAAAAACTAAAATATGATGTAAATTTAGCTTTTATTGTGTATTATAAAATGCTTAATATATTAATTCATCACTTAATAAGATAGAATATTAAAAACGACATTGAGCTCAATGTATTGTCAAAGTAAAATATTTGCAATAATCAATAATAAAATTATAAAATTGAACTTTTCACTTATTATTTAAAATATAGCAAAGATTAAAACATATATGAACTTGAACAGAGGCATTCATATATTGTCAATTGTTATAAAATTATCGTACAGTATTTATGTGTATCACAAATATTGTATTCTACAGATGAGATGCATTTAGCTCCTTCTTCTTGTATTTAGTGCGGCTGTTTATTATTATGAAAGTCAATTATAATATTGTCAATATTAAGAGTAAATATAAATTTATGTAGTTCCTCTTCTTAGATCGACTAGCAGATCTTGAATAGTACGTGGTGAATTATCTCTTATATTCTTCAGCTTTCTTAGTTTTCATTAAGTAGAGATGCATTTCGACGTCATAGCGTCATCATCAGTCATGCCTAAAATGAATATTTTAAAATCAAAAGAAACTCATGTAAAATTAATTGTAAGATAAAAATCTTTGATAATATAAAGTGATTAATTAGAATGTTTTAAATATGAATCTATAGTGACGAAATTGGTTGTATGCTGGCTAGTGGAAGTTTAGTGTATACGTTATTTAATAAGAGAATAAAATATAGTAGATAGTCAGTAATTGAATTTATATATAAGGGTAGGCTATTAATTAAAACTGTATTTAAGGTTTAAATTAACATAGAAGATTATCTATTGAGTTCTTATTAATAATGTTATGTAACTTACCGTTGGTCTAGCGAGATAACATTCTGTGGTGAGTACTTGAATGCTACATTTTATGAACTAGAGACTTACTGTTTCATGTGGTGTGGGCTGTTGCTCCATCTTGCTGGAAATATATTTTTTTATGGTCAATGCCAAGCTGTCGTAACTTTTTTTCAACAAAGCCTTCCAACATATTCACATAACGTTCTGAATCAATGGTCACTGCTGGTTCATTATCGTTTTCAAAGAAATACGGGCCTACAATCCAAAAGCACCAACCATTACAGAATGTGTTTTGTACTCGTAATAACTACAAACACAGGAAACATGGTGTTGCATGTTCCAACGCTCCATTGCGATTGACATACTGCAGCGGCACACATCATGAAATAGCGTTCCCCTCTGCCATTTCCCCTCCCGCCAACCATGACAAGCTATCGTGGTGGTGCAGTATTCAGATTTGAAATGTGTCAGTTGGCTCCTTGCCACCCATTACATAGTAAGAAAATATTCACTTTATTCACTTAAACAATAATGTTCTAACATTTGTTTAAATCCCATTCCATATTTGAATGTTTTCTTAAATATTATATGAATATTATATTATACCACATCCATGTGTATCAAAGTTCGATTTTAATTCTTACATAACCTTAAGGCGTATGTATTTATTTTCACATTATTTTTCTTTGCCATATTTTAATTGTAATAATTATATCATATGTCCTAACTTCAAATTATATTTCTCACCATTGCGATCCATGAAGCACCATTTAAACACCCATATTTTTATGCTGTGTTTTAATATTGGGTTCCACATAAGTAGTAACTCAGAGTGTTCAGTAATCTTTTATAGACATTAAATAACTATTTCCTTTCACTATTTATGATTATGAAACATGGACATAGTTATGTTGGCAAAATGGCGCCGGATAGTGACACAGGTAAAGGCAGCTCAGTAAATACATATGTTAAAACCTCGACAAACTGTAGATTCTGCAAAAAAAGGGTCTTAAAAGGCATTAATTGTGATAAATGCAACATGTGGATACATAGCCGATGTGCTCAAATTGACATAAGTTCAATAAATGATGAAGATAACTGGCAGTGTAATATGTGTCAACAGGATACCTACAAAGAAGCCATTTCAGTTGAACTGCAAAACAAAGACGAAATAATAAGGTTGCTACAAGAGGAACTATCTCTACTAAAACTGGAGAACAAGAACTTAAGGGAAGAAAACGAGAAACTCAACAATGTTCAATTTACACAAGTTCCAGTAAGACAAAGATATTCAGACATGGTAAACAGGACCTGGCCCAAAATTACTTAAACACATAAACCATACATACGAACGTCAAATAGATTTGAGATCTTACCTGATGAGGAAGATCTAACCCAGAAAATCACTTATAATTGCCCTTCAGACAGGAATGAAAGTAAGTAAAAAAATAAGGTAATGGTGATAGGAGATTCAGTGTTGAAGTTTGCTGGCGAAAAATGTAAAGAGAAAGGTCACCAGGTTATATGCTACCCTGGCATAAAGACAGAGGAACTAAAGAACAAAATGGAACAACATAACCTTTCAACAATTCAACCAGAGGTTATTGCTATCCACGTGGGTACTAATGACATTAAAAAAGGGGTTTACGCAGAAGAGATAATGGGGGATACGATGGACCTTGTTGATACTATACAAAAGCAATCTCCAAAGACCAAGATAATCATCAGCAGCATACTATACAGGAGAGATATGAATACACGCCGTATAGATAGAATAAATCAAGAATTGGATTGGCTGTGCTCAGTTAGAAACTGCTTAATGGTTCATGGAAACAGCTGGTTAGATGACACAGATATCGCAGGTGACGGCCTGCATCTCAACCGGCGGGGGGCAATGAAGTTAGGCCAACTTCTCTGCAAAGCTATCAGCAGCTGCCAGGGAAATAACCTACAATGTTCGGAAAACTGAAAAATGATTTGGTGGATGCCATAAACTCTCCTAGAAGGAAAATGAGTAACGATAAAACTGGAATAAATAAAGAGACACAACTAAACATATTGTACCAAAACATTCAATGTGTGACAAACAAAATAATAATAATAATAATAGTTTATTTAACCTGGAGAAGTTAAGACCATAAGGTCTTTTCTTCCACTTCACCAGGGACTAATAGTAACTTACATTAATTATTACAATATAACATAATAAGTAACACAAAATACATTAAAAGAACACAACATAACACATGAAATGATTTAAGATACATTAAATTGACACACTGAATAATATGAAAGAATTTTAAGAAAATGATAAAAAAGAAGTTAATTGTTACAAATACAATTTAGTTATACAAAAGCATTAAGTGATAGAAACTGAAATTAACATAGGACATGAAAAAGATACACTATTAAGTACTGCATACAGCATATTCAGACGTTTTTAATGCATATAAACTAGGGCTGAAAATAGATTAAAATTTCTAATCGAGTTAACGCTTGACTTTAATCGATTAATCGACAGACAGGTCGGTATTTTAAAGGAAACCAAAGTGTACATTTAACATTGTTTTACACGTTTTACACTATAGATAATAAAAAAAAACCTGAATTAATGAATACCATTATTAGTTATATAGTGAAAACATATATGCAAAACTTATATTTCCGGTTACTTTTTCAGCCAAGACTTGAAATACACGAGTTTGTTGACATTTGAATGATGAAGAGACGATCGTAGCTTGTTTGCAATAATATTGGCAGCACTAGAAACTCTCTCACTCGGCACTGAGAAAGAAGTTTGGTCATTTGATCCATTTCTCGAAAAACTTGTTCAAAATTCGACTAAACCGATTAATCGGAAAATGTAATTGATCGACGATTAAATGTGTAATCAATTAATCGGCTCGATTAATCGATTAATCGGTACACCCCTAATATAAACCCTCATTTTCTGGTTTTAGTGCATAATATCAAGTTACCATGCATAACTGTGCATATTATGAATGTGCCTCCCTAAAATCTCGGCTTTTCAAAGGAACATAAAAATGTTGTATTGTATTGCCATTGTTATTTGATTGATTTGGCAACAAAGTCTGCCACCTGCATGAATTTGAGAGTGCAAACTACTGTTTACCCTAAATAAACAGTAATATAATACACCAGGCTACAAAAGAAAATGCCGACTCGCCGACCCCTACCACCTTCCATTGAAAGATAACTGCTAAACAGAATGTTCACTGCTTGAATGTGTCAGTCACTAGCCATTGTTGAAGACGTTGAATTATCTTTAGAATCGTGTTGTGGAAAAATGGGTGTGAGAGGGAAAACTTAAGAAGGTACTTACTTCAAATCCTGATCTTAAACTTCTGAAAACAGTGAAAGACGTATTATGTGGAAAAAATGAAAAGACATGGAATTCGATCTCACCCTCATTCAAGTCAAATTTCTTCCCTTAAGTATGCACCTGTTACTTCTTGTGAAGTAGAAACATCCTTTTCTGCGTTCAAGAATGTCCTAACTGATAAACGCACGAGTTTAAGTGAGGAGAATTTGGAAAAAACTCGTATATTGTTTTAAGAGAAATTGAAATATATTGCAGTACAGTGTGGATTTTTGATAGTGCACGTTTCGCCTTTCATTGTGCATATTTAGAGATACGATAGTGCATGAATGCATGCATGTTTTTAAGTTTGATAGTGCATGAAAATCCGGGCTTTATATATCACATACATGTGTGCCCATTCATCAACTGTGTTATTCAATAACTATTCTGCTTTCACTTTTGCATGAATTATTTCGTTCCTCGTTTCTACTCAATTATCATTTAATTCACACTTCACTTTAAAGGAAGGGTAAACTAAAAAAAATACCATTTTTTTATTTTAATCTCATCGCACGGAGCTTTGAATTACAAAATGAATGGTGATCTCATGAACTTCAGGCGCCTAATATTACGCTTTGTACGGGTGAAGTAAAAAGCTCCTGAGACGTCACGCGAGACAATTAATTGACAGGACGACAGCTGCTGTAATGCTCACGTGTGTGTTTCTACATACACCACAAAGTCTCATTTGTATCAGTTGTTGATAGAGATGTCTGCAATGTTACCTTAGGACGAACCTCGGTATTCACAAAATAATTTCACACGAAAAGAAAATAACAAGGAATTATTGAAAGATTTGCAAGGAAGAAAAGAAAATACGGAATGGTGTGTGGGCTGTGTATACAAATGAAAACAGACCACGAAAGTGTGTTGTTGGGACTGTGAAGGAATTTGTGAACAGAAGGGGGTTTATAGGCTGTATAACACAACATGCCTCATTCAATAGCGTTATTATAAATAAAGATACACTAGTTGCCAGTCGTTATCAGTTAATACTTAAGAGCTAATACAGTTCAAAAACAAAATATTTTTCACGATACGAACAGAGTCAGTTTCAGATTCAGAATCATCTTTTGCGGTAGTAGAAATGTCTGAAATGCTAAAAGAGCTGTTAGAAACTGAATTTTCATCATAAATACTAGATTCCACATTCATGATTTGTCCATTCCCTAATACTGATGGATTACTATTCGAATCTTGCAACAACTCTCTCATTTCCTTCTTCCTCAAGTACGACGATTTTCTTTTCTTCATTGGCGGTGTTTCAGATTTCCCATGCAAAAGAAGTGATGGCACAGCACTTCTTTTTTAAACAGATTGCGGGGTTTCTCCAGTTAACTGTTTTTGTAACTGTACCGAAAGCTCGGTATCATTTTCTTCAAAATGTTGTGTACTGTATTTACTAGGAACAAATTTTTATCTTTTTATTTTTATCAGCCATTGCTTATAATGTTCGGGTGACTTATCTCTGTTGGGAAATCGATGGAAAGATATTTTAAGTGTGTTATCACTCTTCGACGATGAGTTTGTACACCCCACAACACAACAATAAACCATTGTTTGAACAGATACTCACTAAAAAATTGTAACAGTAGACAGAATGCTGTGAACTGTCTTTCACCGGGCAAGACTGAGTCAAGCATTCGTCAAGCGTGACGTCACGTGCCCACCGCGTTACAATAAACATATTCGTTTTGTGATTAAATGTGAAGGTGTAAAACATTTCTAACAGTGAATATCATTTCTTAAAAACATTTTCTTTCAATCCGTATGAAGAAAATGATACTGAATTTTTAGTTTACTTTTCCTTTAACTTTTATGGCATTATCTTAACTTTTGCTTAATCACACTTATTTTTCTTTTGTTTAATTCCCCATATTTATTTTGCATTTCACATCTGTTATTTGGTATTCTTTTGAGTCTATTTATATTAGTATAACACACATTTATATCTACAGACACACTAAATATTTACATGGGTAACGCCGGGTTTCCGAAACGTAAGATATCTACTAGATGGCATTATTCAATCCGTAAGCGTTTCTGAAACGTTCGATGGCGGCTAATCGTTCGATAAAACGCCCTACAAACTATCGCACCATAAATCACTAGATATCTGACGAAACGGTAGATAAACACGCAACATGGCGGAAATGCGAAATATTTATGTTGATGTATGTTTCGTTATTATATTAGCATTTAATCTTACATTATGTTACTAGCTTGTTATGGTATTAAAATTAAAAGTAGTAATGAAGCTGGCATTGGTTATTAAGTTGTGTATGAAATAATTCATAATACTGTACTAGAAAAATTGTATATTATCGGTTAGATGAACTTTGTTATAGCCTAGGCTATTAATGTATCCATCGTTTATTTGTATTAATTTCATTTTCTGTTGTAAGTTAATACTTTAAGAAAACATCGCGAATATTAATTCACATCATATTTTCTTGCTGGTCATCTTCAATGACAGATCGTATAAGGCCTAGGTCTATACAGAAGTAAATATTCCCTGAAAGAAATACAGCAATCCTTTCAAGAAGTAGCCTACGATGATATTCAGATTCGGAAAAAATGTAGCTTAAGTATATTATTTTATTTTCTGATGCAACACTTTATGAAGAAAATATTGCCATTCTACAGCACGAATATTAATACATAATCATCATCTTTCTCGTCATCTTCATCCTGAGGCAATAATTAGGCCTAGAGATGTGTAAAGCAAAAAGTATTCCCTGAAAGAATTAGATCTTTGACGATATTGAGTTTCGGAAAGAATCAGGCTGTCAAAGCAATGACCTATGGATAAATAGGCCATCATATTAAATAAGGAACAACTGCAAGCATGCCTTTTTCAGCGTTAAATTGCCCATCATTAGAATTGGGAACAACCATCGAAGCATTCCTTTCTGTGGTAAATTAGCTATAGCTTAATTAATGTGTTACTTTTACGCATTATGTTGTCAGATTGTGATGGGTGACATTTTTCTCTAATGCACTAGTCTCGAAATCGAAATTACCGTAGTTTATCTCACGTTTTACATTTATTTTAGCAGAGAAACAGCAGACAAGAAAAAGCAGAAAGATAATTCAGCCATTTTGAATAGAATAGCAAGAAGCGCTCCGATTGGTTGCTAGTCAATCACGGCCAACTTGATATTAGAGTAAGCACCGTGTCTCCATCTATTGACAAAGTGCTCAACTCATTTATCTGACATTAGCTATTTCTTGAGCAAATTCGCTTTCGGAAATGGGAAGGTGTTATCGAGTCTATAAATGTATAGAACGATTAACTGTCTAGAAGATATCTGGAGCTTTTATGCAACCGGGCCTAAGCCTATCTAATTTCACACAATCATCCATATAACAAAATGTACAATATTTACAAATTTGTTAGTACGTGCAACTTATATTTAAAGTTTAGCTCACTTAAAGAATGGTAAATAGTTTGTATATTATCGGTACCAAATACAATTTTTGATTGCCCATCAAGTTTGTTTACATTTATTTTTCTTTGGGCTCGACACACACCATTAAAACAATTTAAGAATGTTTTGATTAAATGACTGAAAAAGAAGTGTTTTTATTCAATATAAGAAATGTTAGCACTTAATATAGAAGACATAGAATTTTAAACAAGCTTCTTTAAATGTGTTACCTTGTTGATAAGTCTATTGTGACTTTACTAAATTTATGTATTTTGGTTTTATTTTCATTCGTGATAATCAAGTTTAAACTAGCAAACTAAGACTTTTTTATACCTATTTTAACAAATGAACTTTATCAATACAATGTATATTTTGGGACGACAATAAAGGATTCTTGATTCTTAAAAATTTAATCATAAAGGCCTATTATTTATATATTCATTATCTACAGGGTCTTTATTATAAGTTGAGACGGGCGACCGGTGTTTTGACTCTCCGCTACGGTGTCCGCATTAGCCGCGGGTGGAGCGCGCGCGGCTTCCCTGCTTAAAGTGTAGGCTATATAAAGTATTACATATCGTCGCTTAAGAAACAATACCGCGTAACTAACAAAACACAAATTTTACAGGAGAAGCAAAAAACTGTTTATTTTTGCTTTCAGGCGTCGCACAGTGTTTACATTTTCAGGATAACGAACAAAACATATTTCTAATTATATGTTGGCAACACTGAGGCGAATTTTACTTTTTTTGGCACCGTGGCGCTAGTTACGCGGTATTGCACTCTCAATTATTTTACGAAAATGTCAGTTACGCGGAATTAAATATTTTTATTTCAGAATAAAAGAAGCATTTTTAAAGAAAAAATACTTTATTTCAGTAGGGTCTAATATAATAATAATATAGTAATTGTTGATCAAATTATTTTTCTTTATATATTTTATACTGAAATAATCCTAGTCTAATGTGAATAAATCATGTATACATGGCACAAATACAGTTTCCTGATACAGTTTTTGTATTGAAGTTACAAATTGGAAATAAAGAATTTTATCATATTACTGACGGCAAAATAATAACATACTGGAAAGCCAGAAGGCTAATGACAATTGTTCAATAGCCTGAGCAATAGATTTAATAAATAAACAATAACAACCTTGATGCTATGATTTACAAATGAGGAATTGTTCACAGGATAGATGGTAATCATGAGGAAATAATTTCTTTAGTTGCTATAAGTGATCCCACTTAGACTTCTTGATCTTCAGCCGCTCCATGTAGAGCCTGGGGAATTCTTCTTCCTTGAGAGTCTTAGGCCGCTTAGGCAACTCCTGAAAATCTTCAGTATAGTCCAGATTATAATGTATGACACCCTTTGGTTCATATTTTATTACTCTTAAATAAAATACCGTAGGGCATTTGGTTTCCGTTCAGGGTGAATGGAAAAATAAATCCAGAGCTTATTGTCACTGTATTCTATGAAGAATGTGTGATCACTGATCACGATAAGTATTCTTGTATGGAAATGACTTTTTTCTTTCTTCTCTTGTCACAGTTGGATATTGACTAGGGAAGAATATTTCTTTAGATTTTGGCCTGCATTCTGTGACACTGATCACTGAATCACACTTCATTTGGGTGTGACCCTTTTCCAAAAACTTGTGGAAAACAGTGATGTTTGTTTTCATTGTGAATTTCAGCAAAGCTTTCCACAATAGGCCTACTGCGTTCCTATTTTGATATGTGCAGCCGTTGGAATATAAAATTATGGGCACATTACTTTCTTCAATGCGTCAATAACACAAGTGGAAAATGTTGATACTACTTGCTCAGCTTCACTTTCATCGAACCAGTAGCAGATTACATCATGATCAGCCAATTCATACATTGTAATATTATGGACTGCCAATTTAGTTTTGTAATATATTGCACTGGCTTGCTACCTTTACAGCCTGCGAGTCCATCGTAAGAAATCTACATGTGCCTGATTCGGCCGCTGCCTTATCATTTGTATTCCCCTCCCGATCCTTTCCTTTTTGATAATCATACTTATTTACATTGCCGGTTGGATATCCAGCACATAAGTCGCAGTCGTCCTTTTTGGGCCTATATTCGTCCTACATTCATGTCTGATAAAATATCATCAAATGTGTGTCTACTTATTGTCCCCTTTTTCAATTATTTTCATTTTTTATTTGTGTAGGTGATACAGCTGGCTTATAGAATTTATTCCTGGCTCCAGATAGAGTTAGTAGACATTTCCATACAGTAATGTCATGACAATTTCGGGAGGTTTTCTAGAAATGCCCTAACAAATGTCTTATCTAGTCCCCGAAAAATTCACCTTCATCTGTTCCTCACTTTCTGTATAATTTCCCGAAGAAGTCCCTGAAGAATGATGCTCATAACTTAGCTCATCTGTCATATACGTCATACTGGGAAAGAAAAATGGATGTGTCTGCAAAAGAAAATCGCGATAATAATAATAAATTTAATTCAAAATACGTTAACTTTTCTTTTGTTATTATTGCTTTTAAAATTATTTTTCCTTTTATATCAAGTAAAACCACTCACAGAAGGTCCTTCAAAAATATTTTCTTCAATCATAGGTAGGGTCTCTGCCTTGCTTCCCTCTAGTACACATAGAGATTAATCTGCGATGAATATATAAAAAATGCTAATAGCATAATCGTGGATAATTTTAAATTAAAACAGGCTTTGTAATACAAAAGTATGAACTATAGATACCGGTTTTAATATTTGTTCATATGAATCACAAGTTATATCTCATATTACAATTTCCGGTGGCCTCCTTGTTTTAAAGTTCCGGTATTGTTGGCAGGTTATTTGGGTGTAATAAAATAAATTACAAAATACACTGTCTTCAGATATCAATATGTTCGATTCCCCTTCCTCATCTTCATTTACACAAACTGTCTTCTTTATGCTTTCTTCTGGTGCACCAACCGGTGAAGATATCCCCGGCAGTTTCTTCTACTAATGAAATACTTTATTTTGAATATAGCGTTTAAAAAATATACCAATCTTAATTAATAGTCATGATTTTCTGAGCCAGAAGATTCTCGAGAAAACTATTTTTTAATAAAAATATCTGGCATCAGTTATTCGAAAACTTATATTGTACTCATATAGGCTTCTTACTTCGTTTTATCCTGGTATGATTTCTAAAATTACCGAAAATAAATCCTAATTGTGAAATTATTTCTTCTTCAGTAAATAATCCATCTACAACTTCTTCAAGCAGATCCACGTCATCTACAGGACTGGATGGTGTACCTGTGTGTTTGGCACGATTTGGTGCAATCTGTTTCAATACAAGATGAAAAATTTAAAAAAAAAATAGTTTTTTTTCGTGTTAATTACAAGAAAATGTGTAAAATCGATTCACACAAAACATTTTAAATAGCACTTACCATGTAATGTACCTTCTATCGTCAGAATAGATCGTATCTCATACTATGAAATATTTCTTCTCTAATCTTGAGGTAAAAGTAAACTGACAGCAGCCTAATAATGTTTAATTCACAGTTGCACAAACGGAAATGGGTGAGCCCAAATAAAAATCCGAGGGTTATATGTCACCTTGTGTTGCATTAGCAAACTAAGTTGAACCGTGCGCCGTATACGACAGATAGGCGGTATTACATAAAGTTTTCAATGAAATCAGATACGCGGTGTTGTAAACTGCTTCAGTTACGCGGTATTTCAGAATTTTCTATGTTGCTTCAGATATGCGGTATTGTGTATGCCTCTTTAGCAAGGTCATGACACAAAATTTCATCTTGACCGATATTTCATCATAAGCGCGCTACTTCAGTGATGCCAACAGTATAAAAATGTCATTTTCACCAAATGTGTCAGTTACGCGGTATTGTTTCTTAAGCGACGATATCTTACCTTATAAGTTATAACATATGTTGGAAGTGTCGTCCTTCCTGTGTTATACAGGCATTGTATCTGGAAACCACATTCTGGCTGGCGCGAGTGAGTTCTTCCACTGTAATGCCCCTCATTTCATTCGTAATGTTTTCTTTCAGCTCCAATGTGTGAGGATTTGTTCAATAAACCTTATCTTTAAGAATATGGTTTCCAGATACAATGCCTGTATAACACAGAAAGGACGACACTTCCAACATAATATGTTATAAGGTAAGATATGTAATACTTTATATAGCCTACACTTTAAGCAGGGAAGCCGCGCGTGCTCCACCCGCGGCTAATGCGGACTCCTTAGCGGAGAGTGAAAACACCGGTCGCCCCGTCTCAACTTATAATAAAGACCCTGTATATGGTTGCTTATTTTAATTTAACGCAGCTTATTTCCAATTTATCTTCACTTGTAGTAACTTATTCACTTGTCGCAACTTCATTTTACTCATTATGGCCTATTACACTTATTGCTGCTTAATTCAAGATGCTACACTGTATGCTACACTCCTAGAGAAATCTACGGTATTTTACTATTGTATATTTGCTTGCCATTTTTCCTGAGTCTCATCTCATTATCTCAGCTAAATATATCTGATTATATTAATGTCACATTCAACTAATATCTTACTTACTAAACCAAGGGTAATTGCAATCGCTCGCACCTATGGTTGTCATGCCATCACTCGCTTGTTAGATTTGACCTAACTTGCATTTTTTCCCCTGTTTTATTAATGTAATTGCAACTCTAACGCATGTATGAGGGTCGGTCAATAAGTAATGCCTCCTATTTTTATTTCTCCTGAACTAAGTTAGTTATGTGAATAATTTGAATTTGGCGCAATTCCTCAAACCTCCTTCTACACTCCACTGCAATAGGAACTTCCTACATCAACCAGTGGCAGCACTGCTGCCTGTTACAAAATGGCTGACATCGATGTCCGTATAAGACTGCGTTCTGTCATTGAATTCTTGAATGCAGAAGGTGAAACGCCTATTCGCATTCATGAAAGGCTCACAAAGGTGTATGGTGATGCAACAGTGGATGTCAATATGGTTAGAAGATGGGTTCGTCGCTGTAACAAAACTGAAGGCCCAACACTGTTGGCTGATGAACAGCGGAGCGGCAGACCCGTGACTGCAGTGACTCCACGCAACATTCAGCAAGTAGATGAGATCATCAGAGGTGACCGCCGGGTAACGACGGATGAATTGTGTCGCATTACGTCCCTCAGTAAAGGCAGTGTGGTGACGATTATTCAAGAACTGGGGTACTCAAAAG
This sequence comes from Ectobius pallidus, assembly GCA_964059195.1. Classification (NCBI taxonomy): domain Eukaryota; kingdom Metazoa; phylum Arthropoda; class Insecta; order Blattodea; family Ectobiidae; genus Ectobius; species Ectobius pallidus. The sequence continues at coordinate 166,416,983 of CAXKWD010000003.1, forward strand.
TTTGTTCACGGTGGGTACCCCGAATGTTAACCGACCAGAATAAGGAGTCATGAAAAACAATAGCCTCCGAACACTTGCAGCGCTTCAATTTGCAGGGAGAGGAGTTCCTGCACAAAATTGTGACTGGAGATGAAACGTGGGTTCATTTTTTTGAACCAGAATCAAAGAGACAGTCTATGGAATGGCATCGCATGACCTCACCGAGGAAGAAAAAATTCAAAACTGTGCCATCAGCAGGGAAAGTGATGGCGACCGTGTTTTGGGACGCGGAGGGTGTGATTCTGGTTGATTTTTTGGAACAGGGTTGCACAATAGATTCGGTACAATATGTCAGCACCCTCAAAAAGCTTAAAGCACGTCTTCAGCAAGTTCGCCCAACAAAAAGCATGGCGGATGTTCTGCTTTTGCATGACAATACAAAACCACACACCAGTCGTCACACCACTGAAGAGATTGTGAAAATTGGATGGGAAGTTTTGCCTCACCCCCCATACAGCCCTGACTTAGCACCATCAGACTTCCATCTGTTTGGGCCGCTAAAGGAAGCTCAACGTGGGAAGCTCTCAGTTAGTAGTTAGCCACCGTGGCGTTCGGACGTGTTCGCTTCAATGGTCGAGGTCAACGTTACAAGTAGTGAGCTCTTAGCTTCTGAGCTAAACAAACTGAGCAAGAAAATTATTATTGAGATTCTGGTTAGTGAGAATGTTCCTACAGACGTTAGCGAGACGGTAAGAAACTATTTTCAACATCTACTGTGCGCAAAAAATGGAAAATCTGATATAAATAGTCTATGTTCCGGAGTTATAAAATCCAGCTTGAATTGTGAAGAGAAGGGCTACATGGTATTTCCCTGTGAGACTGAGCTAACATGTAAACTGATTGACCAGCTAGAGAAAAGAGTGAAAGATCAAGAACTCATCATAGACCTCCTTCAGGATAAACAGAAACAGGGCACCCCAAAAATCCAAACGGTTCCCAATGACATAACCCACACGGACAGTATACAGAAGCCAGAGAAGAACAATAGTGTAGGCCTACTACAACCAAGTATTCTATCCAAGCCTGGTCCATCTAATTTGAGCAACAATGTAAATTCTAGATCAACTAAAGGGATAGATACATGGGCCAAAGTTGCATCCTTGAACAAGAATAAGCCTACAAGGAAAGAGAAGGAAATCGTTTGCGGAGTAAATACAGAAACTAAACTTAAAGCAACTGTACAACCATCTAGATGCAGGGCTTTATTTGTATCTAGATGCGAACCATCTGTAACTACAAAGCAAATCGAAGAATTATTGAATGAAAATGGCTATTGTGAAGTGGTGGTAAATAAAATGAAGACTAAATTTGACTCGTATGCTTCTTTTCATATTGAAACTCAAGAGGAGCATTTTGGTGGTCTATTTAACCCGGCTGTGTGGCCTACCGGTGTACTTCTTTCTGAATTCTATGGTAAATTATACCCAAGTCAAATTGAAGAAGTAAGTATAAATGAAGGAAAACATTCACCAACATGACATCAAAACAGTACCGATTGTGTAAATATCGCCGCAAGACAGGGTCAAGATATTTCTCATGGTAATTTTCAATGTATCAGCTTAACAAAGAACATATCTGAAGATTTAATAGTTCCAACAAACAGTGTTAGAGGTCAAACAAATTTAAAGCTCTTGTACCTAAATGTTCAAGGACTAAATAGTAAGACAAACATTTTGAGTCATTTAGGTGCTATAAATAAGTATGACATGATTTGTGTGAGTGAACATTGGTTACGGGATGTGGAAGTTGACTTTGTGTTATTAGAGGGTTATACTCCCCTTACCATGTACTGTCGCGAACAACATATAAGAGGAGGGGTCGGAATTTTTGTTGCCGACCGCTGGATGGGAAGCTGCAGCGTATTAGATTTTAAATGGCTTTGCATCAAACTTGACATTGAATGTGTAGCAATAAGGGTTGAGATCCCAAATGTTATTATAGTTAGTGTATATCACTCACCGGCTGGTGATGTAAACAATTTTCTAGCTAACCTTGAGAAACTATTAATAGTTCTCAGTCGTATGAATGCATACATTGTAATTGGCGGAGATGTAAACTCCAAGTTTGACGTGTTACGCAATCAATTTAGTGTGAATAGGCTATTAAACCTTCTCAGACAGTTTGATTGCAACTATACAAATGACAAACCTACACGTTTGGACGCTTGCTTAGACAATATATTTACGAACATCCCACTGGAACAATGTAATACCTGTGTGAAGCCCCTTGATATTTCGGACCATAGTGGTCTCGAATTAACCGTGTGTTTCGCATCAGAATCTGATTCTCGCCCATTGACAAGTTCGCTATATAGAAATCTTTCTCCAGGTAGCCTGAATATATTTTGTGTTTTGCTAAGCAAGGTGGATTGGGAGAATCTACTAAACCAAAATGTAGGCAATGCGGAGGAAGTATTCGAACTGTTTTTCACTAAGTTTATAGAGCTCTTTAATTTGGCTTGTCCGGTTAAAACTCAAAGAACTTCTAAGAAGGCGTCAAGAGCAACCAAAACTGGTGTAAGCTGGTATACGCCCAAATTGAAACAAATAAAAAATACTGTTATGGTATATTATACAATATTCCAAAATACCAGGACTCTAGCTTCTTATAAAGCTTACAAATACACTAGAGATCAATATAAGCATGAAGTTAATGCAGTAAAACAACTGGCTAATGCCAGGTTCATAGAAGAATCTAACAACAAATGCCAAGCAGCATGGACCTTGATAAGGAAAGTGTCTGCCCGTAAAAAACAAGAGGTTGAGGCTACCATCACTCCAGATGATTTAAACAATTTTTTTATGGATTCCATAGCAGACATGAAAAGGAATATACCATCGTCCCCAGTATCCTCCGCGGAATTCTTAAAACATGTGGAAAAGCCCAGTTCCAACTTTAAGTGGAGTCAAGTTACCTGTGAAAGTGTGTTCAGTGTTGTAATGAATATGAAGGCATCAGGAAGTAAGGATACATATGGTCTCTCTATAAATGTAATAAAGCACGTAATCACTGCTATAGTATTACCCCTGGCTATCTGCATAAATATGTGTCTCACGGGCGGCATCTTCCCCAGATCACAAAAAATCTCAAGAGTGATCCCGGTGTTCAAGAAGGGAGATAGGACTCAGTTAAGGAATTACCGGCCAATCTCATTAGTTCCCATAATAGGCAAGATTATTGAAGCGATCGTTAAAGAGCAAATAAACAAATTTTGGGAAATACATAAAATATTTTCTCCATTTCAGTTTGGGTTTCGTAAGACCCAATCTACCACCAATGCCCTAATGCTTTTGATCTCAGAGATTCTCTCGGCATATGAGAGCGGAAGTACTGCTAGGGTTACAGCTTGTGATCTTAGCAAAGCTTTCGATTGCATCGATCATGCCATGTTATTGAGTAAATTAGAATACTATGGGATTGCTGGTGATCAACTTGGATTTTTCAAATCATACCTAACAGGAAGATACCAATATGTGGAAATAAATGGGTGTACTTCAAATGTTTCTGAGGTTATGTCAGGAGTTCCACAAGGGTCTGTCTTGGGGCCTCTTCTTTTTATAGTGGTGATAAATGACCTCCCAAGTAACTTAGATTCAACCACTATAATGTTTGCAGACGACACCACTTTTCTTAGTACCCATGCCGATTATAACAGTATGCAGCATATGGCCGAACAAACAATCGATAAAGCAACCATGTGGTTTCATGCAAATAGCTTATTACTAAATATGGACAAAACACAAACACTCTACTGTAGTTTACTAACACAGAAGTCTTGTCAGATAAGTAAAAGTACAATTAAGATTTTGGGCTTAAGTATTGACAGCTCCCTCACATGGTCAGCTCACATTGAACTTGTTTGCGTAAAACTATCAAGGGTAATCTTCTTGCTTAGATCTCTTATAGGCATTGTACCCTGTAATTACGTAAAAGTGGCGTACTTTGCATTTTTTCAGTCAGTGTTAAACTATGGATTGATCATGTGGGGTAATAGCAGCCACATAAATAAGGTACTTCTAATGCAGAAGAAAGCTCTGCGCATAATAAATAAGACTTCCATAACTGCACACTGCAAGCCATTGTTTGTGAATAGTGGCATATTGACGGTTGTTGATCTGTATATATATTTGTGCCTATCCTATGCTCATAAGATCTCTATTTCTGATTCTGCAATATATAGATCTCATACTCATAACTATAATACAAGAAACCGTAATTTGCTGGACATCCCATACAATAGGTTGACCAAAAGTCAAAACAGCTATGCTGTACTAAGTGTAAAGTTGCATAACAATTTAAGTGAAGCCAGTAAACTTATGGGCTGTTCAAAAAAAGTTTACACAAATGGCTTGTTCAAAATCCATTTTATGACATAAACGAATATTTTTCTTTTAAATGTATCAGCTTTTAAACAATTCTTTTTAGTGACAATGTCTATTGCAATTTTGTATTGCTTAAAGACAATAAAATATATTATTATTATTATTATTATTATTATTCACTTTCAAGATGCGGAGGCCATGAAAACATCTGTACGTCAATGGCTTCAGAAGCAAGACCGTGCGTTTTACCGCGCAGGAATACATGCTCTCGTTAAAATGTGGACTACAACTGTGGAAAAGGATGGGGATTACATAGAAAAGTGACAATTTAATGCTCAATGTTGTGGCTTTCATGCTGTGTAATCAAAGTTGAATTTTCTTGCAAATTAAAAGAAAAAAAATAGGAGGCATTACTTATTGACTGACCCTCGTATTTTAAGTATTTTACAAATCATTAATCATTAATCTCTAAGTATTTTACAAATCACTAATTTCAAATAATATGTTTGAAATCGATATTAGAGCCAATGACCAATAACATATTCATTCATATGAGGAGCATCGTTTCAAAACGTGTTAAATGCACTCTTGGTCGAAATAGAGTTTGATACGATTTCGCCCTATTTCTTAAGCGCTCTTTAACACTATGAACTCAGAATGGAACATTTCATATTGTATCCCGTGTTAATTAACTGTCAAAGTTGATGTATCGGATCAAATCGTATTATGTGCATGGGAATGAACGGTTCAAAACGTATTATGTACAACTTAATTTTTCCACCGGGCATTAAACCCACGTTTCGACTCATATTTCCCAATAATTTTTATGCTGATTCGTCCGTAAGTTTAGCTGTTGTATGTTATTTCATTGTATCATCATGGAAGGAAGTGAAGCTGTTCCAAAAAGATTGAAAGGAAGCAGAAAACGAACCATGACTGGGATAACCAAACGACAGCTAGGTAAGCGACTTTTTGGTTTTTTGGATCAACATTGTGTCAGTATTTTTATATTGTACTTTTTAATGTACTAATGGAGTTATGAGAAATAGTGTAACGATCAAAAAATTAGGTTTTAAAGGTCATAATATTCTTGTTCAAGCCATTTTATTATTGTGCTCGCATGGCATTTCAGATTCAGTGTGAAGCCGTATTTAAAAAAAGAATCATCTACTGGCTGATCTGGCAGCACACAAAATTCGTTTTAAAACCTTCCACAAAATAATGAGGGAGCGTCCAGCAGATAGAAGAAGTTTCTACTTTGATTTGCAACAGGTTTGCAATTATGATTAGCAGCAATTATCAATTCGCGAATCTTACTATTTCCGCCAAATATAGTTTTATGCACTGTGTCACTGATGTCAGTAAAAGAATGCAACATTCTTTAAATTGAAGGAGACTGAATGTGGCAGGTAGCATCGGGTGTAATCTCTTATTTGGAGGAATTTCATTTTGAGGATTCAGTCGCCAGTCGCTGATGGCTGCAGAGGTCAAAATAAAAACATGTAGCCTATGTAATTCATGCTCTTGTTAATTGGTCACTTTCCTCCGGGAATATAATATTACATAATATAGGCTCAATATATTTACACTGGGTGACTAGTTTTAAGCATAAAGTAGAGTCTTAGCAGAACATGCTTCACCATTTCGTGTTGTAAAACGTAAGAGAGGTAAGGCATCTAAAAGTGGAGAAAACTATAGGCCTAATTTTAAACGCATTTAACACGTTCGCTCAATTTTCAGTCCATATGAAATTGACATCAGAGTTTCACGGGAGTGTCAGAAATTAGCACATTCGGAATTCTTAAAGAGGTGAGGAAAGTGTTGGATGTACAATGTAGTGTATGTGAAACCAGCAATTCGCAAAATTGTATTTTTTCCTCCCATAATTCCACGCGTCAGAAAAGATGTCAATAAATAAATAAGGATGCTGAGACAGCATGAAAGCTTAGTATTGAAGCCAATAGATGTCAGGGTGTATAGCATACTTCGTGTTTCAATGTTGTCAGCTCTGCCAACGGAATTGAACGAAACCTACGGAATGAGGACTAGGGAGTCGAGCGCCCAAGAAATCGCGCGCGGGTAGCCGCAGATCACGTGTTTGGGGTAATAAAATATCTCCGAAAATGCTCCTACATTATGACTCCTGAAAAATATAGAGAACATTAAAAGTTTGTGGGAAAAGTAAGATCACCTGGAGATGATTGGGTCATAAGAGATTATAAAACACTCCTCAAATAGTTCAAGAAATTGGATGGAATAAAAGACATGAAGAGAGTAATTTTGAAGAAAAAACTATGAATCGTCACAGTGAAGATGGAGCCAATGTACAGTTGTGATTACCCTTCAAAACAATTCACAACATTACTGAAACGAGGGACAAGTATGGAGAAGGTGTCTGAACCTTTTGTAGTTGACAAAATGAGAGCTTTGTCAGATGCAGAAAAAAGACATAGATGAACTTCTGAAAGCAAAATTTGGTGATAACTGAAGAGAGGTTGACAGTTTGCAACCTCAAAATTTTGATGCAGCACCTCAAAATGGCGACCCTGAGGATTTAGACTGTCTGCACGAGAAACGGGACTTGAAAGACTGTGATGTTGGAATAGCTCTGTTGTAAAATTCAAGTTGTTTCTTTTATGCGCATGTAAAGTGCGTAAATTTTGTCTTCAAAATGTGTGTAATTATTGTGTTAACAAGTTATTAATGTTAGCAGTGTTATTAATACTAATTTGTCTGCAATATATGTAATTAATGGCAATGATTTAAAAACATATTTTCTTTCGAATCCAGCTGATGTTTGACCTCCTCTCTACTTTTTACTGTCTAATCGGTTCAGAACGTATTATGTCCAGTGAATCGGTTCAAAACGTATTATGTGTAAAATTAAAACTAAAATATAATGCTCGTTAATTGAAAACGAATTTCAGATTTTGAGTATTCTGAAACATTACCTTGATATCTAAAATTTCACGTCTTAATGTTGCAGATATACTTCCTGGTTTGGGAGTAAATCGTTTTTCCTCTTTCCTGAAAAATGTTAACTTGTGCACTTAATACGTTTTGAAACGATGGTCCTCATATGACCTGAACATCTATTTATTTAAAATTCTACTACACTATACAACTAGAAATTTGAAATATATTTTTCTTGTATTTTCAGTTTTAGTCATTCCATTTGAAGATGTGGACAACAGTCTTACTTCTTCCCAAGCAGACACACTTTGTTCAATGAATGAAGCTCCAGCAGACTCCAAGAATGAAACCCCAGCAAACTCCTCACAAAGAGCATCTTTCCCTTCTTCATACACAGAAGTGCAGTCTTGAGTGACAACCCAGTTCAAGCACGTCCGTGTAATTCACAATCTGCTTTACTAAGGGGGCTGTCACACTGGATCGATCAAGCAACAGCGACCGACTGATCGATATAACGAACCTATAGACAGCAGTTGTACCAGTCAAATAGCATTGATCGCCAGCGATCAACAACGAGCGAGAGGGATCAACTGGTCTGTGAAGTCAAACCTGTCCGTTTTTCAATCGACGGTCGATGGCAAATGGTGGCAGGGCTCGAAAGCCTCGTACCCACCTGAATTTCAGAATTGATGCTGGAAGATTTACCTTTCACAATAATGTCATTTTAGACTCACATTTGAATGAAATAGAATTGCATGAATCCATTAAGGCACTTAAAACGGTATCTTCTTATGTAATTTAACTGTACAAATACAAATATACATCCTGTTGTAGTACCTAGCGGTGGGCGATCGAACTTCAACAAACAACAAACCTCTTCGCTCGGCCGAAGCTTGAAGTAAACAGATGTAGCCTGAGATAGTAGGTCTAATATTTAACCCTACATCCCAACACATGTAGTATGATATTGTGCAGGAGATAAGCAGACGTAGGCCTAATGAGGTAATATACTTTACCTCTAATTTATAGTGATGAATAGACCTAGTAAAATCATATAGGTACATAACCTATAATATTTTCGTTGATCGCTGACGCTCGATGCTGTGTGACAAGGAACTGAAATGTAGTCGAGAGCGCTCGATGACAGTCGGTTAGTCCTGATCGATCGAAGCTCAGTGTGACAGGCCGCTTATAAAATCGAATTTACATTCTACACCTCAGGAAAGAATTAAAGATTCCTGTGAACAGAGGATTGCAGTTTTAAAATACCAATTAGAAGAAATGAGAAAAGAACACAAAAAAGAAATGGAAGTAAAAGACTTGAAAATGTGCATTTTGGAAGAAAAGCTGAAATACTGGAAGGGCATGAACAGCATGAATAAAAATAAAGAAGAAAAGTAGAATTGATAGTTTGTTTATTTATTTAATAGTGAGTATTGTTGTTACATTGGTTATTCATAATAGGTGGTCCTACCAGTATGTGAGTTTGTGTTTTAGTTTCTACAGATATAGCAGAAAGCCAATAATTAAGAATAATTTAATAGGTTTGTGAGTTTATGTTGTACAAATATGGCAGAAAGTCAATAATTCAGAATAATTAATGGTAAAATATTAGAACAAATAAACCAAGAGAAGGGAATAGCATAATCTGATGTATGGCACTTACATGCACTAGTGAATTATACAGAGCTTTTGCTTTAAAAGTTTACCGTGCAAGCGGTGTTTTGCTGTCAACGATTGGGCATCCAAGAGCTGGCTTTCCTCACACCTAACCTCTCTTCTTAGAGCATGTATAAAATCTTACCTTACAGAAGATGATGAAAATGTCATCTTGTTTCGAGTAAAAAAGGCATTGACGATAAAAACCATTCTGCTGCTGGATCAGTGCCTGCACGATGCTGTCAAACAATTTCAAATAGTATGCTTTTCAAATAAATGCTCGTTTAGGTTATGTTAGGTTAGCTAGCCCCAAGAAATAATGAAGTCAGGTTAGGTTGGATTACAGGGTTCCACATTCTGGGAAGTCAGGAAATTTTGTAAAGGTAAGGAAAAAGGGAAATTCGTAAAAAAATAACTCCAATGAGCAAAATGTGATGGCTCCAGTCTGCTGTAGTTCAGGCTGTGTAAGCTAATTATTTTTGTTATGGGGATTGTTGAAACATAAGCATATAGCCTAAGAATTTAAAATTAATGTTTTAAGGTAATGCAGATATTTTCTACTAGATATAATTTATGTGTTTCACATTTGCCATTACCTGTGCTAACGTAAATAAAAAGTTTTCATGTAATTTTGTTTGCCTTAGTGATTATAAGGAATTATTTCGTGTAATATTGAATACTTTCATGCATCCATACTTCTAAGAGAACTACCATATTGTTTACAATCGTCGTTCGTCAAATTATCGCTTGGAAGCGCTGTAATCCATTCAGAGTTACCAACTTGCCACAGATTACACTGAAACCAGCTCATCTAGTGAATTATAAATTTCGACACATGATGTGCTTGGAATGTAGAAATTTAATGCAAATTCATAAAGTAGACGGTGAAAAATCGTGCAGTAAATGAATGCAAAACTTTTCATGCAGTAGTGTACAAGTTTTCAGTAATGACGTCTCAACTTAAACATTGCCGATTTCTCTAAGACTACTTATCGAAATACAGCGACTCGTACGTTACTACAACACCTGTCCATAACCTCACTTGTTCATATGTCAATTCAATACATCGACTGTTTGACCAGACAATTAAAGGAAAACGCTTTGTTCTTCATTAGTAACTTCAATTAATGAATTTCATGGTGAAACTGACCATGATGTAATGAAGTAATCTCATTGGCGAAACATAATTTTTGGCAGAAAATCTCATCGAATCAGAATTAAGATGGCATAATTTGTTTATGTTATATCAATTGCGCAATCAATGCATATAAAAATCGCTCGGGGCAATTCACGCCCGCCAGTCGCCAACAATTCATCTTTAGAACTGCACGTAATTTCTTGCCGCTTTTGCGGCAAGAGAACAAAGGATCATCATGATCTCATATCTTCTGTTCACAGTAGTGGGTGAAACATAATTTTTCGCACCTAGCAACCTACAGTAACTTCAAATAATGTAGCTTTTGTTCATCACAAAACAGCCATGCAACTGCGAGCTGTAAGTTCATCTTATCACATCGCCCACATGCGCTACACACACACAACAATCTTCAACATTCAAATTCAACAAGTGCATTCAGTGCGAAGTTTAATCACACTTCTTCAGTGCAGTTTTCCAAGTGCATTAAGTCAGTGCCACTCAACAAGTGTAAACAACCATGAACAAACATAACCTCATGCACTCAACCTAACATTCCACGCATTTAAATGTGGTGAAATAATTATTCACTGCAAATCTAATTTTTAATTATTTAAATTTTTGGCAACTGTAATGTAACTGCTAATATTCACTGCAAGTATAATCAACTACTCTAAACATTTTAAATGCTGAAATGATCATTCACTGCAAGGTAAAGACTATTTATTGCAACGCATTCTCATTTGTCAACTTCTAACGTCAGAAGAAGAACGTCAACTTTTAACCTCAGAAGAAGAACGTCAACTTTTAACCTCAGAAGAAGAAAGTAAACTCAAGAATTAAAATTCAAGATATTGTATGAACAGTGTTCAAGTGACTGTGCTTCATATATATCTCTATACTTGGATTCAGGGTAGGAACATAGTGTACGAGATGTACCTGCAACTCAACGTTGCAATACACAACCGCTGTCTCACTCACTCCCTTTCTTTCTGTAGACAAGGAATGGGGAGAGCCGGCAACTGGTTCTCAGGCAGGTTGCTGGCTCTCCACATCCCTTGTCTACAGAATGAAAGGGAGTGAGTGAGACAGCAGTTGTGTATTGCAACGTTGAGTTGCAGGTACATCTCCTACACTATGTTCCTACCCTGAATCCAAGTATATGTAATTCTCAACAAGTCACCAGTGAATTTTCTTTTTCTTTTTCTTTTTCATAAGCTTATATATATAATTCAAAGAGTTTAACTAATGATTTAATAGTGCATATAGGCTACTAACAAATAATCAGCTCCTGTGCTTGTTAATAAATAAAACTAACCTCAAAATGTTATTTAAATTTTTATTTTTGGTATTCCAATGTAGGGGCGAAATTCAGTGTTCTACCTTCCTTTATACAGTCCATCCCACCAGATCCTTAACCCTACTTATATTTACAACATTGGCAGAAGAAAAAGATTTCTTATATATAGATCATACAAATTCTGAAGAATAAAATAACATGATTTTAGACTTTTTTTTTTTCGAGTAAGAAAGAAAAAAAATGTATATAAACAAAAAGAGCAGAATGGGAAATCGTCCCCATCTTCTGAATTGGAGTTCCGGAAGGAGGTACTTTACCAGGTAAATTCAGAATATGTTCTGTGTGAACAAGGCTTGCTGATTCATATTTAAAATAACACACACACAAATGTGTTGCTGTAAAGTCAGTTGCCTGTTCATCTTAGCGACTACTAATACAGAGAACCTTGGCACAAGACAAAAGGACAACAGCTTTTGGGAGCTGCCGCTTAGAGTGGTCGAGGAACAAAGCACCGCACGAGCAATAAACTTTTAAAGCGAAAGCCATGTATTTGCTACTCCTCATAAAGCTATGATTTTGTTTTCTTGTAATTTTCATAATTCACACTGTATATTCTTCGGAATATTTGGAAATTTAGCATATGGGTAAGGTCTGTTGCCATATGTACTTAATTTTAAAAAATGTGTATAAAAATTTACCAAAAAACTTTGTGGTGCTACATCCCTGGACTAAGGACTAAGCCTACCACCCTACCGCTGGGTCATCTACTATAGGCAAATGGCAGGATTGGGGGCATGTGGTCAGCATGCCGGCACCCACTGCCGTTAATGGTGGTTTCAGTGACTGGAGCCGCTATTCAGCTCAGCTCCTCAGTTTGAATCATGAGGCTGAGTGCACCCCGTTCCAGACCTCCCTGCATCAGAAAAATCTGAGAAAGTACCAGGGATCGAACCTGGGCTGATGAATCTGTAGCCAGTGATGCTAACCACAAGATCATGCAGGCGGTCATAAAAGTTTACTATGAGTTCAAAACATCGGTGAGTTCATGTTCTACAATTATGGAAGTTCTTCTCTCATCAGTGTCACTATTAGTTTAGAAGGAATATATATCCTTAATATTTGTACAATAAAACAGTATAAGCAATGCTTTTTTAAAAGAAAAATTAAGGGGTACTCTCACTTTTGACTTGACAGAACATTGACCGACTTACTAATATATTTATTTTTAGAATGAAAGTGGAATCGCACACAATATGCATAAGGTTATTATAAGACTAGTCATCTAAGTTCGTATATATAAATTCTGTTCATAAGCTGCAAATTAATCTATGAGACAATCACAGGCTTTCTTGCACTTTTCATGAACACATGAGGGAACAACTCAACTTATACTCCTTTACATTCTGAGTCAGATCATACAACACATAAGGGTACACAACTTACCGGTACTCATATTTTAAGTTGGTGACTCGGAGAGCAGATCACAACAATTTCCAAACAGGCAATCGAGCATGTTTTCTCTCTTTGCTTTTGGTGTCTGTTGCCAAAAACCAAGAATTCACATATCCCATAGGTTGGAAAAGCCATAGAGGAGGACCAACCAACTTTATGAACATGATGTTTGCTACAGAGCCATTCCGTTGTTACGTATGTTACATTTGGATGCAATTTAGATCTCTACAGTGATTAAAATATGGCGTTAACTGGAACTTTTGTACATAACACAAGATAGATTCAAAGATGTGCTTTCAGAACATATGCAAGTTTTATTAATCAGTAATATACATTAAATATTATTTTCAATAAAATGGGTGTTACGTATGTTAAAAAAATCGGACACAGAAATTATATCTGCATTATCTATCTTACATGGAAATCTCTGTGAATTATGTAACACAAAAACTCCAGGACTTTTTTTCTGGGTAGCCAACATTACACTCATTAACCTAGTATCTTTGTTTCAATAGTTCAGGCTGATTTTCAGAATTTAAAATGTTTTTCTTCTGTTATGTATGTTACATTACTTTGTTACGTATGTTACACTGCAAAATAATGAACAAGAATATTGTCTTATAGTGCAGTATTTCAACAGTTTGAATGTTTTAAGAATGATAGTTCGCTCATATTTAAGTTTTTATAGTCTCTCATGTCATCTGTTCACGACTGCTTATTCAGCATATTCACAGCTACCCTCCATATCTGGCAGCCATATCCTCTGTCCGCAACCTAAGGATGCACCATGCTGTGGTGACAGAGACCCACCCCTTAGATATATTATGTGTGTATTTACACATACATATATACGAAGCAAGCTGTCTTCCCACATGCTTTAGTATTAAATTCCTTGGATTGTTAGTCAGATATTGTTTTCCAATTTCTATATTTGTTTTTCCTCTTTCTCTTTCTTTCTCTAAATTGGCCTCAAATACCTCTTTATTTTGTTTTATCCTGTGTCTATTTCCTAACTCTTTCCTTTGAACTCATTTCGAACTACAAGCCAAATAGAATATCTTTCATTTATGCATAATTTTATGAAATTCTGATTAAATAATAAATAATAAGGCCTATATTAATTATATATTTATATTCATGAGACAAACAATTATTTTATTAAGTATTGAATTTTACATTTAGGCCTATACAGTGGTGCAGCCAGTTAATCTGGGGTTGCTAAAACTTAAAATGCATGCTAATAAAATTAAAAAAAGACAATGTATTATAAGCTGGGTTCAATTAGGACTAATTTTTCAATTTTCTTTACAACCCATTCATATTCAATGAAGTTATTATCCTATCGCAAACATCACTAACATTATTATTATCATTATCTTCATCATCACCAAATTGGATTTCAACACATATTTCCATATCACCTGTTGTTTATAAAAAGTTTGATGTTTCATTTTTGACACATCACAATTCAAAGCATTTCATTGAACTTTTGAAATTTATAGACCATTAGGTCTAATCAGAACTGAATTTGCTCCCCCATAGTTTGGGTTCCATGTGTCTTTAAAGTGATTGTGTGAAGCACTATAAGAAATGAGTGTTTAAAAAACAGAATTAAGTGAGCATTCACACCGAAGTAGCATAGCATGCGAATCGCACTACCTGGATGCAGGCTGAACATCGAGTTGCATGGTTCAAAGTTTTGCATTCATACCGAAGTAGTGAATGCGATCTGCAGTTTAACGTAAATTATATATTTTCACTTGAACTATTGAGAAGCCCATTTAAAATAATGTAATTTACCTAAAGAGGATATAGTTTCAGAAATTTTAATCCATGTTTTTTCCCTACTAGTTTCAATTGCCATATCGTATAGCCTACACATGTACAAATTGTAACTCTCTTTCCAGCAGTTTTCATGACATCTATGCCATAATCTACCGCTACACAAGCGAATATGTGTTAAATTTTCTTAACAATTAGAAAAAAGCTGAAAAGGAAACTGTACGCATGCGTCATCCCAAGTAGCGTCGCATGAAATAAGACCAGATCTATCTGAAGAAATGAATGTCGCACTCTGCGACAACTACTGTGACTCGCTTGCTACGCTACTTCGGTGTGAATGCTCCCTAAGACAATCTAGTCATTGAATGATGAATTGACGGAGAATATACAGGGTGTCCACCAAGTAATGCTGAAGAAATTCCCGACTTATTCCCTGATTTTATCATTTCAGAAATTCCCGACCAAAATATGATTATGAAGCATTTTCTAATAACTGTGTAAGAAAAATTATAGGATTATACATACTTTAAATAAGGAAATCTTTTAGTAACAGAAGTAATGCAAACAATAATTACTTAGGCTATAACAGATACAAAAGTAAGGAACAGTAAAATAAATTAAATATACCTTCATATAGGCCTAGAAGTCTTTTTGATCCCACTTATTTTTTCTTCAGTAACTTAATTTGTTCATCTAGAGAAGCTGCAGCCATTTCGGACTCTAAGAGTAGTTTTCTTTTCTTCTCTTCTAGTTCTCTGACCAGAAAATTTGCTTTCCTTTTTTCTGCTTTCGCCTTGTCTTCTTCTGTACGTTTCAACTAATTACTTTGAAGTGCTTCTTTGTATTGGTATTGGCATTTCTCATAGAGAGAATTATTGATGGAAAGATGCTCTAAACCTCCTTCTTGAGCAACTGCATCATATACCAGGCGATGAGCAACTATGGATTCTTCTTTCAGATTTTCCACCAAAATGTCACTCTTCACAGAGAAGCCACGTTCCACTGAAGCATTTCCATGTGAAATTGGAAGTAATAAACAAACTACTTGCCTTAAACTAGGAGTGTCATAACTATCAAGCGTTTTCATCCAAAATTTGTCCAACCTTGTGTTTAGAGTAAGATTTGAAATCAACTGCTGCAGTTTCCTTCGAAAAAGATCCCTATAGGCCTATCATCCAAAATTTGTCCAACCTTGTGTTTTTAGAGTAAGATTTGAAATCAACTGCTGCAGTTTCCTTCGAAAAATGTCCCTATAGGCCTACTCATGATCTGCATTCTGAGCAATAGAGGGAGTAATCAAACTCGACTGAATCAAAATATCAATTGTCGATACCATCTTTGAAACAGCCTCTTTTGGAGTGAAGACGATTTTGTCTGGACTCATAAAAGACAAACCCTGAGTTAGGGGTATTTCAAAGGTGACTTCTCCATCAGCTTGTCAACAACACATTTCAGACTCTCTGCATTCCCTTCGAAAAATTAACACGTCTAAATTCTTCAGTTCATGACACTTTCTTAATGAAGACCTTGTACCATAACCAAGGTCAACATCTTAGGCTCTTAAATTTTCAATTTTGTTGAGGTCAATGTCTTGAAGACAAGTCTTTTTTAGAATGTCATCTTTCACAACTCTTTCCATACACTTCTTACTTTATGAAAAGTGGAAGATCTCCTTTTCAGGGCATGTAGTACTGTTTGGTACTGATCAACAGAAAAAAAAAATAATAAAAAATTGGGAGTGGCAATTTTGAAAAGTTTTTTTTTATTTATCACAAAAAAATTCAGAAGGCTGAAACAAAATACCCCATACATGTATTTCCAAAGTTAGGATACCATTTGAAGCAGAACATTATTATCTGTCAAATAAAAAAAGAAACAACAAAATATTTTTAACCGTTCCAGAAATAGAGAACTTTAAATTTTTTCCGAAAATCACACTCGAGAAATGGCATCTGAGACACCATCTTTGGTGGTCTGTATCTCGACCCAAGAATTTGTTGGGCAAAACAAAGAAAATGGGTTTCTTATTTTGTCCTGATTTTTAACATGTAATAAATTCATAAACATCTGAGACTGAATTGACATGGATTATGCCTCTTTACAATTTTCAGGAGGTCACCATGTAGGGAAAGGGGCCATTGAAACTCTTTTAGAAATGGTTGTAAATCTTTTTCTAAAGATAAGAAGAAAGCAATTTTTGGCAGGGGAAGTTTATCTTCAAGAGCAGGTGAGATTGTTTGGAAGCTGGCAGGAGATAAAATTGTATTCATTTTCACCTGTTTTATGTGGGCCACAAATTTTTCGAATTTTCCCGGATATTTTAAAAAATTCATAGACTTTTCCCGACCATACGAAATTCCCGGATTTTCCCGACCAGTGGACACCCTGATATAGCACTGCTTACTATTCAGGGTGTCCACTGGTCGGGAAAAGGCCGGGAAAAGTCAATGAATTAGTTAAAATATCCGGGAAAAATCGAAAAATCGCAAAGTGTGATCAAAAAGACTTCTAGACAATAATAGGCCTATATGAAAGTATATTTAATTGATTTCATTGTTCCTGTTATAGCCTAAGTAATTGTTGTTTGCAATTACTTTTGTTACTGAAGTTTTTCTTATTTAAAGTATGTATAATCCTGTAATTTTTCTTACACAGTTATTAGAAAGTGCTTCATATTTTGGTCGGGAATTTCTGAAATGATCAATGAAAATCAGGGAATAAGCCGGGAATTTCTTCAGCATTACTTGGTGGACACCCTGTTATTACTTCAGTGTACCGACTGAATTGATTGGTGGGTCAGATTACAATAATTAATTGCTGGTACAAAAACTAAGTCGGCACACAAGGAACGTTACCAGGAGATACTAATTATTTATCATCCACAGATCAAGGACACACAAGGTTGGAAGGTGAGAGAGCCTACCCAAAAGTAGTAGAGGGAACCAAATCTTCAGTGTGGACGGTAGACAACATAGGATGAAGCACCAGGAGAAAACTCAAGAAAAGCTTGATCCCGCTAACAGTAGTAACAATGTATATATTTTAAGATCTTATAATAAAGTTTCAATTACAAGAACAAGAAATGTCACTCTGCAAGAATTTACCTTATTCCATATACAAAATTCTCCCTCAAAGTGGATAGAATATGCGGTATTCAAACTTCCATGAACAATTATAGATCCCAATTTTAACCTCACTCCGTTTTCCAAATGAGTACTCCAACGAGTACCCAAAAATAATTCAGTATATAATCTCAAGGGACTAAGTAAGCCTTATATAAATATGTTATATAAAATACAGAAATCACCAAAAATATAAATAATGATTAACAGTAAGTGTAACTTATAAGGGTAAGTACAATTTATAAATGACAAATGTATTTAATAAGATTATTCTTAAATATCCCTGAGCAAAATTTCAATTACTAAATCTTAATGCCGTTTAAAAGTAATGTGAAGTTATACCACCATACTAATCTGGTATAATCAGTGTAATCCAAATTATGCAAGATTAAATTCAATAATTTACTATTAAAACTATTAACTTCAGTTTTAGAAATAATCAATTTATTTAATGAAACTAAGAATGGCTCTTGCAAAATCAATTCATTTACAAACATGGAGAAAACTCTGGAATTATTATCATCGGCCACTTCAAAATCAATATAGAGAATTCTTTGCATTTGTTGTTACAAAAGAACTGGTTTCCAATGCTACTTCAATTTGAAAAGGATAGAACACTAGTCAGTATTAAACTTCTCTATGGTTGAAATATGTCAAGATTGAACTTAATAGATTTTTCTATAAGAATATAGAATCTTATAACTCATAGAAGTTACTATAATATATAAAGTTACAAGAACAAAGAATTTTAAAGAAAAATGAGAAGCTTCTTTAATAAGAAGAATTCCCTTCAGGCAATGTAAACTCAATGTACAATGCTAATTCAATTTGGAAAATGATAGTTATTAAATTACTCTATAGTTGAAATATAGCAAAATTTATGCTTACAGTTATTTTCTATAACAATGTAAAAGCTTATAATTCACTGTAATAATTAAAAAATACCAAGTCTTCAAATTTTTTTAAAAGAAATATAAAGGAACTTTAAATACAGCAATATTAGTGTTTACTTAAATTTTCTATAAGAATGAGAAATCTTATGATTAATAGAACTAAACTAAACTCCATGGTGCAACATCCCCGAAGGGACAAGGCCTACCACCCGACCGCTGCATCATCTACCTATAGGCAGATGGCAGGATTGGGGGGCATGTGGTCAGCATGCCGACACCCACAGCCGTTAATGGTGGTTTCCATGACCGGAGCCGCTACTTCTCTATCAAGTAGCTCCTCAATTTGAATCACGAGGATGAGTGCACCCCTACCAGACCTCCCTACCTCAGAAAAATCCGAGGAGGTACCGGGGATCGAACCCGGGCCGACGGATCCGTAGTCAGCGACACTAACCACAAGACCACGCTGGCGGTCATATGATTAATAGAAATACTGTAATAATTCAAAAACTCACAAATGTTCAATCTGAAATTTTCTATAAAAATATAAGATTTTATAAAGGATAGAAATACTGTAGCAATTCAAGCTAGCAAGACTTCAATAAATTGTAAAGAAATATAAGGGGACTTATAGTACAGTATAGTACAGTTAATGATTACTGAAATTTTCTATAAGAATGTGAATTATAATTAATAGAAATACTGTAGTAATTCAGAGTAGCAAGTATTCAATCTGGAATTTTCTATAAGAATATGAGATTTTATAATTAATAGAAATACTATAATAATTCCAGCTAGCAAGACCTCAATAAATTGTCAAGACATATAAGGGAACTTGAAATATAGTACAGGTAATGATTATTGAAATTTTCTAAATGAAATATTATGTGTTTTTTTTTATATTAGCTATCAGGGCGGACAAAAAATTCCAAATCTAGCAGTTACTAGAAATTTCTGTGGACCTATAACTCCTATAAATAATAATTCACAGATATACGTAAGATATATAATCTCAATTCAGGTCTAAAAGGCAAATAGTAAATGCAATTTGTTACTGGAAATATTAATTTAGTTTAAGGAGTAATCCCAGAGTTTAGTTTAGTTTAGAACAACCATAGAAGAAATATACCAAAGCTAGGCACTGCTAAGATTCGTTATAGAGTAGGATTACTTCCACAAAGTCTCTGGCCTTGAAGAATAACCCAGCCAGCAACCTTCTCGTTACGTCTTGCGCGTAAGATCAGTGAGCTACTGTTGAGCACAGAGTGAACATCATGCAGCACGTTGGCAGTCGTAGAAAATACTATAATAGTTGATTGGAGGGATAATGCCGCGTCGAGACAGAGACAGACAACACGTGGAGTGGGATAGAAGAGTTGAGCCAATCAGGGTGCAGCTACCTCCCCTAGACAGGAACTCTACGAACGGTGAGACTTGCTCCTAAGGTATATACGTAAAAACCCTACTTTAACACATTGAAATTTTTAATGATAGAAGTAACCAAGGCCTATAAATAGACGCACGTAATTTTGTCATTGAAAAGATAAATACAAAACTCAGAATGCATTACGCAAGCGATACACTGATTACTGTAGCCAGATAAGATCTTAAAGTTCACGAGCAAATGACCTCTTAAGGAATGTGAATGAACTCCCCCGAGGAATACAATATTATGATGAGGTTACTATTTTAAAAATACTAGCATAATAATACAAGGAATAGATCAGTGATTTTAAAGTTCAGAATATCAGAACTGAATAAACAATCATACGTGACCTGATGTAGTCATAAAACAGCCTGAAATATGTTAACAAGAAACAAGAGATTTTTATTACGCGTAACTCACTCAGGAATCCAAGTTATATGGCCAACAAGCATAAAAATGAAATTTACATAGTCGCCTATAACAAAGCAACAGTATATTCGCACACGAATACAACTCAGAGAAAAACTGGAAATATGAGATTACCAATTACGAAAACCATTTTATTCCGCGATTTCTTGTGTGGACGGTACAGGGATGCACCCTGTAAGTCGCATCGTTTAACGAGTATTCTTGTTAGTCTCCGTGAAGTTTTTTTTTTTTTTTTTTCCTTTTCCTTCAATTTTTCTCTCACTTTTGTCATTATGACCCCTTATAATATCCTTCTTTTGATCTCTTACGGAAGGATGAATTTAAATGTGAAATCAATGCCAGGGACGTGTCAGTTACGGAGGATTTAGCGGTACTAACTGCATTTGAGTGTTTAGATATGTTCTTGTGTCTTAAATGTAGACTGTTTGCATTTTCCCTTACGTCACATGTGGGTTGACCCCATTAGATATTGTTAAATTATTGAGAGAAATTTTATGTGGGCTAGTTCGTGAGCCCCTAGTTTTTGTAGCCTTATTTTTGTTGAATCATGATTTTTCTACTTGTCACGACCCCTGGTTTGAGAACCTTTGCTCCCTTCTGGAGTATACTTCAAATAAAAGAAATTGGGATAGCAAATAATTTGAAGCATTAAACTTTATGGATCTGCCCATGTTGTTATCTATGTAAATGTTAATGGAAATGTAAGAAGAAATAAAAAGGACTTAATTTTAAGATGCTGTATAGCATAAGTAAAAAGGGAAAAGCTTAAAATTAGGATAAGATAATGGTTGTGAAAAAGATTGATGGAAAAAATATATAGCTTTGTATATTGGGAACATATCGGTAAAGACCATATAAAAACCAAGAAGATGTAAAATAATGATTGTATAAAAAAGGAAGTATATATATGCATAAATTATGCTTGTGTTTACACACATAATGAGTCTAAGACCTAACCTGGATGTAAGTTAAAATTTGGACTAAATGTAAAAAAAAACACAAAATGGAAATAAGATGGGACTAGCAACTCATGCCGTGTCCCCCTTTTTCTATTAAGGAAGACACTGTGTGCTTTGGGATTGCAGCTTATTCTGGATGTTGGAGTACGGATTTCTTCCGCTTGGGCGTGATTTAGACATGCCTGTTTGGATGGTACTGAGACCATCACTGAGGTAGCTCCTTGGACTTATTTTGCCATTGTGTGTGGCCAGGTGGCTCTCTGACATGTGTTGCCCTCTCTTCTTCGTGGCTGCTCCATTTGCATCATCCTATTGCTGCCATATGTAGAGATAAATCAAGACATCTCTAGCATCCTTAGAGATAAATTAAGACATCTCCAGCATCCTTATACAGATAAATCAAGACATCTCTAGAATCCTTCTTGACATGAAGCAAGACATCTCGAATGAGACTCCAGTAACGAATTGCCCTTTTGACACAATACAGCTGTATTATCTGGGATATGCAATTCATGAATATTGTGTGTGGTCTGCAGATGTTATAAATTTGAACTTAGAAATACTTGCTTAAATTCAGTATTTGGCCAAAGAGCCATTCTGTCACCAAACGTAATTTGCTATGCCTATTAACAGTTCTGAGACTTCATTTCTGAGCCGTAGATTGGACACGTACTCGTGCGCATATATTTATGGTGACAGCATTTGGTCACACAGATATTAAATGCCATTATTTCATTGAAAGATAAACAAATATATCTCATCTCGGTAACTAAAATATAAACTTAGACTCTACAAACTTCTCCTGATTCAAGAAGTCATTCCTTATGCTGAGTTACTTTATATATGTATATATTAAATGTGTCTGGGTTGCAATGTTCTTTAAAATTCAATGATGCTATACATTCAGTACATGTGTTTAAAGCCTTAAATCATATCTGTTTTGGGCAGATCCATAATTAATTTATGTATTATCTGGTATAACTGTTATTTATGTGTAGAGGGTGCATATTTGAAAAAAAGTGTTAAGATTTCATAGATATGTATATGAAGCAATACTGGATGTAGCCCTTTATTTCTATTTATGTATAAGGGTGTTTTATCTTTAAGTGTGTAGAATAATGTTGACACCCATCATGTAACTGTGATTTTGGCTAATTTGTTTTAAAAAATTGAAAAAATAAGGTGTTATATATTGAAGTTCAGAATATAATACTATGTGTTTTTGGAGTAACATCAGGGAGACTTTTTTGGGGAGCAGTGGGAGGGTTGTATCCCTCCCTGCATGTGAGTGTACTTCATAGTTCCACTTCCGTTGACGTAATATTTCATGTTTCATTTTTCTCCCGCGGTGGCGCGGTGAGCGTTCTTAGCCTTGCTGGGAGCTCGTGAGCAGTTGTTGTATGTGTTCTCGCAAGTTATGTAGTGTTCTTGAAAAAGGTGTTCATCCCAGCTTCCCCTAGGGAATATTACTGGTGAGTGGAAAAATCATGATTCTCTTATTAGCTTAACTTAAACTTTCTTGTTGATTAAAACCCCTTCTGGGTTAATTTCTTCAATATTGCCGTGATGTATTTTCTATGGCGATTATAGGCACCGTATGACGCTGTTTGAGGCAAGCTTAAACTGGTTAATGGGATTGATAGTGTAATTATATTTTGGGGGCATGCTTGTGACCTTTATGGGATTTAGAATCGGGTTTGTTACTCCATTTAAGACACAACTTTAACATATATGCAATATATATATATATATTCAACTTGAGTATTTATCTTCCATGAAGTTCCTAATTATCTGCTAGGTAGGCTAGGAGTAACATTACATGTGGTATTAAATCTATTTAAGTACTGTCTGTATTGAGAACTGGTTCCAATATAATTATTTGTTAAAACCCTATAATTCTCATAAAACGTATATAGAAGTGATATGAGTAGGGCGTCTACTGAACAAAAATGGTTTTTGGTAATTGGTAGTTGCATATTTCCAGTTTTTACCGAATCTTTGTACCGTGTATGAATATTCATGGGCATAAATTCGTATATATGTATGTGTATGGGTATAACATGCTTCGTATGTATGTATGTGTATGGGTATATATATATATATACCTATACACATATAATATATATATATATATAAGGGGTGGGTCTCTGTCACCACGGCATGGCACGTCCTCAGGTTGCGGATAGATACGGCCTCCAGATATGCAAATATGTTGAATAAGCAGTCGCGGACAGACCACATGAGGTGGTCCTCCAGCTTTAAAATTGGTGTGAGGTTAACAACCTCTCCTAGTAAAATGAATGTTTTTAAGTAAAGCTGCCAAATTTATGGACCCTATCAGTGTAAAATTTTCCAGAGGTAAAATAGTCCCTCGTTCGGAGTCAAAGAATCGTAGGAACTATAGAGTGGGAACATGAAACGTTTTGAGATAGTATAGGCCTTGGACGCTAGAGAATTAGAGAAATACAGGTTAGATGTAGTAGCAGTACAGGAAGTTAGATGGGAGGGTGAAGGTTCAATACAGACAGATGCGTATACCTTCTTCTACGGGAAAGGGAATGATAACCATCAATTAGGGACCGGGTTCTTCATATATAGGAGAATTAACTCAGCCAATAAGAAAGTAGAGTTTATTAATGATAGACCTTCTTGTGTTATTCTAAGACGATGGTGGTGTGACATCATAGTTATGAATGTCCATGCACCAACAGAGGATAAACAAGATGTTGACAAGGACAGTTTTTATGAGGAAATAGAACGAACATTTGATCAGTTTCCAGCATATCACATGAAAATTGTGCTAGGAGATTTCAATGTGAAAGTAGGAAGGGGGGATATTTTCAAGCCCACGATTGGGAACGAAAGTCTCCACTTGCAGAGCAATGGCAATGGGGTTAGACTAGTTAATTTTGCCACTGTTAAAAATGTAATCTAAAGAGTACACAATTCCTACATCCTGATATTTATAAATACACATGGACCTCGCCAGATGGACTCATAATGAAATCGACCATGTGCTAATAGATGCAAGGAGGCAGTCTAGTATAATCGATGTTCAAACTTTTAGGGGTGCTGACTGCGATTCGGATCACTATCTGGTAGTTGTGGCAGTTTGAGACTCTCATTCACAAAGGAACTAGGCTGATTCAATATGAAAAAGCTAGGTGAAGACCAAAGTAGGAATGCTTACCAAGTCGAGATTTCAAATAGATTTTCAGTCCTAGAAAACACCGCCGAACAAGAAGCTAGGGATGATATGAATATTGATAAAACCTGGGAACGCATTAAAGACAATATTAAAGTAGCCACAAAAGCAAAATTAGGTCCAATTGAACTGAAACAAAACAAACCATGGTTCGATGATGAGTGTGTGAAATTAGTAAATGCAAGAAAGCAGGCAAAACCGCAGTGGTTGCAGAATCCGAATGACACTACAGTCGAAAATCTCAACAATGCCAAACAAGAAACCTCGAGAATCATTAGAACAAAGAAAAGAACCCTTCTCAAAGACAAAGTAAATGAATTAGAGGGAAATAGTAAAGAAAAAAAAAATGTTAGGGGTCTCTACAAGGGAATAAGTGAGTTCAAGAAAGGTTTTCAACCTAGAACAAACATAATTAAGGATAAAGCTTTGAAGGTTCTCCCGACGAATACATTGTAGAAACTGTTCTCGGGTTCCCTTCAGTGCTAACAGTTAATCAGACTTCAATATAACCCAAGCATTTAAAAGGACCATTTTTTCAGCACCGAGGGATAGAGACGAGAATGTTAAGTGGGCATTCATCCCGTACACTGGCCCTCTCTCCGGGAAGATCTCTCGATTGCTCGGCCGCCACGGGATCAAGACGATACACCTACCTCCTACCAAAACCCGGCAACTACTAAGACCTGTTAAAGATGACCTTGGATTACAGAGACCCGGGGTTTATGGAATTTCTTGTAGTTGTGGCAAGATTTATATTGGTCAGACAGGACGCCACATTTCCACAAAGATTGAGGAGCACAAATGGCACTCGTCTGGGGCAACCTGAAAAGTCCCCCATCGCCAAACATTGTCTTGACATGGGCCACGAGATGGACTATCTCAACACAGCGGTACTGGCTTCTACCACGGGCTTATGGGACCGTCTCATCAAAGAAGCCTTTCACATCAGACTGAACCCCAATAACATCAATAGAGACGGAGGGTTCCAATTGGCCGCTTCCTGGCAACCTGCTATTTCTCTGCTCCAATCACGGAGGGAGAGATCGTTTACTTCCACCGACCAATCAGGATCCATGACTGCATCTGACTAGTCCTCCCATGGGTATATATACAACACCACAACTTCTGGATCTCACTTCTCCGAAGATGACGACACAGACAGTCGCCGAAAGCTTAGAATGTACTTCTATAACTACCCGACTGGGAACCCGAGAACAGTTTCTACATAATTAAGGATAATGATGGCATTATACTCGCAGCTCCAAATAATATTTTGAATAGGTGGAAAAATTTCATTAACCAGTGATTAAATGTACATGGAGATGTCCAAAGTGTAAAGAGTGAAATATTCACAGCAGAGCCGTTGGTTGCTGAACCAACTCTAACAGAAGTAGAAACAGCCATAGGTAAACTAAAAACACACAAATCTGCAGGCGTTGACCAAAATTTTAGCAGAATTAATTAAGGCAGGTGGGGATAGATTAAACTCAGTTATCCATAAGCTTATTCTTATGATTTGGAGAAAGTCTCAACTCAAATCAGGAAATGCTTGTTTTTATGCAGTTCAGAAACTCTTATCTTCCCGTCTTCTTTCCAGAAATCTAAAAATTAAGAATTATCAAACAAATCCTCACACATTGTGAGGAACTAAAAGAAAACATTATGAATGAAATTAGAAACGTTACAGAGGAAGAATTCACTCACGTCAGCCAGAATGTGGTTTCCAGATACAATGCCTGTATAACCTAGGAAGGACGACACTTTCAACATTTGTTATAAGGTAAGATTATATGTAATACTCTTTATACAGTTTAATCAGAGAAGCTGTGCACGCATCGAGTGCTGATAATGCGGGCTTTATAGCAGAGAGTGAAAACATTGCTCGCACGGATGCAACTTATAATGTAGGCCCTGTATCAGAAGGTAATGAAGATGAAACAACTTCTATTGTCCCTGGTCAGGTACAATGATTACTTTTCTTTTAACAATCTCTTTTATGATAAACAATTTGGATTTAGAAAAAATCTATCTACTATAAAGGCGGTTGATTGTTTAACCAAAATAACACTAAATAATTTTGAAAATAAAATAGTAACAGGAGCTACTTTAATTGATTTAAGCAAAGCCTTTGACTGTGTGTCACACAATATACTTATTGATAAGCTGAAATATTATGGTATAAATGGTATAGAGATTAATCTAATTACATCCTACCTAAATAATAGAAAACAAATTACATTTGTAGATAATAAAAATTCAAAAATAGGAAAAGTCATAGCAGGTGTCCCTCAGGGCTCGATGTTGGGGCCTTTCTTCTTGTATATATAAATGATCTACATTGTAATGTAGGCCCCTCCTGTACCCCCATTATTTATGCAGATGATATGTTTATAGAAGCAAATAAGGACATATTAGACTTAACTCACAATACTTCAAAAGGTACAACATTCTTACACTTACCTCTATGTACATTTTAGCTAATATTACATATGTTAAAGAAAATAGCACTAAATTTACAACTAGATCGTCAATGCATAACTACAACACGCGAAGGAAAAATGATTTAGATAAACCACAACTTCACTTAAGTACAAATATAAAAAGTCACTGCTATCAACAGATAATTTTTTTTAATAAAATTCCATTAAAGATAAGAAATCTTGAAAAAAAAACAACTGTACAATATTCTATCTATTTGGTTCAAAAGCAAAGCGATATACACCATAGAAGAATTTTTAGAGAGTAATATACCAGAAAATATTATGGATATAAATTTGTATTCTTAGCTTTTTTTGTTATTATATAAAACTATCCAAAAACTGACGAAGCCTATTGTACAAATATATTGTATTTAAAGGTGAATAAAGATTTGATTTGATCTTCTGATATAAACAATGCATCTCAAAATGAAGACGGTCACAAAACTGGTGTTAACAGGAACAACTGCAGTTAATCAAGGTGGAATGCCAATACAGTAAAATTCCAGTTTAACGAAATTTAGGGGACCTCAGAAATTAATTTGTTATAGTGAAATTTTGTTGTACTGAAACTTTACCGGTGCACAATGTTCTGAGCTATATTTATTTATTTATTTTTTTATTTTTTTAAGTTTGATTTTCTTTGGAACATTCCCAAACATAAAATACTATTCAAGATAGTCACCAATCACCACACATGAATTTAATCAGAACCTGGCATATTGCTTTGTGATAGAAGACTATGTGCCATGTGTCCAACTCTGCTGATATCCACTTAATCTTCACATGGAATTCTATCGCTCAAAATGTCTGCCACAATTCCATTATCTGTGATTTCTTGTTACACTATCACATCACATACCACACTGACGTAGTCAGTAAGATTAACACTTGTTTGATAAATCTTATCTTTCAGGTTACCCCACAAGTAAAATCACACACTGTTAGGTCTGATGAGCAAGGTGAAAAGAGACCAGCACTGATCACTCTATCTGCAAACACTTCCAAGATTTTAAGAAGGGAGACTTCTGCTGTATGAGCGGTGGCCAAATCTTGTAGAAACCACCCACCTTTTTTCTTCTTCCATCAACATGTGGGGAAACATAAGGTTTATTGAATAAATCCTCATATATTGGAGGAACTAAAAGAAAACATTACGAATGAGTTACAAACATTAGTTGAAGAACTCACTCGCGTCAGCCAGTATGTGGTTTCCAGATAAAATGCCTGCATAACCCAAGAAGGACAACACTTTCAACATATGTTACGAGGGTTGTCCGTAAAATAAGGTTCCCAATGATTTTCACAATGAAAACATGTTTATTGGCATTGAACAATACATTTTTGGAAAGCTTAGACTTTCCCCTATTTTTCGACATAATCGCCGTTGCGATCAATGCATTTTTGCATGCGGTGTACAATCTTCTTGATGCCTGAATCGTAGAACTCTTCCGCCGCCCCGCGAAGGTAGCTTAAAACCTCTTCTTTCAGCTCCTCTCTGGTTCTGAAATGTGTCCCACCCAGGTGTTTCTTCAATTCAGGGAAGAGATGGTAGTCACTTGGGGCTATGTCTGGGCTGTAGGGCGGGTGTGTGACAGTATCCCATCCAAATCTGTTGATGAGATCGGTTGTTACACGAGCGGTGTGCGGACAAGTGTTGTCCTGATGGAGACGCACTCCTTTTGTGAGCATGCCTCTCCTCTTGTTTTGAATCGCGCGGCGAAGGTTCTTCAACGTCTCACAGTAGCGATCCGCATTGATTGTTGTACCGGCAGGCATGAATTCGCACAACAACAACCCCTTCCTGTCCCAAAATACGCTTGCCATCACTTTGCCAGCAGACAATGTTTGTTTGAACTTCTGCGGCTTCGGCGACTCTGGATGTTTCCACTGACGGGATTGTTCTTTCGTTTCCGGTGTCGTGTAGTGGACCCAGGTCTCGTCCCCAGTGACAATAGAGTCCAAGAATTCCTCGCCATCAGTTTCATAGGCCTGCAGAAATTCGCGGGCCGCTTCAACACGTTGCCGTTTGTGATCTTCCATAAGCATTCTCGGGACCCACCTTGCACAAACCTTGGCATATCCTAAATGGTCTGTCAAAATTTTGTGAATGCAGGACTTGCTGACATCAGGGAACATCTCGCAGAGCTCCCGAACTGTCAACCTTCGATCTTTCAGCATTGCTTCTTCCACTTTCGCAATCATTTCGTCCGAAACCGATGGCCGTCCAGATCGCTGTTCGTCATGGACGTCTGTACGTCCGTCTTTGAATTCTCTGCACCATTTGCGCACGTGTTGTACGCTCATACACGTTTCTCCGTAGACTTCACACAGTTGGGAATGAATACCCACCGGCGCAGTGTTTTTTGCACACAAAAAACGAATCACAGATCGTAATTCGCACCTGGCGGGAGAAGCGAGTGGGAGCTCCATCTCTAACGGCTGCCAAGACAAGAATGCGCGTCGCAGACAACTCGCCGGGGTGGGGTTGGGAGAGAGGGAGCCAATCTACACGCCAGTGTTGCCAAACTCCGCAGAACAGCGTTCCTCGCGTCTGCAGCTTCTTGGGAACCTTATTTTACGGACAACCCTCGTATAAGGTAAGATTATATGTAATACTTTTTGTACAGTTAAAGTAGGGAAGGCTGCACGCACGTTGAATGCAGCTAATGAGGGCTTTGTAGTGAGAATGAAAACACTGCTGACTGCTTGTGTGGATGCATAATGTAGGCCCTGTAGATCTTCATTATTTTCTGGTTCATTTTCCAGTCTCTGAAAAATGTCAGCCTTCTTTAAACTTTGCTGTCGATTATCACTGGGTAACAGCCAAAAAATCGTCCGGGGTTTCTCAGCGGAATTAGACTAATTTTGATGCCCTGAGTCCGAAAATGACCTTGGTTTTGCTCAATCAGGTCAACTTTTTGAGATACAGCCATAAACCTGCCTGACGAGCTATACATACATATGCTAATATCATATGTATGTATCACGGGTTTTGAGTTCAGTCATTTCTCTAAATTCGCTGCATAAAAATTAGCAGGAAAATAATCATAATTATTATTAATATTATTATTATTTTATAATATTATAATATAATATAATATAATAATATTATTATTACTTTCAGATGGCTTCGGCGCGACGTTCATGCAGGAATAATCCTGACGTTTTCTGCTACATCTGCGGAGAATACACGCTGTCAGCGGACAGGAAGTACATCACAAGATTTGTGAAGCACGCATACCAGGCTTACTTTAAAGTCAAGCTAGGTGACCAAGATAAGTCGTGGGCACCGCACACGGTGTGCAAGACGTGCGTGGAATACCTCAGGCGGTGGACTAAGGGCGCCAAAACTTCACTGAAGTTTGGGATTCCGATGGTTTGGAGGGAGCCGTTTGACCATGCATCGGATTGTTACTTCTGCGCCATCAATACTACTGGCATCAACCGGAAGAATCGGCACAGCCTCCAGTACCCCGACCTTCCATCTGCCCGCCGTCCAGTTGCTCACTGCGAAGAAATACCTGTACCAGCGTTCACACGGCTTCCTCACATCGACGACGAGGCCACCACTTCAGATGACGTAGGAGATACAGAACAGGAGTATGAAACACAAGACGGTCCGCAGCCCTTTTCACAATGTGAGCTTAATGATCTGGTTCGGGATCTCAGCTTGTCGAAGACTTCCTCAGAGCTGTTGGCCTCCAGACTCAAAGAGAAAAATCTACTTGGCGAGGACGCGCGTATCACTTTCTTCCGTAGAAGGCATGAGGAGTACATGGGCTACTTCTGCCAGGAGGAAGACCTCGTGTACTGCCGAGATGTCGCCGGTCTTCTTCATAAACTCGGCGCTCCTACATACGATCCGACAGATTGGCGACTCTTCATTGACAGCTGCAAGCGCTCTTTGAAGTGTGTGCTCCTCCACAACGGGAACCAGATCGCCTCAATCCCTCTTGCGCACTCCACAACTCTCAAAGAGAAATATGAAGCAGTGAAGTATGTGCTTGACAAAATCCAATATAAGCAGCACCAATGGATGATCTGCGTCGACTTCAAGATGGTGAACTTTCTACTAGGTCAGCAGTCCGGGTTCACGAAGTACCCATGCTTTATATGTATGTGGGACAGTCGAGACAGAGTCCAGCACTATGTAAAGAAAGAGTGGCCGGCGCGAGAGCAGTTAGTACCTGGGGCGAGAAACATCATAAACGAACCTCTTGTTGACCGGGAGAAGATATTGATCCCACCGCTACACATGAAGCTTGGGTTAATGAAACAGTTCACGCGCGCTCTGGACAAGGATGGGAGGTGCTTCAACTACATGTGCCGAGCATTTTCTCGACTGACCATTGAGAAGCTCAAGGCCGGCATTTTTGATGGCCCACAGATACGGCAGCTCATTAAGGACACTGAGTTCCAAAACTCCATGAACACGCTTGAGTGCGCCGCCTGGAAATCGTTTGTGCAGGTGGTGAACAACTTCCTGGGGAACACGAAGGCAGCAAACCACGCCACACTCATCAGCAGCATGATAGAGGCCTTCCAAAAACTCGGGTGTTTGATGAGTATAAAGATGCACTTCCTCTTCTCACACATGGACAAGTTTCCTGAAAACCTTGGGGCGATGAGCGACGAGCAGGGAGAAAGGTTCCATCAGGATATGCGCCAAATGGAGGAGAGGTACCAGGGGAGGTGGGACGCAGTTATGCTGGCGGACTACTGCTGGTCGCTGAAGAGAGACAACCCAGCAGCTGCTCACACACGGAAATCGAAGAAACGCCGAAATCTGCCTTGAACTCTGAACTTTTGTGTCATGTAACGCTCATTCTTATTATATTATGATAATTATGCTTATCAAATTTCATGTAGTAAATAAATAATGAATTAATTTGGATACGTTGACTTTTATTTCTTGAGGGAAACGGAAAAAATCGTCAGGGGTTTATCAGCAGAAATGAGTTTTTCTTACGAAAAACAGATTTTTTTGAAATTTCTGTAGAAAAAAATCCTGACCTGATTGAGCAAAACCAAGGTCATTTTCGGACTCAGGGCATCAAAATTAGTCTAATTCAGCTGAAAAACCCTGGACAATTTTCCAAAAGTTTTTTTTTGTTGCCCTGTGTTATATTTCCATTTACATGTACATTTCGGCTACATTACATTTACAATAACAGCCTTTTTTTTTTTTCTCCAGTTTTCTAAGAATGAAGATGAGGGGCTGAATATAGTACAATGATATGAAAACCAGGAACTTTCCAAACTGTTTGGGTGCAATTGCCAGGAAACATGACATAATAGAGTGTCCAATGAATACATCCATAGAATTTTTCAACTATATGAAAGGATCTATTGCCATTTTTCGCAATCATACCTGTGGACCATGACTTCTAATTTTAAGTTGTTATCTATATACTAATTGTTAAAGCTTCAGTATTAATTTAATCTGTTTTCTTTTACTGTTTACATATACCTTATATTTGTTGTTGGTACTCTTTGTCATTGGCAACCTGCAGATGTTGCAGGAAGAACTAAAATAAATTAATAAACCTTTAATGTGGTTTTCTGGCTGTAGTAGATGCCTGTTGTTGTTTCACATTTGTGGATATTGGATGCCAAGGTCGGATAAGTGATGGGGAGTTTTAACTACAAACAGGTCAACTGAAACTTCCACCTGATGGACAGCTGCCTTCATTTTACAAATCATTACAGTATGTATGTCTTCCTTGGCGACTCATCATTTGCCTTAAGTTGTCACATGAGAAGCCATATCTTCATATAATAGAAAAAGGAAGTGCACAAAGGATTTTCAAGTACGGGCATGTTGGCATGTTGTTGCTTATATTGAAATTTTACTAGAATACATTTTTTTAAGTTCAGTATTTTTATTTCTCAAGATAATTGTAGCACTGTATGATAAAATCCCAAGATCTTCAGTTTAATTTTTATAGCGACACTTCCTTATAACAACACAATTTTCCTGGTCCTTTTGATGTCTCTATAACGAAGCACAGAGCAATTATTTCTATAGCAAGGAAGAGTCTATATCGAAATATCATTTTAAGGCGTGATGCTCTATTCGGTCGACAGTCTTCAAGGTAGTCACATCGAGGTAACTAACGTATAAGGCTACGGCTATCATGACTGGCTGGAGGGAAGATAGCTTGTATCTCTGAATTCAACTCCTACCTCTGAATGCCCTTCCCCTATCACACGTTCCATGATTCAAGCCATTGAACAAGAAATGACCTTAAGTGCTTCTCACCTCACACAAGCAAAAATTATGCCATTGTGTTGTAGGCAAACCATTCTGGCTTGTACAATAATTCATTTGTACCAGCCCCAGCTGTATGGTTTTTACTCTCATCACCAACTTCCTGTATGTAGTACTTATCAGATTTTCTTTCTTGTTCTTTAGCTATTTCAAAGAACACTCAATACTTACATTATTTTGAATTTTATTTGTTTCCAAAAATCATAAACATGTGTGTGTGTGTGTGTGTGTATCTAATGCTCTGGAGTTAACAACAAATTCATTCTCCTTCTTGCTTTACAATATGCAGAAATCAGGTCTTGATAATCTTGAAGAGCTGCACAATGTTCTAGATGTTGTTTATCCATTTCGACTTCTTGACAACACAGTATACAATTTGGAGAAGTAAATATTCCAATTCTATATAGGTGCTTTCCTAGGCAGTCATGTCCTATAATAAGTCTCATACTAGCAACTGCAGATTCATTATTGTGTCCGACTTTAGCGTTGTGTAACAAATAGTTGAATAAAAACACTTTCTTTAACGCACTTTATTTACCTTGGTAAACTTCTGGATGGCCGTTTCGCAGGTGGTGTTCCTGCATCATCAGCAGTGCTAACTGAGGTCTCTGGAGCAGGTGTTTGTGAGGGTGTCTGTTATGGTGGGGGTGTAGTGGAGGTGGGGGTTTGGTTTGACTGCCTGTGTGTATTAATGTGTCAAATAGCGTGTGTGATCTGAAATTGAGTTGGTTATTTAAAACTAATGTTGGGTGTGATTTTGTGTGTTTGTAGATTTCGAATTGTTCCAATGTGTTTAATTTCTTGCTTTTGTGTGTGAAGTGTAGTATTTCCATGTCTGTGTTTATGTGTCTACCCCCACCTCCACTACACCCCCACCATAACAGACACCCTCACAAACACCTGCTCCAGAGACCTCAGTTGGCACTCTGCTGATGATGCAGGAACACCATCTGCGAAACGGCCGTCCAGAAGTTTACCAAGGTAAAGAAAGTGTTTTTATTCAACTAACTGCAGATTTTCGTGGTAGGTCTTGTATTACTAGGGGGTTTATAATTCTGTTCCCATTTTTTCAGTTAATTTAGCACTGTAGGTATCATTCATTTTCTTTTTGATGATTCTTTTAATTGATAAGCGTTTGTTTCTTTCTGCTTAATTATGCCCCCTTTCTTTGCTAATATATCCACTTTTTCATTTCCCTGTATTCCACAATGTGCTGGAAACCATGATATTACTACACGCTTACCAAGTTTTTGGATAGTACAAATCATGTTTTGAATTTCCATTATTTTTTCCATTTTTGGGTAAGATGATACTACAGCTTGGATTGCTGCTTTAGAATATGATAAGATAACTATATTTATGCATTGCTGGAGCCAGTTGAAAATGTTCTGGAGCAACTGGTAAATAACTAATACTTCACCATCAAAATTTGTAGAATCTTTCCCAGTATGTTTGTAAAATAAAACGAACTGACATATTCAACCAGTTCCTGCTCCATCTTCATCTAAAAGAGATCCATCTGTGTATATATGTGTCCAGTTTTCAAAAGGATAATTTGTATGTATGGTTTCTAAGGCTAGAATCTTGGCTATTTCTGGGGAAATTTCATTTTTGTTAATGGGCTTATTTAAATTTAAATTAGGTTCAATTAGTTCATTGTCAACAGGACTGATACCGTATATAATATTCTCTTTATTTTTTGGTATTTCTAGATTTTCTGCTAATTCTGTAACTTTTTGTAGGAATCCAATTAGGGTTTTCATTTTTGGTTTGAAAGTTTGATATTTATTCCATTTATCTGAGTCTGGGAGTCTTTTAAGCTTTTCATAACTAAGTAGTGCTTGTTGTTCAAGTTCCGTTACGATTGGTTTATTTGAGAAAACTACATGAAGAGCTTCAAGTGGTGTAGTTTTGTTGCTCCTGCTATTAAGCGCAGGGCTTGGTTTTGTGTTTGTTCTAAAGTTGTTTTTGTTGCTTCTGATGCTGTTATGATGATTTCTCTTCAGTATTTTTTATTTTTTTATTATTTATTAGCTATCATAAAGGTCCCAAAGAGCCAGATGGCTCGCATAAAGGGACAGTCATTTACAAGTTTGCAGCAGTTACAAAACATAACAACAATATTCAATACATAAAAAGCACAATAGGCATGTAAACAATTATTTACAAAAAAGGAGGCTACAACAAAGGTCATTTTTGAAAGTTACAATAAATTACAAAATACATACATTAATCATTAGAAAGTAAGAATATAACACAAGTTACAATAAATTATAATGTATAAATACATACATTAATTAGTCCAAAAGTAAGTATCTAACACAAAAACATAGGAGCCATCTAATATAAACCCTCTAGAAGCAGAGTTATTTGAACAAGAAAGGAACAATCGGTGTATGAAATAGATATGGTTTAGCCCAAGTAAATTTGATTAGTATATTGGTATATAGGTCTTAGTTATAGAAATATTCACCTAGTAGGTGAGCTTTGGCTAGTTTTTTAAATTGTTTTAATTTAATAGCACTTTTAATGTCATGAGGTAAACTATAAGACTGGTTTTATATAAGTGTTGTATGTTGTATTTAAGGTTTTTCTGGAACTTCCCCCATTTTGTTCCTGCCAGTCTTTTCAAAAGATTGAATCTTTTAGTTGCTTTTTCAGTTACCTGCTCTATATGTTTCTTCCAGGTTAATTTCTTATCGAAATGTACTCCTAAATATTTAGAATTATTAGTTTTTGTCAATTTAGCCTTTCCATACTTTAAAGCAATTTCTACTGGCTTTTGGCCAGGGAAAAATGTTGAAACTGTGTTTTTGCAGTATTAACTGTCATTAAGTTATTATAGCACCACATTTGCAATTCTGTTAGTACTCTCTGGAACTTTGTTGTTGCATGTTGCATATTTACAGATTTCTGTGAGTACCAGATAACTAAGTCATCTGCAAAAAGAGCAGTTTTTACTCCAAATTTTTGTAATTGTTTTGGCAAGTCATTTACATATACATTGAACAGAGTTGTGCTTAATATAGCACCTTGTGGAACCCCCAAATGACTTTGTTTATATTTAGAAGTGAAAGACCCATATTTAGTAGCACAATATCTTTGTGTTGTGAACTCTGAAATCCATCTGAGCATATTGCTGTTTATACCCAGACTTTGGAGCTTTAGTATTAAATTCTTTCTCCATACAGTGTCATAAGCAGACTTCAAATCTACAAATCTACAAATCTACAATCATAAACATTGTTCTTATCTTTATAGTGTTCACTTTGTGGATTCCCTATAACAGGTTCTACATACAGATCTAAAAACTCCATAATCACTTCATTACTCGACTCCATTAGGATGTATCTTATTTGAAAACTGTGATGAGACTCCTGTGCAATTTCACAAGCTACAACAGGCCGAGGAACAGGTATTGAAGCTTGTGATTTGTTGAGCCACATGCCTTTGATGTCCGAGTATTTACCAACATTTCATGGGAATGGTCAAGCGATCCCAAGTCACATCGAGCCACAAGTATTTCTGTTCCCACAGTGCGTGGTTCGACAAGCTTGCCAAGTCATGCGCTGTGGGAACAAGGCTTAACCTCCTGGGATCTTTTTCTGAAAGGAACACTGATAGACAGGCCCTGAAGATGATACTGTAACAAAGAAAGGCCTAGGCATAAACAAAATAAAAAGGTGAGCAAAAGTATCACTGTAGGAATGCACACGAATGATGATTAATATGGTTTGTAATGTTCAATCATGTGCATTTAATTTTTACAGAAATTATACTTTATTTTTGGTACATATTTTCCATTTTTTTGTGCTTCAGTTCCATTACTGCTTAAGTGCATCCATACAGTCAAGTTTTTTGCTGCACATAAACTTTATTTTCTAGTAATTAATATCTTTGAATAATATTTGTAGTTTTTAATTCATAAGTAAATCAACTGTCTGTAAAAAACAATTCCAGTTCTAGGGAGTTGAATTAAATCTATTTGCTATCATTTCTGTTCATCATCAGCTTGTCCAAATCAAATCCATTTACACCATTAGATAGAACAATTTTGCAGCTGGGAGACAAACAATGAAAGAGAGTGTGGAAAGGAGAATAATTCTGCAGTGTTGATACATCACCTATCACGATAAGCTTAAGTTTGGCTCGCGTAACAGCCACTGTGAGGCGTCGCTTATCTCCTAGAATCTCCTTATTAGAATCCACCTTCCTGTTCTTATCCTGTCTAGTCTTTGTGCAGGAAAATATAATCACATCTTTGTCTCTGCCTTGATACTGATCCACAGTGTTCACTTCCACGCTCTCATCTAGCACTGTCTTGCGTAACAACCCCACTTGTGCTCGGTAAGGTGCTATTACACCAATGCCGTCACCTCTTAGCCCTGCCTGGAAAAAAAAGAAAACAGCAACAATTGCTATTTCAAGTTCTGGACAAATTCCTACAACCTGCATGAGAGTCTCTCAGACTTCCACATGGGTGAATGGATTTAGACATTCCAAGCTTTTGGTTGCTACAAGATCTACGCCATCTTCTGGGAGGAAACAAGCTAATCAAAAAAGGTAGGTTTAATGTATAGACAGGAGAACTGGGGAAGGTTGATATGAATGGCCAGTTCTAATTAGCTCATGTTGTGAAGCTCTCATTTCTGGTTGGTCGACGTCTTCTTAAAAATATTCGATTCTGGTTTCAAGGCCTGGCTCAGCTGGAGGCTAGTGTTCCTGTTAATGTTATCTCCAAGGCCTCTGCAATGACCCTGCCCCAGTAATTTTGCCTGCCAATGACCTTGGTGTCTTGAAACCTTATTCAGTGGTAAGTAGTGGTCCAGCATTCATATGACTCCTGGTCGAATAGCTCACTTCCTCCCAGAAGATGACTGGAAGCCTGAGAGACTCTCATCCATTATCAACATTGGGCAAATCTCAAGCCGTATGTTTCTACAACCTGTTACAAACAAATGTATTAATGACAGCACAGAAATTAAACATAAAAAAGAAGTCACTTAATTCAATACATCTACAACATTCCATTAACTAATAACATAAATAATGATTATGATACTGTAACAAGGGCTCGTCGGGGTTCAAAATGAGAACACCGAGTTTATAATTGAAGGATGGAGGTTTCTTTATTTTCTACAACAATTGCCAATACAGCCAGAAAACTCCAGACTATTTGCCAGTTCACTGTCCTGTTCAGTGCTCACTCTCACTGTGCTCAGTCCTAATTACAGCACTGTTCCGTTCCAATCCACTGTGCGGACTCCCAGTCGAGATGATTCCACGTCGCCGGTCAACTCCACAGTCCTCGCTGCCGCTGTACAATTCACCCTCTGACGCTGACACTCGCCGCTACTCACGGGCTGCCTCTCGCTGATTCTGTCTCTTCACGGGCTCTTCACTCGGACTCTTCACACTGACTCTCACTGTTACTCTCATTCGTTGACTCTCCGACTCTTCACGGACTGTCTCTCCTCTGATGTACTGACTGACTCTCCACACTGAACTGAACTGCACGGCTCGGCTGCTCGCACTCCTTATATAGCCTTAACGAAGGTTCCAGAGTCGAGATCTGGAAAGCTCCGCCCGCGCATGGTCTAGAATGTCCGCGCGGGGAGAAGTCACAGCCCTAGCGCGTGGCTCCACCTCTGGCCCCTCCCACGAGCGCGCACCGTCACTCGCCGCGCCTTCGTGCCAGGGAGTAGGCCGCACCCGTCGACACGCGGCTCCAATAGCCGCGCTGCTGTCAAGCCCACTGGCGCTCGTCTGCCACCCATCCACTAGGGCCGCGATGTTTCCAGACTCCGTCGTTTCTCGTTCTTTCTAGCTTACTCCTCCTTCTAACAGGCTCTAGGCTTTTCTGGCTTTGTCACATTGCCCCCTCCTTAAGGGCCTTCGTCCCGAAGTGCCCCATGATATACCGCCAGACGGTCCAGGTGAACTACCGGCATCTTCCCTCTTGGCTGTCGTTGGATGCGGTAGACTTCTGGCCACTTGGTGAACTAATTCATGGCCAACAACAGGTACCGATTTCCATCATCAACAATGGAGCATGGGCCGGCCACGTTGTATTGCCTCATGGCCCCACGGCTGCAAGTTCTAGGCCCTCTGCTGGCAGCACAGGTGTCGCGTTGTTCACGCCGCCTCTCGACGTCACTCCATTGGTGCAACCAGTAGAACATTCTCCGCAGTTTGTCGAGGATCCGGTTCGCTCCCGAGTGGTCACCTGTTGCTCTTGCGTGGACTTCCTCCAGGACCTCCTGGATTCTGACTTTCGGAAGGACTAGGTTCTCCGCAGTCGCCTTCCCGTCCGCAGACTCCCAGCTTCCTTTCAGGACCCCGTCCCTGACCACTAGGGCGTCCCGCCGGGCCCCACAGCCCTCGTAGATGGCGCTGCGACTGGCTACCTCTTCACACGTCGGTCCCCTACCCGACACGACGTCCCTCGGTGTTTGTCCTCCGTCCACGTCGTCTCGTGGTGTCTCTCCGGCGTCCACGTCGTCCCGCGGTGCCCGTCTTACGTCCACGTCGTCCCGCTGTTGTTCACTCAGGGCGTGATCTTCCCCTTCGGTAGCTGGTGGTACGGTGATGGCCCTGTCCTCCTCCTGC
Organism: Ectobius pallidus; assembly: GCA_964059195.1. Lineage (NCBI taxonomy): Eukaryota > Metazoa > Arthropoda > Insecta > Blattodea > Ectobiidae > Ectobius > Ectobius pallidus. Next base: position 166,456,979 of record CAXKWD010000003.1, read on the forward strand.
TCTTTCTTATCTTCCACCTCGGCCTGTCTCTCTAGTTCATTCTTCACGGCCATCAGTTCGCTGTCCGGTTCATTTAATCGTTCCTTGGCCGGGTTCAGTTCCTGCTCGGGTTCTTCCTTCGGGCCTAAGTGCAGGTTCTTCATTTCCCTTATAATTCCTCTTATTTCTTTCACTTCGGAGTTCTGCCGGTCCATTTTTTCGTTCAGTCGGTCGTTCTGCTGCCTTAACTCGGTGCTCCGCTGGTCCATTTTCTCATTCAGTCGGTCTTCCATGGCGTGAAGTAACGACTTTAGCATGTCCTCCATCTTGCGTTCCTCCATCTGGCCTTCCTTCAATTATATCCCACTTCTGACACCAGTGTAACAAGGGCTCGTCGGGGTTCAAAATGAGAACACCGAGTTTATAATTGAAGGATGGAGGTTTCTTTATTTTCTACAACAATTGCCAATACAGCCAGAAAACTCCAGACTATTTGCCAGTTCACTGTCCTGTTCAGTGCTCACTCTCACTGTGCTCAGTCCTAATTACAGCACTGTTCCGTTCCAATCCACTGTGCGGACTCCCAGTCGAGATGATTCCACGTCGCCGGTCAACTCCACAGTCCTCGCTGCCGCTGTACAATTCACCCTCTGACGCTGACACTCGCCGCTACTCACGGGCTGCCTCTCGCTGATTCTGTCTCTTCACGGGCTCTTCACTCGGACTCTTCACACTGACTCTCACTGTTACTCTCATTCGTTGACTCTCCGACTCTTCACGGACTGTCTCTCCTCTGATGTACTGACTGACTCTCCACACTGAACTGAACTGCACGGCTCGGCTGCTCGCACTCCTTATATAGCCTTAACGAAGGTTCCAGAGTCGAGATCTGGAAAGCTCCGCCCGCGCATGGTCTAGAATGTCCGCGCGGGGAGAAGTCACAGCCCTAGCGCGTGGCTCCACCTCTGGCCCCTCCCACGAGCGCGCACCGTCACTCGCCGCGCCTTCGTGCCAGGGAGTAGGCCGCACCCGTCGACACGCGGCTCCAATAGCCGCGCTGCTGTCAAGCCCACTGGCGCTCGTCTGCCACCCATCCACTAGGGCCGCGATGTTTCCAGACTCCGTCGTTTCTCGTTCTTTCTAGCTTACTCCTCCTTCTAACAGGCTCTAGGCTTTTCTGGCTTTGTCACAATACCATTGGAATATGAATCAAAAGTTAGACACTGTATGTCCAACAGCAGCTGCTGAAGTCATTCAAAATGGAGTAATTTGAAACATACAACATTCTATAGGAGTGACCCCAGATCTTGCTTTGAACATAAGCCCCAAAGTTTTGTTTTTACCAGACCAGTAACGAGTCTTGGTTTGAGTGAATAAACAGTGTCTATTAATCAACATTATACATTTTTTAAAGGAATGAATGTAATAAAAAACAGGTCAGAAACAACCACATCAGAAGTATCGTATGCCCACTGTAATAATATAAACCCAATGAGCAAGAGAAGAGAGGGCAATCTTATTTGTCAGGCTCAGCCCTAATATCAATTGAGAACTGTTGCAAAATGAGTCAACTTAGATGATGTAACAAAAATTAACAGGGAAAAAACCCCCAAGAAAGATTGTGAATTTATGTACAGTTTAGTTTATTATTAATTTACTTTTTAAATCTTTGCTGTTTTCTGGTGGGTTCTCTTTCTTTTGTACATAAAATAATATTGTGAAATACAAATATTTAGTTGACCTACCTTTTCAATACAATGCAAACTAACATGGATTTCCCCTGGCCATAAGTCAGTACTGGAAATGTTACTAGTACTCTAAACAAATTTATGGTAAAAACATAAAGTTACACAAAGCATAATAAACATGTGAATCCCAAATGGGGAAAAAGTATTCCATTATTAAATGGTTTATTCAGGGTCCACAGAAATAATATAACAATTAAGCAGCTTACTGTCATATAACGATTTTGTGTAGACTGTGTGAATGAAATGTTATAAATAATTGTGAATAATGGGTAGGCCCTCATCACTGTTGGTCAAGGGTGCCCATATGATATTTTCTAGGGGGGCAATTTTGTAAATTAACTTGTTTTTTGTTGCTTTAACTTCTTGGGCCACTTTGTAACATTACAGTAATAATGTAATAAGTGCAACAATCACTTAGCCAGAAAATATTTTCGGGGAGGGTCGAAAGTGCCAGGGGTTTTGGAGGTATGGAATACCCCCTAAGAAAGAGGGGTCTGGGGTCCACCCAAGGAAAATTTTTAAATATTGAACTAATGAAAACCACATTTTACGCTATTTTCACACTGAAAAACTAGTTAGCAAATTTGTTTATCATACTCTAAGACATGCCAACGTAAAGAAGAAACTGTTACCTAAGTCGGGGGTCCACCCCCAGAAAATTTTTAAATATTGAACTATCGAAAATAACATTTTATGCTATTTTAGCACTGAAATACTAGTTAGCAAATTTGTTACCATACTCTAACACATGCCAACATAAACAAGAAATTGTTACCTAAGTTATAATACTTATTACTATATATATTATAAAAGTTAAATAACACATGGAAAAATGGAAATAATAGCCTATGCATTATGTTATGAAAACAAAAAACTGGTATAACATATTTGACACATCAACAAAACTTCTTTAATTTAATAAATTTTATTTTTTAAAATACAAAAATAGAATTTTAGCCTTTAATTTTTAGGGGTCTGGACAACCTGGATCCCCCCTTTCCTTATCCACTGTAGATTCTGCTTCCATGTTGCGAACTTTTTATTTCTCTACTGACTTTTAAATAATTGTCCTAAAAGAAAAAAACACCTGACTATAATTATTATACATTTTTCTTTTCTTTTCCTAAGAGCTAGAGGGGGCCACGCAGTCTTAGGGCTGAATTTATAATCACTTCTTGCATAGGGAAGCCACAAATATACTATAAATATTGGCATTTTAACCAAAAAGGCTATAATCATTCTCAAATATAATAAATTATTGTAAAAAAAAAAAAAAAAAAAAAAAAAAAAACACTACCTGATACAGAAAATCTTAAAGTCCCATCATCATTATAAACAGTGGTGGTCGCAGAATTTTTTTTCGGGGGGGATTTGAATAGGTAGAAAGAGTACTAAACAAAATTAATTAACTTACATATAATTAGTTTATAAAACTGGCCACTTAGAGTGCATATATAGCCTTTTTTCAAATTTCGCCACTGATTATAAACATAAAAAATACTCACCAATATAGGTAATGATACTAACGAAGTATAAAACAATAAATAAATCCCAGCTTCCAACCGCTCAGAGATCTGAAAAGGTTACTCAATCTCCAAAAAGTAGCCCACAACTGAAAACTGTAGCAGACACACCTGACTTCCGGTTTCAGTTTGTTGCCTAAAGACAAAATTGTTTTTTAAATAGATTTTAGACCTGTCGTATCTCACATAAGTTACCCTCCCTTCCTGGGGTACTTCAACTACGGGTATCTCGACGGATCCCATATCAACCATATTGAAATTCCAATTGCTCACCTCTCACTTACTCTTAATATTTTATTGCATCTGAATTTATAACGAACACTACTGAATCTACCCTATTTAAATCTGCAGACCATGAGTCTTTCTTTCTTAAGTGGGACACCCTGGGATTGGTCTAATTAAATCTTTTCATCGAGGTCCTTGCCAGCCTCGAATACTTTCTTTGACCAACAAATGTCGCTTATAACTCTTGTGTCCTAACTCCCATCCACTTTTCATAAGCCCTATTTCAAAGTTCGTTACAAATAAATTAAATCTTCATAACCTAGTTAAATTTCTCTTCTTTTGTGATTCATCTTGCCTACTTGGTCACTGTTACTTTTGTGTTTTCTATACAGTATACGATGATTCGCATTTCGCACATTTCTCTTCATTTCAAAAAATATTTTGTAACACACAAGCAACATTTTATTTTGCTAGGCCTAACTAGTAACAAAAACTTTTCAATATAAATTTTCTTCGTATCATTAACATCTTCCAATTGTGCATCACACTTAAAGTTTATAAAAATTGACGAAGTAGATAACTTTTCATAATCTGTTACAATTGACACGCTATAGTTTGTTTTGCTCATTTTATGGTTCAATAAAGTTAAATAAATTAGAACATCATTAATATTTTAATGTTTTCCATTTGTGCAATGTGTTCAAAAAATGGGAATTTAAAGAAAAATTCGCATATTTCATCATGCAGATCTTCGCTGTTTTTGACAGATCAAAACGACTCAGAACTCATGGCAAGGAGGTGGCAACTCATCAAGTTCCACCCACACCCTACCCAACCAACCATCCAAAGTACGGGTGTCAGTGGCGGTTTCTCCTATGTGCTGCAGTGCTGCAGCACACAGCTTGTTTTCTGCTAGTTGTATAATGTTATTTTCAAACGCAATATTATATTTTCTTTTACGTAGATTTTGAACTTGGCGCGTCCATGCGAGAATTTCTTAGATGGTAGCTTGGGAGTCAAGAGTCGGTAATGTGAATATTATCTTTTCCGCCTCGTGAATGCATTTTTTGAACAGCGCAGCGTTCGTAGGGTGTGACGTCATGCTCGACCTTGACTGCATGGCATATACGGGAGTTTTAAACTGCAAAATGCGCTGCGGTAGCTGGCAGCCCGGAGTGGGATTCTGAGGGAGGTTCACGTCTCACCGGCACGGCGGGCATGCTGTTAGTTATGTGAGAAGATCTTTCACCATCTGACGGTAGGGGACCGTGATGTAGCGAGTAAGCAATGCTTTTCATCTTCACCGCCAAATTCTAATGTGTTAAATTCAGAAAAACCCGGATTCCACAACCCCGATTAAGTATTTTGTCGCACTGGGAACACTAAGCGACTTCCTCTACCTCGATCATTAAAAATACTATTTTCTCATCTCTTATTCCATTTCGGGGAACTCTCACGCGATTTTCCCTGCCCTAATTATTATTATTTATTAATATTATTATTATTATTGTTATTATTATTATTATTATTAATTTTTATTTTTATTTTTGCTATTTTCTCTCGTCACACAACTCACACAACGTTCGACGAGACGAGAGAAATTAGCAAAAAAATAATTATGGCAGAGAAAATCGCGTGAGAGTTCCCAGAGATGGATTAAGAGACGAGCAGTTTAGATAGGCCTACTAATAATTTTTAAAAATATTTTAAGTTTGCTGTATGAAATAGTATTTGCAGCACACTTTCGTTTTGAGCCACGAGCCGCTACTGACGGGTGTGTAATTTACATGATACATTTTAATACTTAAAAATTAAAACGAGTGAAGATTTGTGTGATGAAGTTTGCAAATTTTTCTTTAAATTCCCATTTTTCGAATACATAGCACAAATGGAAAACATTAAAACGCTAATGATGTTCTAATTTATTTAACTTGATTGAACCATAAAATGTGCATAACAAACTATAGTGTGTCATCTTTAGAACTTTGAGTAATATTTAAAAAAATAAAAAAAAATGTTCAGTTTCAACAATTTTTATAAACTTTAAGTGTGATGCACAGTCAGAAGATGTCAACCAATTTTTAAGTTTTTCTTCTTATTACAGGAGGAAAGTTTTCTGAACCATAGCAATTAAAAAAAAATGCAGATATTTTTTTCAACCAACCCTAATATATAACATTATGAGCTTTGTTCATGAAACAAACCTCTTTCTTTGCAATAATAAGCATAATACTTATTTTATTCGGTGCAGAAGTTGGCAACAATGACGTGCCTTGGGGGTCAGGCAAAATAGCTTCCATAGCATCGGGAAAGGATAGAGATTAAAGAATAAATTTGTACGATTGTGAGTTTAGTGTTACAGAAGAAATAAAGTATTCGCAAATATTTTCCGTGTGATAAAGTAAGAAAAAGGCTAGGACAGTAAAATATTATATTTAGTAAATTTTTGCTGTATGTTGTTAGGACTTTAATTTTGAAGTTATATAGCGTTGATTGATTCAGCAACCATATGGTAAAATGCCATTCCGAACCTAGAGAGATCTGCAGGTCTATCTTGGTTTTGGCAGCATAATCATATGATTTCATTGTAATAATCATTAATTTACTAGAGAAAAGTATTGTATATTCATTGAGAGTAGTTTATTAATGGAGATAAGAGTTAAATTTATTTTAGGAACAGTTAATTTAATTTACTGACGTGTAGACGGAGAAGTGAATATTTTAAAAATATTTAAAAAAAAATTAAGTAATCAATTTTAAACAAATAAACATTGCTAAGACTTGAAAGACTGTAGGTTAGAATATTTAAACAGAACAAACGCGCGTGAAAGTCAAAATTAACATTATAAATTACTTTTATAAAGAGCAATTAAAGAAAATTTAGTTGAAATTTTAAACCACTTATGTCACAGTTTTTTTATGATAACATGTACAATTTGATATTATAGATATTTTGCATAACACAGTTATAATTATTTCAGACCAAACAGTTAAGACTATTTTAGAAAATTTGTAGGTAATGTTATTGTACATGACATAATATTAGTTATTTTACAAACAAGTTACAAGTTTTATTTTAAATTTAATTGAAGAGAATGTTTTTTTTTTTTTTTTAAATTGAAGAGAGATGTTTCAAGGAAGCTTCCGTAATCCTATACAGCTTTGTCAGGTTGTGGAGTGATAAAGTGATTGAAGTACGGGCCAGAGATGAATAAGCTTGTGTTAAAATATCAGAAAGAGATATTAGAAAGATATCTTTTAGGGGAGGACATCCAGTCGAGGTGATCTAATCGAAGGGTATTAGAAGGGTTAATGATGATTATGATGTTTAATAAGAGTAGTACTGCTCAAGAGGCTAGCCCAGGCTTCCACAAGAAGGAATGATAAAGTAAGTTCTAGTATCTCGTTGAGCATCCAGGGAGGGAGTGAAGCCTCTGCGATGATTTATCCCTAATGACGATTAGGGAGGAAAAAAAACTCACCTGTAGATATAGTTAGTGCCATTCAGTATGAAGTAAGTGAATTAAATGGGTTAAAAGGAGTTGCCATAGACCAATGAAAGTAAACCCAGGCCAAATTACATTACCTATTGGGAAGTCAGATAATTGAATCCTAACCAGGATATAAGAGTTTAACGGTGAACCGAAATACGAATTTATTTAAGTTAGTTTATATGTTTAGTTGCAGGGATAAAATTCATAGTAGCAGTACTGAACCTGTTAACTGAATTTTCGTCTCAGGACGGCTTCAATCTAAACAAGAATTAGTAATTTGGGAGAAAGCTAGAAAGCGAGATACTTATATTAGGAGATAAACGAACCGAATTTACGGATTTTTGTATAGAAACTATAAGTTTTGAATGAAATGTTAAAGAAACAGTAATTGATTTTAAAAGTGATAAATCAATTTGAATAACGCAATGGGTACATTGTTTTAATGAGAACAGAACTTAAAATGAAGTAATGTTTAGAATTAGCACTCAGGGAGTGAAACGGATATTTTAAATGACAGAAAAATAGTGAATTATATTACACTCAGTTTAACATAGTAGAAAAAGATGAGTTTTAATTATTCATTGCAATATAAACAAATTTTGTTTGGTTTATAAATACTGACTGTTGTGAAAGAAAACTAAAACAATTTATGTATTTTAAAAGGATTTAACAAAAGCAATAGAATAAAATTATTTACGTAGAATATATAAATGATAGAATAAATCGGAACCAATAAGGTTGGAAGGGTTTAAATTTGAAAAGTAATGGTTAAAAAAAATTGTGTATTTTAAATAATGAAATTATTTGAATAATAATAATACGTGAAGTGCGCACAAGTATGCAAAATGCACATAACTTTAGTTTTTCGTTTTGAGTATGATCACTGCTTTGAACATTTGCTGCAGCTCAGCTCGTGGTATTTTTCAAATTTTAGTCTACACTGTTTTCAGATACACTTATCCATTATTTATTATTTAAGATAAGTAGTAAACAGTTTATTCATTTAAATCAGTGATTAATATTTTAAAACTATTTAAAATTCAAGTAATTTTGTGAAATGAAATGGTTATTAACAATAGTAGGCAAATATAGTAAGCATTTATTATTGTGAGAAAAATATTGTAATTAGAAAAGAAAAGGGAATACAATATTTAAATTTTTTGCATGGAGTGTATGTTTTAGTAAAAAGAAGAAAAAGAAAAAGAAGAAAGGAAACATTTCTGTTGATCGTTGTCATGATGCGATATGAGCGATATTTTAAAATTATACTAAGTGAAATCGTTATCAAATAAAAACTCGTCCATGGTTAGGTCGATTGTGACACTGTAAGAGAGTATTTTTATATCACGTTATTATGATGGATATACGTGTTCCTAGAAGAAAGAAACGTCCTTAAGTGATATCCAGATTTCTACGTCCTGTAGATTATTTTTTTGTTTTCAGCATTGCAGTTTATAGCAACCAGCAGTTTCGTTAAATGGACCAGAGACCCGACTTTTAAGGGATCTCTAGATGTGATGAATATTGAGTTTCAAAGAGTTCCGTATGAGAGGATGAAAACCGGTTGGGTACACAATACCCAATGGTAAAATGAGAATTTTTTTTATTATGTTACAGTAAATTTTGTTAAGAACTTGAGAGAATTTTATATAAATTAACTTGTAATTTTAAAACTATTTTATTGCAGATTATTTAATATTTTTTTTAAATAGTTGAATAAAAACTCTTTCTTTAACGCACTTTATTTACCTTGGTAAACTTCTGGACGGCCGTTTTGCAGGTGGTGTTCCTGCATCATCAGCAGAGTGCCAACTGAGGTCTCTGGAGCAGGTGTTTGTGAGGGTGTTTGTTATGATGGGGGTGTAGTGGAGGTGGGGGTAGGTGATGGGGGTTTGGTTTGACTGCCTGTGTGTATTAATGTGTCAATTAGCGTGTGTGATCTGAAATTGAGTTGGTTATTTAAAACTAATGTTGGGTGTGATTTTGTGTGTGGCTTGTTGTGATGATGTGTTCTGCAAAATTTGATTTGTTTTGTGCTTGGTGGATAGCTTTGATGTGCTCTTTGTATCTGGTTCGAAATAATCTGCCTGTTTGGCCTATGTAGAAACTGGGGCAGTCTTGGCATTTGAGTTTGTATATACCTGTTGAATTAAATTTGTCTGTGTGTGTGTGTGTTTGTTTGTGAAGGTGTTTTTTCAGGGTGTTGTTTGTTCTGTATGCAATTTTGTATTTCAGCTTTTTGAATGAGGCAGCGACTTTGTACATTTTATTGTTTTGGCATGTCAGTGTGATGAATTTATCTTTTTGTGTTTGTTGGGGGTTTTGTGCGTGTCTTTTTCGTTCTGCTTTTTTGAGCATTGAATTTATCATTTCGGGGTTGTATCCATTTTGTTGTGCTAGATATATGATTGTGTTCAGTTCTTGGTAGTAGTCTGTCTTTTCCATTGGTACACTTATTAGTCTGTGGATCATGGAGTGGAAAGCTGCATGTTTGTGTTGTATAGGATGGTTTGATGTGTTATGTATGAGAGTTGTTGTGGTTGTGGGTTTTCTGGGTGAACTTTTTTAAACAAGATTATTTACAGATGACTTCATCATCCATGGTGTTTGAGGAATAAAAGTCATATAGTGCGAGATCCGGTATAAGAAATATATACAGTCATCTGTTATTTATTGATGATAACGAATATATGTTAGATAATATATATTGATACATCGCAAATGGGTTGCCTAGCTAAAACGCGTACCGATGCTGTTAAATAATAATAATTCTGTGCTTTGAATTTTTCTGGTGCTGGTAATATATGATATTTTCCCGGGCTACTAACCAGGTGGTGAATTGGATTAATTCCGACGTTTCGAAGCCAAACTGAGGCAAACTCCTTGACAATGAAGCCTCAGTTTGGCTTCGAAACGTCGGAATTAATCCAATTCACCACCTGGTTAGTAGCTCGGGAAAATATCATATAATAATAATTCTAATTAATTTTTTTCGATCAACTTCCCCAATTGGTTATTTTTAAAAATCGAGCATTAGCTGAGAGAATATACCCCAAGGAATTGAAAAAATAAAGGTTGCCTACTTTCCCCTCTGCCAACTACGGAGTTGCCAGGTCCAAACAGGTGAGTAAGCGTTGTTAATATACCCTCATCAGTTATTTAAATTATTATTATATCAAATGAAAGGTTATTTTATTTTCAATCCAACCGTATTAGGTTGCCTTAGCAAAAAGTGTATCAAATCCATGGTAGCCTAGATTTTAGATGTAAAGTTTTCAGCGCGAGCATAGAGAGTGACAGAGAAGCGGTGCGCACGCAACTCCATGCGACAGACAAAGATGCAGAGAGTTCTTTTGGAAGAAGATTTTTCCGATAGTGTAAGCGCGTTCCATTGATCAAATATTGGAATCAAGTCAGATTAAATATTAACGATATCAAATTATTTTCACTCACACATTTATTTATCAGCGACTATACATAATTATGAAATAATAAGTTTTTCTGTTCAAAAGGTACATCTTTCAAAGGGCGAATTTTCCAATCGTGTAAGCGCGGATTAAATACTGGTGAAAGTCAGATTAATATCACATAATGATACTAACATTTTTTTATTCATACTTAAATTTATCAATAGCAAAATATCTTAGTGAAAAGATTTTATATAAAAAACTTATTCTGATTCTGACTCGACAGAAGTGCCTATGTCACAATCTAATTATAATTCTTCATAGTTTTCATTTTGTTTTGATTCTCTGAGTATATCCTGAACTTGTAAGGGTGTTGGGTCCCCTACGAACTACGCTGACTGCAAATAGCTATCCAAAAACCAACTGCAACCTTCAGGATTTAGTTTGATGCAGCATGCATCAATTGCATGAAGCCACATTGAATTTACATAGATTGTGTGCAAAGTTTTATGTTTGAGTGAGATCCAGCCAGCATGGTGGGATCAGATTGCAGTCGATGCCTTTAATCTTTTTCATAAAAAGCTCTTGTTGTTTGTTCGTTGCATATGTTTTTTTTTAACAGCTTATATCTAGCATCTTTGATATTAAAACATTGCCTTAGCCCATAAAGAAGGGCAGTAAACTCCTGAACACGTTGAATTTTCTCTTCGACGAGTACATCTATTGGGTCCGTCAATGATGCGAATATTTCCGGAAATCCATTTGTCTTGAAAATGTTTGAAAAGGCTTGACTCCCTTTGTTATAAAATGCAGCTGTGTAATCACAGCCCGTAAATGCGTGGAAAGCTGGCAGACCCAGGCATAAAGTAGGACCCAATTTCATTGCCAGCTCAGTACACTTAACGCAATCAAGAGCTTTTCTTTGATGATGAACCCGCCAACCAAATTTGAGTCTGCGGAACTTCCTGAATATTGGCCAGTAAAATTACCAAGACTTCGGTATCATTCGCTTTGACCAATATTTTCGAACTAGGTGGCGCTTTTAATACATGAAACATTATCCGCGTATCTGCCTCTTCATGTGGACATAAATAATCTTCTTCTTCACGTTTCACGACGTGATTTCTGACTGTATGGTAAGAAAAACAGTGTTCTCCAACCGTTATAAAAATAATTTTATTTTGGACTACTAACACTAATAATTATCATTTGCCCAGTAACTAGCCAAGAATTGTACCAGGCTTCTTTGAAACGGTAATTTTTTAGATTTCCGAGAAAATCGCTAGGTCTTGGTTGAAGAAGTCCTTGGATGACATACGGTATATCAAACTCCAGTCGACTTTGACTTTTGCAGTCTTTGATGGAGGGTGTTATGTGCCTATCAAAAATTATGTGTACTTCAGAGGCGTTAGTTGAGCACAATTTTATTAGATCGATTCAGCAACATTGTCAAATGTCTGCGGCATAGATGACATAGAAGTAGTAAAAGCCGTCTATTATTTCAATATCGATATCGGTGTACGCAAGAGCACGTTTGTTTACAATGGAATACTAAGCAGCTGCAGGTGCACTCCTGCCTCGCTGCATTTTTGTCTGTCGCAACTCTTCTCTTATTGTCACTCTCTGTGGTTGCACTGAAAACTTTACATCTAAAATCTAGGCTACCATGGATTTGATACACTTTTTGCTAAGGCAACCTAATACGGTTGGATTGAGAATAAAATAACCTTTCATTTGATATAATAATAATTTAAATAACTGATGAGGGTATATTAACAACGCTTACTCACCTGTTTGGACCTGGCAACTCCGTAGTTGGGCAGAGGGGAAAGTAGGCAACCTTTATTTTTTCAATTCCTTGGGGCATATTCTCTCAGCTAATGCTCGATTTTTAAAAATAACCAATCGGGGAAGTTGATAAAAAAAAATTAATTAGAATTATTATTATTTAACAGCTTCAGTACGCGTTTTAGCTAGGCAACCCATTTGCGATGTATCAATATATATATTATCTAACATATTCATTATCATCATTAAATAACAGATGAGGGTATATATTTCTTATACCGGATCTTATTGCCAAGTGCATCAACACTGATTAAGATTTGGTTAAACAGTGTTTACTTACACACGTTTAAGATTTTAAACATGATTAAAAAGGAATGTGGTGCACCATTCATAATTTCTGTTTACGGGGCCGTGTTTAGCTGACGGCTTGTTTAAACACACAGCATAAAATAGGAAAGCGAGCGTAGTATAATGAACGCGTTCTTTTGTTGACGAAGCCATTACCTAGAGGAAGAAGAAGTTAACAACAAGAAGACACCATGGAGGAGCGAGGATATTCTCTGCTCTGCCTGTGATATAGGGAAGCATATTATGTATCAGCGAGTCAGTGAGACTATACATTGCTTACATCATGTATGATTCGAGCTGCAGTTCTGAGCATATTTCCAATGTCCCCTACAACAATATTGAATGATCAGGTAGCATAATATCTCAATACAGTTAGTAGTCGATTCATATCAGAAACAGGATGATTTATTTCTGTTGGGAATTGCAGTACCTGTGAAACTATTTGTTTAGACAGGCGAAATCTCTCCAGGAATTTCCTAACGGAAAGTTCACTGCACTATTAAATTTCTACGCTCATTTTCATTCCGTTCAAGATATTCCAGATCTTGGTGAATTCCAGATCTTGGTGAATTCCAGATCTTGGTGAATATTCCAGAACTCTCTTCAAAGTCATCATCTGCACCTTGTGTTTTCTTTGGCTTTTATGATATTATAAACACTTGAATTTCAAAAATACACTGCCATAGCCTTGTTTTTCTTTTGTTTTGCTTTCTTATATTTTAAAAACATAAATACACTGTACCGTTTAACATGTTAAGACTTCACTGCCACTACGTTATATATTGCTTTCAGAATTTTTTAAAACTGAAATACAGTGTTCCGTACAAGACTTTATAGAATTCGCTGCTACTGCTTTGTGTCTGTGTATTTTTTTCCTTTTGTAATATTTTAAAAACGTAAATACAGTTTACCGTATAATATTTTAAAAATTCACGCCCATTGTCTTTATGTAATATAATAAACTGTCATAATGATTCAGATTGCAGTCTATTGAATAAAACTTCATGAATTCTCTGTCATTACCTTAAAAAATTATTCACCAAGAATTATACAGGGCAGTAATAACTGTAATATCCTTTTATATATAATTATATATATATATATACACACACACAGGGTAGTTTTACTTGTAAAATAAAAATAAAAAATGAATGTCACAATAGAAGAGATACATCAGTACGACACAAGATCAAGAAAGAACTTATACACAATCGGGCACAACAAAAACGCATCGGAAAGGGATCCATATGTAATCGGGGTAAAATTTTATAACAAACTACCAGACAGTATAAAACAGTGTACCGGGACAAAATTCGCCAATAAATTAAAATAATACCTATGCCAAAAAGCACTCTACAGGATAGAAGAACTATGAAAAGGATAGCTTTAGCATGTATCGCTATGTATAACTATTGTATAATTCAGATTGTAAGTTTCGGACATGTCCAACATCAAATATGTATTTGATACCTGGACGAAATAAAATTAAAAAAATTATTATTATTGTTATTAATGTTTGTTATTATTATTATTATTATTATTATTGACAGTGAATTCTTAAAATTTCATACAGCACCGGTACACTAATTAAACTTAAAAAATATTAGGATAAAAAAATAATTAATCGCGACCGGGGCTTGAACCTGGGATCTCCTGCACCACAGCTCAGTACTATAACCACTCAGCCACGAACGAAGTTAGGAACATAGCTTGAATGTTGGTCATGTGAAGTGGTTAGGCTTCTCTTGTGTCGCGCTTCGAAACTTAAAATTGTCTTTTTAGGTCATGAGATGTGTTTATTTAATATTTATTGTAGTGTTCAGTTCGGAAAAATGGTATTATGATACTAATAAGATTAATATAGAGACCTAATTCGTCTGAAAAGAGAAATATGAGAAGAAGAGAGTCTCATCTATTGTTTGCAAGTTGACCCCCGCCATTTTAGCAAACTGCTAATCATTGTTTAGCTTCAGTAACCGCCCGATTTTGACTGTTTAAGTTTAATCAACGGTAATCGGCGATTTCGACACTAATCGAGGTTGACGCTCCATAACTTTCCCTAATCATAGGTTAGGAAGAAATTATAAACGCTGATTACACTAATCATGGTCGGTGCACTTGGCCATTAGACTAATAAGAAAAGAATGAAAATAATTTTTTGGTGTCAGAAAATTTTATTGTTTTGTAATATTGGTAATTATTGTGTTAAATAGGTTATACACTGGGAATGGCTCTGAGGATCAAAATTGGTACCTCTAGTACACAGGCTTCCCCAGGACAGAATGAAACCCCAGCAAGGGCAGAGGCCCTACCTATAATTACCACCGAGACCTTCGAATAGTTAACCGAAAGTCGTAAAGGAATCAACAGTGTTTTTTTATAAAGTCGATAAAGGAAGACAGAAAGCACAAACAAAAGACATTATAGAAATTTTGTTTAGGAAAATTAGGAAAGTTAATTAGCATTTTAAAAAGTATTTTCAAATTATTAATTTAGATTTTAGTTAAAAAGGCTGAACGGAAAGTTGAACAACTTATTAATTAATGGACAAATTTAATTTTTTGAAAACATTTATATTATTTTATGATATATGTCAAGTTTTGTGTGGAAAAGTTATGCTGAAGAGACTAACAAATTTAATTGAATGTTATAGAGTTTTGTTTGACAAATAATACAACTCTTTTTATAATTTAAATAATATGAGAGCTGTATCTCTTATGGTAACTTTTGATCAATGATTATTATTAATTAGTATTGAAATTTTATTGGAAGGATCATTTCATTCTGGCTTAACGTGAACCCGTCTCCTAGGAATGAAAGAAATCACCTTGCCCTGTGGGTAGTAGGCAATAAGGTCAATGTTGAGAATGGACTCTCTTTAGACCTGTGTATGAAGCAGATAGAGGAAGCTCCAAGCGAATAGATAAGTCTTTCGCAAGCTACCCTGTACATTTCGGCCCTACCCAGCAGGAGGGATGGAAACAAATTGAAAAGCGCATACTATAGTGATAGTGATCGCCTTTTAAGAGGGAAAAGGGCTCTGTTATATGCCAGAACGTTAGGTCCTAATGAACGAAAAGAAAATATATATTTATTATTTTTATTATTTAATTGAACTTACTATAAGAGGCAGACATAGCATATGATATCAGAGATAGCAGAAAATGTTGAGAGTACAGTATAAGAATGTGTTGTCAGCAGTAACTTGAGTTCTTGACCTTTATGAGTTGCCATTCTTTTAATTCACAGTGTGTGTGTGAAGAGCAAACTTTTGCAAAGCTAGGAAACGTATTTTTTGGTCAAAATCTCGGAATGAGATCAAATATTTACGAATATTGACGATGATTGTATATTCCTGTTTTACATGTAACTTACCGGAGTATACATTAAATTACAGAGTTTTTAATGAAAGGTTTACTACAATAATGGCTTAAGTACCGATATAGACGCATAATAATTAAATCTCCTGCGATATATTAACAGTGGATTTTCTGGGTTATAGCGTCAGTAGAAAAGTTTACTTAAGGGCTTACTTGCCATTAAAATTTCTCTTGTTGTTCAACTTCTCATCACTTTAAAGTAATTCTGAAAGCCAAGATGGCGACGCTTGAAGTTATGTCAAGGAAAAAATGTAAGTTTAAGAATTAATTTTAGTACACAAAAAAGATAACCTAAATATTTAGCTTCAGAACCAGTTTTAAGTAAGAATGTAAAGTTTTAAATAATTTATAGTAATTAAAGAATTCATAGAATTAATATTTAATAAGAAGTATTTTCGAAATGAAAGAAATATAATTTAGAAAAAATCAAAGAACGGGAAGGATTTTTATCAATAGCAATAATTCAAATTATTAGATCATTTTTTAAAGAGAACTTTTATTATATTAATTTACAATAAATTAGTATTTATTTTAGTATATATGATTATTATTTAATGGTGCATGAAAATAATTAATCACATTGCATGCTATCCTACATAATCCACAGCAGTGCCTATCCATATCCTAAAGGCCTAAAGCCAATCCTGACATGTGTAGTGTTACCAAAACGCCGGTGGCACCACAGTTCTTTGGTTCAGGCGTGAAAATTTTATATAAAATTAAAATCAATAAATATATTTATTTCAATGTGTTTATTGCACTTATTAAAGGGAAACTTAAAAAAATTGTGTGAAATTTTTTTCAAAAAACTAAAATAAAACTATTTCAGTATGTTTAAAAAACACTAAGGTTTATAAAAACCTAAAAATTTGAGCCCTTGTGATGACGTTATAATTGGGGGTGATGTTTCTTGTTTAGTTTGAATAAGAATTTTTCTCAGATTTTACCAATATGTTGGGATAACATACAGTTGTGTTGAGACTTCGGTCTCGACTTAGGAGGGGGGTTAAGGCATTTCCAAATGGTTGTTCTGAAGCATTGGGCCCTTGGTTCCATGCCAAGGCGGTATTCTGGGGTAATTTATGACCGGATTCATATTAGATGTAGCTGGTGGAATTATTGGATGGCTTGGACAACTAGAATAGACTAGAAAGACATTGGAGGATGCTGACATCTGAATTGTGGTCGGAGTTTTCACCTGTTTGCCTAATGCACTTTTATTTCTTCTATTTTAGCCTAAGGAAGGAATCTGCTGTGGGGGTAAGCAAGCTTGGTATGTAAAATTATAAGACAAACTTGTTTTTTTATTCACAGAGTGGAGACAGACTTGTAGAAAATATTTTAATATATTATGTGATTATGTTTACCCAATGGGAGCAGTTTCCGGAATGAAGTAAAACAGTAAAATACCATGTTTAGCTTAAACATAATTAATATATAGGGATTGTATTTTTTTGGTAAAATAAAATGGTTGATTTCGGTATTAACTTTCTTCTATTTTCGATGGATATTTTATAAAATAAAATATTAAATTTTTACACAAAATTACTGTTTGCACCGACTAGTTCATAATGTCCCTCATTTCCTTATTTTTCTTCTCTCTTATGCATTGTTGTAACTTTCGGCTTTTCTAACAACTGCGAATAAAATACGAAACCTGTTGGAGTCTTTGCCGCATTTGTTCATAGATTCATAGGCATCCCAAACTCGGCACAGAGATGGCAGAAAAGGAGTGTATTGTGATCACTGAATAGCATACGTTCCTCAGTATTTGCTGTAATTGACCACATGTAGGCCTATTGATAACTTCTCGGTAACCCCAGAAATAGCAGAAAAGAAAGCAAGCTATAGATGTTGGGTATAATATAATATAATAGTGGTATTTTACAAATGTTCCAAGCTAAATACAGCTAAGAAAAGCTGTACTGTAAAATGTTGCACTTATTGCTGTAACCAAATATACAGTCCCTATTAATAGATTGATATTGAGGATGGAAACGTAAAATGTGAACTTACCCATAGTAATATTGTGATTGAAAATAGTGCACACAGCCATAAAATTTTTCTGAAAATGATATTTTTAATCTCAGGTAATAAAAAACGTATTTCTGGTGAAAACTCACCAAGGAACTCACCAGGAATTTCAGAAACAAAGAGCACAATAAGTTCTGTTCCTGTGCACATGGTAGATGGTTATTTAACAATGGGAATGTACCACAACTTAGGCCTGTGACCATCGCCAGTATACAGAAATTTTGTGCTGCAGTACTTCTTTTACATGCATATATACTGGGACCTTAGGCACAGAAAGTCACACCAAAAGATTGTGCAACCCAGGCTAACCACATGGAAGAGGTAGCAATAGTAATAAATAACCCAATTCCATCAGCTACCTTTAGAAATTCATTCACTACATTATGAATAATTGCTGCTTCCACCAAATTAGTGCAGCCTGCTTCCTCTGAATAGGCAATGTCCTGGTGTACTGGATACCAGAGGGTGCTGGTATCCAGCAGAAGAACAGAATCATTTAGCTCACTTGACATGATGTGATGCAACCAGCACTTCGAATCATACAGCTGAAAAAGAGAAGTAATCAGAATTTGGAGGTTTTCTTTATTATGTTCCTTTTCATAAACAAAAGCAAGAGAAAAAAATACATAAACAAAAGCAAGCGAAAAAAATACATAAACAAAAGCAAGAGAAAAAAATAATTGTATGCAAGCTGAATGTGAGCATTAGTTATAGGCCTCGTTATTAGAAATAAAGATATTAGGATCTTACACAGTGAAGTGTAATAAATTGTTATAGGCCTCGTTATTAGAAATAAAGATATTAGGATCTTACACAGTGAAGTGTAATAAATTGTTATAGGCCTCGTTATTAGAAATAAAGATATTAGGATCTTACACAGTGAAGTGTAATAAATTGTTATAGGCCTCGTTATTAGAAATAAAGATATTAGGATCTTACACAGTGAAGTGTAATAAATTAAGGCCCAGTTGTATAAAAATCGCTAACTGTAGTTCAGTTTTAATCGAAGTTCAGAACTGAACTCAGATTAATTCGCTGCTCGAGTTGTATAACGCTAATCGTAGATCACACGAATTTGGTTTAGTACTAATCGAAGATCACAGAAAGACGTTTGACAACAGCGCCAAGTTCGAGGGAAATGCGAGGGAAATACATAATATTATCGCATCGAATGTCAGTTGTCTGCGCTGTTCGATTTTCTTTTGTCTCAGTTAATGTTACGTAATTGTCTGTTGTTGTTGTTATAGCTAATTATTAAAAGGAAAATAGATAACAGAACACCAGGAAAATTACACATGTCATAAAAGCATCGCATTACACGGCTTTTTCATTCTCGTCAGTAGGCATCTTGATGAACTGGGGTTAAAATTTGCAATCTCTCTTGCTACTTATTGTATGGTTCTACTTGCAGTTCCTTTATTCATATGGAAAATATTCCCAATTACCATCCGGAAGCTACCATTGCAAATAATCGCAGGGTGAGCAGAATTATAAACATTGAATTCGATGCATGATTTCTTTTAGTTTGAGTTTCTAGCTGTGGACGCAGTCTTTGTTCTACAGTGCTTTTACTGTACGACTTGGCCGGCAATCGCGTGGGCCGACTATCTGTGACTCATGCATCAAGCGCCCAAGTGATGCCTCGTTGTCTCGTCGCTGAAGTCTAGCATGTGATCTGATTGCGTTCACACGTGAATAATTATTACAGCAGTGTTTGTGTTTTTTTATGGTTAAAGTAGTTTTTAATTTTGCTTGAAGTGTTTTTAAGTGTTTTAAAAATGCCACGACATAATTATACATTAGAACAAAGAATGTTTATGTACGATTCGTATGGACGGCATTTCCAACATCTCCTGTGATAAGGTAAATTTATATTTTAATTTTATATTTCATATTTTCATATTTTATTGTGATTACCATTACGGAAATATATACGATTCGCAGGGAGTACCGTGATATGACACGCTCCTGGCCCCGCATGCGGTTTATCTGTGACGGTGGAGCGGCCCATGCGATTGCCGGCCAAGTCGTACAGTAAAAGCACTGTAGTTCCTCGACTATATGTTTACATAATCGAAATCTCATTTTAAAGTGGTGTTCACTGAGTTCTGTGTTGAAATACACGAGGGTCCCGAGGAAACTAAAAACCTTCATTTTCGGCTAAAAATAACATAACCTAAAAATGCATCCTATGTGTAGCTCATAAGCTCGAAACAATGCGTTTAGCGAATAGTTGAAATGCGAAATTTCCATACAAATTCTGTATACAAGTAATTAAATACAAAACGACTTACCATTTCAGTTTTATTTACTTTAAAAATATATAAAAGCAATTTCGTATCTTAGCTAATCTAAGTTCATATAGATTAACCTTAGAAAGTTTGCCGGTTAAATCTGATCTTCGATCAAGGTGAATTAATCTTGGATTAGCTTTTATACAACCAAAATTCTAAGTTTAGCTTGACTGTAGATTAGTTTCAGTGCTTAAACTTCGATTAATGTTTTATGCAACTGGGCCTAAGTTAATTATTTGATTTGACTTATACACTTTGATGCTTCACTTACCAATTTTGTAGTAAGACATGTTTCAGGGACATTTGTCCCCATCTTTAAAAAATAATAACAAAAAATAGGGAAATAACACAGTGAACTGTGGCAGTTCTGAGTTCAGAAAGTTCACACAAACTTTACCTTAGGCATTCTTACATTAGAACTCGTTTCAGAAGACATTTCTTCCATCACGAGCTGATTCTGACTGCCATCTGGTAGTGAGTGGATGAACTTGTTGCATAAAGTTGCTGTGGTGTCAAAGTTTAAGGGCCTGTATTATCACCTCCCAACTATCCTCCTGATAGGAGACTTCCAGACAGAGGTGTACATATTCTGATTTTAGCTTGCCTGCCCCTTTGAAATTCTGCAACCAGTCACAGCTTTTAACTTGCTTAACTTGAAAGCAAGCCAGATTACAACGATGATAAGAAATGCTGTCGCTATGAGTCACAAGCTCTTCATAACCTGATGGGTTGCACAGGACCTAAGGAAACTGCAAGGCCTGGCGGAAAGAATATGAAACTGGGTATAGCAGTGCACTGGTATGTCGTGCAGTTACGTAGTTGAGGAACTTCAGATGTGTTTAGAGAATTTTACCCTGAAGGAAGCCGAGGAGAAACTAAAATGTGGACAGTTTGAATTATCAATGAACAAAGGTAGTACTAGTCCGGCATGGGAAAAATTTTCAAACATTTTCGAGAAAACATCATAAAATCATTAATAACAATAACAAAAATCCCTTTAGGCAAGCCTACAAGCTGAGGTAGATTTCGAAGTGCTTTTGTTTTAATTTACAGTCGCTGCGTAGCATTCTTCTTCTTTAGCCTTGGCATGACAAACCTGCAATAATAACTGCAAAAAAGAGGAAAGAGAACTTTTTCAAACATTCAAATCTCGCCTTATATGAGAACTATCAAGAAACTAGTTATTGATTTGTAGAGTACTCATCAAGAGCTTTTCAACGATACCCCACAAGACGTAGTTTTGAAAATTTCGAATTTCCATCCCCATACCCCCACCCCCACTCGTACTCCCAAAACCCCCGAATCGTTGGTGTCACTGTGAACTCCATAAGGAGTACTCTAATTTATTCAATCAAAGTTTCCCTCTATACTTCATAGGGGCCGAGATATAAATGTTTTAAAATTTCAACCCCCTCCCCCGACCACCCTCTTGCGCCAATTTTGCTCATTAACGAACTTGTCTGAACTATTGGGCCTAGAAATAACATAATAAAATTTGATTCAAATATCTTGAAAATTACAGCCGCTAGCGTGTAAAGATATATATATGTATATATATATAAATATAGCCTATATATACATATACTGTATATAAATATAAATATCTCAATTTTTTTAACAGGCGGTGGTTTCGTACTTAGGGAGGCATGAAACGTAAAGATATGAACGAATTTTTTGAAAGTCATTAGGTAGATTAGGTAGATTAGATTTTTCTTCGAAATCTACCTAATAATAAAAATAATAATTGTGTTAAGACGCTAAAAGGATTTTAATACTTTATCCACCTTTTATTTATCTGCATGGTGAATTTCTTCTACCAGCATGTAGAAAAGCAAGAAAGTATTACCTACACTAGCAACTACAGTTGTTTAGCTGATAGGAATGTCGCAAGCTTATTCTGACTTGCCTAGGCTGGGTTTGACCTGACCCATCAAGTTTATAGAAACCTGCCTGCTTCCTAGCTGTGACGCTGGCAACTTGCTTGCCTGGCGTTCAAGCGGGTATGGGCAAGCTAAAATCGAGATTTGTACACCTCTACTTCCCGATAGCTTAACTGGAACTGCTATCAGAAAGAACACAATAAAATTTTGTAAAAAGATCCTTAGTTTGTTGAGTGAAGAGGTGTGCTTGTTGTAGTTCCAACGGCCTCTGCTAGGTGCGACAACTCTAATTTGTATTTGTACAATTAAATTAACATATTGTTTTAAGTGCATGAATTGATTTGTGCAATTCTATTTCATTCATATGTGAGCCTAAAACGGCATTAGTGTGTAAGTTAAATCTTCCAGCATCAATTCTGAAACTCAGATGGCTATGAATTTTCACAGTGTTGCCATCTTGTTTCCACCATGCTTCCCTAACTGGCAGTTGGTAATTAATAAATTTCATTGTATCCAAAGAGGGTGAATTTATTTGAATAAATGTTTTCTCTCCTTATTCCCTCTGATATTAACAATGACAACACGCTGAAACACTATAGGAGATGACTTAGTTTATTTTTGATAGCTTTTTACACATAGTAATATTAAATAGTAGGCCTATATATATAGAGAAATGCTTGGTGCATTGGGGGCCACTGAATATGTTCACATAATATAATTAAAATTAAATTAAAACAGCATGTATAAAGAGTAATAAATTAATATGTAGGCCTATGTCGTCAACTAGTATAAATTAAATAACGGTTAGTAATGGTAAAAGTATAATAAATTATACCTTGTAAACTATCAAAATATTTTATTTGGAGGGTCTTATGTAGAATCTGCAGATCATTAGCAACAGGTGTGTGCAAATAATTAAAATCAATATGTACAGATTAATTTTTAATAGATAAAATAATAAAATGATATAGATTGCATATAGGCCTATTTTGCCAATTGGCTAAAATGTATGTAAATAGTTACGTCTTATAGGCTATTGAGCTGAGTGTCTTGCCATAAATGAAAGCACTAAAATGTCCAGATCTTTAAAGAAAAGGCAGAAGTTCACATATTATAGGCAAAGGGTGCTTGTTTTTTTATTTTGTTATAGTTGTGATGATTTGGTAGGTTTCATTGGTGAGTTTTGGCCTCCTTTTATTGATGCCCAGTGTGTTGTGATGTTATTTAAAAAGAAGATACATTTCAGCAATAACTATATTATGCCATCATTAAAATTAACATAAGAGGAGAACTAGGATAATATCACATATTTAAAAGTTAAGTTATATAATTAATGTTAATATAATTATTAAGTGCCAGTATGGAACTTTATGAGATTGTGTGCGGGACGGGAAACTGTCCATCTGTCTGTCCATCCGTTTGTCTGTACAAGCGATAATCAAACACCCTTTAACGGATTTTCATAAAACTTGTTATACGCATTTATAACATCCATGAGAAGAAGCCTATTGATATTGGACCAAATCGGTTGACTGGTACCAGAGTAAAGCCCAATTTAGTGCCTTTTTTTATGATAATATTATATTTATTTCATAAATTGGAAAGAATTTATGAAATGCAAATCAGTTATCATAACAACATATTGTTTTACAGTGATCATATACAGCTTTGGAAGTTGCAATACATTTAGCTTTGACAACATCTAGGACCTTCATTCTAGAGATCACTGGTTCAAATCCCATAGTTGGCCAATTTGACATTTTTTATTTTTTATTTTTATGTGAATGTGCGATTATCAAGATACCACAAATCTGTATAGTTCTGATGTTAGACGATTTAAATCTGATTTTTTTTAAAAACTAGATTTTTGTTCTTTCATAAGCCCTGCTTAATGAATCAATCTGGAGCTTAACTCGGAAATCAATTTAAAAAAAACTTATTTTCTGCCCATTGTAATTGCAATTATAACTGATTAAACAAAAACATTCTGGCACTTTGTTACATTAGTTTATCTGATTTTATTTGGTTTGCCTATATGTCCGACTCTCAAATGTTGAAGTGTTTTGCCCCTGGTGAGGCACCATTGCATCATGAACAAACAAAACATAAAAGCCAGTTTTAACAGCACAATTCTGGACAGAAGGCAACAAAATAGGAAACAAATAAAGAATTATTGACAGAGCAAAGCTAGGCCCTTTTTAAAACAATTGTTTGGCATTTTGTCTGTTTGTCTGTAAATCTGTTTGTAATGCATTCAGGATCAAACGAAAAGATTCCATACTACATGGGAATCAGGGTATTTAATAAATTGCCAAAACCTATTAGACTAATAGAAAACCATAATCAGTTTAAAAAAACCGTGAGAGAAATACTTATAAACAAGGCTTATTATTCAGTGAAAGAATATATGGATGAGTAGTGAAAAAATAGTGGGTTCATCGGAATTCATGACATAAATGTTAGTTACATTTTGGCTTTCTTAGTATTTACTAAATTGTTTAATTTAACATTACTTATAGTATTGTTTCACCACTACCTAATTTTTCATTATATTCTGTACATATGATTACTGTATTATTTTTATATCGTTGTATAGTATTATTATTTTATATAACAACATTGTATTAATAATTGTATCCTGTTCAGGAACTTTTGACGAGTCACCAGTTTACGAGCAATGCTCAACCATGTAAATCCTATGTGACGATTAATAAAACTAAAACTAAAACTAAAACTAAAACATGTTGGCACGAATGTTCCTTGAAGTCGTTAGAAACTATGTATATGTAAGGATTTTTATTTTTTGATTCCACTTCACTTCATGTGAACTTTGGTCTCACGTTTTTTTTTCTGTTCACAGAACTACTAGTTAACCTTTTCACTGCTACTGACGTATAAATGTGTAGCCTCGAAAACCATAAAATATCAGGAGATGTGCAACTAAAAAGTAATTTTTTATGTTAAAATGTGATTATTTTTATTCACATGTTATGGTTGTCATTTATATGGAAACCAGCTACTCCAATTTAATTTTGCCATCAATTTTAAACGATTTCGATTTTTAAATCGAGCCCACTAATGATTTTATTTCATAACTGCCTTATTACCAGCATATAA